>OZ059795.1:7520412-8720412 GCA_964057025.1 Standfussiana lucernea
GTACTTTATTATTGAAAACTTCAAAAGTTGGGAAAAATATGACATATTGGACTATAGTTAAGTAACGGTTTCAAACTGTTTAATCATACGTTTTTTTGACATTTAAGCATCTCTCATCAGCATTTATGAATATACTTATTTTTTTTTTATATAGAACTCTTTCATTCATAGTCAGAAGTCGCTTTTGGTTACTGGAATTTTATTAGCATCAACTTACTTTTTACCAACTCAAGCGCAGAGTACAGAGGCGGACTTAATTCCATATGCATTTTGTATTTTTGTACCAGTCAACCATTGGGTGATGCAGAGAAAACAGTAGAATTTTGATCTTGCAGAAGAAAAATTGTATAAAACTTACAAAAGCCGGTATCTGCGTGGTAAGCAAGAACGCCGCAGCCTCCTTGACAAGGTGCCTCTGCTTGGCAAGCTGCTCGGGCTCGGCGGCGTGCTTGATGCCGGCGGAGTACACGTCGGGGTTGAAGCGCACGTCGAACTCCGACTCCTTGAGCGACGCCACCGCGCGCGCCGCCGCCGCCACGACTGCGCGCGACCGGTCGCCAGCTGCGGGCAGAGCTTACATGGATACCAACTCGACGGAATTTACAGTGGGAAGAACCCCGTTTCTAACCACTTATGCCCTACGTAAACTCTAACTCAAAACTCAAACTCAAAGCATTTATTTCAATTAGACCATTACAGGCACTTTTGAATGTCAAAACACGAAAAATAAACTAAGCTACAGTCCCAGTCACAGGGCATAATAACTTGTGAAAGTACTGTAGTTGCCCATTCGAAAGTGTAGATCTCTATGGAGAAGAATGAGCAAGAAACTCCATGGACACTCTTTTAAATCATTATGTTGTTACAAAGTCTCGGTTACATCATTCATGTCGAGATTAAAAATATATGTGAGAACGATGTAGAAAGACGTGCGAGTAAGAGCGTCCAGAATAAAAAGATAAAATTAACAATTCAAAAATACAATAATCCATGGCAGCTGCGAGATGACCAGTCACAACTGACAGCGCCCGTTCACGAACATGACGCATGGATCAGCCATCATTCAACTCAACTATTTTGGAGGGAACTAAACGACCCGACACACGCGCCACCATCAGCGAGACATTTGAGTGAGCATGACATTCTCTCAACCGCCAGGGCAAATTCGAGTCAGTAAAAGATGTAAATGGTAGCTTTATCGTACATAGAACTCACACATGTGCTGTGCATATAAATAACAATTATTAATTTTAATAAACAACATCGGTATCAGATTAGGTAGGTAGCAGTAAATATACTTACAATCACTTTCTTGTTTATCTCCTCCGCTACAGATAGAATCCGTTATGCTCTCTACAATCTTCTGAGCGACATCAGTGTCAATTTCAGAATAATTCTCATTTAGAAGCAACTCATCCTCTTTTTTCTCACTTTTTGGCACTGCTTTATCATCTTCAGCATCTTTTGTCTCTTTATTTGCTTCCTTTTTGTCACTTTCCTTCTCTTTCTTATCTTCCTTCTTTTGTTTTTTGTCCTTTACCTCTTTTTCCTGGCTCTTGGTGTCTCGCTTTACTTGTTTAGTTTCAGTCTCATTGGCAGCCTCCTTGGTATCGATCTCCTTGCCTTCTATTGATTTTTGTCCGGCATTGTCGCGCTGACGCTTCGCACTCAACTGTTGAAGGTGGAAGGCGGCGTAGCGGATGAACATGAAATAACGTGCCCTGAAACACATGGATTGTTAAAGTTTGGTCATAGAAAATAATATGTTGCAGTTTCGGATGTATAAAATTATGACTTACTCAACAAAACTATCTACTAATTCCTGTCTAAGGCAACATAGTTTGTGCTTGTGGATGATTGGGAAGCCCATTGTTTTAATGTCCTCCCTCAGTTCATCGTCTTCCACTGAAACGAAATGAAATACATTACAACGATCTACATTTCTACAAATAAAGATGTGTTAAAAGTGGACTTTACATAAAACTTATTAGTTATCTTGTCTACTTGCGACGAATGAACAGCGGGAAGTTTACGCGATGTTTACGTCAGCAATTGATTTTACATCAAGCCGAAATTACGTCGCATAGCTCGCATAGTTGAATATTTCCGTCATGCATTATTGAGTTGCTAGACTTACGTCGTTTATGCGTTATTTTTGGCGTCACCACTTTGCGTCGAACAAATATGACAAAGTTCTATGTATCCACATACATGCATAAACTGACGCGTTTTACTCGTAGGTACGAACTACACAACCTTTTGCTTTAGCCAGAAAGTTCCAAGTATGGCATTTTATGCATAGGTCGACTGTAAATGTTACTCACGCTGCAGGAAGTTGACATCAGGTGGGAAGGTGCGCAGCAGATCCAGGATGTAGTGTCGGCCATCGTTGCCGATGATGCCCTTGCACTCTACGCTGGAGCATAACTCAACGGTGTCCCCATTGGCGCTGATCACCGAGTGCGGCATTATCTTCAACTGCTGACCCGCTTTGCTCAGCTATACAAAAAAGAGATGATTAGAAAAAGAAACACAGATTATTTTTCTGATTCCCGCGGCCTACAATTCTTTTTTTTGTCTATCTAACCCAAAGGTTCCCAATGGGGGCGGTACCGGCCCTTAGTGGGCGCTGGTGGTTTTCATGGGGTTGGGGTAGGGTCCAAAGGCAAATAGGGGGCGTTATGATATACCTCTATTTTCATGAGAAAACAATTTATCTAGCCGTCTAAAATAAATATTTTGTAAATGGGGGCGTTGTGAATGGGGCGGTAATCCATAAAAGGTTGGGAACCTATGATCTAGCCCATTCTGTTCCACTACTGGGCAAAGTCCTTCCAAGAGCCCTTGACCCACGCAACCTCGAAACAGGCCGCCACGCAACCTCGAAACAGGCCGCGATGTTTTTTTATTAAAATAAATCTCACGCCCAATTCGCTTGTAACTAACCAGCGAATCATGCGAGAATTATTCGCCACATTGCCTTTGTTAGCAGGCTTACATTAAAAACAAATCAGATTTAACCAGGAAGTCGTTTGCAGACAACCTCAGAACAAAGTTTTAGCAGTAGACTCTTCATTGTATGTATTTAAAGTTTATTTTACCACTGCTGATCTTAGTTCGTATGACTGTCTCAATACTTAGGTAAATATATTACTCACAAGCTCCATATACTTGGGGTGCGAGAGCACCGTGGTACCGAAGTCGATGCTGCCATACACGACGCTCTGCTCCTGTTCCTTCTCCAGGATGCCGGGGATGATGGACTGCGCAGTCACGCGGTAGCCGCGGTAGTCCACCACCACTGTGCCCAACGTGTGCAGGCCGGCCGTGTCCACCGCGCTGTACACACGGACGCCTTGGAGATCGTTGCGCTGTGTAAAATAAAACAACATGAATGACATAAGAAAAAGGAGTAAATTATAGTGTGAGGGCTGACAGGGGAAAATGGAAGAAAAATGTGTTACACCCCTTGTGATAAGGGTCAACGGCAGGAAGATAATGGTCAAAGAGTTAACTTCAAAACCTTCAAAATCTATTTTGTCTTGATACAGAGTACTCCATAATGTCGTCAGTATTTACGCAGACACATTCTCGTATTCAGAATCTAGCATTTAAATTCAAAATGGTAGCTAGGGTCACCTTTGTTTTGTGTTAGATGTGATAAAGAAGTTTTATATAACTTTAGTGTCCTACAACTGTTATTTCTTCTAAATTATAATAGCAAATTAGATTCTATGCTACTAAATGTAAAAGGTCAAATTAAGACTCGACTATGTTTTACATTCAATACAGTTGGCTGAATATGTCTGACAATGTTGAGAAAATGCATAATGTATTTCTTGCTAAATTGCATTCAAATAGCGACTGGGAGTAACATGATGTGTGTTCCATTACCAACTTGCTAACATTTAGCAAGATCTATTTCTGAAAGAAGATTTGTATGATAATTAGAACTTACCGGTGCAACAAAGGCCGCTGCGTCGCCGCCTAGATCCTTGTAGTGGTCGCGAACATCGAAGCCAAGAGAGAAGAATATGTTGTTCCATATGAACATCTGCATCTTGGGCTCTTCGCCGGGGTTGATGGCCATCACGTTGCCGTCGACCACGGCCATCGCGCCGCGGGTCGCAGCCGCTACGAAGTCACTGTGCACCTGTGTTATAATGACGGTGATGAGCAAATTCAGGACGACTCGTCTTATTTAAAATCTTCTAAGTTTTGTTGCCAACAAGATTTGATATTGGTATTACTTTCCGTTTTGCATAGAAACTGACCAACAGTTTCCAGTCAAATAGTAATAAAATTACCATTATTGCACATTAACTGATCGATATTGATTGTATAGGTCCACAAACAAGTTTAGTACCGTAGAGTAAATGGCTATTCTTGTATGATACATTCAAGTTAACTGTTTCTTTTTTTTCATTTAGTATATTTATTACATGTATGATCCTGTGGTTAAACTGCATTTTTCCTAGGAATATAAATACTGAAAAGTCTGAAAGGTCAAACTTAAACATTCACAACTCACCAGTAAACATACACCTGCGCATGTTCAATGGTTATAAATCCAACTGAAAACTAAACAGCACACCAGTGAGCGTCATTAATAATGAATCTGTCAATGAAAGTTACTTAACAAGTTGCGTGCGTCGCTCGCATGTGTAATGAGTATATTACAAGTGTGCCACTAACCTTGAAGATGGCTCGCTCGCGCAGCAAGCGTTCCGGCAGAGTGGAGCGAGGCAGCTCGCGCGTTGTCTGTAACTCTTCGTTCCAGTCGCGGGTCTGGCCGGGGATGTGCTCCTCGTAACCCAACTTTGAGGAGAATGCTGGGGGACAATGTTAAATTAATAAGACAAGGCACGTTATTGGTGGGTCAAGCTGGACAAAAAAATTGATACTGGTAGATGGAATTCTTTCGCCCAGCAGTGGGATGCGCCAAATACTGCCATGCCTTTGTTTTGAGACATATATTTCATAAGACACTTATTATTAATAACAGACTTCATTGTAGATTATTTGAAATCAGAAACATTATTCATTTTGTAAGCTTTATAAATTTTGTCTATCATGTTATTTTTCGTGCCAACCAAGTAAGACGGTATTAGAGTTTTAATCACCGGTTTAGTTATAAGATTGACGATGATTGTCAACTTTTGTGTATGACAAATGGAAAAATGTATGACAAACTATTGAAAAAGATACATTAAAGTACTTATTAAATGCTTTTGTTCATGACACGTTGAATGGAAGCTAAACGTGTTCCTAATTGGAACACTGCAATTTGAACTGAGCAACATGTAATTATGCTGCATACAAATAATATTGCATAGAGTCCGCCGAACAAAGTTCATGTAAATACACACATCAAAAGTGTCTAGGGATCAAGCATTTTTATGCGGATTTCTTGAGATTGAGATGTGGCTTTGTAATAAATTTATGATTTTATAAATTTATATGGATCCTTTTTGGTGCATTTCATAATTTGAATCAGGAACTCTCAATCAAATTCGAGTAAAAGATGAAAATAAGCTGTCAATATTTTCCCTATAAAAACATACAACGCATTGAAGACATTATTAGTGCTACTGTTTCCCTACTACTGATTAAAACCAACGTTATTATGGAGCGGCGACGTCATTTAAGCAGGGAAGAAATGCTCAGAGCCGTGGGAATGATAGAAGCTGGTTCCCGGCAACGTACTGTGGCTTTAGCTCTGAATACAAGTCAGAGTGTTATCAGTCGACTTTGGACACGTTACCGAAGCACTGGTACCGTGGCTGAGCGCCATGGAGGACGGTATCGCTGCACCACACGGAGACAAGACCGATACATTCAAATCTTAACTCGAAGAGCTCCAACAATAACCGCCATGATGTTAGCCGTGAGGCTTCATCACTCTTCAGGGAACTTAATTAGCGACCAAACAGTCAGAAACCGCTTGCATGAAGTGAACCTTCATTCCCGAAGACCGCTACGGGTACCACCTATAGCAATGCACAATCGTAGGATTCGATATCAATGGGCTCTTGAACACAGAAATTGGGCAGAAGAACAATGGCGTTTCGTGTGCTTTTCTGATGAGTCTCGTTTTGGTATGAGACCGGATACAAGACGTATACGACACTAGAGAACCCCTGGACGCCAACAGCGATTAAAATCCTGCCAGGAAGTCCATCCTTATAGTGGTGGAACCATCATGGTATGGGCGGGTATTTGGATCGGCGGAAGAACTGAGTTGATTTGGATCAGAGGCAACCTCAACGCTCAAATTTATGCTGAGACGATTGTATCAGACGTCATCGTTCCTCTACAAGTGCAAATCGGTCCCTTATTTCAGTTAATGCATGATAATGCACGACCGCACACCGCAAGAGTTGTAAGACAGACTCTCGCCGCAGCTAACATCAATGTCCTGCCCTGGCCTGCTCAGTCGCCAGACTTGAACCCGATTGAGCATGCATGGGATATGCTACAGAGAAGAGCTCTGCCGAATATGGAGGGTATCCAGTCGCAAGAAGACCTTTTTTTGTTGTTGCAACGAACATGGGCGGCCATTCCACAGCGTGATTTGGATGAACTCATTTTGAGTATGCCAAACCGATGTTCTTGTGTTGTTAGTGTTCGCGGTAGAAACACGGATTATTAATTGTTTAAGTTACCCAATAAAATTTTAAAGAAAACTGTTATTTCAGTCTTTTTTTCGAACTTTAATGTTAGTGGTTCAAATGTCAAAAATCCCTTTATTAGGAAAATGGCAAATTTCTTTATTAATGCAAAGGTGACTTGGTTTATCGTTACTGTGACAAACGAAAACACTTTATTTGATGAATCGTTAAAGAAAATTTTAATTAATATCAATCAGGAGAAAAGTTATTGCAAAAATATATGTTGATCCCTAGATACTTTTGATGTGTGTATGTTGAACTATTCTATCGGCGCGCATTACAATGTCATTTTCATCACGGAAATTAGTTGCGTCCGTTTATGCATGACGGTTTATTTGGCTTTCAAATGATTTCCCCATAGTGTTTTGTGATTATGTTAAATTATACATTTTTGGGATTTTACGCCTGTAGGTAGAATAATTTTGATGAATATCTAAGATAATTATGAATTCAGGATAAGGCGGGCGACATTTTTCCGAAACTTACACTAACATAATTATATTGTTATGCAGCCCGGCCATCCCGGAGTCTTGTCGACCTAAATTAAGTGGGTTTTCTACATTCGTGTGTTGTAATGACATGTGTGTGTGTTGCTGTTCCCGGGAATTTCCCAGTCACGGAAATATTCCCCATAGATATACAACACAGCATGGAATTAATTTTGCTGTGTAACAAGGACATATTTGCGACAGGAAAACTCATAGGAAGTAGGTATAGATAAACACGTGAGTAAAGGACATGGCCGAATCCTGCCCTCAGAATCAATTCAGAATGTTAATGTACATTAATTATGATTATATGAAAATTACTTCCAAAATAAATAAAAATTAATCACAACAATTACATTTCTCTAGAATAGGCGAGGAAAATTCCCAAAATAATATGTATGTTAATTGTTTTTTTCTCGTTTTGTTTCATTGCAATCATGGAGGATAAATCAACACAAAGTGCATCCACGTTTGGATACACGCATAAGACAAACACTGTACCTATCTGTAGTACGCCTGAAGGTCAGACTTAAACATAAAATACCCGTGATTGCCAGAATTGTATTGCTAAGGCACCTTTAAAAAGTTAACGGTTTCATGATTATCGTAGACATCACTTTTCAAGCTGCCGCGCGTCTGGATGGCACTCACGTTCCACATTATGAATCGACATAATATTCAAGAGTGTGTATCCAAACGTCCTAGAGTTATTTTCTCGCTGACAACTGTCAAAAGTTCAAAACATATTACTGAACCCACGGGATCGTTTATCGGACTTTCGTTTACGCTTCTAATATTACCTAATATTCTGCTGTGCATATTGTTTGTTTACGATTTAAATTCTGACGCTCACGATGTCAAGGTGCCTGAATTGTAGTGTGGCCACTAATCGAATGCGAAGGCATATTGTAACATATTTGCCACCGCAGTTACAAAATACATTGACGGAATGCTTATCTGTACTAGAGGTATGTACCCACGTAGTAATTATTTTCATATTTTACCAACTTCACCTGAAATTATAATCAGCTGAGTTCCATAATCCGAAAGAGTAGCACAATATAACTATCATGTATTACTTTACTGAGTACAATATTTAATGTTTTTCAGCTTCCCTCAGATAAAATGATTTGCAATGCATGTTATGTATTGTTAAACCAACGCTCGGCAGAAGGTACACATAGCAGAACACTGGGCTATCCAATGGTGTGAATTGGTTGTGGATGCTCAGTTATGGATCTTACTCAGTGCGATACCACACACTTGAAGAAATCAGTCCATTAATCAATATTTTCTTCTCATGGAATACCCACAATCAGGTTAGTGTGCTGTTGCCTACCTTGCCCTGGCTGCTATAAATTATTATTGTGTTGGGCCCATGATAAAGCAAATTCCTTATAATTAATGAGTCCGCCAATTACATGCCCATGTGCATAGTGTGGCCGTTATATTGATAGTATAATTGGGTGCTAACCCAGGCAAACAGTCAGCCGCAAACTGTTAAACCAATTGAGACTGCGCCCTAATAATTACCAGTTATTATAAATACTTACCACATTTATTAGACTGCCTGAAACATTTCAACCATTTACTTAACAGACATTGTTACAGAATCGTAGGACAAACAGGCAAGCATTTCATCCCTGTTGGATGAGAGCTAATCGGCACTTGGTACTAAATATACATAGACAGGTTAAAGAACTACAGGAAAATTAACCTGGATTGCCTGAACCACCTCTAATTCCACCAGTTGCTAATCCTGCTGTCCCACATGAACCACCACCACCTGCACCAGCTGATAATCCTGCTGGAGCACGAAGAATTGACCAAATGAATTATCTGCTTATTAACAAAAGTGCTCCGAATACTTCTAGCCATTGTATTTTTAGGGGTGTAATTAGGCTGGGCCAGGCATCAAGCAAATATAACGGCACCAGCCTTATTCCTTGATAACATTTTGTTCATCTCTGAAGATGAATAGGCTTAAGATTGGATGAAAACATTGAATGTGTCTTGTCTGAGTAATTGCAATAATGTTTTTCTTAATACTTCTGTAAAACAAGTAGAAGTAGATAAATATATTTTATATGCAAATGTATGTATATCCTACCTACATAATTAGATACTTAAATAAAAATTCAAATACCATTTTAGTGTTTTACTGCCTATCCAATTATATATGTTTAGTCGCTTTGGGAAGAATCATAATTTTCAGAAATATCTGTTGGCGATTACGAGCTCTTCTTCGCTATTGTGACCTGCTTTGACGACGCGCGACGATTGAAAGATCTAACCCATGGACATAAAGAATGGAATGAGCATTCGCCTCACAAAACTGACCACTTCTCTCTAGAAAGAGAAAGCGAATACGCGGCCAATACATGTATCTTTTCTGCAAACCAAGGCAAGGCGTAAAAAAGACAGAACTACTGGCTGCAAATTCGCTTTATCTCTCTCGTACTTTTCGGTCTGTATTCACTGCACAACTGAATACAGAACGCTTATATCTTTTATATATAGGCATTTATATCCATTGATATTTCATTTCTCGTATTGTTTCGAGTCGAAACAATACGAGAAAAATGTGCCTAAACATTTTGAATAGCAATGAAACACTTAAAAAAAAATACTATTTCTAGTAAAACTTTTTTTCGTAAAACTTTTTCATGTAAAACTTTTTGCTATTGACTTTTTTTTCTTTTCTTTGTTGACAATTTGTGTCAATATGGCATATGAAGATTGACATATTGTCCTGCAAAATGTTTAGGCACATTTTTTGTATCCTATTTATAGTATCTCTCGCCTATTCTCTGATCATAAAACATACACTATTTTGAATACATACCTGTAAGCTTTAATATGACATACTGTATGTCATTGTACATGAAATTTTTTTTTCAGGGCATAGCTCTCCTCAAACGTCGGCCATGTCCTTTAAGTAATTATTGCTCCATTCAAAATTTAACGGGACTTAAGGAAGGAAAATACAGCGGTAGAACATCAATGTATAATTTTCCTTATGAGTGCGAAAACAAAAAAAAAGTACCTTGGCTAATTCAGTACTTAATTGTATAAAAAAAAACCACTTTAATGAAAAGTTTGCAATGAAGTTTGGTATTCCACCACTCATACTTGGCACAACGAATTTAGACGTTATTTGGCATGCTTATAATCCATGACCTGAATCAATACATAAGGTACCTTATATTTGCCCTTGTGCATGACTAAAAACGATTCACTTAAAAGAGGAGTCAATACGCGGATTGCAAATAGTAGGTATAGTAGCTAAACTTACTGTCCTCAGCGCGAATGGCATCAACGGTGTGGTCAAGCATGGGGGAGGCCCATTGGTACACCTGGTAGGGCGTGGCCACCCTCTCGAAGGGATGCTTCTGCATGCGCTTCTTCTGCACCATCGCGAAATTGCGCTTGAACGCTGGCGACACTATGCTCAGTAACTCGATCAACGAGTGACATAGCAACGATGGCGTCGCCGGGCGTGGGTTGAACACTTCTTCTGTAGACCTGTACATTAGCACATGTAAATTACCCCAGAATTTAGCTCAATCATGCTCTGTTGTCGTAAAAGACGATATAAGCTCACGACAATGCTGGCAGCCTTCAACCCAAGGGCTTACATTTGAATAGAAGTCTAATGACCAACAGGATTAACGTTGATATCGGGCGCTAAACAATATTTCAGCGTTAAGTTTAAGTAATCCTGTAATATACAAGGAAGACCCTCCGTATGTTTGTAAATTGTTGTTGTTATTTGTTAATAAGGGCCATAGCAGACATAGGACTACATAAAGCATGATGCAATCGCGAAACCGCCGATGCTGAAAGTAACCTGTTTGCTATAGACAAAAGAGCATAAATTTTACAAATGCTAAGATAACGGAGTACCATATTTAAACTGGAAAGTAAACATTTTAACATACGAATTCCGCAGTATCACGACGCAGCCATAAAACATATCCACTTCAATTTAATCAGCGACCTCATGGGATTATTTAGATAACTACAAACAAATTGTAAAATCTACATGGAGTTTGACCAGCGAAGTGTGTTATCTTCAGCAATCAAATGATAGATATCGAGATCCAAACGTGTTTCATATGGACTAATTAGGTGAGAGTTGCAAGTTTTGTTGCCATCCAATTGAGACTGCGGCAATACGGCCTACTCGTAGTAAAGAAAACCACGTTTTTATTAGTTAAAAGGATGTAATAATTACTGGTTTAGGTAGAATCCTCTGGGACACGCCGTGATGTGAAAGTGGCGATCTTCGAGCGTGACCACATGCAGGTAGAGCAGGTCTCCGCACATCTTGCGCGGCCCTGGCGGCGGGTTCCAGCCCGACGTTGTCAGGACCTGGCATCAAACGTCATCGAGTTAATTTAATCATCTATAATAATATTAATAGCTGTTAGCAGTATGTCTGTAGTTAGTAACACGCAGTAACGAAACTTCCGGTTAAATTAGTTTGAAAACAAAAACATTTTCATAGTATAGAGTATAGACAATTGCGAAACAGATTGCTGTCTTTCAAGTGTAGTTTTGCGAATTTCCACTATATTGTTTCCTATTGAATACCTATTGTTAGCTTGTAAAATTCTCTATAAGTTGTGCCAAGGCTCATTCATTTCACAAATTTACCTTCAAGCATTGTGGAGCCTTATTCTCTTTGGTAAGGCCTGGATGCAGTGGGAGTAGTGGACGCTCGGTGCTGCCCGGCATTATGTAGTCTGGAGGAGTGCAATCTACACTCTCAGGACGGGACTTTTTCTTTTCTATAACATTATCAACATTAAACTTAATATACTCTGACGTAATAGTTAGCTTAACATCGATAGACAATGCACTATATTTTATATGCAAGGTTTGTTTATGTGCCGTGACAAATGCACTGTTAGCAATATTAAATCATACATTCGTTAATGTTATATGACGAATAATAAAGAAGTTGTATTATGTGCTAATAGTATCTTGCCCATACGTCCATCTAGGGACTCGGTTACACTATTGATTTGAAATAATTTTAGATATTCACAAAACTAGGTTTAAGTTTACCTAAAATGTCTCCTTGTGTGATGACGTTGAGAAAGGCTAAGGAACTGCATTCTTGACCGGCGTATGCATCTGTGTAGTCTATGGACTTGAGAAGATCGCGGACATGACGGACGTGGATGCGAGCCTCACGCATTGTGTATGGTTCTTCAACCACCTACAAAAAATATTCATTTGTCTTTTGTTTTAAGCATCTAAAACTTCTTTCGTAAAATAGAAGACATAAGTATAGAAAGATTGTAAAATCAAATAAGATTACTACGTACTTTAATGACAGATCCCTCTTTCAATCCTTCGATGTTCTTGAGCTCCGCAAAGTTGTCCAAAGTGACGCCATCTAATTGTAAAGAGAAGCAAGTCCTGTGACACGAATCTTCGCGATCCATCAATACTTGATGGATTTCTTGTACAAGTTCCATACTAGAAACCTATAAAATAGAATTATAATAAATCAATATCTTCCAATGCTACTTCTTTGCGCTTATATATAACATCTTTCTGTAAACAGAGAAGCTCTCACCTGAATGTCTAATGGCTCGGCTCCAGGGCTCACAATCTTCACAGTAAAGCCCATGTCCTGAATGAACACAACTTCAGCATCTCTCTTCTTCTCATCTCCGTCTTCACTTGGAGAAGACTCCCTGTCTCCATCTCCATTTCCATTCAATGCTTTATCACTACTTTCTCCATTTACTTTATCCGCGCCGTCAATTTTATTTACAGTGGCTTCATCTTTTGTATCTTTTTTCTTTTCAGTATTTTTGTCTTTTGCCGATTCCTTTTTCTTTTCCGAATCACCAGATTTATCCGTCATTTTTGTCTTTTTATCTTTCTTATTTTCTGATGCTTGTTTTCCTTCAGGCTTATTGGGACAAACCAATTTTATTACTTCGGGTTTTTCTTCAGACTTATTAGTTTTAGGATCATCGGAGTCACTGTTAATTCCATTAGAAACTACTTTAGTATTATCACTACTACTAATATCACAATCTAATTCTTTTTGTGGTTCACCATTGACAATGGTATCAGTTTTGTCTGTGCCGTTTAGTATTGGTTCTTTGGTACCTATTTTATCATCTTTACTATCATTACTGCCTAAGCACACCTGCATAAGACCTTCTCCATTTACTTTCATTGTACAATGTCCGGATTTTGGTTGTGACAACTTCTCACCATTAGTCTTTATCTTCTGTGAATCTGTAAGGTGTTATTACCTTTATTAGAGTAACAAGTCAAGATAAAAGAGCTGCAATGCTAGTATAGAATCATGCAATGCCCTCAGATATTAAATGACACATCAAACGGGAATGAATTTTCAAGTGTTATAGTAACCTGTACTAGGGGGGAAGGGCGCGGGTGTGATGTTGGTTTGTGGTGAGGGTGGTTTGCGCGCCGCAGCCGCATACGACACACGTGGTGCCGGCGCGCTGCCGCCATCGCCTTCGTCTTCCGTTCGCCCGTTAGGCGTACTCGCGTGCCCATTACTACAAACCACCGGCTTTACGCAAACTTCCTTCTTATCATTCTTCATTTTTGCCGATTGTTTATCTTGTTTTTCAGCTACAACAAGGAAATATTGTTACCTTGGTAATTATCTTTCAAAATCAACTTGAAAGTTATTTGGCATCTTATAGTTTGCTATGCCGATCATAATTATTATCATTCAGTGTATAGGTAAGCCTGGTTTATAATAGCACTAAGTGCTCTTATGTAGAGCAAGAAATTGAGTATGTACTTGTTATTTCTATGTATAACCGTAACTGCCGTGGATTGCTTGTGTAAAAACAGGCATCGAAACAGGTTTTTAGGCTAACAGCGGTAGTAAGCGCACACGGGAGCGAGACGTGCGCGCAGGGGGCGAGCGCACTGGTTGGACTCAAACGCGCATGTCTCGTCCCGTGACGGGCACACACGTGGTCTGCGCTGGCGCACCGCCAACTATCTCCAGCGTCGAGTCAATAATAGATGGCAACGGGATGCCGCCATGCCGCCAACAATAGACGCCATCGATGTTGTCCATACGCAACACCAACTTACGCGCAAACTCAGTTTGACCGCGTATTTGTTTTTATCTATCTCTTGAACGAGACCGATTTATTACAGTAACTCGGTATGTTCCCACATATGCGTTGCAAGAATAAATGCTATGTATTTTACAGAGCCAAGTATTGAGCAAATCGGTATAGTAATACGAAGCGCTTAGAAACATGATTTATGCTGGATAAATTGTTGCTTTACAACGTAGGTTTACGGCGGTGTATATGATTTGCATTGAATTTAACAACATCCTTATGTGAACAGTATAATATTCTCACACAATCTCACATAGATAGTATAAACTAGCTTGACCCACTAACACTTATTTTGTGATATAGTTATTCAATGGCGGTGATAGATAACACTATCATAATACATGTAATTATCATTATGCTGATAACAACGCCAAAATTAAAAAGATGAATTTCAAAATTTTGTACGTCTAGTAAAAATGTGGATATATGCACTTGCACTTGCATGAACCTTATCGGACTATTTATAAGACCTGATCACTTTAATCTGTTAAAGACTTTAAGCAGAAAATATTATAAAGTATTAAAATATTATTCTTAGACGAGAACAGGAAGATAAATGTTATCACCGAAATGATGTTATCTTCCATACCTTTACCAAACAAGATAACAACACCGCGCCTGGGGACTCAAGATAAGTAGAAAATCAAAATTCTTCATAAACTGCCGTTGACACCATTTCTTTCGTTTGCTATCGTACAACATCTGTCTCACGTCCTATGCCTGTCATGAGGTGATCAAGTGTCTTAGCCAACCCGAATACGAATACATTTGAATATTTCGAACTAGTGCTAAACGCTTGACAGCGATGTAGAACGTTTCAGTTTCAGCGTTCAATAAACTCACGTTAAAATTATCATTCGGTACTACTATAGTCATAGAAACATCACAATTATAGGCATATGAGGCTGACGAATGAGGGAAATGTCGTGAGGAAAATTTTGAGTATGAATGTGGATAACTACAAGAGTACGGGAAGACTAAACAAAACAGAACTGTGTCAAAGATGATATGGCTAGAAAGGGGGTGACTCATGAGATGACGACTAATGATAGCGTTGCATGGAAAAAGAAGACATGCTGCGCAAATACATCGTACATCAAATACAGGAAAGAGAAAGGGGACTTACGGTGACGTCTACTAGAATCATGATAAAAAAAATAGGATATCTAGCTACTAGTAGTCCTCCTAACCAAAGATTTGTGATTTTTTCCAGCTACCTACTGTCTACTTACTAGGCTTGGGATTTGTCTGTACGAATAATATCCTAAATTCCACCGACTTCAAAGGTTCAAAATAGATTCGCAAATATCTTGCACAGTTGACATGACTGTATACTACGATACTGATGTCTGATAAATCTCCATCCTTAGACAATGTGAATGTAACATCGAGAAATTAATAGTTTATTTAAAATAGGTACGCCAACAGTACATAGATTTAACAATAAAAGTATATAGGTTAGGGGTCGTCCTTTAATCACGTGAGGTTTGAACAGGGGGGAGGTGGTCAGAAAAAAATCATGATTAGGGGGGGTATAATGTGAAAATCATGTGTATTTTTTGGTGGGACAAAAAAAATTAATGAGTGACGTGTAAAATACGTTTTACCAATTCTGAATTAAAAACCCGAGTAATCAATTTTTTGTTTAAAAAATCCCGAGGAAACGAATTTTATTTAAAAAAATAAATTTTTTGCTAAAACAGATTCTAAAGTTATCTGATATTCCTTTTTTTAATTATGTGATGCTGGTAGGGGGGAGAGGGGTAGCCTAAAATCTCACCGTACCACCAAGGGGGAGGGGGGCTATAAAAGTGGCATAAAAAACTCATGTGGTTAAACGATGGCCCCTTAGGGTCCTAATGTATATACCAATATTGTTAGGCAAATTGATACCATATGTTAATTTACCGTATTACAGCGATTTCATAAAACCGGCAAGGAATAGCAATTATGAGTTGAATATTATAACGGACCATTCAAGTTGGTAATCCTAATCACACTGGTTAACAAATAATTTCCCTGGCTTATTAAAAATGTCAATAATGTGGCATATTTTATTGAAAGTTTGACGTCAAGACGCATCGGCGGAAATGTTGATTTCAAATTCAGATAAACACCGCGTCTGTTGGCCACGGTTCGAGCAGCAACTGAACTGAATCGATCAATGAATTATGCAAACAGAAACAAGCTCGTCAGCGCCGGCGACGATCGCTGAATATTTAACCTCAGATCATTGATTATTATGTGCTCTCATTCCTTGACCTTACCTTTGTAGCCTCTATGGTATAGGTACTTACGAGGCAAGCTCTAACTAAACATAATCGAACAGCTACGTTCAAGTATACATATTTGCCTCAGTACGAATTTTGCAAAAATATCTTCAGTAGATACTAAATGCACATTGCGCATGTTACGAACGTGTTATTTTTTTCAGACGCTCCTACAAAAAATAATTTGACATAAAACTGTATGTCAAATTATTTTTGTAGCAGTATTAAGCAAAGTGATATGCCTTTTTCTTTTTTTTTCTACAAAGAAGGTACATATATAGGTAATCCTTATCAATATTACGTTATCTATGCTAACATTACGAAATCATGAAACCTTTTGGTTCTGAAAGGTGGTTGAACTTTGTTAGCATGTGGATATAAGTATTAATAGATATAAAGTTCGTGTCTCCCCAATATAGTAAAGGAAACAAGAATACGTCGTAAGCGATCCATTTTTACAGTCCACAGTTAAAGTCCTATTTTATTTTACAAAGTGCGAATGGTGGTGTCAAGAATAGAAAGCAGAAGTTGCCTTTGTATTATTATGAATTTATAATTATTTCGTCCGTTCGTTCTGAACTGTAAGTAAGGAACAACACGCGCGAATGATGAAATTATGCTGTAATACGGGATCTTTAAATGGGTATAAATGTAAGAGACAAGGAGCCTTTCTATAAACTGCATTATAGATAGGCTCCTTCATTATACACAGTCATACCAACAAGTCATGAATATAAATGAATAAAACTACAATTGTTTTGTCAATAAACTGACTGACAGGATATCTTCGTCGAAAAGGATTCGCCGTAAAATGTGGACTGAAATCAACCTTTTTTAGTCGACCCTCTTGCTCCATTTCGTAAGCATTAAAGTATTTCCGGTCATTCTGAATGGAATTGACGGAACAGTTTAATTTTAACACCTAACTAAACGCCTGATGTGTTCATTAAGCGCCTATTAAACAAACAAACCGCCAACTAGATGTCCATTTGGTTGGGCCGCAGCACAGCCTTGGACACTACATTGATTACTTATATCGCAACAGAAGTCGTGTAAGCCCTAGTTTAGCCCAGAAATAACTAAATACTCATTTTAAGACTTCCGAGGTAATATTTCAACAAATACGAACGAATTTCGAGTCAACAATTGCAAGAAGGTGCTATTATTGAGCAACGTGTTACTTCAATTCAAATTAGGAGCTCACGACAACGTTTGAGGCAACATACAAATTCCGTAACCGGACACGAATTATCACTAAACGGTTGCCAGTAAGGAGCCTTTTAAAACTCATCCGTACCTGTATGTTGTTATGGTTTAACATAGTATCATCTTCTCGAGCCTTAAGTTCTCAACAGATATGACTAACTACAAGTGCGTTAGTAAATAACTACCGTATAATAAGTATAAATGGTGCATGATATAATTATGCAGTTTGCACAAGGCGAAACCTAATTGAATGGCTAAATATTATTGTACTGTTGTAAATTGCTTTCGGCGCGGAGCAGTGTTGAAAATGCGCTTTTAGGCATTCAGTGTTAGCTTAAGTGACGCCTAGTGTTAGTGAGAGCGGGCATTAGCTTAGGATTTATCTATCAGCCGATACCCAATAGTCATTCTTATCTTTGAGCAGAAATCACATCACATAAAACGTTATCAAGACCTACGTTTGTGTACTGATGGATCAATCATAACCACACCACACTCACGTATTTTTTTCCATCGTAACAGCTCAAAATAAAGCAATACAAGTGATGATAAGGTTACACATTATATGATGCTTTTTTAACCTGTTAACCCTAACTACGCAAGAATAAATCGTTGGTGAGCCTGCTGTTCATAAATTCACTGATAGATATATAAGCACGGTGTACGTCTATCATCAGATTTGTAGACAAGTACCTACCTACATATCTATACTAATATTACAAAGCTAAAGAGTTTGTTTGTTTGAACGCGCTAATCTCAGGAACTACTGGTTCGAATTGAAAAATTCTTTTAGTGTTGGATAGCCCATTTATCGAGGAATGCTATAGGCTACAAAACATCACGCTGCAGCCAATAGGAGCGGAGCATTAATCAAAAATGTTACGCAGACGAAGTTACGCCGGTCAGCTAGTCATGTATACCGTGTATACGTTAGCTTGGAAGGTTGATAGATAATTATACATTGTATAACCTACCATAGTAACTAACAGACGGCACATGCCATCCACATGTTTCACACTTTCGAACTACCATGTGAATTATTTCCCGTTTTCTACGGACAAATGACATGATGACAGACAGTCCCAGTGGAGGTCGTTTAGATATTCATCTTACTTACTCTTATGTAGTAAAAAAAAAACTGTATTTCGGTTAAAGACATCAATCAGCAACTTTTTCCGTCAGTGTTGAAACTTAAACACTGAAATGTTACTGTTGACTTTAGCATTGTTTTAGGATGTAGCCCCAAATAAGAAGTTTTAGAAAATGTGTCGCGTCGATTTTTCTCTTTTTTCAATTCAACCACTTTTCTTCGTGTTTACGTTAGCTAGGCACATTTCTCAAACCATTGACCTCGATCAGCCAGATTTCATACAACCATCTTTCGGGAGTACCCTGAAAAGTGGTCGAATGAATTCGTATCCTTTTACAAATTGGTCATTCCCCAGAAAGCGATGGCGGCGGCGGTCCTTGGGTACTATTGATCCATGCCAGACTAATCTAAGTCTCTAGCTATGTTGGTATATTGTTTCGTTAACTTATAACTCGTTGAAGATACAAAGTGACCGAATGAATTAGAAGAAATTCATTTTCAATTTTACTCAGCATATTGATAACACCAGTTATTAAATCTATCACCATTTACCGGACACTAACGTAGACTGAAATGAGAACCATGATAATCACTCGACCACAGCTACCTCCGAACCACTCACGGTCGAATAGCCCTATAAATAAAACCCTTAGTTTGCCATTCCACAATCAAAGATTATTTTGCCTCAAGATCATTTTTCTTTCATCGATATTTAAGGTCATCCCGATTATGTAGGCTTATCGCTCATTGCACTTAGCCTCTAATTGTACACCTCTAACGGCTACTGAAGCTTTCCATTACAGTTATTGACCGCGTAACCATATTTCACCTCAAAGAACTGCATAGTTCGCTCAGTGGATCGAATCTAAATATCAATGCTGCAGTCTCCACTTTTAATTCATGAAAGGTCATGGGCATAGACATGACAGCAGCTGGTGATTAAAACTCTGCCAAGTATGCCAAATGCTGACACGTCATTTATGATCTCTTTCGACAGGCAAGTCGTATTTTCCGTGAAGTAGTTCGGTTATCGTATTTTGGGGCGTAAATCCGCAAAAAAACGGTTTCACACGCGTTGTAGCTATCGGATCATTCTGTTACAAAAGCAGCTTAAAACAACTACCAATACCCAATACCTAATAACGCACAAAAATTGGGCCCCAAGCATAATACGTATATTCAATTTCATTGTGGTATAAGCAGAGTTTTCGGACTTGAAGCTAACATTCGTGTTAGTTATCAGAGACTGGCTGGCTGGCTGGTGCCATTTATTAACTACTAGTTTAGCCTTTGATCAATAGTGGATATTGTCAATATCCACTATGTAAAAAGTATACATATTACGTATATTTACTACTAATGTATCTTTCCAATGTTCTCTGTCAATATTTGTGATAAAAGTTATCTAATGTAGATAACTTTTACATATTATAAAAAAATACGAGATAGAAAAACAGGTTGATACTGATGTCCAAAATTTGTAATTCCGTCATCGACATGACGATAATGCGTACCTGTAATACGTGTACACCACACCCTTATTCTTTTTACGTACTATTTTGGTAGTATTCCTTACATCAATTAAAGTAGGGCAATCAAGATCACGCCAACATAGGGCTTCCCCAATTGAATGTTGATTAATGAACAAGCCCATTGTTGTAATGTAAATAGAATTCTTATTGGTATTTTTTATTTAAAATTATGTGTTTTTGCTCTTCCATTCTTTAAAAATCATGTGACTGTATAAAAACTTCTGCATGGGATGTTTATGAATCATAACCTTCTTTGAAAGACTTAAATAAATATTTGAGACTTCAGAATTTTCATTCAAATAAATAATACCTGTTAGAATGGATTGGGGTGCTAGGAATAAAAATGAAATATTAATATTCTGAATCGTTCAAAAGAAAAAACCACAAGCACAGCCATTATGTTATCAAGTTTTTTTAGATTCTTTTAAAAAAGGAATGCACTTTAATGTAACTAGTTTAATGAGTGCTAAAATAAATATCAATGACAAAAAGAATAATTATTCATGCCTGAGCTACATCTAACTGTTTACACTTAACAAAATATTTGTACTTGTTAAGAAACTAGGTCAATTTATATAGACGATTGTTGTACACTATGTGCAGTACACACTACTAAACATATCAGATATAAAGTAATAAATAAGAAACAAGTGCCTGTATGCAAAATATGAGCTTTGGACGTGGAGTTGTGGAGACCAGGCCGTTATACAATACAATAAATAAATGCATGTCACTAAGTTATCTACCTGCACATTGTGTAAGAAAATATTCTAAAATATAACAACAGGTTTTTTATTAATGAAAATCTACTTCATCAATAGCAGAAGCAATTATACTTGATTAAAGATTTTTTTGCATTATTTTGCACATCTAGTGTACTTTTGTAAAGGGAATGATTTTTCATATCATAATTTATTGTAAGTTAAAATGCACTTTTTACTCAACCAAAGAGCATGTTTCAATAACCAAGAATAAATAAATCAATGCATGTGTAACAGACTTGCCCTTATATCAATGAACATAACGCAATGTGATAACCCAGCCTCTTCAGAGAACTAGGTGAGGTCAGTAACTGAAACTTTATATATATGTATTTCTGTATAACACTATCTCTGTAGTGGTTAGAAAAATAACATTACCAGATATGTTTTTCACATTAAACTTCGAATTCACCAATGATATAATAAATTACAAAATAAAACATTTACATAGATAAATAGCCTCTTGTGTATCACCAAGTCCTGACATTCTCCAGTTTAAAAGACTCATGCCCCTTAAAATATGTTTCTAATAAAAGCAGCTAATCAATTTAATTGAATGGAAGTTTTCAAAGTAATTTATTCTTTTACAAATTTTTAACATTGTTTCCACATTCATATCTGTATGAATGCCAGTAAAACTTAATGAGTATGGCACATAAAAAGTATAATTTATTCCTGAACAATAAAATAAATAATCATTAGGCAGATGTATGTGTTTAATAAAAAATACAAATTAACACAACACACTCACCAGAAATGTTAATAAATAATAAGTAGCGGAGGTCATTATAGGTCACTAAGATTGTATTGTTGAGGAGTAATGCCACTAAACATGGTTTAAGCCTGAATACCTAATCAAGCATAGCAGTAATGTTCCTACTACTAATATCAAAGTATCTAGAAACATTAATATATTTGCCTCTCCAATAAGAATTAGCTGATAACAAGACATAATAAGAATGATAATATTTAACAGGGTAAATGGGCTTACAATGCAAATTTAAATCATAGTTTGTATGACTATGTAACATAATGAGAAGTTGTGTAATAATTTACATTTCAAACAATGTGCACCAAGGTTTCGTGTACTAGAATCCCTACGGCCAAAACCAATGTCAAAGATTTTGATAAATTATATGCATACAAATAAATGATATTACAGTAGTACGCATGTCATGAAAATGCATAGCGTTTTCGTAAAAATCAATGGATCACATGATTTATCCAATGAAGTCACATGACCAAAATGCACATATTAGGAGCAAGCAATTATTTTAACATGGAAAACTGATAGGTAGCTCTAAAAACCGTTCTCAATGTTACATAACTGAGGGCATGACCATTTAATACTTACCATTGTTACCATTACCACTGCCACTCTTGTCGCTCACGGTATTGTTAGCTGGACATTTTTTCACTTTTTGAGGAGCATTTTTTGTGGAGTTATCATTCACTTCACTACCGAGAGCCATCACAACACGAGGAATCAATCCGGTTCAGATTGACCGCAACGAACACGGCTCCACTCAGCTGAAAGAACACATGCGGTAGACTTAAGGTTCAATTTGGACTAACAAGATTTCGAAATTCAGTATAACCCGTCAAAATTTAAAGTACACAACTTCTTAGCAAATCTTCAGATAGTGCTGTGCCTACATAATATTAGAGGTTTATAGTGTAGTCGTACTAGAAAACAACTGTCATTTCTAATAGAAGACATTCGACTAGAATTCATCATACGTTGCTGTCTGTGTTAAAAAGGATCTTTGACGTTATTATGAATACGCAGCAAGCTATAATGAAGAAGTTACTTTGTACGTCCTACTATCTCTCCTATTCTACAATAGAGACATCTAGCGGCAACCCATCCAATTTTTAAATCAATGACGTCTATTTGATGGCATTTCCGAAGCGTTCAAAATTAAAAAATCAATAAGGTCCCTAAAGGTTTTTTATTGTGTACTTCAAACTCGCTCTGCCAGTGCTCAGTGGTGCTTGATGCTGAGTGGTGCTGCGGATCCTGCCCATCGTGCGTGATCCATCTCAGATGACTTTCTTCAGCTTGGCCCCTAACTTAATAGGGCCGTTGGAGGATTTCACACAGCGACTTGGATCACCTGTGACCAAATTTCAAATCTACTTACAGAATTTGCCATTACTAGCGACAATGTACCGGCTGGCACTGTCTCAAAGGTAGAGGGGGCTAGCTGTGGCTCTTGTATTCATTCAGTAAAATTCCACAGAAATCTTCCTTAACTATAGTTGTAAATAAACCGACGTGGTTTACAACCCGTTTTAAATTTGTTTATAGCAGTTTAATACCACGACCACGTAGGCCGTCCATTGACTACGAATTAAAATTATGTTTAAAAGGCTAATTGAAATCATTTACCATTTTTATTAATATAATATGTGAAGTCATATATCATATTTATACTACTTTTAAGGATTAGATAGACTGAAAACAATCATAATATGCGTATTTATTCAACTATAACGGCAACGCCACAATTTTATTTTGCAATTTAGGTAGGGCCTCGCAAGGGTGGTCCTGAGCTTGCATTGTTTTTGTTTTCAGTTAGTATTCACATTGTTTTGGCCGGGACCCGGTAAAAACGTCTTTTTTGTCGATAATAGAGAAAATATTACTCTGAATGAATCGTCGGAGGAAAATAATGAAAGTGAAGAATCTTAGAAAAGGACTGAATTTAAGGAAGAATGTGATCCTCTTTTATTGCACATAATATCTAGAAATTATCTAACTCAAACAGTAGTTAGCAGAATGCTATCTGCGAACTACTGTTTGAGTTAATTAATAGTTCTAATAGATTTAAACGATTTAAATAAATACAGAAAACATTACTTAATTAGGAATTTAAAGGAATAATTTCACTTTGAAACTGTTTCTCTAGTATAAATGGAAAAATCAAAAACACTGCCTAAGGAACATATTTTAAAATAATATTTAAAAATTGTTATTCATCATTATTGTATTAATATACATTAAAATATAAATAAGTATAATTTTCTATGAATAATTATAGTAATGGTGCTAGTCGATTTTATGTTTATCATGTTATGTTTTTCATTTTAAAACATTTTTATTTTAATTTCCTTGAAATGTCCTAAATCATCAGGAAGTAGGTGTGGTCTAGATCACTTCGTGTAAAGCCTCAGTGCATTCCAGTAAAATAAAATAACATTTTAAATCATTATAAACCGCTAAGTGTAGCTTTAAATCGTTTTAAACCAAAAAGACGGTTAAAACCAAATGGTTTAAAACGTTTTAAATCCGTCTTACATCTTTAGCCATAACCGACTCTGTATGCCCCAATTTTCGAGCTCACGCTCGCTTTCTTTAAAATCTTGGGTTTGGTCTTTTGTAAACCTCGCATGCGCTAACCGAATGTGAATGTCAATGACGTCAAATTGTCAAGCATAATTTTCTACTTTTCTTGGACATTCTCGAATACTGGCAACCTCGATAAAAATGTCAAACAAAGCAACAGCCAAACGCAAACGTAACCAAAATATTCCATTGAAAAAACAATTTTGTAAGGAAAATAAACTATTTTCTTAGGTGTTTACCGCAGTTTTTAGACTGGCGTCGGAAAATTATTCTAAGGTTGTATTACTGGGCTGTTTTAAAACAATCAGTCATTTCTATTGGATATATTTTTATTTGTTTTCCGGAGAGAAAGCAACAGACCCGCCTGATATGAATACTGCACCGATTGAATTATTTCTAACCGAAATCATTCAGGAAAATGAAACTAAAATGAATCCTATAATTTCTGTATTGTTTGTCTAAACGTTTGTTGATATATTTTATTACAGAAAATGCTAGACGGGTGGTACTGCCGCTCTATAGCAAACATGCAAGCAACCGAGGCAAGTGTGAGCAATAACGCTCCAGCGGAGCCCCCGCAGGCGCGTGACTCTCACAAGGAATATTCGAGTGACAGCAGCAGTGAGCCTGAACCGGAACCCAATTACAGGGTGCAGTACATGGCATTAAAAAAGAAACTCAAGTATCTCATTTATGTAAGCTCAGTGATACATTCCTAGTAATATTTAGTAATGTAATTTATAAACTAACCCTAATCATAAATACACCCACACCTTACCTTATGAATACCTTACGTCCTTTCATACACCGTAACCTACTAACTTCTGCAACACACTAGATGAAGAATCTGTTAACATTTTATAAATTATTCATCATCATCATCCATAGCCTGAATTCACTCACTGCTTGGCCTCTGTTTTCTTATGCCAATCTCCACATTCATGTGCAAGTCTCATTGAGGTTTTTTCCCCCATGGCAACAGTGTTGTCTGCCCTTCTATAAATTATTTCCAAACTACAATTATTTATGATAATTATTATTATATTTTAAATCATTTATATAATTTACCACTGGTTTTGTCTCTTTTCAGGAGAATGAATGTTTTCAAGATGCCCTGAGGTGTAGCCAAAAAAGACTATTGAAGGTGTCAAGAGACCGCAGTTTTCTCCTTGACCGTCTGTTGCAGTATGAGAAACCAGAAAGTACCACATCAGAGAGTGAAGACACAGAATCTTCTGACGATCCTGAATACTATCGCATGGATGTTAAAAGGTAGATAATTATATAATTTTTCTATAACCCTCTATTTAGCCACTGCTGAGCAAAGATCTCCCCCATAATCTATCAGTCCTCTATGTTAAGCAACAAATAATATATAGACATTTATTATTATATCAATGATCTTGATATTGTTAATTATTGAAACATAGCATACCCAGCAGTGGGACAGTACAGTAGTAGTAGACAGACAGTATTGCAGTATTAACCTCTGACTCATTATAATAGGAAATGGCTGCTGTTATATTCTTTTTGTTTACAGAAAGAAAATGGAAGCCAATGCTGCCAACCAGAATATGTCAGCAAGCTCTTCAGTTAAGGGTTCAAGTGCAATAAAGAGAAAAAGGGCAACAGTTCCAAAGAAGCCACCCAATGCTAGTCATCTTGTAAGTGCTGTACCAATACAACAAGTATTAATTATTAATTATTGATAAAAATGTTCCAAGCTGACAAAATATACATGTTGTACAGTTAGGTAAAATAGTTGCTTATGAACTTTACACACTGCTTCATTTAAATTAATTTTGATTTTGACTTTACAGTCAGTAATAAAGTAGATAAGTATCTATAGTAACAAATTCTTAAAAAAAAAAAAATTGAAATATAAATAAATACAATAAGAATAAATACTTATGTTGAAATCTTTGTAATTTCTTCCAGCACCAATCCAGTGGTTCAATGCTGTCCAAAGTTTCACCGGCGCTGGGTTTCGGCCTGTCTGCTGGTGATGGTCACATGACTCCCGAGGAAGTGGAGCGCCACCTACAGTCTCGGCAGTCGTACATGGAACTGTTACCAGAGCGCGCGCCCCCTACTGTGCCAACTGAGATGTTTAGCAATGATCCATCACTTGACAGGTAATTCGAAATATAGTTCTTTCAATTCAAAACCTGAGATTGATTGGCTACGCCGATATGCAGGTCGGAAATTATCCCACGGGACTATACTGGCGGGATGAAAAGTATCCTATACCCTAAGCCTCACCTAGGTCATCACCACCTTTTTTTTTTGGGGTGGGAAATCATCAAATGACCTCTCCCACTCTGGGTGGAGCGGGAGGGCGTGTCAGACTCTTACTGACTAAAACCCACCCGTGTTCCTTCAGTTGCCTGTGCCAAGGGCGGTAACTCGGTCGAACAAACCCGCAACCCTGGTAGGCATCGGTCCTAGTGGACCCCGTCAGTTTGTGCTGACATCTCTTTGAGGCGCGCGTGGAACACAACGCGCCATCGACCCGGGCCTGGTCCTTACCGGATGGCGAGCTACCCATTGCTCGCCGTCCGCAAGCCTGCGCCTACGGTGGCCGGAAATCCACTTGGGATTCCCGATGCCCGGGGCGTCTCCTGCGGCGGCTAGGGACGTGAGGGCGCAGAGTTCGCCTCTCCCTGACGCGTTCCGCCTCCTCCTTCGCGAGCATTACTGCTTCGCAGAAGGAGGTACGGCTTCCCATGCCCTCTCGCTCCGTACCATGGCCTGGACCAGGGCCGCACGCGAGTGATCGCCACCGCCGATCGCCTGCACGAGGACACGGCGGTGCCCCGCCCAAGTCGGGCAGACCGCCACCGTGTCCTCCGGGCGATCCACGCAATGGTGACACCCGGGCTTTTCCTCCCGCTTTATCCGAAACAGTAACCTCCGGAAACAACCGGTGAGGACCTGCGTCAGGCGGAAGGTGAGGACGCCGTGGCGTCTCTCCAGCCACTCCTCAAAGAGGGGACTTATCGCCGCAATTGTGGCGTGCCCAACGCTGGGTTGCGACAGTCGCACTCTCCATGTCGCCATGAGATCCTGTCGGAGCTCTGTCCGCTATGCCATGATTTCTCGCGGCAGCGGAGTAACGCCCCGGCGTTTCGCCTCTTCACGCCACTCCCAAACGTGCGCGAGCACTTTTGCCTCCAAGTCCCATGGCGGTAATCCGGCAAGGAGGCTCGCCGCCTCACCGGAGACCGTGCGGTATCCCCGGACCAGCCGGATGGCCAGGTCATGACCACCTGTGCACTAAATTTAATCGGTGGCGGTCAAAGGTAACAGACAAACAGACAGAGTTACTCTCGCATTTATAATGGGTGTAAAAGTACCCTTGACGAAGCCGAAAGGCACTTGTGCTCCCTGTCATTACGATCATTTTTTTTGTTCTAGACCATACCTGGGAACCTTATTGTTGCGGAGATATTAGGGGTCAAAGTTCCAACTTTTTCACAAGTTTTTTTTAAACACAAGTTTGTAATGTTATAACTTAGCTTTAAATACCTCCATGACCCGTACCATTCAATGTATCCATCAGCTCAATGTTTTGAGTGTGTTGCATTAAGTCATACGGTAAAAAATGATTATATTTTTTGCATAGAGTAACTTAGTTTGATGTACAAAATGCTTGGTGATGGCTTCGTGAAGCGTCCGTTTACACCTTGTATATTGCAGCTAATGGTGTTGATTTGAGGCAGCCAGTGATCTTTAGGCATGTTACATTTCAACTACCATAGTAGCACTTGTCTACAAAATCCACCAATTGAGTTTGAAAACACCTCTAATTAGTTGTTAAAATCTCCCTTAAAAACATATTTACTTGATAAGCTTCCTAAAAATTAAACTCATTAAGGTGGAAGCGCCAGGGTAGCCCGCGAAATTTGCCGGTCTAACTATATTCACTTCGGTATAACTATTTCATGAAAAAGTCATTAAATGGGGTTATATGAACTTTGAGGGTTGTATTGATGATTATAATTCTGTAACTAAATACCTATTACAACCGCGAATCATATTTTGTTCAATTTACAGCCTGACAATGACCGGCAAATTGCAAAAAACGTAAGAAAATTCGAATTTCGCGGGCTACCCTGGCGCTTCCACCTTAAATAGGCAAAAGGGTAATTTTAATTAATATAAAAACAAACCTCAGTATGCAAGAGCCAGTCGGACTCACACACACAGGGTTCCATAGCACCAAAAAATATAATAACAATATTTTTAGCTCCCATTCAGATGTAAATTTACACTCAACAGCAATACTAAATTTGTTTTTCATAGTATATTAAGTTACTGCTGCAGTTTGGAGAAGTCCCTTAACTCAAAAACTGAATAAGTATCAAATCTTGTTCAAACCAATTTTCGTTGAAAGTTTTTTTTACATTCGGCAAACCTAATTTTTTTCAGAATCGACCTCTTATTTTAGAAATTAGAAGGGGGGGGGACACAATTTTTACGGCTTTGGAAGCAAATATCTCTTCAACCATTGACTTGGAAAGTGTTTTAGGAACCTCGATAACAATTTTTAAGAGCTGTCGATAAACATAGATCCGTTGGTGGAATCCTTATAAGGTTATGGGGGATATTTTCTATCGTGCGTGGTATAGCTTACAAATACAATTTAAATAGGTAATCTCATGGCGTCGGTTAATCTCAGCGAAAGACGATAGTTTAAAAACGGAAAAACAATTTAATATTAACGCACACAGTTATACATATAAGTACATTCTTTTTTTATTTCCATTTGCAATCGGTCGGCAGACTATAAGCGAATTTGTTCCAGTTTACATGGCGTTGTGGTGGGGCAGGCAGTGTTGCGCCTACCACTTATAGAAGATGGTTCCGCTTCAGCCTTTATACCAACGCTGTCGGGTTTAACAGTTCAGTTACTAGTGGGTTTGGGTGCATGGTTAGGCGTGCCTTGTGTTGACATTTTTGTTCCGCTCGATTTCAAAGTTCACGACGGCATTTTTAGGTAGTCGTGGATTTTGTTGTTCCTAGTAAAAGTTATAAACATTGAGCAAAAATTGCTGTGACACACGGATGGACAGACAGACGGACAGGACAAATCTATGAAGTTTCGTTTTGCCAATTAGCAACGGAACCCTAAAAAATGGTATAACAATAAAAAAAACAATAAATCCAAAAAACGCAATTGGTGGATTTTGTAGACAGATGCTTCTGAGAGTTCTTCTAAATCTTTTGGGACTTTAACGACCAATCAGAAGCCACATTCAAAACTCAGTTGGTGGACCTTATATGCGGCCGGGTCGGAATGATATACTGAATACGTGGTAACCGTTTGTGCGTCGATGTCCCTGCCACAGTGCCACCCTGTATACTGACGCGTTCAATTATTTGATAGCAAGTTCTAAAGTCCACCACAGCCTGGCCGGTGGCTCCAGACAAGTGTGCGTTATCGCAGCGGAAATTTGAGCTGTTTTAGTACATCGTGTCTTGTAAATAACGCAAAAGATGGGAAGACGAACTCAAGCTCACAGTAGGTCCAAACTAGAGAAGAGTTGCAAAGGACAGAAAGCAATGGAAATCGTTAGAGGAGGCCTTTGCCAAGAAGCACACTGAACTCCAAGATATAGACCCAGGAAAAGAAAATCAAACAAAGTAACACAACAGAGGAGTTTTTAGGATAAAAGGGCTATTGAAATTGAATCCTTTATATGGACATGATAATTTAAAAATTAGGATCTCCAACGGTTTTTGGGATATTCGCTAAAAACGGTTTCAGGTGCGGTAAAAAAATATTCCGCCGGTGTAACGCCACGGCGGAATATATTTTTCCAGTGGACTTAGCCAATAAATAAAGAGCTAAATAGCTGCATGCTATTTTCCCTGCCCAATTGATCTCTTGGTTGCAAGCACGACTGTTGAGCGTGGGATCCTGGGTTTGATTCCCAAGTCTGGAAAAGGGGTATTGGAATTTTCCACTAGAGACTTCGGTCTCGATCGAGAATCTTCATTGTGATTTTGACAATAATCAAAGGACTGTACTTAATAATATAATTCATGCCTTTCTTATTTGTTACAGTGAATCAAATGATGTATTGGAAAATTCACCAAATGTGGAAGAATGGTTTGATTAGTAAAAAGTTAATATTATTTAAGTGTACTTCAAAATATAAATTAATACCTATTATTTTATGTTTACATTAATAACTGCTTGGACTTTCGTATACTTCTTTAAATAAAAACGCACAAAATACGTATTGGATAAATATTTTATTTAAGAGTTACAATAATGGGTATTGAAGCGCAAGAACAAACATCTATCTGTTACAGAATCACACCCACTTTGTGATATATTACATTTTTGATAAACACACATATATACGAAGTGTACATGTATCAAATAAGCATATACATTCTTTAAATTTCATAATATACATACAATGTATGGGTACCACATTCTTAACAAGATTAATAAAATGTTTATAATGATATATTAATTTATTATTAATGTTCTCTTAACAAACCTACCATGCAAAGAAAACTTAGCATGCTTGCTACTAGTAAATTTATAACAACATTTTATGTCCATAATACTAAAGTCCCTATATCTAACTCTATTTTGTGGTACATATGAAAATAAAATCTTCTAGGTTTGTGAGATTCCTACAATCGACTCAAAACATGTATACTCAAGACACACCAACACATTTTAATTAGTCTCTAAAAAACAAGTACATTTACGATGTCATGAGTATGAAGCTGATATACTAACCCACAAGTATAATTTTACTATTTGCACAAGTATAATTATTTGCAGCATTGGTTTTCAAATGAGAAACTGGTACCATTAAATATTCAATGGGATAATATTTCAAAAATAAGTTATAATGTAGTACAAAGCCATTAATTAACACAATGACTCAAAAAATACTCAATTACATTAAAAACAATAAAAATAGGCCTATTATATAGGAATGTTTGTGAAGTAGGTGTATAATATTTTTAAAATGTTGAGAAGCACCAGTCGTGATGGCAATGTTGATTACAGATGACTTGTATTCACTACAATGCTACTGAAGTTCTTAAAAGTTCAAATGTTGAGTATTGTAAAATAGGGAAGAAAAAATTACCTTTGGGCATTCGATATTTTAGTTTATGTACAAAAAGAGACTAATTTATGGAAAATGTATTAGAGGTATATTAGACAAAGACCCAGGCTTACAATCCTCTTCCTGGTTGTATTATAAAAAATACATAAGATGACCAATGAAGATTAATATAAAAAGGATTTTATTACCAAAGTTAATACTGTATCCCAGCTTCCATTTGGAGATATTTATTATTGGCATTTACATAATTTACTATGAGTTAACAGGAACATTATAGGAAAAATAAAGACGGTCTGTATTACAATTGCAATGAATATAATAGTGTACCAATGAATGTTAAACACTACATACAATGCTACCTGGAAACAATATTATATTTCATAATATTTGATAGTTACATTAGATAATTTTACAGACAAAAATATTATACTCACCGGTATTAGTTAATATTTGTTGAAAAAGCAATTTTTGTTGTTTGTTTTTAACTTTTTTTACACCAACCAGCTAAGTTACTGATGAGTATAATATTAACTGAACCAATCGAAATTTTGATACATGATGACATTAACAGCCAAATAGTTACTTTGGTATGAATTATAATTTTCTATATTATTATACCATAAATACAATTGAATATACCTAGAAATATGCGAGACAACAGTATAATCTGTGACACTAAATAGCTACCTATTCATCGCCCAAACAAGACACTATCAACCATGAAGTAATATGCGTGAGAATCTCATTTATCCTCTATATATACAAAACAAGCAGTATTTGGTGCAGATGTTAAAACACACATAAAATATCATGTAGACATATTGTAAATTCATCATGTATGCTGGCCATGATACATTTTTACAGATGACAAATAATATATTATCTTGTATTATACTACTACTAATATCAAATTAGGTTTTACGAATGGAAGTGTATTGATTTATAAAACGCGATGAATTAGGTAAATTCTTAGCATATTATAATAATTGAATATATTATTGTAATAACATGAAAGTAAGTATTCCTTGTCTTTTGAACATCTTATCAAATCTTATAAATCGCAGTTTAAATGTTTAACTAAAATAAATCTGGGTTTACAAAACACCTAACTCTATATTAGCAATAAAATAAATTCAAAATTGTACACAGGAGATTTCATTTCATTCTAAGTTCAGTGCAAAGTTCACAAGTGTTTTGCTTCAAATATTTTCCGAATTGTACGCATTATTATATTATCAACTCTACATGTAAAGTGACTGTGAACTTCTAGGCGACTATTACACCAACTTCATTGTCTAACAATGTTGTTCATATTTCATGGTTTGTTTTAACTAAACTTAAAATTGATCTGCAAGCAGATTGCAAATTTCATGTGAGACTGTTTCCTTGCTAGATCTTACAGTCAGTCTAAACATTTGAGCTTGCTTGTTGGGTTCCAATCTCATAAGACATCCTACTTGCTGCACTCTGGTGTGAACAATACCAGCACACACAAAGTTATCAGGATTTGGATCGATTCCATCTAGCAACTGCATACCAAACCCAGCTAATTTGGTGCGTGTTGCAGGTATGTCAATAGAACCTGAAGCTTTGAATATCTTTTGTGCTCGCTGTTGTTCCCCTCCTAAGTTTTTCCATCTGGCAAAGAATGACTCACCGTTCATTTCAGTTGGTTCAAAGAATTTGTTCAATGTGAGTGGCAGTTTCATAGTAATTTTTTGGGGGACATTATTGTACACAAATGAAACGGACATACTTGGAGCATCAATGAAATCTTCAATGCATTCAGCAGTAAGCATTTGCTGGATTTGAGCACCTGCTTCTAATATTGGTTCCATGGGCTTCATCTGCACATTCAGCTTATGCAAATCAGTCCAGTGCAGTTCAGGACGCACAGTTTGAATGGGGAACTGAGTTTTGTTGCCATAGAATAAACCAATCCTTCCCAAATTCTGCCTGAATTCGCTTTTGACTCCGATTTGGATTAGGTCATTTTCAAAGAGGACTCCGTTATTCTTGAATAAGAATTTTTTGATGTTGTTTTGTTGTACAGTGCTAGGACTGATTTTTGGGGCTGTATACAAATCTCCAAGTACATCAAGCAAGCCATTTCCAGTTGCTGGAGCTGTAGTTCCTGGAGGTGTAGACAGTCCTAGCAAATCAGCACTTGAGCTGTTTGTATTATTTGTAGAGTTAATCACTGCAGTGGGTACAGCTGTGGGCTGGGGACTCTTTGATTCTCTTACATCATCTGGTATGCGCCCAGGTTTTTTCTTTTTCAAAACAGCCAGAATAGAAGATTCCCTTTCTGGGAAAGCAGGCATTTCTTCCAGTACTGTTGCCAGAACATCAGCACTAGCAACAATACTCAACTGTAGATACTCAGAAGCCCTTTGTTGTAATTCAACATCAGAGGAACGTAAGTTGGAGTCAGCACGAAATACTTCTTGAACACGGTTTTTAATTTCTGGGAAGAGATTAACAAGTTTGATGTATGTAGACAACAGAAGTGCTCTTGTTGCTGCTGAGCATAAATGGTATTTTGAGTGTAGCAACTCAAATTGAACTTGAGGTGAAGATCTTGTATCTCCAGCAATCAAATTGCCAAACTCTCCAAGAATGTATCCACCAACTTTAACCATATTTTCATGACAAGTTGGTGCTTGTAGTGCTTCAAATACAGTTTTTGCAGCATAGCCCTGAACTTCTTCTCTGTTGATTACAATCTGAATGACTCTGTACCAAACTTCTTCAGAAACATAATCTCCAGCAATTCTTATAAGATTGAGAATCACATCAACATACCAGGTGAAATCTGTAGCATATCTCTCAGCCAAAATAGCTACTTTCAAAACCATCTCTTCCCTTATTGAATAGTCAGCAGTCTCTAAATAAGCTAACATCTCCTGGACAATTTCCTCAGCATTTGTTTTATCACACATTGCATATAGCAAGTCCACAGCTTGTTGTCGAACTGAGACATCCTTTTCCATTTTCATGGATAAGATTACAACTTCTTGATGTTTTTTGACAGCCTCATGGGAAAATTCTGATGTAGCAAGATGGCACATAGACTCAAGAGCCAAGTATCTTAGATTAGTCTCACGGTTGCTAAGGAATTGGCCAAGTTGGTTACATGCCCGAACAAGTAAATTAGGTTCACTGTCATTATGTATAATAAGGCTTATAGCCTCAAACAATACTGCGTTCTTAGCATTTGAATGCTGTACTTTTTTAGATTTAGGAGGTTCTTGGGCCTTATTGAAAATGGTTTCCAAACATTCCGACAGGCGACCTCTGACACCAGGCTCTTCAGATGGTGGAGTATAGTTCTGCAGCAGGCGCAAGAGTTTGACCGAAAGCCAAGGGGCTGGCACAAAGTAATATGTATAATCTTGAAGATCTGTGTAACTGGCGGTAACAATCCTACTCAGTCTAGCAACTGCTAGTGTTACGCAACCTTTGTACTCTTCAGGATTCTTTTTAACAAGGGCATCAATAAGAGATGTTGCTGCTGTTACAACACCCATGTGTGGGTCATTCAAAAGGTGGATGATGCGAGAAGTCCACTCACCTCCAGGAATTATTTCAGGTGACTTTCTGAACAGTCTTAACAGGCAAAGAGCAGCAGATTGCTTCACCACATCCATTGTATCTCCTGAGACAAGTAGCTTTGGGATTTCTGTGCCAAATGCTTCTGCCATGTCTTTGCTGCCAATGTTGGCGATACATTGCAGAGCCAAGTTTACGTGTATAGGATTACGTGATTGCAGGTCATTTTTAATGCTCTGGATGATGAGCTTAATTAGATCACTGTTGGTATTGACCAGGACTGATATGAACAAATAGCCTATTTGTTTTTCGGAATATTTGTTGGATGAAAGTAAGTTGACTGCTTCCATATGACCAAAGTCGATATCATGACCCAGCAAAAAGATAAATAAAAGTTTACATACATATTTCTTTTTTTGATAGCCATCAAGGGTTTTGTCACCTTTAAACTTACTTCTTATATTGGCCAGTTCTTTATTGATCCTCTTTATTTCTGCTTCTTTGCTTTTACAATTTCTTATGTCTGATATGAAGACTGCGAGCCCTCGCATTCCATCTCCCCTGACGGCAGGCATATTGCCAAGTGACTTATCGAACACCAGTTTTATGCCTTTTCTTTACACTTTTAATCGAAATATTGTCTCCAAAATACTATCACTAATGTATTAGATGAATAAATTGTAAATCGGCGTTGAATTACAACTAATCAATTAGCGGCCGTCATTACAATTATTCGGAAAAGATGAGATTTCTTCTGATGGTTCTACAACGCCTTCCTTTTCCATAGATCCGTTTGAAACGTCAGACTAAGCTTATTGTTTATGGATCAATATTGTACGCCAATCAAAGGGTGCTCACGCGTTTATAGCCGCTAAGTCAATGCAAGTAGAGTTTAAATTAGTTCTAGTTAACATTTGACGTAAGAAGTAAGGCTGGTAATACATCGACGGCATCTTCAAAAATTTTAAATATGCATTTACTTTATGTTATTTACTTCAAAATTATACCTATTCTTCTTTTTTAACATTTACTAAGCTGGAAGTCGAAACTGTAAATCCTAAAAAGACTTAAAGTGATCAAAGCAAAAACATAATTGCCATAGCAGAAAATGTGTCGAAATGCTTTTTTTTCCTTATTCTTTTTTATTCCTCTCCAAGTCTCCACTCTATGGCGTATCTATGGCTGTCTGTCCAATGTTCATGATCGTTCCTCAGTCACGAGACAAATGTAATACAAAAATAAAATTGAAGATACGTCTAATTTACAAAACATCATTTTAAATTTATGTTGTAGTTAAATATGACTTCTAAGTGTTGTTGTTCTCTAAAAATGGTTTCGTTAGTTTCGTTTGATCTCTTGTGAAAGGCTGGTGTCAAAGTACGATTCAACTAATGAATGATGCAGTCTATTTTCTGGACAGGGAGACTGCTATCACGTGCTTTACGAAATGGACTTTCGAATTTCTCAAGTGCTACTGAACTAAATGTTTCGACGACAAAACACCCATATTTAGTATCAGTTGTGTGTGGTTTTCCCAAAGACATTGCTAATGGAAGAACGCGCAAGGGACAGTTCGGTGACGACGCATGGTTCTCCACCAATTCCAGCAACGCGGATGTTATTGGTGAGACGATTATGTTTATTTTATGAACTCACTATCATCGCTTTTATCTATTTTCGTTAAATTTCATTAGCACGAATCTATAGCATGCTTTAGAAACTAATTACGTTCTACTTGTGGCTTTTTTAACCATCAATTCAATTTTGATTTCCCGTGTTGTTTATTACTTAAAGGCTAATTTTATTCCTAAATTCAAGTGACGAAAGTATGGCTAAAATATAATAAACCATTACTTGTAAAAGCAAAGCAAAAAAATAAAAAACACTACATTATTTTCATGTTATTATTTTTGCAAATATTTTTACTACTTAGAATTTGTGTTTTGTAAAATTCTTTACTTTCATAATACTAATTAAGAATTTAACATGCCTGATTGTGATTATACCATAAATAAATAATCACTTGATTAATTAATAATTTGTTGCAGCAGTAATATGATGTGTTTTGTCTCAAGTTATTATTTTCTTAAAGTGTTTGTGACCAATCGTGTTCCACTTTGATAAGAAGTAGACAGTTCAGTGATCATGGTATAAAAATGTTTATCAGTCATCTGCGAAATGAGGAAAAGCAAATTACACATGGTATATCCTCTTTTCCAAATCTCACAATCGAAGTAAGGTTTGCTGTAAGAAAACCCAATTCTGGGTTAAGTTTGCCATTCTACAGCTATATTATATCTTTTAACTCTAGATTCATAAACATGAGTGATAGGAACACTATTCATAATCATTTGTTTCTCAGACGAGACATTTTGCGAGTGAAGATTTTCATTATTTTGATAATCAAATATTTAAAAAAAAGTTAAATTTTGAAATAATTCTATTTAATCTGAGCATTCTAGATACTAGGAGGAGGAGTTTGTAGCTAAATAATAACAACCGCTCGGGTCAATCTTTAGGTTAAGCCGTGCTTGCCTAGGTCCGTCCGTCCGTTGGCTCCGTGCCTCGGAAAGCACATTAAGCTATTGGTCATTTGTAGATCTTTGACAGTTTTTACAGGTAGTCAGTGGCCCAAAAATCTAACAACCAGTCTAACAACTACTGGGTACTACAATACCAAGGAGTATTGTAGTACCCAGTACTAACAGGGTTGTGGAGTCTCTCCATGTTAAATACTGGTATTCAGCTGCATCCTATATGACTGGAAGCTGACCCCAATAAATTTGGGAGACCATGTTTCATTAACTATTCTTCACTGTTCTGGATTTTGCCAGAAGTTTATTCCAAAATAAAAGTGGGTGTTAGTACACCCACTTTTATTTGATATGCAAAATATATTTTGGTCCTTTGGAGACCCTGAAATCCTAAATATGTAGGAGAAAGTTCCCTTCAGAGATCCTCTGGGGTTGAGTATCTTCTACCATCATCCTATTCATATGTGAGGACCTGACCTACCTCATTATGTTAGACATAATTTAAGACACAAAATATAGGAGACAAATAGCATTGTCTACATATACTAACAATCAACTTCATTTGTTTGTTGATGTGTATGAATTGAATAGTATTTATATAGCATATTGCTGTATACATAGATTTTTTTCAATTGCAGGTTAGTCATAACTGTGGTTAGGCTATTTTAATTACCTATTTCTACCAAAAACAATAGCATGACCATGAGACAGCAGTCTTTATGCTTTGAACATAACAAAACATCACACCTAGCATAAGCTTTGACTGACTTGATGATTAAACCCTGCTGAGCTCACCTCAAGAGGAAACTATTTTATATACCATACAAATATTGTATCTTAATACCCCAGGTGGTCCCGAACATGAACTATGTGATGACCTCACATATTGTTTGTAATAAGTTTTCATCCTCTTTAAGTTGCTTATTGTTTTTTGTGGTAATTGAGGTAAAACAGAAATGTTGCTTACTTTAATAATTTCGATGTTTTTTTGTTAAATAACAATGTTGAAAACACTAACAAGTTATGTTGAATAGGTGTGGCAGATGGTGTAGGAGGATGGCGTGCTTACGGCATCGACCCTGGCGAGTTCTCCTCGTACCTCATGAGGACGTGCGAGAGGCTCGTCCAGATGGGGCACTTCAAGATGTCGGAGCCAGGGGACCTGCTGGCCAAGTCCTATTACGAATTATTGGAACATAAGAAACCAATACTAGGTTTGTACAAACTTTTGGTATTCCGAAACATGGTGCTAGGTATTCTGGTAGTGAAGACATGTCTGTCTTAGGTTTCAAAAGTTTACTATTAGGCACCCATTGTAAATAAATATTAATTTCATACCTTGTGGAAAGCTGAAGATGCATACACTCACAAATAACATACTTACTCTTTTTTGATGTTACTTATAAAGGAGTAACTCTAGCTATCTTCTCAATATACCAATATTCACAGCACATCCAAATCCATAATAAGATACAAGTCTTGAGGGTCAAACACTGTCTGATTAGAAAACCATAATGAGTAGTCATATCAAATTCAGGCTCATTAACAATCTTATCAATCAATGCTGACATCAATCTATCTAATTTTCTTCCACAAATTCTTAGTTATCTTTTCTAGCCATGCATAACTGGCCTGAGAAAAGGCTCACCTTGACCAAATTAGATACAGATAGACTGTGCTTTTGCAGTATGTATGTAGAATTTAATGGCAGATATATTCAAGATTACATATTATCTATATTGCACACAACTGTCTCAATTGAACAATACAAAGTCCTCTTTTATTTTCCTGAGTAAAGTAGGTAGCAAACAATGATCTGTAGCTGTGCTCAAGAAAATAAATTACTGATTAATGCTGTACCTACATTAATGATATTTTTTTCATTTGTACATAGACTTCCTGTATTGTTTACTTGTCCATTTTCATATTTACTAAATATTTTATAAAAATAAATTAGTTTATAATTTCATGCCAAGGTTATTATTAAAACAAATGAGAAATTGTCAATGATAAAAACACTATGATAAGATTGGATAATAATGTCACGAAAAGAAAATAAACCTAGGTAAAGATACTTAGATATACTTTTTCTAAAAGTGATAAAAATCCAGCATGTATTAGTTTAGTTTAATATAGGCACATTTGTTACAGGAAGCAGCACGGCATGTGTGATGATCCTAGACCGGTCGGAGAGCGTGATGCGCGCGGCCAACATCGGCGACAGCGGGTACATGGTGGTGCGCGGCGGCCGAGTGGTCCACCGCTCGCATGAGCAGCAGCACTATTTCAACACGCCCTACCAGCTCAGCCTGCCGCCGCCCGGCCACGACCGGAATGTGCTAAGTGACAGGTATACATCTAAACATTTCAGCATAACATAACAGCGCCTTGGATTGGGAAATCGTATTTGCATTTGAAAGTAACACTTCTGAAAACTTTCAAAGTGTAAGGAGAGTGATGACACGAATTTTATGTGACAGAAAAAATTGTATTTACGGTAGACGCAAAGGTTTTGTTTTGCGGCACGAGGTACACATTAGGCATCCGACCTTCAGTGTGTTATGTCTTTGCTACGGAATACAATTTGATTATATTTCAGAAGTAGGAACTCTCCATACATTTTCACATGGTCTTACTTGGTAAAAGAAAACAATAAAATTCAAATAACATATGAACACGCTTATATTCTTCGAATGGTTAAGCATAACTGTGCCTTAGTACATTCACATTTTGCCAGTTATGTTTAAGTCCCATGTAATAGGGGCCGAGCCTATTGCCATCGGGCACAGATCCAGAATGCGGGCTGGTACTGAGAAATCCCTGATGGAAAAGCTCAATAACACTTTGCCTGTCATGGGAATCAACCCTCATGCATGCTCGGCAGTAGTGCCTGTGGCCGCTAGACGGAAGTGAAATTAAAATAATGTTCTTAAAATACAATATTTGAGGTAACCTACGCGAGATGATATTTAAATATGAAATCAAGATTATTTTAAAATGACATTGTACTGAATGCCCAGGAATTGTTATTTATATGTGTTTATCGCGTTTACTTATTTAATAAAAGAAGTAAGTGCGTCATAATTTCTTGATTATAAAATCAGAATTAGAGCGAAAGGTTACTTCAATACCGATAATAATGTAAATACTACTGAAGGCTTAATGTGTCTTATGGGTAACTCAATCAGATTTCAGAATGTCTTTCCCCGCTGAAATTAAACTGCACTATGCTTATTTTTGCCATAAGAATGTCGGGCATTCTACGATAGTTTGGGAGAAAATTCGTCGCTGCGTAGGTATTGTTGACAGTTTTCATTTGGTGTCGTGCCAAATCAATTTTCGAAACTATGCCGATACCATGTTTTAAATAAGCTGCAGCTTTGTACCTAAATCCTTTTTGCTGTATTAGTCCTCCTTCCAGGATAATTTACATAATCATTTCGTCTATCCGAATTACTGATAGGGACCAGTAAAAACCAGAAAAACTGATATTAAGTAGCTGGCACCGAGCGGTTTATGTAATTGAGTTAGATGGTGAGCTCATAGTCTAGCTCAGCTCAGTACAACATGATACATACAACGATGAAAGTTACTCATATCAATAGTGATGTATCGTGTCACATTACCACTGTATTTTTACCCGACTACGGCGAAGCAAAAAGGAGGGTTATGTTTTTGTGCGCAACAATGTTTCCATGTAAAATACTAATATTCAGCTGCGTCCGGTTAACTTTCCGAACATGTTTGGAAAAAGCAAAATGAAAGGCAGATTGATGATATTAATTATTAAGTAACAATACTTAGTCTCTGTTTTTAGCATACAATTGCCCATCGAGCTCTAAGTATCTACATGTATTGAAGGCCCGAAGTAAAAGTTTACAAACAAATTCTATTTACAAACACTGTCAACATAACGTACCAGTTTTATTCAGACTCCATTATAAATGAGGAGCACATTAATGAACTTTTATGACCTTGTGCAACCACGTTTGCGGGTCAGAAGAGATTAAAATGTCGAATAACACCGCATTAAAATTCTTCTTCATCATTCTTCTTATCAACTAATTAGTTGACTAAAAGTGAGTGTTTTCCATATCAATACAATTAGCAGTTAGGGAACATGAAATGTACGTTTCAGCTAATCTGATCCGGATTTAGTCTGCGCAGTCATAAGACTCATTATGCTTTAACCACGAGACTAGTAGTCATGTGCTCATTCCACATACAGCTGTTGTATTTCTGTATGCAGCACTAATATTAGAATTTTTAGCTCATTGGATATTTGCCAGGTCTTTAAACTTGTGCGTTCTCTTAAAATTTATGGAATTGTGTTTACTTGTTTATTATTGGCAGGATAAACGAAAGAATTTGTGACAATGTAACCCTAATCACAAGATCATTCTAATGACGTCACAATGTAAGAATGGAATAGCTGTAAGGTTGTTGACACTATTATTTAATTACGTCATTGACATCAAATAAACGACAAGCTGTCGTCACTATTTATTTATAAACTGTAATTGTTATAACTGTTTGGATAGTACCTATACACTTTGTATACATCTACCTACATGTTACATCCTAGAATTGAGTGGTTACGTCTTAGCGCCCCAATTACGTACTACGCTCACTGTTATGTAGATAAGTGAATTAGAATAAAGTCCAATGTTTTTTTTACTCTGGCGAATTGCTCTGTTATTCTTCTCGTTATTATTTAACTATGTATTTATTCTAAATTGCGTCGTTTTAGAAGTATTATGTAGTTACAAGAACAGGAGGTGGCCTACCATGACGTCTTTATGCAGTACTGTTTTAATCTTATTCCAGAGTGAGGAAGAGATGGCGCTAGACATCCTCGATAGCTCAGTTTCTTTCCCCCACTGGAGTGACATTAAAACGATACTGCATTGAGACGTCATGGTAACCCCACAGATAGTATAGCTGTGATAGTTCTTATGTATGCACACAGTGCATTAATATATAGGAATGTCTCCTATTATGTAATAGGGACTTAAACATAACTGGCGAAATGTTGGTGTACATACTATTAGGTAGTGGCGGTACTTTCATACAAGCCTACAAGCTTGGCTTGCACTTATTACCCACTACTCTTCATTATGTTAGGGTTTCTGAGCTTGCTTGCTGGGCTTGCCGTATTTTTGGCCCCTAGGCACTCTACTGCTATTTAGGTACACCTCTGCCTAACCCTTCGGGGATTACAGGCGTGATGTTATGTTAGTTTCCAATATACCTATCGTACCTACGTACATCTTAAAGCTAGAAGTAAAAGTGAAGCTATATTGGAGAGTTGAGTTTGCTAGATAGACAAGTGTCCACATCGTGACTTTCATTACTTACTGAAATATGGAGCTGCGCAAGTGACATCGATAAGTTCTTGGACACTCCATAGCGTTTGTCTTTTAATACTGCTAAAAATATAATCGGGAAGGTCTGTCTGTCACGCGATCATGCTGCGACAGTGCACACTAAAAAGAAGTGCTTTTATCACATGATGCTGGCCTGTCATAATAAGCATAAACATTCACGCTGTGCACGTAAAATAGTGTACATTCAACATCGTACTCATTATCACTGCATTCAAAGCGCGTTGTTTACACATTGATCATGATTACATTACTGCGTGGATGGATCGGACCACTTTTACTCTTATTTATTATGGGTTAAAAGATATGTGTTAATGATGTCAGTCATCGTTGAGTATCACTACCATGTCATGCTTAAATACCATGCAAACTCAAGCAAGCCACCAAGGATAGGAGGAAAACATTATATTCAATTATGAAGTGTTTACCTGTTTACCAGTCGCTCTCATTGGGGGTTTTTGTTTATTTTTTTAAATTAGTAACTATCAATATTTATAAGTTGATAATAAGGAAAATGAACTGGTTGATCCTGACTCCAAAGTGTCAATTAACTGGTCGACAAAAGCTTTAGATTTGGCAAATGTATAATTTCTCTGCCATTAAAATACTGTCATAATTATGATAATTCCAGTACACAATTAATCAAATTTTTGATAATGTGTACAAATAAAACACACAAAACGGAATATTTACCAAACCGGTAAATATCCCGTTTTATATGTTACCATTAGAGTAAGTGACCATGTCAGTTTAAAAACCAGAGGACCAAATGGTCCATGTACTCGTATACTATTATAAAATATGTGTAACCTGCTTCATTATTTTAAGATGTGTTATTGATTCAGAACTTCTTCATTTTATAGGCCAGAATCAGCGGAGACGTCAGAGTTCACAGTGGAGGCCGGTGACGTGATCCTCGTGGCGACGGACGGCGTGTTTGACAACGTACCCGAGCCAGTGCTGGTGGCGGAGATGCGGCGCGCGGAGAGCCTCGCCGGCGAGACCAAGCGGCTGCAAGCCGTCGCTAACTCCATCGCCTGGATGGCGCGCAACCTGTCCTTCGATGGCTGCTACATGTCGCCCTTCGCCAAGAGCGCACGACAGAATGGCATCGATGCCATTGGTAAGTAACAACAAAGAATGGTAATTTTAAAATAGGTGTCAGAGTGATTGCTAAATAAATTCGATCTAAAGTAATTTGGAATTTTGTGTTGCTTATATCTAAACATTTGTACAAATTATTATTATTTGGTATCTTACTTGATTTTCCTTATTTTAGAAAAAATAAAAGCAAGTGAATGAGTTAGTCTTTAGAAATTTCAATTACATGAATGCCGCGTTATAACTAATTCTGTATTTTGTTCGCAGGGGGAAAACCGGACGACATAACGGTGCTACTTGCTATTGTAGCGCTATGAAAATGTCCCCATGTGATTTATGTAGCTAGATTCTAGGTACATTTTTTGTTCAAGATTACTACAAAATTTAGTTAAATAATAGTGATAAACAACGAAGCCAAAAAAATTGAAGTTTCGACTCTTTGTAATTGATCTGTAATTATTTTTGGATGTATCGGTGAAAAGTGAAGGAGGTGCCTACTTCATATGATTCATTGCAATAAATAACGGGACAGATGTGTTTCTGAAAATCTGTTTTGTATGTATATTTGTCATTTAATTATTACATTGTGCATAGTAGTGTGTAAATACTTTTTGTACTATATTAACTTCAGTTTTCGCTATACTAGATATTTCTGTATGATCTCAAAAGTTGTTGTATGCTTTGTTGTAAGGTACAGACCAGGTCATGTAGAGACATCGATAGGTCACCTCCTAAGCTTGATTCTGTCTACCTATGTTAGTTGTCAAATAGAATTGTTTATTCCGAGATATTACGCTGTGACGCCATGATCTGATTGATTTGCTTCTAATTATTGTGATTTACATGAAGCTGCTTGATGTTGTTTAAATCTTGTAATGCTGAAAACGACAAAGTGCCGTTTATTTGGTGTATCTCGCAAATCGAGAATTGTGAGTGTAGTTGGGTCAACGATAGTTATTCGTGACCGACATTAGTTATCTTTATATCAACAGACCTACTTCTACTATCTTTTATTTTACGACACAATCTTACTAAAATTTGATAGAATACCTGCAGTCCTTTCTCAGATATTTTACCTCAGACTTTGAACCGCTGTCCAAATCACACTGATATTAATTATTCTCATAACAATAAGGTCGTGTTGGTTGGACTGTATGTACTGTTGACTTACTTGATGTGAGTGAAAAATACTGACTGGGTAAGATTGTTCAGAAATCAATTATTGCAACTGGCATTCATTGAAAACTTCACTAAAATTAGGCGACACCTAAATGTGTGCCCAAATAAATGCGCTCTGTTGTATTTTCAACGTTCGGCTCAGGGCTAAGAGTTGAAATGAACACAGGAATATTTAGGAGTTTATTCAGGTGTTGCCAGTATTGGTAAAAACGGAAGGTGTTGTAGAAATCCATAATACACATTGTAAGCTCTGCAAATGTGTGTTATCGATGAGTACGGGTCAACGCATTGTGTACTATATAACTGTGATGTTTTTCCTGGAGATGTTATTAAAGAACAAACTGTATTTAACGTGAAAAATATCATGCCGCCTTTTTAATTTTGATTTTGTTGGCCCAATTGTAAAATAGTAGAATATAGTTTTTTATTGTGTGATTACAAAGTTGATGAGTACATCCTTGAATATTTGATTACACAATCAACTGTGTTTTGGAATTGAGTGTGAGAGTTTGAATGAAGACTGAATACAACTAGAGATGCTGTTCTTGATGTTACTAGTAGTTTTAATAATGTTACGAAACTATATTTGAAACGATCACAACTAACGGTTCTATTCTAAGACACTTATGTTCTTGTATAAATTTTTATGTAAATTATATGTGTAATTATTGTATTTTTTTTTCAAACTTTAATTTAAACATTGTCCGCAGCTTTTATAATTAAATATGACACGATAAACACACTCTGGGTGTAATAACTTGAAATCATAGTAAATCATTAGCTAAAATCGTTTAAAATAAAGTGCATTTCAAGTATATTTTAATAATAGAAATAACGTTGCAGTTAAAACTAAACTAGTGGAGCTCTCATTCATTGCTTTGTAAATAGTTTATCGCGAGCTGCGATATTTCTAAACAACGCTTGTATCTAAAGACAATTCACAACAAAGTTAACGTAAAGAAGTACCGTTATCCCATTGCTTTGTTAGTTGGGCTTCGTAAGTTTCGTTTTAGCTGTGACCTTAACGTTCAATCGTCGAGTTAACCAATTTAGTGAGAGTTCTTTTAGATACCAAATTGGTCAGCCAGGTTAGACGTGGCTTACAATTTGTAAATAAAATTCAGTAGCAGAGAGCTATCTTGACAGTAGATTACCACCCTTCTATAAAAAATATGTCAAGGTGGCTGTAAGTAGTCATTGATGAAACGCTTATCATTACTTATTGACTTATCAACTGTATTTGTGGTTTTTTTTTTAAAGTTCACCATGAGATTGCGTGAATGTAGAATAAACAATTCTGATTACGATATTATCTTTGATTACATCACCCGATGTAAAACCATCCCTGTGACATAAAATTTAGCATCTGTCAAAATGTATTAGTTATAGGTAGTAGGAAACACTACACTATCGGGACTCATTAAAATGAATGAACACATTTTGCTGCGATAATTCAATGATAAGGGCCGTTGTTGATTACAAGAGAACTCTTACTACCTACTCTTATAAATGCGGAAGTTTGGATGGATGGATGGATTTTTTTTACTCATACAGCTGAACGGATCTGGATGAAATTTGGCACAGAGATAAATTAGTCTGGAATAGCACATACGCTACTTTTTTTCTCACACATTCAAGTCACAATTTTCACGCAAACGAAGTCGCGGGCAACATCTACTTTTACATACATAATAGTAGGAACAAGCGGAACCATGAAAGGTTACTTTTTCATGAGAACAAGTTACATTTTTATAATAATAATGATTATGATTTCATGATAACATGAGAAGAGACCTTTGCCCAGCAGTGGGACAACAAAAAGCAAAATTTTAAGTTATGGATTTTTATGTTATACCAATTTATCTATTACTACAATAAAACAAATAATATTTATCAATAATTTGTATTCACAATTAACAGACCCTTATCAATAAACTTTTTACAAAATACCTTATATTGATTCAATGCTAACGACGGAATCGCAATCACGTCGGCATTATTTTTGTACATATTCATAAAACGTTTTCACTGTATTATAAACTATAATCCATTACCCATGAAAAAACATATTTGGTATTTCTAATTAAATATCAATTGCACTAAGAACTTGAAAGAATATTAGGTTTTATACAATAATATTGTTAGGTCTAGGAAAACTGAGCATAGAAACCTTAAGGTTCTGCTCAATAATTACTATGGAGTTGTTTGTATTTATATGGAGACTATCATTATTTTTTATAAAGAGCAATGCATCAAAACACGGTAGAAATCATTAGACATTCTTAAATAAATATTTTGGCTTGAAATTACATCGTATTTCAGTAAACAAGAGGTAGCTTATCTAGCATCCTCGTCTTCATTACCACGGCGGCGCCAGTCGTAACCTCCTGGTCGCACGTTATCCAGCTCCGGGAGAGGGCCATAGTCTGGCTCTGGGGCAGGGTCAAATAACTTCTTCCTGAAAGCAGTAGGCATGCATGTGTTAATATATGGTATTCAAAGTGTTTCCTTTAAAATCAGTAGTTATTGAAAATAATGCATAAAAATAAATTCCAAAATTATGAGACTAAGCTCTGGAACAAAATTACCACTTACAAGAACTTTGGTGTCTTCAGTATTTTTTGACCCCCATTCTGTCTTGGTAGTACATCCTCCATAAAGAAATATATATGGCCTATAGCCATACCCACTAAGTCTACTGATATTGCATTACCAAGTAGCACAGAGAAACCAAGTAACACCCAGGGAAGGTATGGAGCCTGAAAACAAAATTGGTTACATTAAACACTTTGTAGACAAAATATCCAGGAAAAATTATGAAGTCATGAACTCTGTGTGGAAGCAGACAGATAAACTTATGTTACCAATCAAAAAAATCAGTAAAGTGATTTTATAAGACTGTTGAAAAGCTGTAATTCGGTGCACCAAAATAAATGTCTAGTAAAATAGTAAACATAAACAGTACCTGAAAGTTCATGAGACCAAAGAAGTTCATCCTCACAAAGACGTTTCTTCTTGACCATACATACACAATCATTATAGTAAATGCTTGTCCTAAAAATAATAAATTCACAAAGAAAGCACACAGCTGATATAAACACTGTTAAGGAAATTTAAAAATATTTGGCAAACAGTCATCCTTTATTTCTAATTGGCAATGATGATACAGTTGTGAGCCAACTATTACATCACTGAAATTGAAACTTAATAACATGCCTGCTTTGTAAGTCTTTGACTTACTATGCAATGTTTTGCAGTACCAACCAATTCAATAACACAAGACCTTACAGTAATTTTGCCAAGTTAAAATGGCTTAAAGGTTGAGGTAAAAAGGATACAATCATGAGGACACCTCCAAACACGAACATAACAACAAAATCAGCAGTTCTTCCTCTAAAAGAGCCCTCTTCTAACATTCTACAATATCTGTAGGTAAATATCATATTGAAGAAAAAGTTGAATCCTAAATTCCCAAAGAAAAGAAATGTACTTATTAGCCTCCATAATTGGTATTTCTTAAGTATAAGATTAGGATTAAAATATAACTGAAATGGTGAGACTAGGTCCAGTTGCTGAAACAGAAAAAAGTGTTATCATCATTAGTTTCACCAAAGCTAGCTTAAATTTCTAAAAGTATTACTAAATGTTCATACAAAAAAGTTATAATGACTCAGCAAATGACACGTATAATTAAAAAAAAAACAAACAAATAAGAATCTTACGACAGCTAACGTAGTAACAACACAAGCCGTGGTATATGCCCTGGTCACTGGAGGTATGAGCATGTACTCCTGGAGAAGCGTCTGATATGCCATTTTTCAGTACAATTATGATGCCGTTTTCACACTTCAACGTTCAAAAGGAAATTAGCTAAGATAACAAAGTCACAGTTCGAATCGACATGATTGGGCCACATCAGAATTGTTCACAATAGGAACATTCGTTATTGTGATTGCATTCAATTTTATTATACTGTGCGAAAGCTTATCTTCATTTAACCTTTAAATAAATTTCATTCAGTAGACTAAATGTTATTTGTAGTTCACAATCATTCATTGACGAATAAATTGAAGAGAAGTACTAAAAAACTTGAAAATTCCCAAAATCTACAAACTCCAAACTGGCAGAAAATTGACAGATTTAGGTGACATGACAGATAACATAGATATTATTAACATTTTTTTAAATTTAATATTTTGTACTCTGACAATGCTAAATTTAAAGCATGGTCTACATCTCCATTTAAAATTAAAATGATTGACGTCTTGTATTAGTCCCAAAGGAAGCAAGGAGCGAACCGTTAAATTCAATTTTCTGCCACTTTTTGTGGGAGGCAAGGTAAATACGTACAGCACGCTACGGGAATTTGGTAATCACACACAGAGACATGCATTCTACCGCTACAATGCAAACGAAGAAAACTAACACGTAGCGACACTTACTACATTGACAAATTAGCTTGTATAAACATAGAATACACAAAAAAAGTGCTAGATACAAGTGGTTTTCATTCGACACCCCATAGCCTTTCCTATAAGAATGAGTCTACAAGTAGCTTGTAGTCAATGTACTCACTTTTAATAATAATTTGTTTCTAACACAACTTAACTTACGTATTTAACTTAATCTTTTTGTTCCAACAAATACACAATTAAACTATTTAACCTACTGAGAAAACTAATAACTAACTGATACCTGAACTAAAACATTCTTCTTCTTTCATTTCCATTTTCCTAGACCTATGCTAAATCACTTACTTGTTAGCCCCGGCGTGTCTGTTACTGCATTTGCGTTACCACTATACATACCACGATGGTTTTCTATGTTTTTTTTTATTTAGCCTATTCTGTCCCACTGCTAGGCAAAAGCCTTCCCATTCCTTTCATTAATTAGTACTTACATTTGATACGAATCACCATGGTTTTGCAGATTTGAAGTGGCAAATCGTTTTTATGCAAGGAAAGGAATAGTATCTATAATAAAGGAACAATTTATTAAAAACATTTTTTTACTTATTTGTACCAGAAGTGCTACTACACATTGCAAGAGTTTTTTGAAGAAACAATATTAAATAAATAATAATTATAGAATGAATAAATATATTATAGACTCACCATATTTGGAAGCCAACATGTACAATGTATGGTCAAAAGGCCAATGTAAAGTACATTGGCCTTGGGCAGGGGTGAAAGCCCAGTTATGCCGTCTCTATAACTTATTCCTCTTTTTTCAGTGTCATTAATTCTGGAGACTACAAATAAGAAACACTGGCATGACCGTTTAAAATAAAGCTCTTTTAAGTGGGTATTAATAATTAATATATTCTATATCCTATTATCAATACCCCCCCCCCCCTCCTTTGTGCCTATGATAATAGTTGAATGGCAGTGGGAAGGACGTACAGCATAGAGTAAAGTAATATAACGGGTATAGAGAGCCCCCTCGCAGATTTTTTTGAAGACCGCCAATTTCAATTGATCGGATAAATAGCGCCATCTATTATCGCCATCCACAAACTTGTGATATATATAGCTATAACTAGCTAGTAGCTACAGTTACTACCTATGCATTGGTGCCTATACTTTAGGCTTCCTTACTATTTTACTTGTTTTCAAGTAGATAAACTTTTACTTAATTTTGTTTTCTCTTTATTAACAAAATCATAGTAAAACTTTATCAAATTAAAAACTAGCAAATTAGTAAGGAAGCATCAATTTTAACAGGTACACAGGGGATTCATAAAAAAAAACAACTTTTCTTTTACAAAATTACTTACTTATTTATTTATTTATCTTGTGTTTATTATTATAAGCCTGCGCTGCTGTTTTAGTTGCATCCTCACCATGGTATGTGATTTTGTCAAACAAAATCCGGTTAATTGAACGATCGGCGGATTAATTTCACGAAGAAAGGCACAAACATGGGACGAAAATTACAAACAAGCGCAAGCGCAAGGAGTAATCGCCATATTTGTGACAATTTGACAATCATTGCCAGACCAGATCAATCATTGACTGTTGTTATTGTAATTATTACGCTGCTTGTTATCTACACAAATATTTGAAAATAGTTATAATACTTGTTAAATAGAATGATTAGGTAATTCAATTATATTTAATTTATTAATTTTGTAGTCACAAATTATATTTGTATCGGTGGTTTCGCCATCTGTAGTGACTTTAATAACTAATTGTTTAGGATGGGGATAACAGATGTCGCATTTTGAAAAAAAAAACCCATATCTGTCAATGTATGGAACTGTCCTACCCTACCCCTGACGTACAGGTATTTTACTCTTTGGGAAAGACGACGCCCTCTATCAAAAAAACAAAAATGTATTAAATTACATCCAATTTTGTTTCGTAATCCCTTTGTTTAATTTTATCGCTATCATTGACAGTCAATACTATTGATAGTAACAAACACCAGATGTTATTTTTGGGCATTTGTGTGATCAAATCTTGTCTGAACTCACAAAAAGATATTTACAATTGCTGTGTCTGCACCAGGGAATAGCCCCTGATATTCTATATCAAAATAAAAGAATTGATTCAATACAATACATATTTAATATAACATTAGCTTAATAGACAAAAACAGATGCTAAATCATCATAATCATAAGTTCTCTTCAGGAATAAATCTAATAAAGATACGCCAGATATATTACATAGACCTGTATTTATTGGTAGGGCTGTTAAGTTGATGTATAAAGATTGGCCAGGCTCTAATGGTCCTAGCTTCTTGTTTGAAATGCCACACCATAGAAGACTAGAATCCTGAAGTGAGCGTAGTTTTAGAATTAAGTCTAGGGTCCTCTCACTTGCATTGACTATTTTGCATTGGAAATCAAAAGGCTCCTCTACAGACACCTTACTGGGTAATTTTTCAAATGTAAGCCTTATATCTCCATAGTCAGGTGTCATTCTCTGCAATTGACTAGTCTGCAACCGCCCCTTTTCACCCAAGTTAGACCTCCACACAATATCCAGTTTTCCAATATTTTTAGCAGCTGCCAATAGTTTTATTTCCTTCGAAATATTCTCTCTTGGTGTCAAACAATAGAGATACTGACAGCTTTCTTGTGGTTGAAGTAAAGTGACTTCTCCAAATACAGAAACTCCATCATCAATTTCATTCAATGATTTCACATTAAACTGTTGAGAGCTTTCCAAAGAGACCTGCTCCAATATAATAGGTCCAGATGTTATGTTTTGTACTTGAGCTTCAAGATAGACATCATCTGACTCAGCATTGTAAAACTTGGTCTTCACATCCAATGGTTTCATTACTTCAAACTTAAAGAATTTTCTAAATGATGCTAGTGTGTTATAGTTAGACATATATGTTACTTCACAGACAAGAATATGTGTGCCAAGATCCTTGACTTCATGGTGTATGACATCACTTAGTGTTTCATCTACATCAAGCATTGTAGGAGAGAGGTTCTGTTGAGTTGTTAGTAATATTCTCTGGGAGTTTGTCTGCAAATCAGCTTTTATGGACACACTTTGCACAGGATTATTCGTTTCATTGTGTACGCAAACGTAACAGGAAAACGTTTCGCCAAGATAAATGTTCCCGAAACTTTGTGGGAGTAATAAGAACTGGCCTGCAGCGAGGGTTTCCATTTGGTTGACAGAAGTGGCATCGTCTTTGAGGTAATTGTTTAATATATTACCTGGTAAGTCTTTAGAATCGCAAGTTACGATTTTTGGGCTTATTAAAGCAGGTTTGGTCAACCTCATCACTTTTAATGCCACTAGATGCTCTACCACTTCCTTGGGATCCATTTTATAGTTCAAGTTAATAAGCACAACAATATGGTACCAACGCAGCGTATCAGACCCTCTTTTTATAGCAGTAAATTAAGTTTTATTAAATTATTAAATATCCCGTAGCAATAATCGATTTACATGATTCCTCTATTGTTGTCAAAGTGTAAACTGTCAATTGTTTGTCAATGTCACGTCATGCTATCAGACCACGGCAACATTAAACGGTCTGTCAAAAATAAAATCGGATACAGTGAAAAGATTGTACGGCTCGTTGGTAAAGTAGTAAAACCTGCAAGATTGTACCTGCTCAGGCTTCTTTATTAGTTAGATGAGACCGATAACTTCCATGAAATTCAAATCTAGACTAACTTCTGTCAATCATTCTAAAAGTTTTAGGCAGGCCAAGCAATGAACTTATATGTGCGTTCGACAAAGTGCACTCGGTAAAATATTCAAAAGGTGAACATGTAATTCTTGAATGAAGAGGTAATTCAAGAATTAGATGTTCGAAATTAACAGGCAACAAATGTGCTTAAAAAACGTTTTTAAAAACAAGCTTAAAAAAATATATAAACCTTGAAGTAAATGAAAGAGGATGTTATTTTTTTTTTGCGATTACGATGTTCTTCCCATAAAGAAAGTGGTTCAGTTTGATGATCGGAAGGGTGTGGACCCTTAAAAATCACTACACATCCTGTAAGAAATGCAACAGTATGAGCTAGACTAGAGAAAACATTTATTATACGACGCCATAATCTGTCTGTCTTCTGCGCGGGCCAAAGAGTAGAATACTTATACCTGTACGATAAGAGGGCCCACTCGCAGAAAATAGTTAAGTGTGAATAGCTAAAATTGGATAGTTTCGACATCTATTAATCTGTACCAACAACACTACGCACTACAGGGTCCCTATAATTACGTATTTATATCTATTATTACTATCAGCAACGTTTAGGTAAGAAGGTATTATAATTTATACTAATATGTAATATGTAATCTACACTAATATTATAAAGCTGAAGAGTTTGTTTGTTTGATTGAACGCGCTAATCTCAGGAAGTACTGGTTCGAATCGAAAAATTATTTTAGTGTTGGGAGTGTTGGATAGCCCATTTATCGAGGAAGGCTAAAACTTCACGCTGCGACCAATAGGATCAGAGCATTAATAAAAAATGTTACGCAGACGAAGTTGCGCCGGTCAACTAGTGTAGCTATATGATTTCGATTAGAATCGAATAAATAAAATGAAACAATTTTAAATCAGTAAACTGTCATAAATATTTAATTCTTGTTGTTTTTATGTTTCAGGCACATCAGTGGTTATTTTTATTAAATATTCTTAGCGCCGACAAAACGACAGATTGTAGGGAGATTTCTAAAATATTATCAAAGTCAAAGTCAAAATTATATAATTATTATCAATCTATCAATTTGTTTAGTCTTCCGTCGACAAAACCTGTTTCTACGGTGGTCATGCTATACGTGCTGTCGTCGCCATCGCCATCTGTATACACATTTAGAAATTCTAAACCTTTCTATTTCTATACGCAGACACGCGTCTGCGTCACTGTGGAAATAGCGTTAGTTTAGTGTTTTTTTAGTTTCAATCACTCATCAGCTCACACATACCATTCTCATTCATAAACCAGTCAATCAATGTTCGTTGAGAAACACGAGAAATGTCAACGTCAAATTGTCAACTACATTGAACTGCTGTGATTGTTTTGCGAAATCTAGTAATTTCATGAAATTGTGCGTTTTCTGGAATCAGAATTTGTTGTCGTTTCACGAAATAGTGTTTTATTATATTTGATCAAGTCAGAAAAATGGTGTTAACAAAGGAATTCCGAATTTGTATGCCGATGACAGTGGAGGAGGTACTCGTTCAATTTACTTTTGCGATTTTGTGATACGCAGGATTTTTATTTTATTACAGAAACTATGAGTAGTTTTTATGAATTTCAAAAGCGTAACCAACTGTATATATTACCTGATAAAATTCATATAATGGCGTATTACATTTCTTTTGTTATGTAGGTTGTATTTACGGCAAAAACGGCCTTGGGAAGATTAGTATTTGATTTATAGTTAGCTATAACATTGCTTATGTATGGCTGCGGATTGATGTCTGCAGTGCGTATTAGTTTTCTAATTGTACTATCTCAAATGGTTCACTAGACTGTAAACTGCAGAGCACAGCTATCGGCTCAACCTTTTATCATTTTAATTGATTACATATTATCGTTAATTGCAACTCATGGAAGCCTGAGGCTTAAAGTTCATAGTTATAAGTTATGTAAACAGTCTGATAGCATAAAGAGAAATTATCGGAAACATGTGTATGACTGATATGCTTTATTCTAGTACCGCATAGGTCAGCTGTACATGATAGCACGACATAGCTTCGAGCAGTCCAGCAACGGTGAAGGAGTGGAGGTAGTGGCCAATGAGCAAGTCACTGATGAAGTCAACGGAGTGGGACAGTACACTGAGAAGAGAATACATTTGTCTAGGTGTGTTTTTTTTTTTGTTGAATTTGGCATAAATTCTTATATATCTCTCAGATATATTCAGTCTTTATTTTGTGAAGAAACTTTTTGTTTATATATTTGTTACATTAATTAACTGGATCTTTCTAAAACCTAGCAGTATATCTATGCTAGGTGTGGCATAACTTAATCCGGAAATACACTTTTAAATTTATTATCTAATCATCTTAGGCAGATTAGATTAAAATTTATGAATTTATCAATGTGGTATGACACATTTTTTTCTATTTATATAATGATAAACATTAGACTGCTTGAGTAAAAATAACATTCTTTCTTCAAATAATAGAAAGCATGGTTTCACTCAGTTATTTACTCTTCCTACTTACTCAGTTACCTACAAGGAGTTACATAATGGAAGTAAATGTATAATTATAACAATTTTTTTTATTTAATATTTCCCTTTTCCTTGTTTTACAGTCACTTACCATATTGGGTCCAGTCTCTGATACCAAAAATATTTTATGTCACTGAAAAAGCATGGAATTATTACCCTTACACAATTACAGGTAAATAAGATTTCTTAAACAATATAATCTATAACTACAATATGGTTTACCCTCATATTTATATTGATAATAAAAATTATAAAATTAAAATTATTTTTCCTTATAACATATTGACCTCATGTTTTGTTAAATGAAGCCAAGTTACATACAATAATAAAATTGTCGTTAGCTTCAAAATAACTACTGAAATAATAGCTGATACATTTATTTAAATCCTTATAATTATTAAAGAAATCATTCAGATTATTAACTTTTTTTTTGTCTTTTTCATGTTGCTGAATCTTTACAGAATATACAGTAAGTATTTTATTTCCATGTTTCTAATTATAAAATCAATTTATAAAAATGTGTTTTTATAATTCATTTAAACTAATAATTTTATATGTTTATTATTCCAGTGCTCCTTTATTCCAAAGTTTGCTATCTCAATTCAAACAAGATATGAAGATAATAATGGGATTACAGAAAATGTAAGTTATTGAACCAGAACTTTAGCTACCAAAGACAAATTTTTCATAGAGATTAGAATACATAATATTTTTTCTTTTCTAGTGTCTGGGCATGACTCCAGAAGAACTAGAACAAAGAGAGGTTGACTTCTTAGACATAGCTTATGATGAGATCAAGCCGCATCATTACAAGGAGGCGGAAGACCCAAAGTTCTTCAAGTCGGAGAAGACGGGTCGAGGTCCTCTCGTGGAGGGCTGGAGGGACACCCACCAGCCCATTATGTGCTGTTACAAGGCTGTCAGCGTCAAGTTCGAGGTGTGGGGTTTGCAAACCAGGGTTGAGGAGTATGTTCAAGGAGTGAGTTCATTTTAGATTTCTTTAATTTAATTCTAAGATGTGAACCAACCTGGCATGACTTTCGGCACCTCTTCCTAATATAGACACTAGTAGATTGAAAATGCGCGTGACTTTAATACATAAACAAGTCGTAAAATTATGGCACGTGAGAAAATTTACAATTATAATGCGGCAGCCTCAGATGATTTTATTTACAACTAGCTGTACCCGTTACATATCCCTACCTAGTACCCACTACCTCCTTGTATTTTTACTACTCAATCCACCTACCTAACCACCCTACCCTATCCTATAGATTAGAACAGACGAACAGGCGAACAGACATTGATTTTTATATAGTAGATTATCTTATTCTTAACTGGTAGATTTAAGTAGATAAATAAATAAATTTTAAAGTGGCCCCAAGTTTGTTAAATGTTGTTTTTATTTGCATTAATCTATTTAACTTTCATGCAAAAAAAGATTGCTGACTCAGGTTTCTACCTGCCCCCATGGGAAAAAAGGCGTGAATTTATGTGTGTATGTAAATTTTCAGACGATTCGCGAAATCCTGTTGCTTGGTCATCGCCAGGCGTTTGCCTGGATGGACGATTGGTTCAACATGACCTTAGAAGACGTGAGGGAATACGAACGCGAGATGCAAGCGAAAACTAATATTAAGGTATGTTATCAAGCGAGCGCGAGAAAATGTGTATAACATTCTATTCATTTTAGTACGAGATAAGGTTAACTGTAAATATTACATGCGATGTTTTCGTCGATAGCGATATTAAATGTACGCGGCAGTGTGAGAATACTTTATAACATTCTTAATAATTTATTTCAGTTGAAATCCACTACAGAGGCAGTCGAGGGATCCACTGAAGATAAAAACTCAGACTCATCCAAACCACAAACTCCTAAGACCCCTAAATCGCCGAAGAGTACGAGCAGCACTCCAGGAGCTGAAGGTCGGACGTGGTTCAACTGGTCTTAAGCTGTTCCACTGCTAAGAAGGGCTTGAACACTGGTCAGTTAAGTAGATTTCGGTGTTTAGTCAATTGCTGTCTCTCTTATGCCTTGTTTACAATATTCTTGACCAGTCGACAAGGCTCTTTTGGGGTTGTAGAACAAAAATATTTTAATATATCTAGTTAAATCTGCATTCCTTAGCTCGAAAATGCCTAAAAAGCTTTTTAATGTATGAGACTGGTGTCAAGCCCTATAGAATAACATTGATTTTGATCTCATCTTGCTGTCACGACAAGGTTTGATTTTCTCGACTTGATGTGTTCACCTATTGCCTTCGAAGTTATATCTTCCATTACGGTCTTTCTTTATTATTTCACAATTGATTAGATACAATTTTGTTCCTATATATAGTTGTTTTACGTGTAAGTTATTACTCATGTTCAAAATGGTGTTAAGTAGACATTTTTTAATAAAACTTAATAACCTAAGGGATACCTTATTCTACGGAGATAGAGTTGGAATCTTGCTTGATGTAAAAATGGTATGTAGCACATAACTGGCAAATGAGTGTGAGGAAGTAGACTCTGAAAAAAAAAAGGGATAGATAGGTGACTTAAGGTGCCTTCTAAAACCCAGTGTCCCCCTAAATCTTATTCTTATATGCAACTAATATACAAGGTGTAGTTTTGCATCCTCGTCAAAATTCAGGAGGTTGTCATAGAAGACGTAAATAATCAATATAAATTGCGATACCTGGTCAATAATAATAGACGTTGCTTTTTTATTTGTTTTAATTTGACACTATTTCAGAATGAAGCCCTTCTCAAAAGAAGAGAATCACCCGTTCATCGAATAAACGTCTACGTTTATTTGTGTGTGTGAAAGCGCGGTTATAGGGCTAGTATTAGACGGGCCGAGTTTTAATAGGGGTGGTGATTATTATATCGATTTGCGATATTAAGAAAAAAATATTAAAAATTACCTACCCATTTTATTATTGATTCGGGTCGAGAAACATTAGCATAGTTACTTCCTTGAATTTGACGAGGATGCAAAGCAACACCTTGTATTATTATTGCAAAAACTCGAATAGTTAATGTATTTTTTTTTCTATGTACGTGTATATTATGTGTACTGATTTCAGAACAAAGGCACCTAAGATATAAAGTAGTCGAGTAGTAGATGAAAACTATACTTATTGATGTACTGGTGTATTTTTTGAGATTGACTTTGGGGAGAGGGAAATTGTTTCCAATATATAGCCATATAACTATGTAAGTATATTACTGTTTTTTTTTCAATTGTTATTATTGACTTAACAAAATTATCGAACCAAGACTTCGGCCTCAGGTATATTGAAATATTGAGGCGATTTTTATACTGATGTATTGACATAACTTCTTCCTAACCTGACTGTGTGAACCCCCAGGGGAGCTCTATTCCTATTTAACATTCTTTAAATTAATTCTTCACATATGTGTTAGTTAATGTATGTTTTAGATGACTTTATGTCAGATGTTGTAGATGTTATTAGTATGTTGTCTTTATTGTGTGTTAACTAGAAACCTTTGAAAAGGCCTTTATTTAGAAAATGGTTGTATTTAAAATAATGTCGGATTATCTACAGAAGTTTGTAATAAGTAAGAAGAAAACGGGTATGTCGAATAAGCTGGACAAATATCATAGTTACATCTAAGGAGATGATATGAAATAAAAAACTATGTGTTGTAAGATGTAGTTATATATGCGTGTTATGTGTGCAATATACGGTTTAATGTTCTAGAAATATAAACTATTGACCAAAGTTCTCTAAAAGATACTGGTTTCTATATTAGATGGCTATAAAATATATGACTTGATGTAATAATAGTTATGTTTAATACACGTTGAGCTTGAACCTTGGAATAAATACTTATTATTGTAATTGCTTGCTTGCTGAGAGAACGATATTTATACTCTTGAGATATTAAGTACAAAGTAAGTTATCACCATCTTTATGTGAGCCAGCCAATATCGGCCAACGTGTGTAGATAAAGTTGTGGTCAAATCTAGTGGAGTGAACTCCGGACCGGGCTGCGCGCTGTAGATTTTGACAGACAATGAACTGAAACATTTATAAAAGTCTGATGTCCGCAGTCCGGTCCGCTCGGTGTCACCGCGCACCTTAAATCAGGTGCAAACAGTTAGCATTGAAGTTCATAGATTTAAAGCATATTCTAAGGTTCGTCGTGGACCAGTGAATCGTCATTTGTTCGATCACACACGTTGGCGTTGGCTGGCTATTTGGCTAATGTTTGTGTTTGAAAGTGTGTCTCTATTAGTTCAATACCTTACGCTTGATAGCTCGGTCTTAGGTTTATTATTTGTACTGTCAATGCTTTTGAAGTTTTGTTATCCTCAAATCTATTGAAATTATGGCGTCCGCAAAAGTTAGTGTTATAATACTATACGATTCTGTACATAATTGGAATTATTAGGTCACAAAACGGCTATAAATACTACTTATTATTGCGAGTTATATGTTTCAAATGTAACTTGAGGTATAATGTGTTGTCGATCAAATATAATGATTGTTTCTCATTGAAATTGGTTTTATTTAACTTCCTATTCCTTACCACGATCAAACTAGGTATTTCAACTTTCCTGAGGCTACACATTTTTAGACATGGATATTTTCCTATTTATTTGTACATCAGGCGTAGTATTTTTTTTACACAAGACAGCGCAAGTTATTAATGGCAAAAATGACAATGAATTAAATGTTTGATTAGTGATCTTTGTCAAAGTTGAAGGCATTTTTGAACTTTTAATTATTAACAAAGGTCTGCTATGGCATCAACTATGATAATAGTTTAAATATCAGTAGGTACAGTGGCGAGGTAACTCCCTTTTTTAATTGGTTTCAAATGATTTAATCTGGGATTTTTCATGAAAAAAAAATCAAAAATCGAATTAACTCAAAAACTACTGAATTTCGGTAGAACATTTGGTGGCTTAATTTGTTGCATTTTAACACTACTATGACGTCCTTCAAGGAATAAGACGAATTACCAGTAACCATGTAGATTGAGCGCTTCAAAAATATCTCGGTATGAAAAGGGTGACCAAGAACGCTAAAGTTTACACCTTGGGCCGGAACTGTAAACAACTTTTACTTTGTATAGGTAGGTATCTTCTTTATAAAAAAAGTACACGTATAAAGTAAAAAAGCATTTAATCATTCATGTTGCATCAGTGCTCGAATCCATGGCAAGTGCGGTCCGATGCCAGCGTAAACTCCTGGAAGACCTGGCACGGCGCAACTCGTGCCGTAACTACTCACCGCTTCGATCGACCCTCCGGAGCAAATCAGTGGGCTCCCGGAATCACCCTAGAAATTAAAGACAAACTACTTTACCAACAAATACTCATGTACGAACCTATCTACACATTAATTAAAGGTAGGCACTAGGCAGGTCCCTACTTGGTAATCTAGACTCTAGTGACTAGACTACTAACTATCAAAATCAAACGACGTATCGCATTAAAAACTCATTAGAAACAAGACTGCCTCTGTGGTCGCGTGGTCGCAAACGCGACTACTCAGCATGAAGTTCTGGGTTCGATTCCCAAGTCGGGCAAAGTGTTATTGGATTTTTCCATCAAGAATTTGTCAGTAGCAGCCACGGAGTCTGCATTTGTACCCTGTTGATAGCAAAAGGCTCGCCCCTTATTACATGGGAGTTAAAAACATACTGACGAAATGTGGGTGTACCATTAGGTACACCTTTGCCTAACCCTTCGGGGATTACCGGCGTGATTATTAGATATGTGTTAGAAACAAGATTTATGAACGAAAATATTCAAACTCAAAGCAAACCAGATTTCGATAAACTCTGTAACAAATGATTTTTTAATCTTGTAATCGTGTACTTTTAAATGGAATGTATCGTGTGAAAATTTGTAGGCTAACCTAAATAAATAAATCCTGACTCGAGCTTCGAAACTGGCTAATCCTACTGCCCCAGTCGTTTGGTTGGCTAAATTGGCAAATAAATACAAACAAAAGTTGAATTTACTGCTTCTAGTCAGTGAAGTCACAATGTAACGGAACAGGGGTAAAGTTCAACTGTACAATCTTGTAGAGTTTTTAACTTTTTAGGCCTTTCATCTGACTTATCAATACGTGAATGACAATTTCTCGCCGCCGGCGAAGGCACGGCAAGGGAACGTATTTTGTATATTCTACGAGATAGATATATTTAGGTCTTATCCACCCACATATCCTCCAAAATTTTATCTACCGGTGATATGATCGTTTAAGTAGGTATATCTTAGGTACTTTACCGGTTAATGACGCCCTCGCTCGCTGCGCACGTAAAACACTTGTATAGGTATGGGTAGGTATGTGTGACAAATCGGTGTAATCTACTTACTTATTTAAATAAATAAATACGATGTGTTTATCCTCCCAAAATTAATAGTTAGGTAGGTAATAATTATAATAAGATACCTACTGCACTTGTATTTACATTTAGCAACTGTAATGAAGATGTATTGAGTTAATTAAGTACGGCCTGACGGTACCTGGCAGGCGTCGACGCCGTCGCCAACAGCGCACATCATCCCGCCGTCGTGTCGCGGAGCTAGGTGCGCACCCAGGGCTTCCGTGCACTCGTCCATCGAAACTATCCTTAGCGTGCCCGCCAACAGTCGCTCCGAAGTCTCCATTATATTCACATCTCTGTACCCGTACCCGTATACTGTACATTCACCTGAAACGTGGTCGACGGCCTCCAATAAAGGACTTGAATAATATCTGAACTAGACGATCTAAATATTAATGTGACCTTATCCTACCCAAATATCTGCAGATGTGGTTTATATTTAAAGATATGCGGAGAAGGATTAATTTGAGATTAATTTAATTGATTTTCGCTTTATTTTAATATTACAAATCTTTTCGGTTTGAAAAATCGTAACTATATATACCCTTGAAGTTAAACCCGAAAAGGTCTGCGAAAATGTAACAGAGCTGAAAAATAAATAAAATATAAGTTGCTGCATTAGCAGTTTAGCACAAATTATTTGTTGTGAATATTCAAATGGAATTCCTCCTTGAATGACCTTTTACGACATAACTCTACCTATACTTATGTGTGTAACATACGTTATGTTATTCCGTCTGACCGTCAATAACAAAAGTTATGCTATTGACGGTCTACCTACGTCCTTATGCTATCAGTCCATCACCTGATATCCCGAACGAGGATGTGGGCAAGAGCGAGCGGTTAAGCCAGGTGACGTCATCGAGATGTAGTAAGATCCGCAACAAAGCCACATCGTGCCCTCTCGTGATCCTGAAACCATACAACGTGACAAACGTGGCGCTGAAGCGCTGACGCGGATTTACTCCAATCATAATCCCGCTGCGACGCGGGCCGCTGTTTGTTATCCCTGCACTTTTTTATTGGACTTGTTTTGTACCATGTAGGTAAGGCGATTTAGATATTGATTCCATCTGTTGTTCTGTTATGCAACTTGTACTATGATTTTAAAACGTGTAGGTAGTTACTTGCTACGAAAACGGCGGCTTAGCAACGTCTCAGGTAGTTTTATACGTATACTTTCCGAATTTTCTTTGTCTTGCTAGTAGTAGAACAGTCTTATATTTATTTGATTAAATACCCAATTTTTATACTACGACACATTAATCACTTACGTATCATACTGCTGGTGTCTGATAATCTCTAACACCTCAGCTCTAGGCGGTGGGACATTACCCTCGACGCAGTAGTTGTTCAGCTGCAAAACATACTGGTCTTCATCTTTCAGCACGCAGTGGGCCGCCGTCACAGCATAGTGTGGCGTCAGAAGCGTGGCCCCACATAAGTGGCGTAGACTGCTTGAGTTCCGTAGCGATGCTACTCTGGGTTGTGTGCCTAAGCAAAATATTAGAGTTTTGTTTGATTTCGATAAACCTATGTGGGAAGGTACATCACCCCCGAATGTTATGACACTAGGGTTTATGTAGCTTCCCGTCTTTATACATGCCTTATTGGCTTTATACAGGACGCTACCGTGGAATAATTTCATAACGCGAGATTTCACAATTCGGGTAAAACTTGGTATTATAATAGTTTAATTTTTAAGTATATGAGTTCAAGTTTACGAAGGTATGCGACGAAGTTCGTTTAAGAAAAATCGTAAAAATTTTTTGACTGATAAAACGCTTGACTTCTTCAGGATAAGTTTTATGTTGAAGGTGCGTATCGGCAAAATATTCTCGCCGACAATTGTTTACGCTCCGTGCAAGGCACGCGACGGTGTTGGTCGCTGACGAAATGGTCTAGTACGCATAATCTCATACTTTTCAATGCAAAGAATATATTTTTGCCTAATACGTGCATAGTACGGTCATGGACTTATGGTATGGCACGGTGCAGTGGGCAGAGTCCTTAAAACAAGAAACTTTTCGCGGACGAAGTCGCGGGCTGAAGTTAGTTAAATTCATGTTCCATGATGAAAGTTAAATATAATGATTCAGTCGCCGTGTATTAAATGAGTTACGATTTATGATTTTAGTTTTACGGTGGACTTATCGTGAAAGTGAATCAGCTGTTGCCGTGGCTTTTATAAGTCATTGTATTAGCTATTCTACAAAGAACTCAGATGTGTTTATATACCACTAGCTGCGTCCCACGGTTTCACCCGCGTATGTTTCGATTCCGTGGGAATATAGGGATAAAATTAACAGGTATAGCAACATACTTTACTGTCTCAAAATAAATGTAAATTAATTCAAATAATTTAAAGTGTAATTTACATGTACATAATCAACCTTAATTATCAAACCCTTTAAATGGATAAGGATTAATGTTATGATACCAATGTCACCACTATTCGATTCCACCCGTGTTTAGATTAAATAATTTGAACAAAAAGCGGTCATTGTGACATAACCATAATAGTTAGGCATATACCCTCGCGGACTTTTTTATAGGTAATAATAAGAACTTTAATCTTGTAGTACATGATTTTTATGTATCATCAATAGTTTTCTCAGCGGACGCCAAATAACAAATTTTATAGGCAAAATTTCACTACTTTGGGTTACATTATTGCAATTTTCTTAAGAATCTTTATTTTTTCTGCAAAATAAATAATAGCCCATGTTGTGTGGTGAAAAAATGGTTAAAATCGGTCCAGTAGTTTCGGAGCCTATTCGGTACAAACCAACAAAAATATCCTTCCTCTTTATAATATTAGTTTAGTTTATATCTTATCTTATGTGTTTATGTACCATACACAAGATTTCGGAACAACAATCTACATCATATAGATACATATATAGTTATTTCGTGTGGGTTGGGAATCGAAGCCAGGATTCGTAGCACAGCATTTTCTCTGTTAATTAATATCGAATTACATCCATTAAAAAACGGGAGAAGAACTGCTGTCCCTATATTGTCGAGTTAACCGCACCCCGTTTATTTATTTATTACATGATATTCGGTTTATTTTAATAGGTAAAGTTGTTCGACCAATAACATATGTAAGTAGGATCAAATTAGAGGAGGGGGCGACTAAAAGGTTTCCAGCTATTTCAATTACACCAAGCGTTTAAAAAAAATTCTAACTAAAATTTGCATGAAATATTTTTAAAATCAACCATTTCAAAAATCGCCTTTTCGGGCGGCAGCGTTACGTCGCAGTGCTTGATAAGCGTAAAAGCATTATAGCCGCTAGCAGTCGGATTCTTCCTACAGTACAGTAATATTAATCCTTGCTTTGAAACCCCTGGTTTTGGACTACAGTTAACAAACGCAAAGTAAAAACATTTATCTTTGAGACTGCGGCTTTTTGTTATATGTACTGTGTTTACCGCCTGACCTCTGCAATCCTCAGGGAAATCAGCATTCTTCAATATAGCCAGTGCAAGGTTTGTAGGTAGTACCTACATAGGTAAACAAAATACGCTGTAAGACCCTTTTGTGTTAACAAACTCATGCCTTTATAGTCATAATGGTAAGCGAGACTGGCAGCAGAAGAAAATAATACTTATAAAATATACTCGTAAAATTAAATCATACACGTATTTATATTTGTAAGTAGTTTTTTAAAACACGAACACGTCATTTTTTTTTACAAACTAGATGAGGTCAGTGTCGGAGGAGCTCATTGGTGAATAACAGCCGCACAAGTCGATCTTCAAGGTTAAGCCGGGCTTGCTCAGGTCGTTCTGTGGATAGTTGACCATCAGTACATACCAAGTTTCTTCCGTGCCTTGGAAAAGCACGCTAAGCCGTTGGTCCCGGCTGTTATTTGTAGATCTTTGACAGTCGTTACAGGTAGTCAGTGTCCCGAAAGTCTGATAACCAGTCTTACCAAGGGGTATCGTATTGCCCAGTATTAACTGGGTTGTGGGGGTCAGATAGGCAGTCGTTCCAAGTAAAATACTGGTATTCAACTGCATCCAGTAAGACTGGAAGCCGACCCCAATAAAGCTAGGAAAAGGCTAGACAGATGATAATGAGATGAGGTCGGTGTTTCCTATTTGACTACTCTGAGAAGAAACAGCCGAAACAAACTCAGACAGAGGTCATAATCTCTTTTAAAGTCAGACATTGTCTTTGGTCAGATTATGTGAGGACCATGCAGGTTCCTAGTCTGACATGGTTTTTGAAGAAAGATCCACACAGATTTGAGTGGAATAGTCAGTGCAAGCATGTGTCAGTAAACGTGGAGCTCAACTCTGAACTTAGGAGCTCAACGACCCGACGAACAATACCAAAGAAAGGGCATTTGAGTAGGCCGCATAAAATAGGCACTCATGACTCATGATGTGATGTGATATCTTTATAGTAAGTACCAACGTTTTTTCAAAAAAAAAAAAAATACTACATACTCGTAAAGGTTTTAAGAATGAACGGGGTTGAATTAATAAGCGTACGTCAAAGCTTTTCCTCTCATCTGTAATTTTAGACTTTGAGTACCTACTTAGTTTAACAACACTTTCAAGATTCCAGGTATTTATACCTTAACGAACATTTTATGCTTATACTACAGGGCTATACGAATAGAAACCTATCAGGTATCGTGTTCTAAGTGCCTCGTAGTGTAAGCGTGGCTGGTAACCTTGCGGTCTCGGATTCGATTCCCAAGTCTAATAAACTATACTTGGTTTTGCGGTTCTTATGTCTGTTGTGGATTCTACGTAAAGCATATCAATATATATTTGGATCATTAACGTAATCTTAGACCCCCAAACGAATCATTTTCAAATTATCGAAAGTTTGTCATTTACGCCCTATACTCTTTATGTCGACGCTTTTCTAAAAATTACTCGTTTCCTATGATAAGAGAATGAAGACACGTCAGGCTTAGCTACATGAAGATAAAAAAAAGAATCATCGAAATCGGTTTACAAATGTCGAAGAAATCGCTGAAGAAACACAAACAATTAAAATAAAATCTGTCGACTTGATAACCTCCTCCTTTTTTGAAGTTGATTAAAAAAACGACACGAGTTCAAATCGTACAGCAACATGATACATTCACCTGCTGCCTGTGATCAGGGAGAAAATATATTCTACCGAAATATTGTGGGTAATTCAAAACATACCTACCGTCTAACTTTTGATACGAGACATTCATCGCTACCGTTTTAAAGGAAAACTTAAGATGAATTTATCTTTCGGCTGTTAATCTGTGTGAAGGTTCCTGAGATGATGAGAAAAAGATACCTAAGTAAAGAAAAAGAAGAAATGCTGCGCCTGCTCCAAATAAATGGGGATAAAGGCAAGGCAGGGAAATAGAAGTATGGCTACTAAATACCCGATTACGAAAATGAAAAAGTGCTCTACCACAGTCGACGTCCGTACCTCCAACCACTCTTTTCACTCTCCCACATTGTGCCAACAAACAAAAATTTAAAACTATTGGAAGAATTGCAATAAAAATTACTATCCTATTCTTTACACAACACATTCCACTAAACATAATTAACGATTACGAAGAGTTATTTAGATAATAGATAACAAATACGCATCTAAAACTTTAACAATTTTCAAATAATTTAAAGTAATTTTAAATTGTAACATATTAATGTAAGACCATTAAAGATGATCGTAAAAACTATTGTGGAAAGTCGTGACGACATAAAACATTACTGAAGTATGTAAACAGGTGTTTAACCGAACATTTACAGCAGTCGCGTTGGAAATCCAATATTTTTCAATGGAGTGTTTGTTTATCTTGAGGAGTATGATAAATTACTTGGACAAATGTGTGGTTACAAAGGCGTTATGTGAAAAGTAAATGCTTTGAAGCTAATTCCTCTTTGGATTTTGGTGGTAGACATAAGGTCAGCTGCTATTCGTAACCATTTGGATTTGATTATCCACTTTTTAGCTCGACCCAAATAAAAATAAATAAATAATAAATCCAGTGTAAAATCCAATCAAATCACATTACAAAGGGTTCCATTTTATTTGCTTTATTCCGTGACCTCATATTTCAAAACGAGTAAACTAACTACACCAATGAGGCGGCATAATTTACCAATAAAATATAACGAAAGCAGTTTTCATTGTGTTCAAAGCCTGATTAAAATTAAGGGTAGCGGCCGAAGGCCACCCTAATGTTATTGTTATGTTCTTTATCAGGGCTGCAGCGCAAGGGAATAAACGATAGCAATTTTTCGAAGCCCAAGCTTATTCTTGTTTTCTGCTGTAGGCAGATTGGAGGCTTTGTTTAACTTATGTATAGCTTTATTACATTTAGGTGTTTTGATGCTCATTTGATTTTCCGAGAATTCTTGTAATTGTATTGTGTAATGTCTTATTAATTAAGCAGCTATAGGTATGCTTATTAACATTAGATGTGACCTTTCAGGATCCTGTAGCCTAGGTATGAGTTCACTAAACATTATACCTTTCGTTAAAAGGTAATTACGTTTTCGGCGTAAAAGAAGGCGGTTTCATGCTAAAGTCAAATGTTCGGTCGAACACAGGTCACCCTTGACAAGTCATTACTCATTATGAGCCCACGCAGGCAGGCACCTACCTACCTACCCATAACATGAAAGTAGGAACCATCTACTGTATCCTTGGTGTATGTATTGTCTATGAAACGATGAAATGAATGAGAGTGGAAGTGATTCAAATTGTAACGTGTAAATCAAAGAATAACATCACTAACCCAGTCCGTTCTCATGTCTGCTTAAAATCAAATGCTATGTAAGATAAAGTGCTACAAATTAGTCTGAGTCGGTGTTGAGTGAGCTTAAAATAGTATTTCTATAATTATTTAGTGTTATTGTTGTGGTTCGCATGTGATGCCAAGACGTAGCGACAACAGACAGGTGGGAGCGGGCAGCGGGCAAGCCGCGAGGTTTATGTAACGCGAGGGCGCGTTAGTGCGCGGCGGCGGCAGTGCTGGGCGAGTGTCCGCCACGCGCACGCCGCACGCCGCACACGCCATGGACCGGGCGAGCGGCAGCCCGCCGCCCAGCCCACCCGCGCACTCCGGCTTCAGCGCCTTCTGCTCCGCGCTCTCTGACACGCTCTCGGTACGTACCCACCACGCGCACCGCACACTCCAACAATCCAACACCTACACACCTACTTGCCATTTATTCTTTATGACACCCCGCCGTCGTCCAAAACGCATTTTGGCGCCAAAATGTTTAATCTGTTCTCGACAAATTACGAGAATCGAAGATGAGTGTCGCGTTGCGGTCTATTTTGAGGCGCACGTGGACCCCGAGGTTGAGGAGCGAGGCCTCGACGTCCGCCGCTGGACATCAGTGAGGAATCAGAATAAAAGTCATGGAGGGAATAAAAAATATAAACAAGTTTATTATTAGAGTGCTCGTTGAGGCCGGGTCGCACGGTCGCGATTTGTCCGATGGCTGTGATCTACAGAAATACCCGCGCATTAAACGCCCGCCTGGTGCGACGTTCAAAGGCCGCGCGACACCGGCTCGTACTCCTCAGCAACCCTGCGGCCACCACCGGCACCACTCGTGCCGCCGACACCCAGCACCGCACCGCACCGCGCCGCGCCGCAGCCGCTCTCTCCACTCCGCACCACAAGGCATAGGTACAGAACTAACCTATCACTAGCTATTCTAACCGATGGCATTTCCGTATTTACAACTAAACTGCACAAATAACAAATGGAGTCATTGGTATTTGAAAGTGTTGGTGTTTTATTGAAAATCCTGTGTTGTGATACAGTGGCTCTCTGAAACGCATCGGATACAATGAAAGTTTTGAGGAATTAATCAGAAGATATTGTGTTGAGTTAGTTTGTTAGCTTTCTGCAATAAGTGCGGTTTGTTTATAAGTTCGGATGCGGCGGCCGGCGAGCCGGTGTCTGTGTCTGTGCCGGTTGGCCGAAGCTATTTGAAATAGTAGAGGTGTGATGTTTGTTTTCGTATTCGATTTTAACCATTTAATTTTAAAATAAGTATAACCATAGAGTAAAAAATGGATGCCTCAACCTTGGTGTCCTTAACACCAAGGTTGCGTCCATTGCTTACTCCGCAAAAACGTACCAAACCATCTGAAAAACTTAAACTATCTTCTTGTTCTATTAAACCTTAAAATTAACCTCATTACTTATAAGAAGAACATCTTCAACTACACATACAAAATTAGTGGATAAGAGACAGTAATTTTGCTAAGCAATGTTAGTAAATAATCTTTCTATTCAGTTCTATCAAAGAAGTCGTGATTATAATGGGCACGTGTACCTATGTGAGTAAGACTATGTTCTGAAGGAGGTACCTACCTATTAGGTATAAGTAGGTTCAACTATTTGTCGATACGAAGGTATATTTATGTGTTTGATCGTGGTGCAAGGTTGGTCCGAATGTTTGGTCGCATCGATCCGTGACGTGCCGCTAGCTGCTACGCGCTTTCTTCAATCACCATAAAAAACTTCCGATAGAACCTTAAACTTGGCGCCGACATAACACTCTTATTAATTGTTACATTATATAAAAAGGTTCATTTTATTGCGTATTCGCTCAGTACAGCAGTTTTTATGCTAATAGAACTTGTATAAAAGTTGTTCAGAACATGACAAGTCTACTGTTTAGAATTAAATCGTGAGTTTACAGAATATTCTTGTAGTTATCGATCCATTTTCGCGGTGTGTCATATAATTGTCGTCAATAGTGGAAGGTTATGTGAATCTTCGTTAGTTTTTTCGACGTTGCCGCCAAATGCCGCCTCTTGTTAAGGTATTTACAAAAAATATATTTCATTTAGTACTTAGTCATATGTACGTACATTATATTAAATTGTTTTATTCTTACAAAGGATCCTACTTTGCTTAACTTTTTTTTTATTCAAACGCAAATTTATCAAATGCAAACCATGAAAGTTATTCAATTTTAGTAGACATCGATGCGCTGAGTAATTGTCATCTATATTAATCACTGATATCGAGCAAATTGCAAGGTATTCAGACAACTTAAGGTTATGTTCATGTTTACATGAATTAATCGCCCCTAACAACCATGATTGTGACTAGTTGATAATGTTATGTTTGTCGAATCATTTTCTCAGAATAAGAAGAAATACTCTTCTAATTTCTTATTCATCTGAAATGACTCAGAAAAATTTAGAAGTAGAAGTTATTGTTTGTTAATGTCTACTTGCACTTTGTAGCCTGAGACACAGGTTCAACCTAGTTCAGGCAAATAAGCAACTGTGCTCTATTTTAATTGTTGTGATATTTTATTGTAACTGTGCACCTTTTTATAAAATAAACGATTGATTGATTGATTGATTGATTGATTGATTGTTCCATTTTCATTTATTCATCTTTTTTGAAACGCTTCCTTAAATTCATCTATACGAGGTGTAAACGGAATCTTAACAAAAACCGCTAGCCAAGCATTCTCTACATCAAACTAAGTAACCCTACGCAAAAATGATTGCTGGGAAATTACTATGTTACGGACTCAAAACATTGTGCTGATGGTTGCATTGAATAGTAAACGTACCATGGAGGTATTCAAAGTAAAGTTATTACCTTAAAAACTAGTATTAAAAAAAAACTTATTGAAAAGTTGGAACTTTGACCCCTAATATCTCCGTAACTAGAAGGTTCCCAGGTATGGTCCGGAACAAAAAAAATATCGCAATGACGGGTAGTACAAGTCCCTTCCGGCTTCGTTAAGAGTCTATTTACACCCTTTATTTAAAACATAGTTAAAAGATAATCAAAACATAGTTCGTAAAGTAACTACCAGTCGTAGCGCGTAGCGTTTGGCGTAGCACATGCCGTAGCACTTTTTAGGGACTATAAAGTGCTACGAAAAGGTTTTTTCTACGAAACTACCTAGTTGGTTAGTTTTCAAGATTCTCTTGATACTGAAGCCAAACCTTTGCCATTTCTCCTTCTTATATAAATAAGCAGAGGAGAAAGTAGCAAAATGTATTAGTGACTTTTTATCCGCATTCCTTTTCGATATCTCAAAGCATTCTAAAATCAAAGTGATTTACGTTGCGGGTTGCCATACATTAGTTTTTAGGCTTTCGTGCAAAGAACGTAGAAGCCCAATTTATGAAACCGTGAGGGTTTATTTTTACAGGACAATGCCGACTGATATAACTGTTGTAAAAGTCTTAATCTAAGTGGTGTAATAACCACCACTTGTCAGTAACAAATTGAGTGATTTATCATAATTATTACTGATTACTTTTAATGTTAGATAAAGCTATAATTGCTTTATATTGCGTAAACGAACACATGATATAATTTACAATGTGGTGTGTCGTAGGTTACGGCGCGGCGTAGACACATACGGCGTAGAGGGTCTACGCCGTAGAGGGTCCATAGAGTCTACGGCATTACCGAGCGCATCATGCAATTCACACTTGGCCGTTATTTTTTGTGGCAATACTCGAAAGCGTGTGCCATGTGTTTAGAATTTAAATTATGATTTCAGATAATGTGAAGAGTTTTTCATTCGGCCTCACTACATACGTTGTGGATGAACCTTTTTAAAAATGCGTAGGATTTGTTATGTTGAGCTGAATCCAAATTGGTCGCATGAGAAAGAAACACGCATCTCTGTAAAACTGAAGATAAATAACTCGTATTAGTAAGTCGTTACCGGTTGTGCAGTGGGAATAGCATTGGTGGTTGGCATTAGTGTTTCGTATCAGCCGGTACATTTGGAACATTATAAATAGAAAACTGAGAACACAATCGGGGAACTCGGCCACTGCTCCTGCTATTTCTGATTGGAACTTGTCCCGAAATCAAGAACACGGCCAGGTTAACGGGAACTGGTTGACTATGAATGTGCGCTGTCACTGGGGGCACGGCTTGTTCCGGAACATACGTGTCGGGTTACAGCGTTTCGCGAATTGCGTAAGTTTTCTACTCACAAATATTACAAAAATTCAAACACTTCAGCTTAATCTTTTGCAGCTTATTTTGCATGAATATCGCTCTATGTCATAAAAAGTACTACAGTAATAGTACCTACTTAAAATTCATATGGTATACGCGACAAGTAATCTTGGTGCGAGTAACAGTTCAAAAGCCTTTGGAATACCAATGGAGTCATAACTTCGATCAATTAGGAGAGCGCAACTTATCTGAATAACAATGATCTGGCTCCTTGTTTTGTTTGATAACCTTGACCTACATACAGAAGGTCGTTGACATTTGTCTGTACAAGAGGCCGGAGTACCTATATATTCTAATATTAGCACGTGTAACGCTATTTTAATGATCACAAATATGTGTGACGTGTTACGGCTTGCAAGACTATCTTTTAAACTATAATAAGTGGAAACTGATGCAACCTGTTCCTAGAGAACCCGATATTATGTGAATTAAATTAAAGTACGTTTGAAAAGTTATATACACTTGCATTTTGAGTTTTAGGTGTAATAAATCAGAAATCTCACAAACACTTAGCAGGCAGCGTTGCTATAGGTAGCGTATCTTATACCTATAAAATCTTTCAAAGTTTCTTTTGGAAAAAGGCCAATTTAAAAAGTAAGGTACCTACCATGAATTATGACACCGTGGGATATTATTTACATGACCTGAGTAGCTATGAAAATGTAATTTAAAAAAACTACCGGAATCACGGTCTTCATGGAGAAATGTTACCTGACTAATGAATTGTTACCTGCCAAAACAGTGCCGTATTTCACAACTTCGCCTTAAGAAACTAGGTTTTACATAATGAAAACGATTACCTGAATTCATCTAAGCAATTTAGCAAACGATCAATCATTTTAATTAACCTGTATGTAAGGAATATCTAGTAAAACGGTCGTTTAATATTTTAAAAGCTTTCAGGTGAATGTTCCGAAACATTAGTGAACAATATCTGCTAGATCGGCCGTTTATTTCAAAAGGACTGGCTAATTAGCTGAATAATACGAAAGAAAGCATTTAGTGACACTTGAATTACGATAATAGTGGTTTGAAAGGCAATTTGTAGCCGCTCTATATCTGTTATTTTATAAACATAGTTGAAATTGATCGTTAAACACTAAATTTGTATTTTGGCTTAGTCTGCTATAATAGATTAATGATTGTACATAATATAATAATAACAAAAACATAAAAAAAAATTGTTGATAAAACAGAGTTTTTACAAAGGAAAACCTTTCTGTTGAAAACGTTTTTGTTTACAGTGGTTTCAGTGATATCGATCAAAATATTGTTGTTTTTGGAAATTTATAGTCACTGTAGTACCCGTTTCGCTTTAACTTGTTATTGTTGAGTGACGTCATGCACGTTTTTGTGGAAATATCCGAGAGCACAAAGTTTCCGAGAATAACAATATATTGCAGAATATGGATATCAAGAATACTTGTAAGCTACAAAGGTATCAAATCACTTCTCTCTGGTAATTGAAGTGGTTCAAAGAGTTCGTAATCAAGTCCTCGTTCTGTAATTACTTATGTAAGTGACGGACACCCCATTAAGATAGTTACTCAGCCACTCATTTGGTTGATAAGGACGGGTGTAATTCCAGTAATTATTGTAAGTTGTGAGTATGTGACATTTTGGTGGAGTAGTTGAACGTAGTGGTGGACATTACACGGAACTGCGTTGAAGCAAATTTAATTTGTCAGAACTTTCTGTGTAAAGTGAGAGTATTTTTTTTCAAGAATAAGGAACTTATACTTATAAAGATTATTTAATTTTTTCATTGTTTCTGTCTTTACAGGGCATGGCTACTACGTCGAGAAGCAGAAGAAAAGTGAGTTTAAATTTGATTTACTTAAACTTGTAGTAGCGCCGTACATACTCATAGTGTCCTATACCACTGTCATTAAACAATACGTAGGAAGATTGAAATAAACAATAAGTAGGTGGCTTTAAATAAGATTTTCAATAATATCGTAATCGTTCGGGAGGTACTGTTAATCTGAAGAAGTCTTTTTATACCGGCTGAAAATCATATCAAACACGGTAACCATAGCACAGCAGGAATCTGCGCGTTAGCTGCTCCAGAAACGAACTTTAACTCGCTGTATACTTTGGATTCTCAAGTTTACAGTAAGTTAAAGTTGTTAAAATCAAATGATAAAAAAAGAAATATCATACCGCGTCGAACCCTCATGGGATGATTTTTGAAATCACTGTCAACTAAAAAAATAGTCAGCTGAATGTATAAGTGGAGGGAATAAACGTCACTCATCACAACTTTGACATGCTGTAACTGTGGGTTCCCCCAATGGGCGCGGCAGCTGATTTTCATTGAGATGATCAGTGCATAATAAACAACTGCTAGAAATTAATCACATTCTATATAAAATTACTCGCAAAAATTGCACGCTGCCTCCCGTAATAGCACACCGACTACTCTGCACTGCGTTTGTTTTCTAGGTGAAACTTTAACGAAGGTCTTTCACAGCCATGTAACGTAAATAAGAACAAAATAAACTGGCAACGTCACAGTCGTATTTTAATGTTTAGTGCGGTTTTGCCAAGAATCCCTGGAGAACATACCTATGACATTTGTCTTTTCGGCTGAAATGTTAAGAATCTTTCAAAGCGTCGCTCACCACCGCTACTGAGGGCCGGAGTATGCAACGTATGTTTGTGAACATTTCACAACTATGTAATTTGAAACATTCCTCTCCGGCTTTGGTCATTTATTTGAAGGTTTTGAGTTGCTTATGTGGCGCTGAGCGCTACCTTGTTACAAAGGGTCAAACATGTTACAAGCTAGTAGCTACCAGTCGATGGACGCGGTCTTAATGACGTCAGCCATCTACTTTCTCTATGGTCATTGGCCGTTTGACAGTCAAGGTATTTAAAGGTCGACTGCAATTTTTTTTTAATCAACATTCTTTTATTTTTTCCGGCGCATGTGATAAACGGTGTATTCATGTAACTGTCAAGCTCGTCGTTTAATTTAGCAAACGTGGGTATAATGGAGTGCCACGTGGAGTGTACACTGAATGCCAAATCAAATAAGAATTCTCATTATCAGAAAGCTCCAGCACTCAAGGCGCTTTGTCTATTTGTTGTGAACTTCGTACAATTGGGTCAATGCGGCTCAATACCTCATACTGTTATAATTATTCTTGTACAATTATTTTCGTGCAATCTAGCATCTGGAACGTTTTCGGAAAACTGTTTTAATTTTAGGATCGCCTGGTTTCAATGCGAGTTTGTTTAACAATGAAACGGGTTGATTTAACGTGCTCTTTGAAGCGGCGTGCACTAGGTACTCATCTTGAGCCCGATACATCACAACTTCGGTTTATTTACCTACAGAGAGTTGAGAATGTCACATTTTTTCACAAAGTGCTAGGTGTTTACTGGCCCGTTGCGGTCGTCGCGAGTTGACGCCGTGCCAAGCGCGACACGAGTTATTTCAATGCGAACTCCACTCGGTCACACTCGCACCCCACCATGCTTTATGCTACTAAGATCTCTATCAATCATTACGCATTTATTTTTATTTAGACTACGTTTCCTTTATGAAAAAACCTCATTTCATGCAGCACATTCATGAAGGTAAAGATTGAGGTCAATGTTATTGAGCTTTCGTAAAATCTTTGCTATTTGTATCTTACTTATGATTTACGGTTAATATTATTAGCTCATAAATAATTTTGTAGTTGTAATATCCAAATAAAAACTTAAGAGCGCGAGCGCAGTTTCTTATTCGATGTTCGTTTGTTTACAAAAGTGTATTTTCTCATTGATTTGAGTGCGATGTAAGTACATTTATTTAATTAGGTCGTCACAAGTCACTTACTACGATTTGGCATGGTTATCAGCCAATATGAACAAATTGGCACCAGGCGCGGTGGTCACGTGCACTGTCAAGGTTACATGGAATGCCTAAATCTAATTTATTATAAATAGTTCACTATTGTAAATATTACACTAAATGCAGATTAAATGGAAAATACCATTCACAACAGTAAAACAGACGTGTTTGTATTTTCATGACTTAAACTGTTTGTTTCTGACGGAGAGAAGTGCGTATCTTTTCTTTTGTACAATAATTCCTGCTTTATCGTTATTTTCTTCATTGCTTATCGTAGTAGGCGCGAAGGTATTTCAGGCCATACCAATAATTAATTGATAATGACAGGGATGGGGGCATAGATCGACGCCGCGCCGTCCTAAATGCCACTATAAATTTTTCAACGTAAATTTTATTCTAGTACTCCACTACATAGTGTAACTTATGTTACCACAACAATGCACCATTTAATCGTAAAGTATGGCAGCTCGAATTAGTTTTATTGCCTACTTCTGACTTTATAGCTTCACAGTGATTTATATCTACTAAATATTTCGGGAACAAAACACCATCTCGTTCTCTCTTTGTAAAGACCGTGAAAGATTTTAGGTATGCATGACCAAATCTTTGCCCAGTGGTCTATTTAACTTGCGTAGTTATCATCCATATGAGATAGGTTTTCTATAGGCGGCAGGACTCTCTTACTTTCATTTCATCACGATCCAATTAGAATTATCATGAGACATACACCTTATCAATTTAAGACGGCGAGAATCTTGTGAAAACCCACAGAAACAAAGAAATGATAACTTACGGTGTGTTTGTAAATAGATGAAAAATATAAGCCATATACATAATATAAGTATAAAAGTATCTCAACGTTATATGCTCTTAGCTGAGGTCCCGGAAGCGCTACACTCTCTCCCGGACGATTCCAGCACTTTATGTAAAACTCTCCGAAGGTCCCGCACAGTTCCGCTGAACTTGGATACTTATGCGCCTTTATGTCGAGGTCACCCTGCATACTTCATAGATAGTTTCCGAAGTAGCTACATGAAAAATAAAGTAGTGTACAAACTTGCAATACCTACCATTCTAAAATTTAATTTACTAGGTATGTTCTTGGTAAAAGAGGCAGGGATAACTTTTGGACATACCAAATGTTAAATTAAGGTAATTGGTCAATTTCGCCGATTAAACTGAACGCCATTAGCACATCTAAACCGCTTTCAAAAGCTGTCCAAAGTGGAAATTATGTTTTTCCTACTCCGCCGCTATTCTTTTCTGATTAAATTCGTTGCGGGATCCAAAACAGTTGAATCGTTTCTCTGAGACTTCGCCGAGCTTCATTGTCTCGGCGCTTTTCTGGTGGTCGCCACTGTTTATTCTGGCTTTCAGGAGTTGCAGTGGTTTGGGAATAGTGTGGCGGGCTTGTCCCAAAATAAAAAAAAATACCTGTTCATAAATGTTAATGGTCTATAAATGTCATGGAACTAATGAGTAAGTACCCATATTTAAGTTCACTGGCCGTTATTGAACGCTGTTTAGGTGCGCTGATCGCGTTCAGTTTTATTGATGAAATCCGCTCTACGTCTTTTATTTTTTATTTTATGTAGACACTAGCTTACATATTTTCACAATACGTGAGAAGAGTATGTTGTGCTCACCATTAGGCGATACGTAATAAAATAAATAGCTTCATGTTTTAAAATGTCTGTAGTCCCAATAAATTGCATATTATTCACATATTCTCCGTAGCATTTAATTAGACAGCAATCATTTGTTGTGAAAAACTTGAATCATAGTATTTATGTACTGTTTTGGCAGATACTCGTACATTCTACTAATAGTACCACGACCACCATGTTTTGGTAATCAATAAGGAGTCTATTTTCGCACTTAAAGTAGGCGTTACGTCTCTATTAACATAACATTGTATGTATGTAGGAAGCATAGGTAGGCATGTATTATTAGGTGGGCAGGTCGACTAAGAGCCAAATGCAGTAGTAACGTGTTACATTTAAAGATCACAATGGTAATGACATGTTCCTATAAATAGTGCACCGTCTGCCATCGCCAGAACAGTCCATTTCTCTACGTCGACTGCATCCAGAAGCGCTGCCCGTCGGCGACGTAACTATAATCTCCCCGAGCATGAGTCATGTACGTCCCATCACTAGCATCACCATAACCGTTCCCTAAATCACTCGTTTTACGCAATGACTGTGTAGACAAACTTTTATTATTTTCATTAGATAAGCACGCTTTATTGATCAGACAATAGTCCGATAAAACGAATGACAAGATTGATAACACAAGCAAATTGATAAAAAAAAATCAGTATCAGTTAGCATTATTTTTTTACATTACTTGTTAATAAACACTGCTCGTTGGCAGTGCACTTAGATTGTGTAGAAAATATATTGTGAGATAGTGTTAATTAATCGTGTGTATGTCTGATAACAGTGCACTGTTTGATTCACAGCAGGAAGATGAGAAAAAGAATAAGAAGAAACAGACGTCGCCGGTGGACGACCGGCCCGTAGTCCCCGCGCCCAGCGAAGCTATGCTCAACAGTAAGTGTTACCTATAGTTTTCAACATTCAATTTTCGACTAATGTATCATATCCCACACTTTTGAAGTTTCGACGGCGACACAGCAAGACAGAACTTTGTAAATAACGATCATTACTCAAAACTTTGGATATTATTCAAAAGAAAAAGTTCCCATTTTTCAGATGAATTTATGTTTATTTCACAATTTTCTCTTACTCTCAATGACATTTTCAGAATAAATTCTTTAAAATATATTTTTCCTGTTTCTTATTAAAATAAATATTGTAAAGTTTTGAGTGATAGTTAAAATATTATACGTATTTATATCTTTAGTGGTTTTCATTAGGAGCTCGTCATAACTTGATATTTTAATTGATGTTTACATTTTATCGCCTCATGGATTGACCTGAAAAATGTGGGTTTGGGCTAATTGTGTGATCGATTCATCCACCCACACTAGTTGGCAGTTCGGTGGCGGTGTGTCAGAGTGTGGCACTGTGTCTGTGCCGAGCTGTTGTTTACCTTTGTGTTGTTTGACATCAATCAGAACTATTGTCGTCACTTCCATGAACGTCCATTACATTGGTTACATTTTACTTCATTGTTTGTTCACTTTACTTTCTTTATAAAATGTGGGTGAGTTATGTATTTTCTAAAGAATTGTAATATGCTTTTGATATCAATATAAGTAGTTAGGAAAAATCCATTTAACTGCCGCAGAAAGTGACGGTGTAAATCAAAACTTTTGAAAAACCACGTCTATTTTCGGTGCATCGGTTTTTACTTTTCTTAGGTCGATAAAAGCGATGACATGGTGAGCATCGAATCTTATCTTGTTGCAAAGCCAAGAGGAAGAATGACGCACAATAAATTTGATGGTCGTACAATACGAGCCTGCTATCTATTGTTTGTTGAAACATTCAATGACATTATAGAGAGATCTCATCAACAATGAACAGATAAGCTAATCATGACAATGTTTAATTGCTGATTCATTTGAATACGAACGGTACCAAGACACGAGACGTCATTGCAGATATTTTATTTATAGTAATCAACGATTAACCAAACTGATTAATGGATATTGAGTGGGTGGGCAGATTTGAATGCGAAAGATATGAAATCCGACAAGATTGATTTAATAAATTAGTAGTTACGATTCGATTTATTTATGGATCTAATAAAAAAGCGGATTACTTTGAAATAAACGAACATTTTACATTTAGAAATAATATACCTAATGCAATCAGGGTAAATGCATGCGTGCATACCACGTACATGTCGTGAAGTAGTACAGGTACTTTATCAAGTGTGTTTATTTGTTTAATCGCTATTTCTATATCACTTTTTCAAGTTTTATGTCAGTCGCAATAATACTTACTTGATATGCTATAGGTATCTTACTCACTTAGTTTAGTACTCGTTTTATGTGGAAAAATTATAAAACGTGAGAGATTTTCAAAACTGTTTTTACAGCGTTAACTTTCTTGTGTCGATGATCTAAGACCTGCTTCTTTTAAATTCTTTTATCGCTTGGTATCACGGGCGCTGTCACAAAGTGAGACTTTGCAACTGGAAAAGTTTCTCAAAGATGCAACTTTCCTGCGGTAATCGAGTTGCCAATTATAGTGCTGTCTTCGTATGAACGTGTTTCTGAATAACCTGCGGGTTTTCACGTAACTATCGAGTCTTGTAGCAAATAATGAGTGTAATGAACGACAACAGAATCGTTCTTCTTTGATATCGTGTTTAGAAGCATTAGCCCATGTTTCTCATAACGATGGCTACAACGATGTTATGAAATTATTTTCAGTCCGAAAATGATTGGGTCTGCTCACGGCATGGTTGGTTACTGTTCTTACGTTTTATCCTTTACCTCAGTTCAGTTTGCTGACGCATTGAGTAATTGACTTTACTAAATCTCCGTCAACTTCCTTTGTCGGTCTGAATTACCGTCACGGAATATTTAACAAAAGTATTACCTATTGTTAAGATTTTTTTTTGTGATTTTGTATTACTTTATCTGCCTGTTTTTCTTCTTATGATACAAAATAGGTATTTGGAATGGTATTTGGAATGTTCATATTTTTCCATAAAGTCTACCGTATTATTTACTCGAAATGATATTTCTCATCATGACTTATGGACGATATCCTTGTGTTTATTTCTACGTGTCCAAACCGCTGCCAGTGTATAATTGGGTCGTTTTCAAAATTAATGTACATTTTGTTGTAATTATTTGTCCATGCTACTTATTGGTAAAATAAAATAAAATGAAGTTCAAAATGTAAACATATAAATCAACATTCAGACTAGTGACTAATAAAATAACAAACATACATATGTTTTTATTTGAAAATTGCTTCTGTCGCTTTATAAAACTAAGTTTAATTCCTGTCGTAATTTGTTTCCCATACAAAAGTGCAATGTCCACCGTCGCGCTTATAGTAAAAATGCAGAAAATAATAAATAATGCTCGCATTAAGCAACCTAATTCAACAATGTCTTGTCAGATTAACGGGTAAGATATATGGAATATACTACAAAACAATGTAATTATAATAAATCATTTATTTATTTACCCACAAACACGTGTCTCATATTCCATTCCTTTGTGTAATTCTTTCTTGTAACGTTGATATTTTACAACAATAGAAGTAAATTCCATATTTAGTATGGCGACTCTATACGTCAAAATGGTTACAACGAGAGGGTGCTAGTTTCTTTCGGCCGCGCCATTTTGTTTTGTAACTGATGGCTTCACTTCGTGCGCGTCGTAAAAAGGACAATAAGAATTTGTTTTAAAGTGCCAAATTACGTGAATTCGGTAAGTACTATACTTTACATTGCAGCATGTCAGTGAAGTTGATGGTAAATTGTAGTCAAATGCATGTTTCACGAATAACTCGAGGGTGAAATTACAAGGATATTATTAATTATAGGTTAGGGACACGTTCGTTTTATTCATTTGTGTGACCATTGTGTTATTATTTTTGTGTCACGTTACACAATGGAATGGGTTAGGGCTTGTTTACAGTATTTAATTATGTAAATAGTATTTCCATTTTCAGTTTTAGGAAAGATGCCGTTAACGCCTGCTGAACGGCAAAGACGTTACCGAGAGCGTTTAAAAACAAATCATCCACAAAAATGGAAGGAAGTACAAGAAAAGAATTTGATTAGAACTAAAAATAAATACATGCCAATAAGTCAACTTTCTGAATCTGAAAAAAACGTTATTTTGATTTTTGTTTTTATATATTGTTAAATACAAGGTTTTTGAGTTATTGATTGTTAAATATTTTAAATATAATATGATTAAATAAAATTTCTTAAATTCTTAATTGTGATTTTTGCACACGTGTTTAACATTAAAACTGTTGACTGTCAAATTATTAAGAAAATCAAAGATTTTTGTTTTTCTATATTGTTAAATACAAGGTTTTTGAGTTATTGATTGTTAAATATTTTAAATATAATATGATTAAAACGTTAAGCGTATGTTAAAAATGCAAGACTGCTAAAACCAAATAAATGTGATTTTTATGACCTTGTTATGTTTAAGACATAAATAGATACCTCGTCTTTTTATTTACTTTCTAAGTTTTTTTACACGTGATTTTGTCTATTAATAAGATTAAACTGATTTACTACTACCAAATTGGTTTTAAATACTTCATTGTGACTCTGCCCTTATTCTTCATTTGTGTTACTTTTGTGTCACGATAACACAAAATAAACACAAAAGAAATGTACATTAATTTTGAAAACGACCCAATTATAACCCATTTCCTACATGTTTACATGTAACGCAGTATTTACACGATAACAATACTAAAACATTATTCTATGTAAACAGAAAGGGTTCCCAGATCCACAAATAGAATTTAATCAGAAATTTCCGGAAATTTGAAAAAAAATCCGGACTATAAAAAAATAGCAAATAGCTATTTTTTACAACGGTAATAGAGAAAGGTTTGTTGCAGAACACTGCGGTGTTCTCAAAATATAAAAATAATAAACGCTACTTACATTTATGTATGTATGCAAGTGATACTGTTAATAGTTTCCTATATTGATTTCTTTAAACATAATATGATCATAGACAGTTCTAGTTGTTGGAAATCCCGGACGTTTTGAAATTTCTCTCGCATACCGGACACTAAGCCAAAATTCCGGACGTAATATGTTCGTCAAATATTTATTGTCTATACATTTCTTCCTTGAGAACATTTTATCAATCAACATGATCGTCATCTGCAAGCAAACATTTATACATGTCCAAGTTGTAATTGATTTCTATTTCCAATGGCAGGCGTAATCCTGGCTACAGAACACTTGATCAAGTCTCCGATTAGTAAATCCGCTGTTCATTCTCTAATGTAATTGGATTGACCAAAATCTTCTTCTTTCTTTATCGTGTGGTTAGTGCTTAATATGTTATCAGAGTTTTTGTGCCGCCCATGGGCCTCTGACTTTTACATGCCGTCGAGAAATATCTCTCAGGCATGCTGGTTTTCTCACGATGCGATGCGATGTGATGCGATTTGCGTGTTGACCAAAATGAAAACATTAAAATAAGTTGACATAGCATTTGACAGTAAAACTGATCTCGCTGGGGATTTATCAGTCAAGCAAACTGCTGCGCCTAGTTTCGACTGCCATGCGAGGTAGAACAAAATATTCTTAGAATATTGGGTTTTCATTAGGACTGTCTCAGCAACAGGCTGGAGGATTTGTTTGATGGCAATAGACTCGCCCGCTATTACATGGAACTTAAACATAACTGATGAAATGTAGGTGTATTATACATGGCCTCTGCCTTAGTCTTAGAGGAAAAATAGGCGTTATATTGTTGCGTGAATTGTATTGCAGCTAATAGCTCTATCTATAGTTATTAGGGTTATAGCTTGAATTCGTATTCTTTCGCTCATATCTTTTTTTATGTACAGCTGCAATCTATTCAAATAAATTTTACTTCTATTTATTTTGCTATATCGGATGTATATACATAGGTAGTATGTACTTACATCTATTAGTACCAATTACCAACGTTGGTATTTTAAAATGTTATTGTTCTCGTCATCTCTATCTTTGTAACACACGATGAGCACTAGCATATGCAATGCTAGGAACTTTTAAAATAATCAAGTAATTCAAAGAAAATGAGTCGGAGTCCCGAAAAAATCTCATTTCGTAGAACATCGAATAGGTGGGTGATATTTTTGGAACGGGACGATATGCCGGGAATAATGTGGTGTTTAGAGTTCGCTGGTCATTATCACCAACATTCCTACATAATGTGTGTTCTAATTTAACGAGTTGCTAAGCGGTCACAGATTATTGACTTTTACTATGTTCTTAAAATTAAATTTGTAAGCTTGTAGCAGTAGAACAATGAAAAATGCGCTTCTGTTGTCGTCCCATTCTCATAAAGATTGGGTTATTTTCACAATTCGATTCCCGCGTAGACAGTCGAGACATTAAAATGAAGAGCAGTCTGATAGATGTCTCCGCTAAATATAGGTAAGCGTAGAATTCGGAAATGACGTCATGTTAACTGCTCGTAACAAGCCAAGATTAAAGAACGGTCAGAAAAGATAAAAGGATTTGAAGAAGATCTTGAATAATGTGTAGAGTTTCAACGTTTCATTGAAACAATAAACTTAAAGTATTGTATTTTGGTCACGGTATATTTCCTTGACTTTTCTTGCTAAAACTCACTATGAGCTATGGAATACATCTAATAAACATGTTTATTCGAAATCGAAGAATGTACAACCAAAATGTTGTAAGTTACCTGCTGCCTCAACAAATTTCCTGTACAAAACTACCTGTTGTTTTTCACCACATATTTTCGATTCCGACATTTTCAGTAAGAATTTTCATCTAAGTTAACTCTATATGACCCTGTCTATTGTCTGTTGATGTTTTCTTTTCCAAAGTCTTATCTAGATAGCGATGGCTCAAAATAATTTAGTGCTGAGATAAAACAGGTACACGCAACGTTGTTTAATCTTTTGTCAATATTGCCGGGTATGTATATGATGAGACGAGACGACAATTTTAGTGAAGAAAACACGTTGTAGATAGCGGCACATCCAGATAAAAGTGTTGATAACTGTAAGGTCTGCCCGAAATACGAGTAACAAAATATAACGAGCTTGTGAATTATCTAGTCATTTTAATACTGTAACCGTGATGGCTTTGAATAGGGGTAATGATTTCTGTGAGTACATGATGAGTTTTTCTTCTATCTTGTTATGTGGCGTTCTTCGTGTTATTTCATACATTACACATGTTTACTTCGCTTGTGTCGTGGTAACATCAGCACGTATTTTTGTATACGTGTCGTGTAGCTTTCTTAGTAATGTATCTTAACTTTTTTTATGTGCCTTGTTTTCCGACAGTCAAAAAGTAACGTTTTTATTTTCGCAACCTCTTTGAAAATTCGGAGCTAATCTCAAACGTTGTCTGCGAGAGGACTCGTAACTCTGGAGAAATATAATTTCAGGCGCATATTAAATAGCTTGGTTGCGTTTTGTTGCGATTTTCTCAGATTAGCCACCAGTGATGCTTGAACTTGTACGTCACATTGTTAACGCTACTCTGGACTTAATTGCTACTTGAAATCTTACGCTTATGACACAGTAGTGCAGTCCTAACGTGACTTAAACACAAATTTAGATTCCATCCTAGCTGCTACGCATTAATTATTTTGAAACTTGATATGAAAACGTGTCTTTCTACGCCATAGCATTACTTTAAATTGTAATTTACAACTGAAGGGGACTCTTGCTACGCCGTAGCATTTTTGTTACTTCAAATGAAAAGACATCTTGCTACGCCGTAGCACATTTGATTGAACGCACATTACTGTAAAGTAAAAGTACCAAGGCCCGAATTCAATACTTGGAAAGTTCATAAAATTTTTAGTACCAGTTATATTTTCAACATTTACAGTTGTTGCGTGCAATACACCCAAAAATGTTCGATCCTACGCGGAACAAGTAAAAAAGGGGTTGTGACATAATAGCTTTCAGCTACAATATATTTACATGGGTGTTCCATTTTCTTGATTCTGTTACGAAACACTTACATCATAGGAGATATTTTGTCCTACTTACTTTTTTCTGCTTTTGAGCTGTATTTTGAAAACTTGAGTGTTTTCATTGAATTGAATGTTTGCCATTTTCGTACTTGGTCATTATAAAATATTGTGTCTCAAAACTAACTGAAAAATGTGTTGTTCCAGATCTGCGCACGGCGTTCGGGCTGCTGGACCGCGACAGCGACGGGCACGTGACGCCGGCCGAGCTGCAGTTCATGCTGCGCAACCTCGGCATCACCGTCAACGACGACCTGATCGCTGAGCTCATCAAAGACGCCAGTAAAACTGGTCAGTACCACCGCGTTTATATTGACACCGCGTTCTCACAGATTATTGAAGTGGGGACCTTCTTCCTGTACCTATAATTCTGCATTTAATTTCCTCCTCTTCCTTACGTAATTTACTTTCTTCTTACATTTAGAATTACTCTTTTATCCGGTTTGAAAATCCTATCAGAGTATCAAATCACCACCTTCCAAAGTGTTTCGAATGTTTGTAGTATGCGTTATACGCCTGGCGCACCCTTGACAGTAAACCCTACTAAGTTTATCTTAATATACCATATGAATTATTATCATAACTAGTGCAAGAGTAGAGCGATAATCAATCTTCTACAACGCTGACATTGTCAAGGCACACAGTGTTTGTTTCTATTCTAACGTGTGCCGTTGGCTAGCCAACGCAGCTGACGTCACGAAAATTACGTCTCACGCTCAGCTTGCATGCAAGAAGTCCATCAAACTTGGTAATGGAACGATGGGCGTAAATCGGTGCCGTTTGCTCGCAAATGACACGCCACCGACCGGCCTGTCGATCATGGCAGACAGGGTCGCCATTATCTTTCTATGTAATATAGCAAATCACTGTATTATGACTATATTTATATAGGTAGTTATTACAAACCACTGCTTCATTAACACAACGATGCCGATGTAAAAAGCGAAGATTTAGCGAATCATAATCACGTTCAGCAAAGTTGTTTTGGAGAAATACATTATGTATTCCTTCAACTACTTCCGTAAGTAAAAAATACGCTTCGTTGTCACTAGTGCAATTAACAGTACCATGATGGAACTACTGATGCTACACCTATATGAAAGCTGAAGGCCTTTTCTATACCAACAAACTAAACTGTTCCCAACAAGTTGTTTTCTTTAACAAGTTTATTTGACTTTATTCGCTTAAATAAATATTGATGTACGATCGTCGTGTTTTATGACTCAATATCGTTTGAAAGGCACGCACGCATCATACATTTGTTGCGTTTAAGGAGGCTTTCATATGAAAATTCGAGACGATAATGTCATTTATCTACGCGCATCCTTCGCTTAGCCTTGGAACGAATTCATGACGGAGTAGAAATTACTCGTAGCTTTAGAACCCTACAAAGGGTGTTTTTAGGAAATAAACACTTTTTACGATCTTATTTGCGGTGAGATACTGTATTATAAACATGCCGTAAAGTGCCTTGATCTGAGAGCATGGATCTAAATTAACGAGGCACTTATACTAAACATATTTTGTTTTTACTTACATTGAATTGCTGCCAACATAGCACATGTTTTTTGACATTAGTATAATAAACTCGCTGAGATATTGCACTGTTTTATGTCAGCAAATGTACTGTGACTACAAATTGCTAGTTACGAAGTATACAGAGAGCAGCAGACGTTAACATTAAAATCTGTATACATTACGTTGATATATCGCATCATATTCAGTAATTGCTGAAAGAATGTTTGCTTAGAAATATTCAGGGACTATGAAAACTTTCGGTATCTACTTATTACCCTCATTAGAATACTGCGTGAGCAAGTTTTATGTAACAGCATGAATAAACAAAACCTGATTAAATCGATGAGGCAGTTAATTTAGAGGGTTATTGTAAAATGGCGTGCGCGAGTGAGGCGGGGCGCCTTCCGGCGCGCGCGACCCTCGCCCGCCGGCACTTACGGTACCTGCGCTTTTCCAAGTCTTCGTGACGTAATTGATAAAGTTCCACTTGATCACTCACCACTGGAGTGCCTAATTGCCTATATACTAGCTTCATTACTTTTGCGTGCCCCCAGAAATACTCAGTAACTTGTATTGCAGACTTGCGTCGTAAGCTAAGTGATTGACGGCTTTATGGTGGCTAACAAAACTTATAAATAAAGCATTTCTTTGTATTATTGCTCATAAAGAGAGCAATACCTACTCACTATTTATTTTCTTAGTATGTACAATCGTACATAAACAAAACAATTGAAATTGTATGGTTCGAGTCCTCGAGGGTTAATGATTTTGATCATCTTGTCAAATGTATAAACCTACATATACTCACATACATTGTGTTATGATTAAGAACTGTCGTCGAAATTCGCGATTCGCAATTATGGTAAATCCGACATTATTTCCCGAAATTGGCGATACGTCTTATCAGTTATGCAAAGATAAGAATGGAAACAAGTAAAACGTATTAAATTACTTGGAGACAGTACAGGGCTTCCGAGCCGATAGCGCGGGAGTGGGCAGCCCCACGCCACACCCGCTCTATCTGGCATCGCATCCTGATAATCTCTTGATCCAATCAGATTTTATCCAAGCCTCCACAAGGTTAACATTCTGAACACGATACAAAAACTGTCCATTAATGCTATAAGTCACGTTCTGAGCTGCGATTTATACCATTACAGTCAATCAAGCTATCTGTATGAACATTCAAATTCGAGCCAGTCATACATGTACTACGGGATAATCCTAACCTCTTTAGTTAAGCAAGATACCTACTTTAAATAAAAGGTTTCGTCGGGACAAATTCTAGACAATAAAGGTGCAGCGCAGTCACAGGTGGCGCTAAATTCCCTCGTTCTTGTCTACGTAAGCCTCGCTGCCTTTAAAAGTGCTTGCACATCTGGCACGCTTTGTATAAATTTAAATAAATTACCTCAGTTTACACAGGTTCTAAATGAGCCACGAATTAAATACAGGGATAATTATTTTAGTTTATTAGCACGAATGAACAGTAATCTTAGTATGCAACAAAAAAATATATTACGAACGTAAGAACACAGTAATAAACACACACACAGTAATAAAGTTTATGAATGACGAGGTCTGACTTTATGACTAAACATTGATAATGACTGTTATAATTAACTGGAGCTAATGCTGTGCTCTGTGAGCAGGGGTGAACTGCTGACGTCATCACTTTAACGACTCTTCCTGCCACCGCGTTAATTAAGATTTAACGACTTAAAGCCCTTTTGGTAATTGTCACATAACATTTTGTTACATATAATTTGGGGCACGATTTAATATTGTTTTAATAATATGGTTTTGACTGGCGTATGCGTTTATTTTCTCGTAAATCTTTATCTGTGACCCCAAAAAGGTTTTTGTAGGAAGGTAACATTATTCGGGTTGTATGACGGAACACATTACGAAAGAAAGTCGTTAAAACGTGTAACTGTTCATGTTTTGTAGGGCTTTTCAGGTGGGGTAACACGGCACGCTTTTTGTTTCCTAGATATTTTATGTAAGATTTTATAAGCGTGTTTTGCACCACCTTACAAAATAAAGTTAGGTTTTCTTCTTAGCCACGTGCTTATGTATGCAGTTGATACTTACTTAAATAGAACTCTCACAGCCCATTTTAGTCGCTATGATCAATCAATATGTGGCGTGGACCTATAAGACCTCTGACTCTGCCTAAAAGAACAAATATGTCTACTCAATACATAGGTACTTCACCAATCATCGTTATATTGCTTCGCATTATGCTCGTCGTAATTTTCACGAAACGGCTGGCTATCACGCTCTTGCTAATTTTCTTGAACATTTTAAGACTAGATATAACCCGGTTTTGTTCTTATTGGTTTAGGAATCATTCTAGTTCTAACTATAGCTATCATATATGCAGAAATGGCTGAAAGGACAGACCCAAATCCCTTACGTAAGATTACGATGTCATTTCAAGTAAAAATAAACATGTATTGAACTTTCAGGGCATCGGAATATTGTGACAACGTGGCCTTTGGCTTTTATTTAGCTTCCCACCTAAGACTTAAATTGTTTTAATTGCAGGTAACGGTCTAATAGATGAGAACGACTTCATGCAGTGGGTGACGAAGATACAAGCAATACAAGGCATGGACGTGACAACGTGCGGCGGGGACTCCGAGGAGGAGATCACACGAGATCTACTCGCAGCATTTAAGTGAGTTCCATTCATATTTCTTACTGGCTTGCCCAAGGCTTTGCTCGCGTTACGATCGGAAATTATCCCGAGGGAACGTTTTAAATATATAGGCACACTCGGGGATGATGTTAGTTTGCCATTTGCGAAAGATTTTTCGGAATTGGACCAGTAGTTCCGAAGATAACCATCACATTCAAACCTTACTTACCTCTTCATAACAATATAGAATAGATTATTCGTTATAGAAGTAGCTATGAACATGGATGAGGCGAAAGGAATATGCCAGGAACGAAGCAGGTGATGTTCTGTAAGTAGTTTCTACTTACACCCATCGAAAAAAAGCGTGATAATATTTATGTATATTTAAATGTAGGTATAGGTTAATTGGTAGGGTCTAACAGCGCAACACAGAGATTCATTGTTCTAAGAACATTTTAAAAACTATCAAAGGAGTGATAGAACACTTCCTGTAAATATTTTATTTAAAAAAAATACGTTTTTATTTATAAAAGTGTTTCCAAAAGACGAGTTTAATATGCTACTGAAACTACCAAAGTGTAATAACGGCTTACGGCGAGATTGCCTACAGACGTCTGACCTTTGCGTACTCATGCAGTCATAGCTCGCGAACTTGCAATCACGTAACAACAAATACATAGGTACGTGATCTCGTTCAATTGTATGATTCTGGAATCGGGATACCTAGGCCTTTCTAATATCTGGAAAACCAGAACCCATAATATTGACTACACCTGTGTTCGTTGAGACTTAGTAAAGTGTAAGTACACCCTCGTTACTGTGCCAGGAGTCTAGGACTAGTTCTATGCAGAGTCAGAGGGCGACAAAGCTATCATATACAAGGTGGAAGGGACACCGACGCGAAAACGGAAACCACATACTCAGTACATTCATTCAAAAAAAAACAGCGGTTCCATACATTTTGACCGTGTAGGTATTGCGTTTATGTAGGAATGAGCGACGAAAAATTTATATGTGGGGGTTCAGAATGATGTACTGAGTATGTGGTTTCTGTTTTCGCGTTGGTATCCCTTCCACCCCGTACTTAGTCTCTGAGCTGCTGCCGAAATTAAGAATACTGTAAGAAAAACCAAACATAATAACATTGTAAAACCAAGTAAGTTTTTCGTAGGAAAACGACCAACCCGAACCGAGCACCTTTTCTCGACGTTTTATAAGTGCCCATGCCTATGTCAAATAAAATACTTATTTTGATTGATTGATTGTAACGAGTGTTTATTAAATCCTACCCGGGGTTCTCATAATCAGCGCATACGCTTGCGACCAATAAACTAACAAGGAATTCAGAAAATCACAAAACAGGATCGCCAGATAATTTCACCTGCCTGTCTGAAGGATCTCCCATTTTTAAGGAAAAACATCCCAACTCGGTTCCTCACCCCAATAATGATGATGATACCATCTAGCCGATTTTGGGCAAAGCAATAACTTCTCGGGGTGGTTGAGAGCTTTGGTGTCCACCACCTCAATAATGAATGGACCTTCATCTTAAAGTTTCCTTGCTATGCTTGCTGCTTGTTCCAGGGTGTTCGACCGCGACGACAACGGGTACATAACGCGGGACGAGCTCCGCTCGGCCCTGGAGATGATCGGCGAGCCGGTGACCGACGCGCAGCTCAACCAGGTGCTGGCGCTCGGGGACATCGACCACGACGGCAGGATCGACTACGAAGGTACCGCCCCTTGTGTTATGATCGAGGTCCAAAAAGAGCCCAAAAAGCTCGTAGTGAAGGGGACACTTGAAAACCGATATCTACTTACCTAATCCGTTTTCTGCTGGGCACTTTATTTACTTATTTAACAATTTATGTACACACTAAATACAGAAATCAAGAAAGGAACAGAAAAGATAGTACAAAGGTACTTTACTGTGGTTATTCTTATTTATTTTCTTATTCCGGCATGACTACATAATATGTTATTATGACATGATGTTCTGAGAATCTGTTCAAACTAAGGTATTATCATATAGTATTATCCAGTCACACTTGGGTAAGGTAGATATAAGAATGTATCCTCATCCTCACTCGTTGAGGGATAGAATAGCAGGTACCTTTGCAATGGCAACTCCTGTCAAAGTGACCAGGGCCCAACGTGAAAACTGAATTTATGCTAAATCATAATTTTCTGGATATTTTTTTTTTTCAAATGTGAATGAATGAATTTTGACTTCTGTTGTTCAGTAAGTGACCAACTTTGTGCACCGCTAACAGCTAAAATTTTATAATTCCAGAGTTTGTTAAGATGCTGCTGTAACGTGTACCTCGCTGAACAAGACCTCACTAGATATAATGGTAGTGATAATGATGTACCGCCGGCGCTGAGTGGTCTTGATCTGGTCGCGAGAGTCGGCTGTGGCGACGACACCTTCGTGACGGTGGGAGGTGCCTCCTTACCTCCTGCCAAGAGTTGTACCCACTCAGGGCATGCTCGCAGATCCAGAGGAAGTACCCAGCAGTCGACACCTGTTTAAATTGTTGTACATAGCAGTAACTTTGTAATTAATAAAAATAACAAATATCTAATGTAGTAACTAATTTAGGATATGAATGTTATGTATAATTAAATATTTATATATCAAATGATAAGGTATATATTTTGCATACGTAATTTGTTTGTCGAAAGCCCAAGTAAATTATATCATAAACTTTGTAATAAAAGACATCATAACAGAGTACTATTTTTTTATGTACATAAATCAACTTGATTCTACACTAAAGAAATTGTCAGTACAAATATTTACGAATATATGTATTGAACTGCTAAACTAATTAAAATATTTGTAAAAACATATATTATATTGCATATTATTTACTTACTCTTAGTTTTAAGACCTTAGCAAGTTAGTACATTAGGTACCTATGTCGTTTTTATTTATAAAATAATTCGTGGTCTCCGATTCCACCAAGAAACTATTTTTAACTAAGTAAATAATCGAAGTTAAGACCTACTTTAAATTCGATTATTTACTTAACTTTAAAAGAATGAAAACACCCACTTAGGTACTACCCTTATTTAATGTTATGTTGGAATGCAGATAATCTACTTACAATAATTATATTAATAAATTAATGTAATTTTATGGTTGTGAATGATAAGTTACACCAGAATTGTTATATTTATGAATTAAAGTGGTATGAGTACCTAACTGACTATTTATTTGATATTTATTTTTGAAACAGGCTTTAACGTAGGTAGTTTTCGTTTGCACACCATCAGGTCCACCGAGAAATCCAATAGGTGCTAATAGGTGCCTCTTCCATACATTTTGTTAGGTTTGTTTTTGCGAAAGTGGCGACTAATATGATAGTGTAAAAACAATGTACTTACCTAATTACTCCATATTCAAATTGTATAAACGTATTCAAGAACAGGCTGTCTAAAACAATTTTTATTAACCTTTTAAATGGCTTACATTTTTACTATAGTTAGCCGTCCGCAATAGACGAGCTTTGGACGTGGACGGACACCAGCCCGTTATAATATACTCGTACCAACAAGCAACATTTAAATATAATATCTGTAAAAGACTAGGTACTTCGTTGGTCTTGGTAGTTTACACTTTAGTGGCTACTAACCAAAGACTATATTATACTCTATGCTAATAACTAACAAACGACGTAACGTATTAGAAACAACACTGCCTCGTTTGCCAAATGGTCGCAACTGCGACTGCTGAGCATGAGGTCCTGGGTTCCCGAGTCGGGCAAAGTGTTGTTGGATTTTTCCATCTAGATTTTTTTTGTAGCAGCCGCGGAGTCTGGATTTGTGTCCGGTTGGTGGCAATACGGTCACCTCTATTACATATGGGACTTTAACGTAACTGGCGAAATGTGGGTGTACTATTCGGTACACCTCTACCTAACCGGTACCGATTACAGGCTTGATATTATTTAAGTATCGGTAAAAATAGACAAATCTAAGGGTCTATTTTTGATGTAAATGTTAGGTAAGATATCTACATATTATATCGTACTAAACATTTAGGTACTCATTTGAAAATATAATGTCGTGCATGGGTACCTATTTGTAGGCTCAATCATACTTACGTCATTATTTGCCTAGAAGTACGTAGATTTATATGCTTAATTCAAACACGCAACGTGAATAAACTTACTTTTATATGGATGAAAAAATATTTAAAGACAATTAATTATAACTATTTTTTTCAGCCATGTAACTAAATACCAACTTACCTATAACTAGATATTAAAAATACTTATTTATATCCTTGATGAGCCTTCGAAAGGCATGTGATGTGGAATGAAAGCGATTAATAAATCTTGAAATCGTTGTTTATTTATTTTTAGTTAGGGCCGGCGAAGAACTTCGATAGAAAGTCGCACGGTTTTGGGTCAATAGTTGGTTTCCAGTGGTTCATCATGTGACCCTTCTGCTGCCACTGATGAGTTACTTCTTTAAGCTCAATGTAGCCCTGTAATCGTAAACTGTTATTAACTTATTTGATCTAATTTTTAACCTCTAAGTTTCTAATCAAAGTAGGTTTTTATGTCTGCTTTTTGTTGGGTAACGAGCCCGAAAGCGGAAGGCTCCTTCCGCGGCGTGTGTACCTAGGCAAGAGGTTCTGTCGGATACTCCACTCGCTGCACACTGGCCTTATAATGATGTCACTGCCTCCTTGGTGTAGCTACCTTGAGGGAATACTTAACATGAGGTCCCGGGTTCGACTCCTGGTCATAGGCTTGTCCTCACGACGTTATACTTCAAGACTTGGTTTTGGTTGGTTTGGTGCTACATGGATATTTTGCGTCGTTTTACCCCCGTGGGTCGTAGAGCACTTAAGGATTTTTTCTTTCTTTACTAATGCCGTTAGTCTTGCGTCTGATCACTAGAGGGGACTGAAGTTAAATTTAGTATATAGTTTTAAAAAAATATTATAAAGAAGTACGAACGCTTAGAAAAATAACTTACAATCTTCCAGTACCTATATTAATTGAACCTTCCTACCTTTTTTAAGTGTAAATAGGTGGGTACCGAGAGCAAATCTAGATTACCTTGATCACCAGCAAGTCTATGATTCGAACATCAGTGATGCAGGAGTTTCTATAAAAATACTCCCTCAGCTTCCATTTACAGTCTTCTTCATTTTTCGGAATGTCGAAGTATTTAACTAAAAGTGAAATTGTAGTTATAGCTATAGGTACGTATGCCCCATCAGATTATTTTTATTTGAGAGCCAAATGATTTATGACAATTTCTTATATACTATCCCACATCCGGATGACAAGGGCCTCGCCCAGTACATTTCTTTCGATAACGCGCAAGGAGCGCATCGCAAATTCTTGCCATTTATGGTCTTGGCCTTGCAGAGCATCTTCATATCAGTTCGTTCGTTGTAGCTAGTAATTGTCTATGTAACATATTAGCTCAGTCGAGCAGGAGTAGGTTACTTACTGATGTACGGAATATATCTATAAAAAGCCCTATATAGTCCGATTACCCGTCTGTGGGCGTCAGCGAAATCCTTGGACATCAACGGTCTCACAACTCTAGTAGCTGCTTGCTGTGGATTCATTTTGCTGATTTATATATGTTTTCGTAGCTTTGTGAAAAACGACAGCTAATTTATAATGACTGACGTTCGCTGTTGTACATTTGGGATGACAGTTACATTTTGTTTTACTGTGCTACATGGATCTTTTGGCGCTCCAATGTCGGGGTTGACGGGTGACGCAATACGACGTACGCTGAAGTGTAAACATCATGGATTAAATAAGTACTTAGAATAAGTACACATACACACACGTAGATCAATAATGTTTTTAAGGTTTTTTTATGTATTGAAACAAGAAGATGGCAGCATCGGTTCTATTATGGTCACACACCAAAAGTTCCATGCAGCTTATGTCAATAAAACCTATGTCATTCAATCTGTTGATTTCTACTTGCGAATAAATATTAGTCCTAAACTCAAAGATACATCTGCTCCAAGCTTTATCCAATCAATGTTTATAGGTTAGTACCTAGGCGGCCGAGCTCGGCTCGAGTGAAAATAGAGTAAACGAATTTTCCCAGGTATGGGACCTAGCTAGATCATTTTTCGCTCCCGCAAACCACTATTTTGCAACTTTCATCGAAATCGTTAGAGCAGTTTTCGAGAACGTGATTACAAATCTACATGGTTACTGGTAACTCGACGTATTCCTTGCAGGACGTCGTAGTGCAATCAAATAAGCCACCAAATGATCTACTGAAATTCAGTACTTGGTTTTTGAGTAAGTGAGATTTTTAGTTTTCTATGAAAAATCTCAGATGAAAATCATTTGGCACTTAGATCACCGTGGCAGTATACGGGGTGGAAGGGGCAGCGACGCGAAAACGGAAACCACATACTCAGTACATCATTCTGAACCCCCCCACATGGAAATTTTTCGTCGGTTATTAAAAAAAAAACAGCTGCTCCATACATTTTGACCGTGCAGGTATTGCACTATTGTAGGAAACATCTGTTTTTTTTAGTATGTGGTTTCCTTTTTCGCTTCGGTGTCCCATCCACCCTGTAAGTACATAAAAATAAGGCGAAGTATTATACTTGGTTACTTAAACAATTAAAAGTGGAATAGGTATTTTAAGCAATGAATTGAATTAAAACAGAAATAATCATGATTTGAATTCTCTATTTCGTAACATATTGTTATAACTTAGTGCATATTCGACTATTTACATATTCCCTGTTCGTTTATTCATTTCCATTGAAGAATTTTGAAAGGAAATCTTTGGGTTTGGGTTCTTCAGTAGGTTTGAAGTAAGTCATAATGTGGCCCTTTTGTTTCCACATTTCCACTGTTTCCTTGAGCTCCATTTGGCCCTGAAAATTAAACATACATTTTAAGTAACATAACATAACATCACGCATGTAATCCACGAAGGGTTAGGCACAGGTGTGCCTAATATTAAACCCACATTTCGCCAGTTATTTTCAAGTCTCATCTAATAGGGGCAAGCCTATTGGCATCAACAGGGCACAAATCCAGATCCCATGGCTGCTGCTGAGAAATTCCTGATGGGAAAACCCAATAACATACATATGTATAGGTAAGTTAATTTTAGTTAAAAACATAGAGTCATAGTTAAAATGGACGTAAATCATATTATTGCGACAAGTACCAAAGTCGCAGGAGACTAGAGGTACGGCCAATTGAAAATATAGGAATTTCCTGTATTTTGTCGATTAAATTACACTGTTGTAGTAAAATCTTCGACAGTTTAACCTCGGTTATTATTCCTTTATTCATTTTTTCTCTTTTAATTTATATTTATAAATATGTTTTTAAACAAAAAAATATAAAAAAAGATGACCCATCGGCATCAGGAACAAGGTCCAGGCTGTTGGTGGTTAGGGTTCCAGAGAGAGGAACCCCCTCACTATGCGTGCCGTGTTCAGGAGAACTGCTTTCTAAGGCAAGCCCTTGACCCAGCCGCGCAATGCGAGCCTCCTAAAGTATTGGTCGAGGCGCTTTGTCCATTAACCATAACGACTATCGATAAAATGATTGCAGAGTCCATGTCCCGAATTTGTGTGTGAGATTTTTTTATCATTCTCAGCTTTCACGAGATTTCCGTCATGAGGGACAGTGATGTCAACAATCATTAAACGACGCCCTCGGCGATCTATCATCACAATATCAGGTTTATTTGCTAGAATAGACCTGTCCGTGACGATAGGTCGATCCCAATACAATGTAGCATAACCATTCTCGAGAACTAGGTCGGGCACATATTTGCAGTATGGTACTTCAAACTGCAAAAGGTTGCAAAAGGTTGTACTGTAAACTGCAAGGCAAGTTGCTGGTGGATGATCCTAGCTACTACAAGTAGTGTAGGGGGTTCCTAATCAGAGCGTTGAGTTTCGTCTGGGATTCATTAGAGTATGCCGGAAGAATACATCAAAACCGGCATGACCTAACTATTAAAAGAGCGCACCTTGTTTCCGCCTGGTAAAAGACTGTTAAACACTTTATTCAGGAGGCCAAAGATAGCTCCTTCAATGATTGTTTCATGTCGGCAGTATTGATGTCTAATGCTACCGACATACCCAAATACTTGTGGGTCTCGATTGAGGAGAGGGATCTAAGGAATATGGAATGAGATAGTATGAGTTCCCACTCATTCCATACTCTCCCCCTCGCTTTAAATGCATGACATTTGTCCACACCAAATTCCGTCCTGATGGCGCTACTAAACATTTTAGTTAACTTGAGAAGCTCCATCACTCGTAAATTGCTGAGGAGCAAAGATTTTCAAGTCATCCATGTAAAGGAGGTAACATATAATCTAGCCACGCCTCCTAAACCAGTAGCCTAGACCTGAATCCTCCAGCAGTGTGCTCATCGGATTCAAGGCCAAGGAAAACCAAAGTGGACACAAACTGTCACCGTGAAATATTCCTCGCTCATTCCTGATTGCTTCAGTTGCCAAGAATCTGCCTAAATCCTGGTTAGAGTAGGACAGTCCTACACTGCCCCTTAACAACACCAAGAAGGTGCAGAGTTGCATCTATTTTGTACAACTCCAGAACCCTCATGAGCCAAGTCACCGAATCATAGATCTTCTTATAATCTATCAAACATGTCGTCAGATTCCTTCCGGATCGATGAACCTGTTGGGTTAAGGCCATGTTGATAAGGAGCAGCTCCTCAGTACTGCAGGACCCATTCGTACATCCATTCTGATTGATGATAAATGAATTACATAAAACTAGGTTTATTAGTTTGGATATTAGGTCAAATCTTTGGTAAAATACATACAATGCAACAAATTTCCATTTATATTTTATGTTCATGCCCAGATATTATAGAAAATTGCCCATGGTCATTTTTGCGTCCTTTAACTAGAAAGCCGTTTAGCGCAAAAAAATGTTTTCGAGATTATGGCAAAAAAATGTGAGAATCATTGTTACTAAAAACCAGATAATGTATTTATAGTTAAATAAAATACCCTAAAACGATCAACAGATAGGGCAGTTATGGTATATTTCACTTTAGAATTAATTGAGATTCTACTTTAGATTTCATAAATAATTAATTAATCAAAACCTTCCTAATCTTGACTTACTAAATAATGCAGTTGTCAATATCAATAGGCTTATTTGTACAAGAAACAACCTCAGTATGTGTGAAATAGTAAGATTACCTTGATAACCAGCATATCAATAACTCTGATATCTGTAACATTTTTGTTTTTTAGAAACAATTCCTTCAGCTTGGCACGGCAAGCATCTTCTGACTTTGGAATATCATAGTCCATAACTGAAATGGTACATACAAGATTAATTCAACTGAAGTAATTTCTAAAGTTATGAATATTGTTTAAGATGGATCTGTCCATCCGATCACAAACACAAAGTACAATATATATGAGCAAATTACTTTTTAACATTTCATGCTTTAGACTCTTCTAACTTAGCAGCAGTTGCTACTATAGAACACCTCATTAGAACTTTTAAAGGGACGATTATAACTCCACAGCCAGCATTATACAGTAAGAAGGAGCATTGATGACATAACAGGGCACTCACCCAAGTAAGGGATTTGGCGATACCAGGCCTTATACAGATTCAGCACTCTCATTTTTGCCTCCCCATGGTTTAGAGAGAGTACTGGCCTTACGGTCTTTGAGCCCACTTGTATGGCTTGCCTCGCCGACATTTTTTTAGCTTTAATTGTACAATCGTTCGCGTCGTAATTCCTAAATGTTTTGATTTTGACAATGACAACTTCTGTCTCACTATAATTTGACATTGACAGCACATTTCATGATTAAAAAAAAAAAAAAAAAGAAAAATCCAAGAAAGCTCATATTCTCTTGCAGGTGCATTACCCTTAGAATGGTAATTAAAGCATAGAAGGAGCGCTAAAATAGCAACTACACTTAATACATTTGCTTCATTTTGACTTATGGAGCCGCTATGATGTTAGAGAAGGACACATACAGAAGACATTTCGAAATTTCGTAGGTGGTCACTCATTCTATTCTGACTTTGATTATATAATGTCTAGATGGAGCGTCAAGTGCGCGCAAACGTGTCAAAAAGTGTCAACCAACTATTGGTTCACAAGTGCTTGCCCGCCAATCAGTGCAGATCGTGTCATACACCTAAAACTTATCTTATTTAATAAGTCTATTTTTTAATGTGATTTATGAAAGAATTGTAGTAGCTGGTATCATTATTTACGCACACAAAGACATAGACGCATAGTGTAAAACGACGCCTGCACGCACACATACTTGAAAATGTTGACTCGTTTTCTTTGATACGATTGTAGGGCGACGCTCTATCTAGACATTATATAATCAAAGCTATTCTGACTAGTGACGTGATCTACAAAATTTCAACATCGATAGAATTTACAGTGATATGCAATTATCAAAATAATATACTAGCAGTATAAGCAAAATAATAACTGTACCTAAAATGTATAAATTACTAAGCACACGTCTTATGAGAAAATATAATTATAATACCTAAAAACCGTTTTTTTTGACGTGAGTCCAAAATGAAACGATTCTTTAATAAGTACGAACTATAGTTCGTTATCATCATCCCCTAAGTCCACTTCGATTCCCGACAGGTCTTTATGTATTCAAAAATAAAATCTGACCCGGCTAACCCCGGAAGTGTTTAGTGGCTACAGTAACTGATGAGTTTACTTATAACAAAGTGTCCCCACTTTGACTTTCGGTTTGAGAGTGGCGCTAGACGGCTGTCTAGCGCTGTCACTTTCCCACTCTTGGAATAGTCCTAAAACATTCCTGCACTAACAGATCATGGTAATCCCCCAGCTCAAGCAAAGAACGGTGTACCTGCGACATTGTGGAGTCTATGTACTGGGGGAGGGCTATTTTCAAATGACCATAACTCTTAAAATAATTGGTGTCGAGTCATTAATTTGATATAATTTTGTAGGTTGACTCAAAAACTCATAATTAAATATTAAAACATATGCAACATTTCGAGGATAATTTTGCTTTATAGTAGAAAATGTACAAAAAAATTAGAAATTTTCGTGTAAAATTTTGTAATTTCTTCTATTTTTAGGCTCTATTTGCTTGTTCTTCAGAAAAAAATATTTAGTGATTCGATAGCCTCGGCCTCGGCGTTTACACTTGCAATAAAATCATTTGCACGCGATGTTTGCACGTCTATAACACTGCACCCGTATCTATAGCCAAGTTAAAGTAATTACTTGTGCAATTTCTTTATGTAATAGAATTTAAACGAAGTAAGAACCTTCAAAGAAAGCAAAGCTAAAAATTCTAACTTTTTACAGTTCTAACTTCAAGCAATTACTAAACTCGAGTTTTCTTTATTTTTTTTCCAATTGGTATACTTTAATAATATTATTTACATTAACTATATACATTATAATAATTAAAATAACTAAAACAAACTAACTACAAACTATAAAAGGGCATCAAAAAACTCCTTCTTAACGCTGTCAGCCGGTAATGTGCCCAAGAGACTGGCGGCGTTGCCACGTTGTATGGCAACACGTAACCTCTGGCCAAGGTAAAAGCCAGCCCTTGGGTCACGGTAAGCGTCAACTAGGCGTTTGGAAATTTCCTTAAAAAGGCTGTAAGCACTCCGACCCCACGGCCCCAGAGTTTCAACCCCAAACGGCTCGAAAATATAGTTTCCACGAAGGTTACTATTTTTACGCCGCTTGAGGTTCTCCGCAGCGGCAGCGCCAGCACAGCACGATGAGCTAGGAAGATGTGATGGCATAAGAGTATCTACACAAGTTGCGTCCCACACTAAAGGCCTACCCATCTTCCAAGGATACAAAGTCATGCCGTCCAGACTTTTGCCATCGTCGCGTGCCAAGCCATTGGGCTGTAGGATAGCTGGAACGCCGACGGTAACAAGAGCTCGTCGGATGATTTCGTTTATGTTCGCGTGCCGCGCAAAACGGCCCGTACTTCGGCTGCATGACAGGCCGTGGTGTCCGAGGCTGTTGACAACTTCACCACAATGACAGCGATAAGGAGAGCAGCAGGCAGCTCCAAGACGTAAAGAAGCAGCGAGGCGGAAGGTCGTGTCGTCGAACAAAGTGCCTATGCTCGACGACGACAGTGCGTGAAGCCAAAGACCCGACTCCCACTCACCCACAGGCAGCAGGCGCGCACGCTCAGCAGTAGTAGCAGACGTGTTGAGTAAATCGAGCTGAACTACTCTAAAGAGCGGCTCGTCCCACCGTCTCTGGGAAAATGGACTGTCGGTAACAATTCGGGCAAACGAGTTTCCAAGCATCGATAGCCTCGGAGAAGCACGGCACATCAAAATCAATCAGTGAGGAAGACAGGATATTCCTGATTAATAAAAAATTAATTATATATATTATTTATTATATTAATTTAAAATAGTATGACGACCCGAATGGCGCAGCGGTGGTGAGGCTGCCTTACGTTCATAGGGTTCCGGGTTCGAATCCCGGTAGGAGCAAGTGTTTATGTGATAAGCATGGACATTTGTTACCGAGTCATGGATGTTTATATGTATAATAAGTATGTATTTACAAACAAAAAGTATCTATGTAGTATATCAACTATCTAGTGTCCACGACACAAGCCTCGTTGCTTAGTGTGGCACTAGATGGCGCTGTGTGTAATGTCCAGCGATATTTATTTATTTATTTATTAGTATCATTTAAAAAAAGACGAGTAAATTACTTTGACTTGTTTATAGAAACGGGTGTTAGTCTCTTAGATTCAATGATATTAGCATTTCATTGAACACACCCTAGATCAGCCGAATAAAAAATGGCTGCCATTCCCGGTGTGTTGGGTAGGAATTTTTATTAACATGTATTTGTCGATAGAAATGAGTATATATAATATGCCCTTAAATTATCGGTAACCGTTAACCAAACACATTGTATACTATTTTTAACCGACTTAAAAAAGGAGGTTATCGATTCGACTCGTATGTATGTGATATTGTCAGAATTGCACATCTTTTGTGTAGTCAATACCAGCTTCTAAACATGTGTGCCAAATTTCATAAGTGTATGTATTGTAAATATGTTTGTCCGCGCATTTTCAAAAACTATAAGTCAAATTGCAATTAATAATCTTTTAGTAGCACAAGGTCAAGTCCAACTTAGGCCCGACAGCCCCATTAGTGCACTTCCGCTATTTTCATAGCGTAATGTCGTACGGCATTCTGTTGTGGGGGAATGCCGCCGACATTCAGACCATCTTTGTTTTTGCTGAAAAGGGCGGTTCGATCAATTTATAAATTGAGTCCGAGACACTCTCAGAGAAAAGTTTAAGGAGATAAATGTAATAACTGTTCCGTCTCAGTATATTTAAGAAAATCTTTTGTATGCTCATAAAAATATAAAGCTGTTTAAGAAATACATATCGTGATATTATTACAAGGAATAAACATAAATTTACTGTACCCACAACAAGGCTCAAGAAAATAGGTGGATCATTAAGATGCCAATGTATACGCTTTTATAATTAACTACCAAGCAGCATTCAAGGACTAAGCCTTAATAAATTCTAGTCTTTTATTAAACGTAAACTTTGTCAGAAAGCCTTCTATGCTGTTAAAGATTATATCGAGGACAAAAAAGCCTGGGATTGAACTGCTCCAATTTTTGAATTATGATCGAATTGAATTTCTGTATTTTATTTTTCTGATTTTTTTACAGTTTGACATTTATTTTTCTGTTTTTTACAGTTTGACATTTTATGAATATTAATTTGTATACACAATGACATTATTTACTTTCAAGTAGGTACTTAAATTGTATTATTGTTTTTTTTTTGCAATTTTATTGACATTATGTTCTTTTTAAAGTGTAGTATTATTATTTTTTTCCTATTTATTTTACATTTTGTTTTTTTTTTAATTTTCAAGTTTTGTATTAGGTATTATATATTTTTTTATTTATTACTGTGAATATGCGAACTATGTCGGTCATATAATTTTTCTATTATTTCGATTTAGTTTAGTTTAACGATTGTCTGGCAGTTTGAGTACTTATTGTATTGTTCGTCGTGTCGTTGAGCTCCTTGGGTTATGAGTCGAGCTACACGCTCGCGCTCGCGATCACTGACAAATGCTGCACTGACTGGACAGGTCCACTCTTTGTGTGGTTCTTTCATCAAAAGACCATTTCAGACACTAATCTGCATGGACCAATGTCTGAACTTTAAAACAGATAGTGACCTCTGAGTTTGTTTCGGCTGTTTCTTCTCAGAGTAGTCACGACACGAAACACCGGCCCCATCTAACTTTAAAACAATATGATGTGAAGGGTAAAAGTGTTTTTTAAAACCAATTTACAGAAATAAATATGATTTATTATTTAGGAAACAGTGCAAGTTTCATTAAAATCGGTTCAGTAGTTTTTGAGATAGAGAGTTAAGTGTGTATCAGTAAATGTGAAAACGTGTCGTTGGCTTAACAAACAATATCTACACAATGAATTATATGTCCAGGGTGTCGGTAACAAATCAAAACTACTTGAATATTTGTAATTCACTCTGACGGCTAATTGATGTATCAATCGTTAATATGTATATTTTGATTGTCAAAATATCTATATTGAAGCACAGCACAGTAACATTTCTACTCTAGAATAAAACAATTTTGGAAAATTAGTGAATGAGTCAATCAGGCATAAAGGGATGTCTCCGGTCAAGGCCGAGTTGTGGTGGGGTGGGGTCAATGTGTTGGGGTCAATTTGTTGCAAAATCTCGTTGGGCCACATCAGCAAAACTGTATAATAAGTAAATCAATTTCATTTTATTCAGTTTTTATTTTATTTTGAATTATTTATGTATGACTGAACAATAGTTTGATTTGTAAAACCTACAAGTTACATTAAAATATTACAAAACATTACTTAGCCCAGAGAAACAATGAATTCAAATAAAAAAAAAATATTTATATTTTTAATAGGTAGGTACACTTAAATCATACGACGGCACTTAATATGATTGCTAATTTTCGCACGATTCTGTAATTATTAATATTGTTCGAAAAACTTGGGCAAGTTTGGCGCCACAGTAACAGTAGATATCTACTGTGTTATGCTTATATTATTATCTATTTAATATGTTTGATATTAACAAGCCCATTTGCCAAAACTTCTCTCTCTTCTAACTAAAGCCGGAGAGACAGCGGTTTGAGATGCGATTGTAAACATTCGATTCTTTTGTACTGTTTGATGCCTTTGTGAGCGTTTGTAGTATCTAGCAGTCTCAATTTGATTATTTTCCCAAAGGACACGTTTTCCCTCCATGTTTAGGAGTATTTTCCGAGCTGTAGGGGTTGACCCAGTAGCTATCTTTCTTTCTTCCTGGCATATATGTGAAGAATATGTCTCTGTAAAACGAAAGATTTATTAACATACAAAAAACCGGCAAAATGCGAGTCGGACTCGCGCACAAAGAATTTTTTTTTAACGCTTATTCATAGGTCATTCATAGGCGTGTATGACCAGATGTATGAAGGTGGACGAGGCAAAAGAAGTATGTAAGGATAGGCAGGTGGCGTTCTGTGGTTTCTGCCTACCCCATGGGAAAAGGCGTGAGTTTATGCATGTGTCATAGGTCATTCGAAAAAAATGAAAAACAAAGTTATTGCTGCAGTTTCACGAAAAACTCGCATATCTGAAAAGCTATAATCAAATCTTGTTCAAAACAATTTTAGTTAAAAGATCTTTGTACGTTCTACAAACCCACATTTTTTTTTTCAGAAGGTACTTTCCCCCTCTTACTTTAAAAAATAGAGGGGGTGGACACAATTTTACGGCTTTAAAAGCGAATACCGATCAACCATCGATTTTAGATAAAAAGTATTCTAGGAACCACGAAATCAATTTTTAAAAGCTGTCGATAAACACCCCACACATTTATAATTAAGCCCTCAAAAAACTACAAAACATGCTTATACAGCCAAATTTTATATGTACTTCGGACCGCTACTCTACACGGTGTAGTTTTGCAGCCTCGTCAAAATTCTGGAGGTTGTCATAGAAGACGTAAATAATCAATATAAATTACGGTACCTGGTCAATAATAATAAACGCTGCTTTTTTGTTGTTTTAATTTGACACTATTTCAGAATGAAGCCCTTTCCAAAAGAGGAGAATCACCCGTTTATCGAATAAACGTCTGGTTTTTTTTGTGTGTGAAAGCGCGGTTATAGGGCTAGTATTAGACGGGCCGCGTTTTAATACGGGTGGTGTACACTTATCGATTTCCGATTATAGAAAAAATATTAAAAAATTACCAACCCATTTTATTATTGATTCGGGTCGAAAATCATTAGCTTAATTACCTCCTTGAATTTGATGAGGATGCAAAGCAACACTTTGTATAACAGGCTAAATGTAAAAGGAAACATCGTGGTGTTGGATAGCCCATTTATCGAGGAAGGCTATATAGCATCACGCTACGACCAATAGGAGCGGAGTATTAATCAAAAATGTTACGCAGACGAAGTTGCTCCGGTCAGCGTTTTTTTTTTTCAACATTTACTTACGTTTATGGAAGAGGCCATCCCTATTTTTTTTTGACACGTAATTTCCCTTTACTTTTGTGTAGCATTTTATAGTAGACACCTGCTATCCAAATTTCAACTACACACATCAAAAGTGTCTAGGGATCAAGCATTTTTATGCGGATTTCTTGAGATTGAGATGTGGCTTTGTAATAAATTTATGATTTTATAAATTTATATGGATCCTTTTTGGTGCATTTCATAATTTGAATCAGGAACTCTCAATCAAATTCGAGTAAAAGATGAAAATAAGCTGTCAATATTTTCCCTATAAAAACATACAACGCATTGAAGACATTATTAGTGCTACTGTTTCCCTACTACTGATTAAAACCAACGTTATTATGGAGCGGCGACGTCATTTAAGCAGGGAAGAAATGCTCAGAGCCGTGGGAATGATAGAAGCTGGTTCCCGGCAACGTACTGTGGCTTTAGCTCTGAATACAAGTCAGAGTGTTATCAGTCGACTTTGGACACGTTACCGAAGCACTGGTACCGTGGCTGAGCGCCATGGAGGACGGTATCGCTGCACCACACGGAGACAAGACCGATACAATCAAATCTTAACTCGAAGAGCTCCAACAATAACCGCCATGATGTTAGCCGTGAGGCTTCATCACTCTTCAGGGAACTTAATTAGCGACCAAACAGTCAGAAACCGCTTGCATGAAGTGAACCTTCATTCCCGAAGACCGCTACGGGTACCACCTATAGCAATGCACAATCGTAGGATTCGATATCAATGGGCTCTTGAACACAGAAATTGGGCAGAAGAACAATGGCGTTTCGTGTGCTTTTCTGATGAGTCTCGTTTTGGTATGAGACCGGATACAAGACGTATACGACACTGGAGAACCCCTGGACGCCAACAGCGATTAAAATCCTGCCAGGAAGTCCATCCTTATAGTGGTGGAACCATCATGGTATGGGCGGGTATTTGGATCGGCGGAAGAACTGAGTTGATTTGGATCAGAGGCAACCTCAACGCTCAAATTTATGCTGAGACGATTGTATCAGACGTCATCGTTCCTCTACAAGTGCAAATCGGTCCTTTATTTCAGTTAATGCATGATAATGCACGACCGCACACCGCAAGAGTTGTAAGACAGACTCTCGCCGCAGCTAACATCAATGTCCTGCCCTGGCCTGCTCAGTCGCCAGACTTGAACCCGATTGAGCAAACATGGGATATGCTACAGAGAAGAGCTCTGCCGAATATGGAGGGTATCCAGTCGCAAGAAGACCTTTTTTTGTTGTTGCAACGAACATGGGCGGCCATTCCACAGCGTGATTTGGATGAACTCATTTTGAGTATGCCAAACCGATGTTCTTGTGTTGTTAGTGTTCGCGGTAGAAACACGGATTATTAATTGTTTAAGTTACCCAATAAAATTTTAAAGAAAACTGTTATTTCAGTCTTTTTTTCGAACTTTAATGTTAGTGGTTCAAATGTCAAAAATCCCTTTATTAGGAAAATGGCAAATTTCTTTATTAATGCAAAGGTGACTTGGTTTATCGTTACTGTGACAAACGAAAACACTTTATTTGATGAATCCTTAAAGAAAATTTTAATTAATATCAATCAGGAGAAAAGTTATTGCAAAAATATATGTTGATCCCTAGATACTTTTGATGTGTGTATATGGTGCCAACAGCCTTGGAGTAAAATAGCTGTGACATATGGACGGACAGACAAACAAACAGGGCGAAACTATACGGGTCCCGTTTTATGCCATTTGGCAACAGAATCCTAGACATAGATTCCTATTTTAAATGTAGGTTAGAGGTAAAGTAGGTAGGCAGGTCCAACCTTCTTTACCTATTCTCTGACGAGGTTGTATATTTATAACGGTTTAACTTACAAGAACTTTTTGTTAGGGTAATAGTCATATTTCGTTGTAGGCCACCAAAGTCGCGTTTGTTCCACCTGCTTCTGCCTATTTCTCGAACAAAAGTCTTCCAACAAAATTTTGAACTGAAAATACCAACACATTTTAATATTCTATCCTTGTACCTAAATGACCAACACTTGGGTGTTCGTTTTTTAAAAAAAAGTTTACATTGTTTACCCAACTACCCCACTTAGAAATCTAGTGATGTAGTGAACCAGTACTGTGTCACTACAATGTTAGATATATAATCTAAGGAGATTATATATCTAACATTGTAGTTACCTATCTATACATATAACTATATTTCTTTATTCTGAGATCCGGAATGAAAAATACTTTTTAAAAATCTTAATTCAAGAATAAACATACTTATTGCGAACTGCTTGCCTGATGAAATCAAGTCAAGTCTGATTTACGAAAACTTAATAAAAAAAAAAAAAAATGAAAATGTTAAAATTTTCATAATGATTGAGAAGTACAAAGCTAATGGAACAAGAAATTGCTGTGTTGTCATTCTTTTTGTCCCTACTCCGGGGTTGTCCGGTATAAATAGGTTGTGCGTGTGGTGTGAGGGCCACTTTGTTAAAATTCTTTGAAAATATGCTTACGATTTAGTAAACATTCCCAAGGAATTGTGCAAGTTGGAATCAGATTTTGTGGAAGTCTAATTCGCGAGTTATGGACTGTAAAGTTGGGCCCTCAGTGCTCACATAGAGGATTGAAGGCCCACCTGTACCGGATAAACTATAGATACTACAGAATAAGTCTTTACGCCAAAATCTCGACACTTGTTGAGCACCAACCTCTGGATTTACCTTCCCTATGAAAAGCGGAGTGGCATTTTAAGCAAAAAATATCTTTACCAATTTCTGTATTGATTTTCGATGTGACCAATTTATATTCTTCAATTGTCTTAAAGTGAACGGTATTCTGTAAGCCCGAGCTTTAAAGTCTATATGCTTCAAGTTGAGCCATCGCCGCTGCGACTGAAGTAACATTTGTTCTGTAGAAAAACAAAAAGATCTTACTTTATGGGTTTATCAGAAACAGACGAGCAAGTAATACAGAGTGATTATTTTAAGTTGCACAACAAGAGGAAATCCAGATCTATAAGAGATACCGGGAGACTTTCTTAGGAAAAGCTCTTTTTTAATCCTTACATGAAATTGAGTCAATCAGCATCATGATATCTTAAATGTCTAGATATCTTATTAAAAAAAAAAAATTACCGACTTCAAAAAAAAAAAACAACTACTGAACCGATTTTGATAAAATTTCTATGGGACTAATCGGGAGGTATATCCTTTCAGATAAAAGAACAATTCTTCAAATCGGTTCATAAATGACGAAGATAAGAGGTAACAAACACAAAAAAAAAATACAACCGAATTGAGAACGTCCTCTTCGATCTTTGAAGTCGGATAAAAAAAGGTATCAAGACTTGTAATTAAGTATTTTACTGACTGTGATGCTTTGGTTTCAATTTGCCTCTCACTCTTGTTCTGGCCCACTCCTGCAGATTGTTCAGCAGATTTGCTTGTGGTAAGTGAGGAATCATAAGTGGTGTGTCCGAAAGATCGGCCAAAAATGCCTGTAATTGTTTAATGAAATTTTAATAACGGGTATAGGGATTGCAATCCCGCAAAACGGGATCCGGCATTCCCGCGGGATCCCGCATATTTGAAATTATTCACAGTAGTTCAACTTTTTACCCCGTTTGTATGTAAGATAAAGTATTAATTTTTTGATCTTATAGGGCTATAAGATCGAAAAATTAATACTTTATCTTATTTAAAATTATGTTGTATGTCTGTCACATACAGAAACGACGCGCGAAGCGCACGATGAGTCTATGTGAAACTGACTGACACGAAGGTCACGAACTGACACGAAGCCGCCCGCCAGCCCCCACCACTGTGCGAAACGGCAACGTCGTGCTCGAGCCACTCGCTTTCTTACGCAAAACTTCACGAATGTTTTAGCGGTAAATTTAAATTTGCGGGATCCGCGGATCCGCGTTTTGAAGGTGCGGGATCCAGCAGATTAATAAGTGGAGCGGGATCCCGCGGGAATGCCGGATCCCGTTTTGCGGGATTGCAATCCCTAAATGTGCCCCGCCCACTGTTACTTAAGTTTAGCACTTATTTGGGCTACGTTGGTAACTCTGTTCTGCCTGCTGACCTCCTCATTTTCGATTCGATCTCGCAGAGAGGCTTCCGAACATAACCCTGTAGTTAGCGACCACATTTCAGTACCGTAGGTTATCACGGCAACACACATTGGTCAAAGACTTTCGTCTTGATACACTGCGGTATTTTGGACGAGAAGATATGGCGTATTAGCGTCCTGAACGTTATCCAGCCAAGTCGTTTTTTTAAACGTTGCCCCACATTAGGAATTCTACTGTATCGTTTGTTTTTTCTTAGCGTGGACATCCTCAATGGATGTCCTCCGCCCTCTGGGGAGAGCGGAGGCGTCTGTCAGACTCAAACCGGCTAAAACCACACCGGTGTCGCACACTTGCGTCGGGGGGAGCGGGAATCCGCGTAACACTGGTCATTTTCCCTAACTTTAGTTTAATTCGACAGTATCGTTGATTCGTAATATTCGCTGATTGGACACTTGTGTGAATTCGATAGTTGCTTCGACTGTACTTCGAGTGATGAATTGAAGAAAAGTGTCGAATCGGCGAAAGTGGCGAATTAGGGAAAGTGTCGAGTTGAAGCAAATGTCGAATTCACACAAGTGTCCAATCAGCGAAAGCGACGAATCAACGATACTGACGAATTAACTAAAGTGACGAGTGAGGGAAAGTGACCAATGTTACGCGGACTCGGCAGCGGGATGTCTAATACGACTTTCGCTTCCCCGGACTAGTGCCGGCTCGCTAGACCTGCGGTCCTCGTCCCGAGGGGGAGTGAGGTCAGAATCAGAATCAATCAGACTCATTTATTTGTTTTTTGAATCATTCATTTGTTTGTTGAGGTGTAAAACGTTACGTTTAAGAAAGGCGCAGTCATTGCTACTATATCGTAGCAAACCGAAGGTGGGATGCCAAGCCCTTTTCAGTCCAGCAGCCCTACCATAACTCCTTAATGCAGGAATGTTTTAGTTCTAAAAGTTTAATTTTATAATAGCCGTTAATATCCCACTGCTGGGTAAAGGCCTCCCCCAAATCTTTCCAGGTAATCTTTTCGTGTGCCAAATTGAACGCGCCATCGCAGAGCGCATCCACGTCATAAATGACACGCATGAAATTTAAAACGAGGAAAAAAATAAAATCGTAAATACCATTTGGTAATACAGTCGCATTTGCTGTCACATTCATCTATCACCTCTCTCGGGAATTTCCAATAGCCGTCTATGCATGTGACGTTATCTCCGTTACAAACAGCTATGCCATCATTAATAGCGACGTAACCCGTTGGCATTACATTAACGTCTAAAAAAATTAAAATGAATAAAAAACTTTTTTGCAAAAAATATAACCGTCTTCTTGAAAAAACATCAATAAAAAGTGAAAAATAATTTTACTTCCAGAAGTCGATAACTTTTGTTGGTTTCATTGATTTTTTTGCCACCGTCTTCCGGAAGTCAAGTTATTTTCCACTTCTTTGTGTTTTTTTGGTAGTCGGTTTTTTATTTCGGCCTTTTTAGTTGTGTAAGATGGTATCTCACACAAATTCCGGTTGATGTTGGCAGTGTAATGGAAAGATGAAAATTTTTAACTGTATACCAATTAGCCTGTTCGACCGTCGTACTTCTAAACCGGGACGAATTCCTAATTTATCGGGACACGGACCGGGACATGTCCCGGTGTAACAAGACGTATGGCAGCCCTAATTGTGGGTAGTTTAAATACAGTGAGTTGACTTGTGCGCTGGCGTAGGTGAGAGCTGAGAGAATACTTACTGGAGAGCAGGTAACGTGGCTTTCCTCCCGAAAAGCTGACGCCCGCGATCAGGTACTGCACGTTTTCGTAAGGGGCAACGTACCGAGGCTTCGCTTTTATCTTTAACATGCGCAGTTTATTCACATACGCAACCATCTTTGGATCGGTATTACCTGGAAAATTATATATATTTGATAGTATTTAGCATGGATGTATTTAGGTATTTTAAGGCAAGATCCTCAAGTTCGAATAGAAAAGACCTTATGACTTACCTACCAAACAATTTATCACTATTTATTATGTGGAAGGCAGTTTATAAAAAATAGGTACTAACGCAGAGTACTTGGTGGTTCCCAAAATTTATATTTGCATATTCTCTCTTGTTGTTTCGCCTTTTTATTTCTCTCTTGACGTTTAACCAACTATGAATGAGGTTAAATAAATATCAATAAATAAGTTATGTAATTTTAAAAGTTTTAATGAAAATAATAATAAAAAAATATGTTATTTAGACATGTACTCACGAAATCGTTACTTATGCACAATTTCTCATAACTCTGGAAATAAATTAAGAATCATGAGATTGAATAGCAAAAACGTTCAAGAGTTCATCAACTATGAGTCAGTAGAGTCATCTAAATTTCGAGGTATTGGTCAGCTTCAATATGTTTTCTGCCAGCACATGTTGCCAATTGAACATAATATAAAAAAATTTGTTAAAGTGGCCCATTTTCAGGTTTTATTTTATTTTGATTACAGCTTTTGTACCTTTTATTTTGAAGGTTTACCAATAACTCAATATAAAAAAATATGACCTAGGAGCGTCCGTTAATCACGTGAGGTTTTTTAAGACACTTTTATAGCCCCCCTTGGTGATACGTTATGAGGTTTACGGCTACCCCTCCTCCGCCCTCCCAGCATCACTTGTATTTTTTTTTTAATTGAAAAGACAGAGTTTCAGAAACTGTTTTCATTAAAAAATCGGATTAGAGGGAAAATCGCTTGCTCGGGTTTTTAAACCAAAAATCGCCTGCTTGGGATTTTAATTCGTTATTTGTAAAAATATTTTGCACTTCACACATTAAATTCATATTTTTCATAAAAAAATTACACGTGATTATCGCACTATCCCCTCCCCCTCATTGTAATTTTATTCTAACCCCTTCCCCCCTGTTTAAACCTCACCTGATTAAAGGACGACCCCCTACAGGTACAGTCACCAGCACAAATAAATAATGTAGATGGAATAACGATTGCAACATTTGCAGCTCTGACGAACTATTTCGTAATAGATTATAAATTCGTATAGTTAGGTACCTATGGGCTCCTAAAGACTTATGTTCGTAATGCATAAAACACTTACCTCTTCACTCCTTAGTTTCAACTTATTGCCGAGAGGCAAAGCTTTTTTCGGCTTCTTAGGTTTATGGTTGCTGTAAAAGGGGACGTACATCTTTTGTAGGTATTCCCCATATTTCACTTTCGGTTGAAAGTATCTTTTTATTTCTATAAACAATAATTGTGCCTTCTCAGTAGAACCATTTCGTTAGCAAACAACTGAGTAGATACTGTGGAATTTGGTATAGAGGGTAAAAACTTTCAGCGGCGCAGAAAGGGGAACTGTGCAGCTACACGAACCGTATCTGTGCTCGTGCCATGATAGTCTTACCTATACCAAATACCACAATATCTACCAAGAATTTTAAAATAATATAATTGATCCTGGGCCCTATTAGGACTAGCTACGACACTGCTTACTATATGTACAAATCCTTCAGATCTATTTCAAGAACAATTCTTTGTACTATATTTCCGGAAATAATATTAATGAATTCATTAAATTTATAGTAGTTAGGTACCCGGTAGATAGTTTAGGGGTATGAAGAATAGGGTGTGAAGTTCTTCATACCCCATAGAAAAGGGAAGATCCTCCAACCAACAGACGGGTATGTCTGGTGGGCTACTGCCCGACAGTTGGTGTCGGGTTTTTCTATATAGTTTTAAGTGGATAACTTTTGACTGCGCGATTTAGAATTTTGCCCTTGTTCGTTTTAGGACAGATTCACTTTTGGTGAAATTGTACAGTCGTGTTGTCGTATATCCCAATGCCAAAGTTACCGGTTGCTTCTACCACTATTGGAAAACTTTACTGTACTACACAAATGTACCAATTTTAATTCCTGAAGGTATCTTAGCTATTCAATAATCAGTGAATGATTCTGAAGAATATTCAGCATTCAGGAACTGTTTCTCAAAGCAATGGATGGGATTAATTTCTACTGATAAATTTAGTAGCTACAAAGAAGTATACAGAACGAATAACCCCTTTGAAGGGTGGCATGGCCGCCTTAAAAACAGAATTCCTTTGAAACCGGCGTTGTATCGGTTCATACAATTACTTAAAAAGGAAGCCAAATATCAAGATGAAAATAAAAAAGGTAGAAACCTATTGTAAAGGAAAACAGAGTAGTAATAGACATGCTATTTATCTTACGATATCTCTACTTGTTTATTTTCCATTGTTACTTGTTTAACGGTGTGGTACCTACTTTCTGGCCGCGCCACAGTCGCATTTTGAATCGGGGTTAATAAGAATAAAATGTACATAACATGTTCATTATTGTACATGATCATTTAAAAAAAAGTACTATAAAGATTTACGAGATATTTAACAAAATCGGTGGCGCGGCCAAAAAGCAAGCTTCCTAGCCACGCCACCGCGTACACTGCAACAAATAGGATGTTTATGTACAAACTCAATGGTAAACAATTGTACATCTATTATTTTATTGATGATGAGAATTATTGCAAAACGCCACTATCTATTATGATATGGAAATAAATATAACCTTCGAATAAAATTCATGGCACAAATGTCTGACAGTTCTGCCATTATAGAAGTAGTATTTTAGTTTCGATATTAAAGGAGATCACCCAGCCTCCATACATTTTTGGGTTAATTTCAAAAGTCGGGCCAACAAAAGTAAACTTTTTATTTAAATAGAACTTAACATAATAAACATTTTTTATTAGTACACCTAAATCGCAAGTCAAGTGACCGAGAAGTTGTTCAACCACAAAATATGTGAGATCGCCCAAATTGGGCAATTTTTTAAATAGTAATAATGTTTATTATGTTATGCTCTATCCAAATAATAAGTTTATTTTTGTTGTCTTTTGAAATTAGCCCAATTTGGGTGATGTCCTTTATCATGTAAGTAATGACTTTTCACTATTTCTCATTACCAATAGAACAAACAATAGACGTACAATTGGTTACCAACGAGTTTGTACATCAATATCCTATTTACTGAAGTGTACCCGGTGGCCCGGCTAGAAAGCATGCTTTCTGGCCGTGCCACCGATTTTGTTAAATATCTCGTGAATCTTTATAGTATTTTTTTTTTAATGTTCATGTACAATAATGAACATATTATTTACATTCATTCTTATTAACCACGATTCAAAATGCAACTGTTTCGCGTCCAGAAAGTATCACACGTTTAAGGTTTTATTAATAAGTACAGTGAAATATCTATATCGAGTTTACTGTACTTATTAATAAAACATTAAACATATAACTCGAGTATTAAACATATATATCGAGTTCACTGTACTTCTGTCGTAAAGCGAATCTATCTTAAAGCGAATAAATATGTCCTAATGCAAACAAAAGGAATTTTGATGTTAGTTCTGCATTTGGGTCATAGATGGCACTGTAATACTTTTCGTAGCGTCGCTACAATATAGTATAGTCTTTAATACTCGAAATAACTTTTACTCACTTTGTACAGGTTCTACTAGTTTAGGTTTTTCGTGATAAGTCACATGGTCTAGTGTTTCTATACACTCCTCCATATCAATGAACACTAAGCATGATATTATGATCCTGGCGTCCATGTCGTACTCTAAAATTAATAAAACACATACTGATACCTAATCTTCAGTACATAAAACAAAGAATAATGCCTATGTTCATCGAAAGAATAGGCCCATGGGCGCCGACAGCAGGGTGCAAGGGGTCGGGATAGAAAATACATAGAAAAGATTTAGATTAAAAAAAAATACTGTGCGAATAAAGGCTGCTGTCCAAATTTGATCATCACCTTGTCAATTTTAGTGCTATCTACTCTTTGTCTGTGAACAAAGTATGCACAAGGGGTTAAGCCTCGCGACTCCCATCGTCAGGGCCGGAATTATTCCCGATAGTCCCCTCTAGCCCTGTCCTCCGGGGTGACAGCTGGGAATTGTCTTCCCAGTGTCACCGGGGTGACAATTTCTGCCGACTGTTCCCTTTGAAAAACTGACTAGAGGGGACAAATGGGACGGGAATGGGTGGGATGGGATGGGACTTGATAGGTTTCCTTTTTACTTGATATCTAGTATCAAGTTACGAGGTGGGTGTTAAAATTTAAATCGATTGATAGACTTTTACAACCCCGACACAAGTGTTATTAACCACTTACTCGGGCTGTTTCATTCAAACTTGTTATGTAAATGTTAGAGATTTAATAAACAAATTTTTTTTTTTACTTTTCTTTATAAATCGACCAAGTTATTCCTTGTACGAATTGGCTAACGAAAATCTAATATATCCGAGGTAGAGTGCGAAAAATTTCGAGTTGTTTACATTCCTGCCGGCGGCGCCCATCGACGCAGGTGTTTGGTGCACAGAGCACCTATAACCTCAAGTTATTAGTTGGATGGCGGCAATAGGCCCTCTATTACATGGGACTCATATGCTTTTGATAGATAGGTCTCATTGTTTTTGTGTTCACACAAATCTAAAGCCTTACACGTACACAATTCTCAAAATGACAAGAAACACCATGCTCGCGAATCAATTTGTGGTCTTATGCAATAACTAAACTGGTGAAATGTGGGCGTAAACTGTCACGGTACACTTTTCCCTAATCCTTCAGGGATAACTGAGATTTTTTAAGTATTTTGTGCTATGTTAATTTTTGCTTGTAATAGGGGCAAGCCTGTTGCCAACAACCGACTGTTTATTTGTGACTCTTGATTTATACTAGAGTACAAATCAAGAGACGCTTGCTGCTTGTGAGAATTTCCTAAATGAAAAACCTACCCGACCTAGGAATCGAACCCAAGACCAGCAGCACTAGACAGACTAAACCTAGCTCAAAATATGCAGGGCACTATGTGACGAACTGTCGACTACTGAACATGGACAGAGAATTACGGCTGCAGCTCTGAAGCCTGAAGTGAGTCTAACTTTGGCAATATAATGCCTCCATCTACAACGTGTCATTGTATTAACGGACTTAGCAGTAATTCACTCGGCGATTTCTTGTAAACCGCTTCGTACAGTTTCCAAAAGAAAACGCCGGGATCCTGAACCGAGACATTCATCGCATTCATCAACACGTTTCTCGAAATCTTAAGCGTTATTCCGAGATCAGATAAATTCTGGCGCATGCGACGAGGTATGTCTTCTAATAAGTCCTGGTTGATATCCGGTTTCATATGTGATAGAACTTCCTTCTGCTGCATCGAGAGTTCGACGTACCATCGAGGGCCAACTTCCCTTTGTAGCCTTCTTTCGTTTCTTTTACCTACAAGAAAATATATATTGTATATTAGAGAAATCAAAGCCCTTTCCTTTTTTCATACCCTTTTTAAATATTTGTAGGATTATTTTCTTTGAAATACGAGTAATTTAAGATAACCGTGAAATGAAACATTAATTTCATTGGTAGAATGGAACGGAATCTGTATGATTGTGACAAACCGTGGTTTATTCAAAATTGCTTGGATGTCGCTACTCTAGTACCTAGTATTTTTCTCATCATACTATGACCAAGCACTTTTGATGATGGTATTTTTTTAAGGTAGGGCATTGGTGTTTTTATGTTGCCTCATGATTCCTCCCCGTAGCTATGGTCCTGATCCCGCCATATACCTAGTGGTGCGTTTTGATTTTACAGAAACAGACGCGCACATGAGCCTCCTTCGCGTGCGAATTTCTTGTGTGTCAATTTATCTTGGATGTCATAATAAGTTCCTAAGTATCACCACAAATACAAGATTCAGCGTACCTTCACAATAGTAATGATATCTCAGATCCTTAAGAAATTGAAGCCATTTTCCTACTTTTTCATTGTATGGTTTTTTGGCGATTTGTTCCTGCATTTCTTTTTCTAGAGTTACCCATATTGGATCCTTCTTGTCATATATGGTCTAAAATTAAATAATTTACTTACAAGAGGCATACCCAAGTTATAAAACTAGTAGTCAAGTATAATCCTAGTTATGTACCACTGACGTTACCTATAAACTCCAAGAACTGACTTCACCTGCTTTCTCCAGATGCAGAATTTCCATGAGTTTTTCACAATGTGAAAAACCTACGTGATTAAACAATAAGTTCTTAGGTATACAAGGTGTTCGCGGGCTTGCGGACGGCGAGCAATGGGTAGCTCGCCGTCCAGTAAGGACCAGGCCCGGGTCGATGGCGCGTTGTGTCCCACGCGCGCCTCTAAGAGATGTCAGCACAAACTGACGGGGTCCATTAGGACCGATGCCTGCCAGGGTTGCGGATTTGTTCGAAAGAGTTACCGTAACCCTTGGCACCTTGGCACAGGCATGTGAAGGAACACGGGTGGGTTTTAGTCAGTAAGAGTCTGACACGCCCTCCCGCTCCACCCAGAGCGGGAGAGGTCATTTGATGATTTACCAGCCAAAAAAAAAAAAAGGTATACATGGTGTTGCTTTGCAACCTCGTCCAATTCAAGGAGGTAACTATGCTAATGATTCTCGACTCGACTCGACAAACGCAGGCGTTTATTGAAAAAACGGGTGATTCTCCCTTTTGAAAAGGGCTTCATTCTGAAGTAGTGTCAAATTAAAACAACAAAAAAAGCAGCGTTTATTATTATTAACCAGGTACCGTAATTTATATTGATTATTTACGTCTTCTATGAGAACCTCCTGAATTTTGACAAGGATGTGAAACTACACCTTGTATACTACACTACTACACACATCAAAAGTGTCTAGGGATCAAGCATTTTTATGCGGATTTCTTGAGATTGAGATGTGGCTTTGTAATAAATTTATGATTTTATAAAATATGGATCCTTTTTGGTGCATTTCATAATTTGAATCAGGAACTCTCAATCAAATTCGAGTAAAAGATGAAAATAAGCTGTCAATATTTTCCCTATAAAAACATACAACGCATTGAAGACATTATTAGTGCTACTGTTTCCCTACTACTGATTAAAACCAACGTTATTATGGAGCGGCGACGTCATTTAAGCAGGGAAGAAATGCTCAGAGCCGTGGGAATGATAGAAGCTGGTTCCCGGCAACGTACTGTGGCTTTAGCTCTGAATACAAGTCAGAGTGTTATCAGTCGACTTTGGACACGTTACCGAAGCACTGGTACCGTGGCTGAGCGCCATGGAGGACGGTATCGCTGCACCACACAGAGACAAGACCGATACATTCAAATCTTAACTCGAAGAGCTCCAACAATAACCGCCATGATGTTAGCCGTGAGGCTTCATCACTCTTCAGGGAACTTAATTAGCGACCAAACAGTCAGAAACCGCTTGCATGAAGTGAACCTTCATTCCCGAAGACCGCTACGGGTACCACCTATAGCAATGCACAATCGTAGGATTCGATATCAATGGGCTCTTGAACACAGAAATTGGGCAGAAGAACAATGGCGTTTCGTGTGCTTTTCTGATGAGTCTCGTTTTGGTATGAGACCGGATACAAGACGTATACGACACTGGAGAACCCCTGGACGCCAACAGCGATTAAAATCCTGCCAGGAAGTCCATCCTTATAGTGGTGGAACCATCATGGTATGGGCGGGTATTTGGATCGGCGGAAGAACTGAGTTGATTTGGATCAGAGGCAACCTCAACGCTCAAATTTATGCTGAGACGATTGTATCAGACGTCATCGTTCCTCTACAAGTGCAAATCGGTCCCTTATTTCAGTTAATGCATGATAATGCACGACCGCACACCGCAAGAGTTGTAAGACACTCTCGCCGCAGCTAACATCAATGTCCTGCCCTGGCCTGCTCAGTCGCCAGACTTGAACCCGATTGAGCATGCATGGGATATGCTACAGAGAAGAGCTCTGCCGAATATGGAGGGTATCCAGTCGCAAGAAGACCTTTTTTTGTTGTTGCAACGAACATGGGCGGCCATTCCACAGCGTGATTTGGATGAACTCATTTTGAGTATGCCAAACCGATGTTCTTGTGTTGTTAGTGTTCGCGGTAGAAACACGGATTATTAATTGTTTAAGTTACCCAATAAAATTTTAAAGAAAACTGTTATTTCAGTCTTTTTTTCGAACTTTAATGTTAGTGGTTCAAATGTCAAAAATCCCTTTATTAGGAAAATGGCAAATTTCTTTATTAATGCAAAGGTGACTTGGTTTATATTGAGAATGTTTAGTAACATTTATTTATGATAATAAATAAAATACACGAATAAAAAAAACAACGTTTTTTTACGACATTCTCTCTGTCACGTATATTTTCTTTATTTTAAACTAAAACAGTCATCATGCATGCCAGTCATGAGATTAGAACAATACCTCTTTGCTCTAACACTCCTCCTTAATCTCATGCATGTGCATGCCAACATTTCATAAGTAGGAACTATCACAAACAATTCCTATAAGAAACACATACAACCCTCTAACCATTCCATGTACTCATACATGCAACCCCATACTTTTCACACACCATTCAAACTTGCCTCTGGGGAGTGGTTTAGTCAGAGCATCTGCAACCATCCTCTCAGTTTCGCGATACTCTAAACATAAAGTCCCTGCCTCAACTGCATTCCGCACAAAATGGTACCTTACGTCCACATGTTTGGTGCGCTGGTGATGAATCGGGTTATATGCTATGGCAATTGCTGACTGACTGTCTGAAAACACTGTAAGAGCCTTTTGGTATTCTTTCCCAGTTAGTTCAGATAGAAACCGCCTTAGGAACACGGCCTCCTTAGCTGCCTCTGACAGTGAGACATACTCTGCCTCAGCAGTGCTAAGTGCCACTGTGCGCTGTTTGGTACTCTGCCATGAAACAGCTCCTCCTTGACTAAGGAACACCATACCCGAATATGAGCGTCGATCACTATCTCCTGCATAGTCAGCATCAGCGTAACCCACAATTATATCATTGTGTTTCTCGTTTGTATACATCAACCCAAGATTTTTTGTACCCTTAAGATATCTGAGTATTCTTTTCGCAGCAATCCAATGTTGCTCGTTGTAACACTCATTGAATTGGCTCAAATAATTTACAACATGAGCTATGTCAGGCCTTGTACATACTGCTAAGTACATAAGTGAACCTATTAATGATCGATAAGGGATCTTCTCATCTAATTTCTTATTTTTCTCTGGCTTCTCTAGCCTTTGGCCTGGTACAGCCGGTGTGGCGACTGGTTTGCAGTTCTCCATATTGTATGCTTTTAAAAGCTTCTCTATATAATTCTCTTGATGTAGCTTAATTCCTTTAGGGTCCTGGTCAATCTGAATGCCCAGCATTAGTTCAGCTCTGCCCAGGTCCTTCATCTCAAAGCTAAACTGCAAATCTCTCTTAAGCGAAAGCATCTCTTGCTCGTTATTCCAAAAAATCAGCAGGTCATCTACGTACACAGCGATGATGATCACATTAGTATCCTGTGACCTAATGTAGATGCATGGCTCATTCTCTGATCTTTTGAAATTCAACTTCATGAGCACAGTATGAAGCTTTGTATTCCACGCTCGTGGAGCCTGCTTCAAACCATATAGTGCTTTGTGTAGTAGGCAGACGTAATCCTCCTTGCCTTCTACTTCGAACTCCTTCGGTTGTTTCATGTAGACAACTTCACTCAAATCTCCATTCAGGAATGCTGTCTTTACGTCCATTTGGTCTATTTTTAGACCCATGTAAGTTGCTAAAGCTATCAGCAATCTTAATGAACTGTGCCTTACGACAGGCGCAAACGTTTCAAAATAATCAACGCCTCTGCGTTGACTGAAGCCTCTCGCAACGAGTCGTGCCTTATAGCGAGTTTTCCCCCCCGCTTCTTCTTTGATTCGAAATAACCATTTCGAATCAACCACGTTGCACGATCTTGGTGGCTTCACAAGCGTCCAAGTTTTATTTTTCTTGAGAGCCTTTAACTCCTCCTCAATTGCAACTTCCCACTTTGCTTTATCTTCTCTGGATAACGCATCCTGGACCGTCAAAGGGTCTTGAAGTACTGTCGCAGCCTTATAAGTTATATAATCTGGAAACTGTTTAGGTTTCCTAACTCGAAGTGGATATCTCCTGCTTGATAACTCATTATCGTTAACTTGGGACGTCTCATCAGCATCTGATTCCTCTCTTTCATCAGATGTTACCCACTCTTCATCATCCTCAACAGCTTCTAGAACATCCTCTCTAGGTTCAGAATCACTTTGATCTCGTTCCTGCAGAACACTCATGTCCGGAACATCTTCCTGTTGAGTTGTATCTGTAACGTCCTCCATTTCAGTGACAGTGTCTGTCAGTGGAATAACGCGCTCTACGGGGACGTCTCTCTTGGCTTCATATTTCAGGTTTTCAAAGAACACAATGTCCCTGCCCTTATGCAGCTTACCCGTTGCTGGATTTACTAAACGGTAGCCTTTAGTGTCTTCGCAGTACCCAACATGAACCAGTTCTTCACTCTTTTTATCCCACTTTTTGCGTTTCTGGTCCGGAATATGAAGGTACGCTTTGCATCCAAATACTCTGAGGAAGCTCAAATCCACCTTTCTTCCAGTCCAGGCCTCTTCTGGCGTCTTATTTTTAACAGCCACAGTGGGTGATCGGTTTTTCAAATACACCGCTGTGTTCACTGCCTCAGCCCACATTTGTCTGCCTAAACCAGCTTCCTCTAGCATAGTCCTGGCTTTCTCCATGATAGTTCTGTTTGCTCGTTCAGCAACTCCATTTTGCTCGGGTGTGTACTCCACTGTCAGTTGATGACGTATCCCTCTTGCCTTGCAGAACTCATGCATTCTCTTGTTGACAAACTCTTTGCCATTATCCGATCTGATGATTTTTAATTTGTGTCCAGTTTGACGCTCCGTCAGTTTTACAAATTCGGCAAACTTTTCAAAAACCTCGCCTTTAGTTCTCAAAAAATAAACAAAAGTTTTTCTGGTAAGGTCATCTATGAATGTGAGAAAATACCTATACCCTCCGTATGATTTCTCACTCATAGGTCCACATACGTCTGAGTGAACTAACTCTAAGACCTCTTTTGCCCTGCTGGCACCAGTTCTCTTGAATGGCTGCTTCGTCTGTTTCCCCACGACACATGCTTCACACTCTAGTTTAGTAGTAACGTTGGGAAAACTTACCCCTTGCGCCATTTTATTTTTAAGTAATGTAAGGTTCCGTGTTCCTAAGTGTCCCATACGCCTATGCCACAACATAATTTGATCAGATGTTGAAGCCAAAGCTACTTCCTGTGAACAGTATTTAATTTTATAAACACCTTGCTCTACAGTGCCTGCATACGAAACTTTACCAGTCACCTTACATGCATCAGCTTTCATAATCTTAAAACCTGACTTCTCAAACACAACAACTAGGTTTCTACTTACAATTGTGCTCACACTTAGAAGGTTAGTTGCTAACCCTGGTACATACATCACATCTCTGATTGAAATACCCATCTCTTCATTAACCACATTACCGACTGCTTCACCATATACAGTTTCTCCATTCGCACACGCTACCTCTACATGTTTCTCTAACTTTTTAAAGTCCCTTAACCACACTTTTCTATTTGTCATATGGCTGGATGCGCCGGAGTCAAGAATCCACTCTCCAGAACCTTGTTTCCCTGCAGTTGCCATCGCCAACGACATCATAGCATCCTTCTTTGTTTTTGGGTTCTTTGGACAATCCATCGCTTTGTGAGGTCCGTCGCAGATAAAACACTTTATCGAACGAGTTTTGTTCATGTTTCTCTGCGGTCGCTTGCTTTTCTGACCTTTAGCTTGCAGTGCATTCGACACAGTACTAGAACCTGCTTGATACAAGTCTTCACTTTGAAACAGCTTAGCTTTAACATAGTCTGTGGTTAATTCTATGTTTGTGTTCTCTATAGCTAATCTCATGGGCTGGAATATCTCCGTCAACCCCTGAAGCATCAAAGCCGCCAGCAACTCATCGTCTACTTCCTTTCCCAGGTCACATAGCTGCTGCGCTACCGTCATGATAGACGTTACATATTCATTAACTGTAGCAAATTGTTGCAACTTGATGCTTACCAATTTTGAGAGCAGTCTGCATCGATTGTTCAGGCCCTTGTCTTCAAAAGCAGCCTTCAGGGCATACCAGGCCTCCTTTGCAGACTTTGCCTGACGAACGTGTACCAAACAATGTGGCTTCACCATTAAGCAGATTTTGGCTCTAGCCTTTTGGTCTCTTCTGTAGCCTGATTCATCAGTTGCTACCGGTGTTGTCTTCGTGTATTCCCATAAATCTTCATGTATTAGATAAAGTTCCATCATGAACTTCCATACATGATAGTCGGCACTACCATCAAGCTTCTCCATTGCTGGTAGATTCGAATTACCTTGGGCCACATGCGATTTCTCATTCGCATGCCCACTCCCAGTGGATGCCATTATTAACAGTTTTTCTCAGCGCTCTGGGCCCATAACCTATTGAATATGTTTGAGAACATTTATTTATGATAATAAATAAAATACACGAATAAAAAAAACAACGTTTTTTTACGACATTCTCTCTGTCACGTATATTTTCTTTATTTTAAACTAAAACAGTCATCATGCATGCCAGTCATGAGATTAGAACAATACCTCTTTGCTCTAACAGTTTATCGTTACTGTGACAAACGAAAACACTTTATTTGATGAATCCTTAAAGAAAATTTTAATTAATATCAATCGGGAGAAAAGTTATTGCAAAAATATATGTTGATCCCTAGATACTTTTGATGTGTGTACTTGTTTGTGTACTTCGAGGGTTAAAGTATAAAGCCCTTTGCTCCTTTGTACGTCAGTGCGTTCTGTCAGTGCTGTGCTTTACTAATACAAACACATTTCAATATACTTACTTAAAGATCTTTGTACCTACTCTAGAGCGGACATTCGAGTTTGCTGACGTAGGAATCATCATGACTCGTGTAAGTGACATGAGGCATCCTAGCAAGGTACATCTGGCAATGTCATGCTCGGCGTAGCTCCAAACAGGGCATTAAGATAGATGCTGAAAACGATGACTTACCTTAGTCTGGAGAATTTTCTTAACTGTTGGCAGTACAAACTTCCCCATCGTGAATAACTAAAAATTTATATAATTTAATTAAATTCTGGAATATAAACTAACACATAACACTAAAGTTTAAAATTTTGCATAAAAATTTGGGTAATCATGAAAAATTCTTGAAAATAATCTGGAACTGGTTATTCCATAGCTGAAAATAATCTGAAACTGGTTATTCCATAGCGGTGTCTATAGTAGTCAATATTTTTTATGTTGCCAGAATTATTACAGAGAGTTCTTATATATTTGAGGCTTTAATGGATGTTCTATCGAGTTTTTATACACATGTCATGATGTAGGCTTCCTTTACCTTAAACCAAATCTGACCGCATCAGCTTTTGTAATCATCGTATCGTGTCGCACTACGGGCTACGGCGTAACATGGCTTAGGCCGTCCTGTAACGTGTGTATCGCATTAAGTGTTGCACTACGGGCTACGGTGTAGCATGGCTTAGGCCGTAGCGTAACGTGTGTATCGCATTAAGTGTTGCACTACGGGCTACGGTGTAGCATGGCTTAGGCCGTCATGTAACGTGTGTATCGCATTAAGTGTTGCACTACGGGCTACGGTGTAGCATGACTTAGGCCGTCCTGTAACGTGTGTATCGCATTAAGTGTCGCACTACGGGCTACGGCGTAACATGGCTTAGGCCGTAGCGTAACGTGTGTATCGCATTAAGTGTTGCACTACGGGCTACGGTGTAGCATGGCTTAGGCCGTCCTGTAACGTGTGTATCGCATTAAGTGTTGCACTACGGGCTACGGTGTAGCATGACTTAGGCCGTCATGTAACGTGTGTATCGCATTAAGTGTTGCACTACGGGCTACGGTGTAGCATGGCTTAGGCCGTCATGTAACGTGTGTATCGCATTAAGTGTTGCACTACGGGCTACGGTGTAGCATGGCTTAGGCCGTCATGTAACGTGTGTATCGCATTAAGTGTTGCACTACGGGCTACGGTGTAGCATGGCTTAGGCCGTCATGTAACGTGTGTATCGCATTAAGTGTTGCACTACGGGCTACGGTGTAGCATGGCTTAGGCAGTCGCGTAATGTGTGTATCGCATTGAGTGTCGCACTACGGGCTACGGTGTGGTTTGACTTAGGCCGTCAGGTAACGTGTGTATCGCATTGAGTGTCGCACTACGGGCTACGGTGTGGTTTGACTTAGGCCGTCAGGTAACGTGTGTATCGCATTGAGTTTCGCACTAAGGACTAGCCACTAGCTAGGGCGACCATATGGGGAGTTTGCTGCTACGTAGCGTTTGCATCACGTCACGTACTTTGGGCTACGGCGTAGCATGTATTGAGCGTTGTAATTACTACGAGCTACGGTGTACCCGCGGAAAATGGCGTACATAATATGTTCGCCATTTTTATGCATCGTATCATTCGAGCTTTGTACTACGGGCTACGACGTAGCATGGCTTCTCGCGTATGGCGCTGCGTAACGTATGCATTACTTGATGCATCGTACTTCATAGCATGGTCTACGCCCCCACGTAGGTTATGCATAGCATCGCATACGCAGCATAGTACTACGGACTGCAGCGTACTTCGGCGATCACCGCGTACCGCGCTGCCACGTATTGTTACACGACATATTTACATCGCGCACTATGGGCTACGCCCTAGGCGTAGCATTTGCAGATGTACAGTTACTTTGCTGATCTTGAAGATGATCCGTGCATTCGAGAGTGAACCACATCTAACAGTTCACATTTTAGGATTTGAATAACTGAACTGACTTACAACCTGGCCTGGCCTGGTCTGGAGCTCTTAAGATGAATGATACCAAATATTTTAAGGACACTAAATGTCTCCAAATATAGTGAAATGAAACATTAGAAATATCTATTCATGTAATTTAATAAAATATGTAAAAGATAATTACTACACTGCTTAAGTAAATTTACAAAGTTTTTTCTTTTGATGAATGCAATTATTTTGAGGATCCAGGAGTATTTTTTATTTTCATATTTTTAGTTTTATCTAATAATTCTTTATATGGAGGATTTATAGGACTTTGTACAGGCTCTTTGTATTCATATGTTGTTTGGCCCTCTAGCAACAGTGGATATGATGTATCAGAATCATAGGCGCTCAAATCTCCACATGCATTGAATGGTACTATGAACCTGTTAGGACCTGTGAATTGGTTGAAATCGCAATATTTGTGATCTAACAGAGGATTCACCATGTTTGGAATGTATCCTTCAGGTGGCTGATAGTTTTGACAGACAACAAAAGCTTCTATGCTAGAGTTTCTGGAACTCCTTGGTTTGGACACTGTGACATATTCAAAAAATTGCTTCAGCTGGGAATATAAAAGAGAAACATCTTCCCCTCGGAATATCTTAGCGACAAATACACCTCCGATCTTTAGCACATGAGTTGTTATATTGAGTGCTGCTAATAACAGCTGCGATTGTACATATTCATCAATGTCGTGTAGTCCTGTTACATCTGGGGCTCCATCACAAACTACTAGGTCAGCTTTGAGTCCTTCAAATTCCTGAATGATAGCATTTGCAGTGGAAAGTTTTGTAATATCACCCTGTATCTGTATTACACCAGGTAACGCCGCCATGGCTTGCAGGTCTACAGCAACAATTTTAACATCGTCAATACTACTGGCATTTTGTCGCAATTTTTTTGTCAGTACCTGACTCCAACTGCCAGGAGCCGCGCAGAGATCTACAGCGCGTGTTACACCTTTGAATATATTGTGTTCTTCATTAATTTGTAATAATTTAAAAGCACTTCTTGCTCGCCAGCCTTCTTCTTTAGCTAACCTATAATATATATCCCTTTTATCTTTAGATGTTTTGCCCATCTTTGCTTGTTTTACAATTAATATTGTCGCAATCCAGATTTTAGCAAACAGTAGTAAAATAATAAATAGGTAGCGTTTATAACTTCAACTTTATGAAAACAAAATGACGTTACAGTAGCGTATAATATTGAGTTGAGATTAGTTGACAGCTTTTTTTTTTTTATTTACCCCGAAGGGAAGGATAGTCTTTTGACCATACTGCCTGATTAGTTGACAGCGCAGCGTCGACAGGAACATTACAGATTGCCAGCTAATAGATTTTTTTTTTATTTTTACGATAAGAAAAAGGCGATTTCGTCGATATCGGCTTTGCTTGCCATTTAATAATAATAAAAGGGATTCCCAAAAATCCCCTGAATTCGTTTTATTATTTAGTCCTTCTTTAGTTGGTGTGTCTCATCTTATTAGCGATAGCGTGTCCATTGCTATTTATATTGTCAGCCACAGAATTTAGCTACAAGCTTTGCGCTAATACTAGTGTCAATCAATTTCTGCAGCGTGCAGGCATTAAGGCATGCAGAACGCGATTTCAGGCGTGTTGGTGTGTCTCAGACATAATGTATGTACATTGAAACATATTACAACTTTAAAATCTCTTTATTAGTTTGTTCTCATGGAAAACATTTGATGGTCCATTTATTTTTTATTTCTGGTAATTAGTATCCAGAGTATCCACATGTTATTATTCTTAAATCTATGCTTTAAAAAGCATTCCCAGACTATAGATACGGGTCATTAGGGTCATTGACTTAGCAAGCTATGTCTGTGGAGTGGACTGACAGACAAGACAGTTGGTGACAGTTGGTTTGTTGTTTGTTCGTCTACGAGCGTTTTGTTGGTTGTCCTATTTCGGCTTTTTCTTCTATTCTATTCTTGTCTTGTTTGTATCCGACATATCTAATTCATAAATGTTCACAGTTGAGTGATTTGTCTTTCGACAGTTTCCAGGCTTTTCCGACTTTTGACTGAGTTCAGAAGTAGTTACTGACATCATGGAATATTTCAGTGGCTCCAAGAAGTTGTTATTATTTATTTTAGAAGACTGGAAATTGCTCTTATTCCTTACCATTCTATTTTGCTTATATTTTTACTATACAAGCACTTTTGACTTTTTCGAAAAGAAAGGCATCCCATTTAAGAAACCAGTTATATTATTGGGTAATCTGGGACCCAGATTAAGAGGCACACAATCATTTCATGAATTTCAATTGGAAGCATATAATAACTTTAAAGGAAATCGGTATGGAGGTAAGTTTGAGCTTCGAGACCTTATGAGAACAATTATTTCGATTCTAGTGTGTTCTTGGCACCTTCTAAGGTAAACCATTACAAAATGAAATCAAAATTTTACAACGGAGCCAAAAAAAATGCAAGGCTTTTTCGCAATTACATGATACTCCGACATTTTTTGAGATCATAAGATAAATATTTACATATAATTAAGATTTTAATAGAACTTAGTTTATTAATGTTTTTAAATAATAACACTTTTCCATTAAATTGTACTGTGACTAAACAAGTTTTTTTAATTTTGATTGGACATTTTGGCAGGTGGACATGGGAATAGGACATTTTGACCCTGAACGCTAAAATAAACTTCTACTTATTTCAAAATTATGATTGTTTTGTTAATAATTTTGTTACTTTAATATCTTATTTTGTTTGAATGCAGGATTATTTGAAGGAAGAAGGCCCCTTTTAACTATTATGGATCCAGATCTAATCAAGGCGATAACAATACGAGATTTTGATTACTTCACTGACCGGATCTCATTAAATGCAAAAGAACCCAAGTTCTGGAGTCGCTCACTTCTCAACTTAAAGGTTTTTAATCATATTAATCTTTCTATTACTTTTCTAGGTCCAATGTCTGATAGAGAAAAATATTTATTTACCTTTCTATAAGATTAAGTTAAGTAATCTATAAACTAAAAACCTCTAATAAACTATTAAAGACCTCGACCTGAGTTGAGGCCTGGTGACTGCAGAATTTTGTTTGCCTAGTTTGTTTCATAAAAACAGACATGATTTCGTAGGGTTTTAGGCTGAAAAGTCAATAAAAAACAAACAAATACATAAACCCAAGATGTTAAAAACAAATACTACGGAACAAAAACATATTTTGGAAACTGAAAAAATATAATTGAAATCCTTTTTTCAGGGATCAGAATGGAAAGGTGTTCGCAGCACTTTAACACCGGTGTTCAGTTCAGCACGTCTAAGAAATATGCTGCCACTCATACAGCTATGTTCAAAGCAAATGGTTGAATTTTTGAAGCAATATGGTAAGTTCTATATTCTACTATGATAACTATACAGGGCCATTGGGTCAATCTATGCTTATTTATAAAATGTGAAAGTCTGTTGTGATGTTTGTTACTCAATCATGAATTATAAATTGATTGGATTTGAATAAAAACTGGCACACATAGTATTAGCATGAATTGAATGAGACAATGAGTATTTAGGTTGCAGAATTAAATAATAATAATTAATTGGACGAAAACCGACCTGAAAAACTTACAACGCAAAATTAACACAACAATGACTAAATTCCGTAGTAAACACCATCCAAGATCATGCGTGCAAAGACTGACACTACCGCGAAAAGAGGGAGGCAGAGGACTTATTGATATTTTAAATCTACATAATCGACAGATCACAACTCTCAGACAATACTTTTTCGCTAAAACTGAATCTTCCACACTCCACAAACTAATAGCTCAAAACGACCAACACTTAACACCTCTAAATCTTAAAGACACAACGGAACAGAAAAATGAAAGAGTGACTGATGACAAAACGAAATGTTTAGAATGGACCCAGAAGTCTCTACATGGAAGACACCGCCAAGATTTATGCCAACCAAATGTCGACAAAGAAGCGTCGAACGCATGGCTTAATCGAGGAGAACTCTTCCCAGAGACTGAAGGGTTCATGCTAGCAATACAGGACCAAGTAATAGAAACCAAAAACTATAGAAAGCACATCATAAAGAATCTACCAAACGACACATGTAGAAAATGCAATAGTTCGTCAGAAACAATTCAACACATAACTGGGGCCTGCAAATCAATAGCTCAAACCGATTACAAACATAGACACGATCAAGTAGCTAACGTAATCCACCAGAAACTAGCTCATCAGTACAAACTTATAGACACTGTAGTACCATATTATAAATACAGCCCTGAATCATTACTAGAGAACACCACAACAAAGTTGTACTTTGACCAAGGTCTCTTCACCGACCGCACCATTCATTACAATAGACCAGACATCACATTGATTAACAAAATAAACAACACTGGATTCCTGATAGATATAGCCGTGCCAAACACTCACAACCTACAGACTACAATAGCCGAAAAACTATCGAAATACACCGAGTTAAAAGACGAAATAACCCGACTATGGCGCCTACAAAAAGTAACAATTGTCCCCATAGTTATTTCTTCAACAGGAGTCATCCCAAAACAGCTTCATCAGTCCCTTAGTTCCCTAAACTTACCAGCTAGCACCTACCACTTACTGCAGAAGGCAGTGATTCTAAACACATGCAGGCTAGTAAGAAAGTTCTTGCAGTGTGAGTCGGACTATATCACACAATCTGCACACAACCGCGCGGAATCTAATATTTCCACACCCGCACTTAACCCAACTGGTGAACACTTGGCTTAGGCCCGTGCCATCAGAACTTCCCGGCTAGCCGGAGAAACAAAAATGTCAAAATAATAATAATAATATCGCTGGACATTACACACAGCGCCATCTAGTGCCACACTAAGCAACGAGGCTTGTGTCGTGGACACTAGATAGTTGATATACTACATAGATACTTTTTGTTTGTAAATACATACTTATTATACATATAAACATCCATGACTCGGTAACAAATGTCTATGCTTATCACACAAACACTTGCTCCTACCGGGATTCGAACCCGGAACCCTATGAACGTAAGGCAGCCTCACTACCGTTGCGCCATTCGGGTCGTCAATATATTCATAAATAAATTCATTCTTGGTCATTTTTTTATAGTTTTAAATAACATAAAATATGGAACTCTCTAAAACCTATTTATGCAATTTTATTTAACAAAGTAATCTCTGAAATAATTTAATCACATCACCATAGAGTGTAGCCAAAAAAGGTCACTATGGAAGACTTGGAAAAATAATCTTTTTTTTCCTAATTTACCAATTTTTTTTTTCGAAATATTTTCAATGTACAGATACGTCACGTCTACGGATTTATTATATGGATAGATAGATACTCTAGCACCCTCATGAGCCATATATGTGGCACCGAGTCATAGTCCACATTGATATGGCCATTAGCCAACAGGTTCGCCGTTCCCGAAAGGATCTGTCGACATGTTGGATAATTATAGACTGTCGGAAGACTGGCATTGGTCTATAATTTTTGGGCTCCGGAGTACTACCCGGCTTTTGGAGCAGGTGGGTTATACCTGTTGTCAGGAACACGAGCAGCGACCCTGACTCTAAGGCTGACTGGAACAGGGTCGCCAGGCGAGCGTGCGACCTTACGAACCACTTAATCCAGAAGTTGTGCAGCCCATCTGGTCCTGGAGATTTCCAGTTAGGCAACGGACGGACTGCACAAGCTACATCTTGGGGGCTGATAGTAATTGCCCCCATTTCTGGTACTGGATCGCACTCTTGGTCGACCTGCCAAGTCCATTCACCCTCGGTATGGTTGACAGGCGCCGACCAGATGCTGCGCCAGAACAAAGTCATGGCGAAATCATCCTAGGGTAGGCCCTAGGATGATTTCGATGAGGTCGGGCAACAAGAACCGATATTCTCGAATCGCTCCCTCCAAAGCACTCCTCATTTCATCACCGCACTTGACATTACTATTAACATGGCTGTGTCCCAACAAGAATAGTTAACAGTTTATTTTATCGTCACACAGGATCGTAGTACCGGGATAAAAAGTAGGTACCTATCCTATTTGTTAATCCAGGTTATAAACTATCTGTGTGCCAAATTTCATCCAAATCCGTTCAATTGTTTTTGCCATCCATATATACATTCATCCATCCTCACGAACTTTCGCATATTATCCTGGGAGTACGAGGAAACACCCTTGAAATTTTTAAAGACTACCTTAACCATCGGACCCAACGAGTAAAAATTGGAGAGCATATAAGTGAAGAGGTATCGACCACCTACGGTGTGCCTCAGGGTAGCATTCTAGGCCCCACCCTCTTCATAATATACGTCAATGAGTTGTGCAGAATGACCATTCCCAACTCCAAGATCATTGCGTATGCAGACGACACCGCAGTCATAGTTCATGGACCAACTTGGGATAGCGTTAAGCGCTACGCTGAAGCGGCAATGTCAACCATAATGAAATGGCTCAACCTAAACTTGCTTACTCTAAACTGCGACAAAACAACGTACATTCCCTTCGCTATCCGGCGTAACAACTTGCCCGACAAATCCTTCTCCATAACAGCGCACACATGCTCCAAACAATCCCCACAATGCTTATGTCCGACGCTTGTAAGAACTGTCAATGTGAAATATCTGGGTGTCCAAATTGACGGAGGATTGCGATGGGACAAACAGGTCGACGCCACTACCACTAGATGTTTGAAGCTTTTGCATATTTTCAAATCCCTTAGAGACTCGGCTGCGCCTGATACCTTGAAGATGGTGTACTATGCATTATGCCAATCCGTCATTGGATATTGCATTGCAGTATGGGGTGGTGCAACTAAAACCAGTTTTCTGAGGATTGAAAGAGCGCAAAGAGCCGTACTGAAGGTGATGTCGCGCAAACCTTATCGCTATCCCACTACGCAATTATACACTGACTCTAAAGTACTTTCAGTGCGGCAGCTTTTTGTACTGCAGTCTACTGTTAGAAAACACGCCAGCGTTCCCCCAACTGATCCTAAAAAAAGAAAGAAACTACCCTTAAGTACACCTCACAAAACCGCCTTCGCTCAACACCAATACTACACATTAAGTACATACATATATAAACAAGTTCACAAAAATCTAAACATTGTCGATCTTAATAAATATGAATTAAAATCAAAACTGACAGAATGGCTACTGGAACAGGACTATCTACGAACAGAATCCTTACTTAAGTACATCTCCTAACTACCTACATATCCCCAACAACACCCAACACACCCACACACACACCCCCGCACTCACACACACACACCCCCACACTCACATTCACACACACACACACACACACACACACGCAAAAAACAGTCACACACATCACGTATTAAATATGTACTACTACTATTACTTAAATTAGCTTTATATTCTTAATCTTAGTCGCTCAGGTAGATCGACACAGTCTACTATTATACCTCAAGCATCACTTCTTAAGCTGAATCACTGTCTCTCAAGATACAGGTTCCCTAGTTTGAGAGGCAGGGTTTTCCATATTGTGTACAGATTTCAGTTCTTGTTTATATTGCATTGTGTTACTACCAAAGCTCATTAAACTGTGTTTACTGATAACATGTTAAATCTGTATTTTGTGAAATAAAGTTATTTATTATTATTATTATTTTGTAATAGTGATAAGACAAGGAAATACAGACCTATGCATGCATAAACTATGTGCAGGATATACTTCTACAGTAGGCCCATATTCATTAGACAACACTATTTAACTTCATATGTTTAATCATTTATAGATAAGAAAGACGTTGAGATGAAGAAAACAATAGGGCACTTCACATTAGAAGTAATTGGGGCATGTGCATTTGGAATCAAGTGCGATGCTTTGTCCGATGAGAATGCACATTTCTTCAATGTAAGTAAACATTACTGTTTCAGACGTTTTTTCACTGAAATAATTTTAATACAAATGTGAAATGTTCATGCAAAAAATGGTAAGAAGACTTATCTCAGTTTATTTATCGACAATAAGGATAAAAATATTAATTTAAATATTTGATAGGTTGCTGGACATTCTGTGCATTGCTAATGTTAAAAAATATATAATTCTAGGTGGCTGAGAAGTTTGACTACATGCCTCTGTACAAAAGACTGATGTTATTCTTCTTCCTCATATTTATGCCGCAAATGATTAAGTATTTAAACTTTTCATTTCTGAATTTGGCTTCTGCAAAAGAGTTGGTAAGGATTTTGAAAGCGGCAAAAGCTGAACGACGAGAATCTGGCGTTAAGTAAGTTATTTAATGATGAATATTAGAAGTAACTATTATATGGATAAATAAATATAAAACTTTAAGATATAATTAACATCTATGAAAGGGCTGGACATTATCCACCAGCACGTGTAGCATGAGCTGCATGACAACCATAGAAACGGGTTTTGTCGACGGAAGAATTGACAATCGAAATCTTTCTACATCTGTCATATTGTCTATTCTTCCGTCGACAAATCCTTTTCTACAGTGGTCATGCTACACGTGCTGGCAGCAGATTTGAAGAAGACAGATCTCTTCGAATTTATGGTATTTTTGTTGCTTTTCTCTTCGATATTTTCCTTCACCAAAAAAACTTTAGAAAATGATACCAATATTTTGTTACTATATAGCTAAGTTAATTAATTCTTAAATCTCTTATTTTATTTTTTTCAGAAAGAGTGATTTCCTCCAAATCTTGATTGATTTTTCAGAGAAGGAAAGAAATGAAGCCGAAAAAACGAATTCTGATATTCGTAAGTAGTTTTATGTACCTAATAGTTGAATATTACATTTCTCTAAAGCGTCTTTTCATAGAGTTCATTTTAAACTATGCATTCATTTTATTTATGATAATTAACACCCAACATACGTAGTATCATAACGCAAATGCATTGTAATTTTATTGTAAATGTGCTCACGCTCAGTCAAGGGCGTCGCCAGCTTTTTAGCCAGCTGGGGGGGGGGGGGGCAGAAATCCTTCTGCCCCTCCCCCCCCCCAGCTGGTTGTTATATTTATTTAGTTTCGTTATAAAGTATCTACGGGCTTTAAAAAAACCGGGCAAGTGCGTGTTCTTCTTGTTGTAGGTGTAACTTATTTATGGCTTATCGAAAAAATATAAGAAAAATATATGTTGAGGTATTGATGAGGTACTATATTTTAACGAAAATATGAACTAGTTATAACGCCTACAACTAGGTGAAACCAGTTTGGTCCAGCCATTCTGAAGTCAGAATGGCTGGCCACTTTCCTCGTAATAGTTTTCCCTCTTCAGCGAGGTACTAGTTTTTTGATGTGTGGTACCAAATAGTATAAAATAGGTATAAAAGCTTGGTATTGCTCAAACCTCTAAAATCTCCCTTGGTCCAGCCATCCAGACGCAGACTAATAATTATAGTACCATCATTACAAATAGGTACATAGGTGCACGAGATGCTTATGAATGCGGGAACTATACAATCATACTATTCCATTTTTCCAGATCTTGATGAGGACACCGTAGATGCGCAGTTATTACTGTTCCTTATCGCTGGTTATGAGACCTCAAGTACCTTGTTGTCCTTTGCCATCCACGTACTGGCCACAAAGCCTGAACTGCAGGACAAACTGCGAGCCCATGTGAAAGAAATGACTGATGGAAAAGAATTGGACTACGATCTCCTTGCGCAGTTGCATTACCTAGAAGGGTTTTTGTTGGGTAAATAACATGTATATTTAAATATATATATTTAAATACATTCGCAATTATGTTCCAAATAAACAATGTTACAAGAGCGTTCTATTTAGTAATGAATGAGATAAGACGTCTTGGAGATAACTTATACTCTCTTACTTATTCAATTGGTTTGTTCTAGATAATGAGACCTACTTTTATCTTTACGTAAGACACGCAAATACGTAATTATATGCAATATTAGATTTCCATGCGAATTTTTGCATTTTGGAAGAGAGATTATTACGTTTCAGTTATATGAACTCATGAAAGATCATGAAGCAATCGCATTGACCTTAGCATTATAAAGCGGAAGTGTATAGTTAATCTTTGCTTTTTTTTCAGAAACATTGCGCTTGTTTCCTCCACTAGCCAGAGTGGACAGAGTTTGTACAAAGCCATATTCTATACCTGGATCATCTATAAAGCTGGAGCCTGGTAATGTAATTGCCATACCTTTGTACGGTATTCACATGGACCCTGAGTATTACCCAGAGCCGAAAGAGTTCAAGCCAGAACGATTCATGAATGAAGACAAGAAAGATAGAGCATCTCATTTGTATCTGGCTTTTGGTGTAGGTCCCAGAAATTGTATAGGTAAGCATAAACATACTTACAAACATTGCAAGTTAAATAAAAGCTTGTAAAGATAAGCAGCGATACATAATATTATCTTACATAAATTGTCTTGCCTTATCTGAGAACCATGGAAATGGTGTTTGTAATATAAATGCGTGGTGTTGCGTGTCGCCGGTTTGATTCCCGCACGGAACAAATATTTGTATGGTAGTAGTTCGTGGTCTGACTGTTTATGTATGTGAGTTTAAGGGTTGAACCTCATGCTGCCGATCGCATCGTCGATGCTGCCGCGTGCGATAACATTCCCGGTCTGTTTCTCGCCCTAGCAAATGACGGGTCTGGAGCGTCAGAAAAGCATAGAAGCATGGAAATATGCGATTCGGGGCTGCCACATGAGGTTCAACCCTAAATGTGTGTAAACGCACCCACGATACGGGAAATATTCAAAGTGTGGGCCAACGTTTAAAAAACAATGTTTGTCTTTGTCAACCGGCCAGTAAACATAGTTATTATTCGTTGCCTCGTGAAATACTGTGACGACATAATTTTGTGGCACTGCGCATGCTAGGCAGATCATCAACTTTCCTGTACCGATTCCAACGCATATCTGTCATAACAACTATACTAATTATTATATTTTCTTATCTCCTCGTTAAAGGTCTGAGATTCGCGATGATATCAGCGAAACTGGCGATGGTTGAACTCATTAAGAACTTCAAATTCTCCACGTGCGAGAAGACGGTTGACCCCATTCAGTTTGATAAGCGGTCTCTGTTGCTGAAGGCGCAGGGTGGCTTGTGGGTTCGCATCGAAACTTTATAAACTACCTACTACAGATTAATATTAATTCGAATGCTTTTTTATTATGGCCATAAATAGATATAAAACTGTTTATGTATAACGTGCGTTTTTCAAAGATGATTCAATGATATGAAGTACAAACAACTCAATATAAAGTAGATAGTTCCTAACTAAAATGTTCAAATACCTTTTTAAAGGTTAACAGGATTAAAATTTATTTATTTATTTACAGAAGGTTACGTTAACAAAATATTATGCATTTTTTTATAATGTTGTCGTCGCGGTTATGTACACCCCCACGAAGTTGCTCATAATTGCCGACATTATATGTTTCAAGTCTTAATAAAAAAAGATTAACATGATACCAGTACAAATAGTACCTTTTGAAAACTACAGTATTTTTAGTATTTTAAAACGTTCTTAAGTTTGTTTTTTCTATATGTATTAGTTGGGTACAAATTGCAGAGAATTATTAGTATTATAGGAGAAAACTTCTAACAAACTAAACAACACTTAGGGGAGGACATTTACATAGCTTTCAATTAACATGAAAGTGATAAGAACCAATAGTTATTTTTAATGCGTTTCTTAAAGGATTTTTTAATAGTAGGTAACCTTTAGTACAATAGGTATAAGGTTCTAGACATATAGGGACTTTATTATACCTATTTGTAATAATTAAACTACTTGAACTAGTAAACTGCAAAGAATCAGTTGTAGTCTTGTAGAAAACATTAAATAAAATTTGTTTTAATTTTTAGATGTTTATTAATTTTTGTTCATGGTAGCTTTATAAATGCCGCTATAAAGAAACCTATTGAGTCCCCGCATATAGGTTCCACTGGTCTAAGTTCATTGTTGTCTGGACCAAATCTTTGCACCAATAATCTGAAAATAATAGTTTTTGCTAAATAAATATTATGATAGTTTAGTGCCAGTAAGATACACTCAGTAACAAAAGACATTGTTTAGATTAAAGTTAAAATTGTTGTTGTTAATATTAATAAAAAAAAATACGCAATTCACAAGCAATTCTTGCCAATACTGTTATGGAAATGTATTTTCTAACTTGAATAATAAAAATGTTTTTAACCAACCTTTGTTCATCATTAAGACCTTTGTTAGATAACCCTGGTCCACCATGGATTGGTTTTGCAGGTACTAATTGTAAGCATGGAAATTTTTCAAGAGCCCATGCGACCATTCCTTCATTTTCTTCTACTGTGATAGTGCACGTACTGTAGACCAACAACCCATTGACTTTCAATACTTTTACTGCCTGTAAAGTGATTTACAAAAAATCTTAAGTTACTGCAAATATGTGCAATCTATGCATACTTTTGAAAGAAATATATACTTACTTCAGCAAATAATTTCCTTTGAACAAACTTATAGGAACTTATCATTTTTGGAGTCATTTTGTTAGTTAATTGTGGCCTTTGTCCCAATCCACTGCAAGGGGCATCCAATAGTACTTTATCAAAACTGTTTGCTGGAAAAGGGGGGCCACTGTTGACCCCTTCACTGTCTTCTGAGCAGCACTTAGTAGAGTCATAGGCATATGCCGTAACACAAGACACTCCTTGGATTTCACAGCTTTCCTTGATTTTTGCAGCTTTCTGTGGTGTCTTATCTAATGCTATTATAAATGCCTGAAATAGACATCAGTAGGTAAGTTTACTGTAGCAAAGCCATTAGTCGTCTTGAGAATATGTCCATGAGGCTGTTAAAATACTTACCTGATCATTAGACATTTCAGCTAAATGTGTAGTTTTATTGCCAGGAGCTGCACACATATCCAAAATATATTCATTAGGCCGAGCATCGACAACCCAACCACAGATAATGGAAGGTAAGTTTTGTAGGAGTACCTTTCCTTTACTATATATAGTTTCATTCACTACTGGTAACTTGGATGTAGGCAGAATAGTATGAACTGCTACACCACTGAAATTAATATTCCATGTTAAAATATATGTTAGATGCATTTTGGAAACTTGGCCTTAACTGGGCAAATTTTGGTGGGAGTATTTAGTTTATACTCTAGCAGACAATAACATAATAGCACGCTTGTAATAATTCCGAAGGGTTAGGCAGATGTACCCAATAGTACATCAACATTCAGCAACAAGGCAAAAATCCAGACTCTGAAGCTGCGCCTACTGAAAAATTCCTGATGGAAAAACCCAATAACACTGCCAGACCTGGGAAACAAACCCAGGACCTCATGCTCAACAGTCACGCTTGGAACCACTAGACCAACCAGGCAGAGGAGGAGCAAAAAAACATATATAAAGAAGCTTATTTAGTCTTGCAATATCTTTCTCTATACCTGGGTTGAACACCATTGTCAAATAAATCTGCTCGTAACATTTTCAGATACCCTGTTCCCACATGTAGCTTTTTGCCTTCATATTGTACTTTGAGACCTCTTTTACAGTGGCCTTCTAAATCTCCATAAATGTCTATTCTGTCTCCTAACTGGCACTCTGAAAACATTTTTTTTAAATCTAAAGCTAGTCTTGGGGCAGAAAAGCAAATCTCTTCTATATTAATTTGTTCTCACATACAATATAATTTAATCCAAATAAGAATTTAAGGTCCCTATAGAGTCTAAATTTACAAAATTAAATGATTGCTTATCATCAGACTTTATTTCAAAATTAAACTTAATATTTTGTGCAGGTTGTAATGATCACAACTAGACATAGACTACTCACTAACAGGTAGACCCATGACGCCCGGTGCAAAAACATGAGCTCCTCTCAATACTGCCGCTGCACACAGAGCATCCACTATGACTTCCTTTCCAGTATTTTCCAAAGTTACTTCATCAGGCCATTGCCCAACCACGAGACAATCTGGCCGTAAAAAATAAAATGCTGGTATGTGTGTTGCGTGAAGCTCTTTCCTTTGCTGTGAATGTAAAAAAAGGTACTGTCAGCAGTGTCAGCCAAATCATCCCGTTAGCCGGTATACAAACATGAGTTCCAGTCATGTACCCACAGTAAATATGAAATTTTAAATAGCCCTATTAAGACCCTTTGACCTTAAAATAACTTACAGCAGATAGAAAATCTTGAAGAACATGTACGTCAAACGTTTTTAATTTATTTATCCTAAACGTTGTGTACTTCGGAGACTGCGCTAACCAAGTTTTCATAGAAATATCCTCTAGAATTTCCATGATAATGTTTTTCGCACACCTATTTAAGGTGAACACAACCCTATTTCAGACTTTCTGACAAGCAAAATATCGCACCAACTATTTTTGTGACAGTGGGGCAAAAATTGTGTGCATGGGTTTGTTATTTTACGACATAGTGTAATGCAAAGACTACTATAATTATAGTTTAATGTACTCTTTGTTTACTTTACGACTGTCAGACGTCGACGCCATATACCCATATCAAAGCGCCTACACCAGGGGTAGGACAGTTCCATACATTGACAGATTTGGGTTTTTTTTTTCAAAATGCGACATCTGTTATCCCCATCCTAAACAATTAGTTACTTTAAGTCACTACAGTTGGCGAAACCACCGATACAAATATAATTTGTGACTACAAAATTAATAAATTAAATATAATTGAATTACCTAATCATTCTATTTAACAAGTATTATAACTATTTTCAAATATTTGTGTAGATAACAAGCAGCGTAATAATTACAATAACAACAGTGAATTATTGATCTGGCAATGATTGTCAAATTGTCACAAATATGGCGATTACTCCTTGCGCTTGCGCTTGTTTGTTTTTTTCGTCCCATGTTTGTGCCTTTCTTCGTGAAATTAATCCGCCGATCGTTCAATTAACCGGATTTTGTTTGACAAAATCACATACCATGGTGAGGATGCAACTAAAACAGCAGCGCAGGCTTATAATAATAAACAAGATAAATAAATAAATAAGTAAGTAATTTTGTAAAAGAAAAGTTGTTTTTTTTTATGAATCCCCTGTGTACCTGTTAAAATTGATGCTTCCTTACTAATTTGCTAGTTTTTAATTTGATAAAGTTTTACTATGATTTTGTTAATAAAGAGAAAACAAAATTAAGTAAAAGTTTATCTACTTGAAAACAAGTAAAATAGTAAGGAAGCCTAAAGTATAGGCACCAATGCATAGGTAGTAACTGTACTACTAGCTAGTTATAGCTATATATATATCACAAGTTTGTGGATGGCGATAATAGATGGCGCTATTTATCCGATCAATTGACATTAGCGGTCTTCAAAAAAATCTGCGAGGGGGCTCTCTATACCCGTTATATTACTTTACTCTATGTACGTAACCCACCGTGCAGAAAAGCGCTCGTCGAACCAAGATGCCGCCTACACTTTCAAAAAATCAAAAAATAGGCATCGCTCTGACACTTGTTACGGTGCGACCAATACAAAAACAAAAGAGGAAGACCTGGGTTAAGAGGTGGTTAATGAAATGCCATAAATTGAGTCATATGAACGTGATGAGAAATTTAGAATTTTATAGGCCTCCTGCCTCATGTCGCGGTTAAAATAATCTTTGTTTTTTATCCCATAAATACGACAAATCCTTGAAAAGATCAATTGTTTTCGTCCAGACCTTTCGCTCCTTCTCCTTCGCCATATCTCCGCACGAAATAAAAATTGATTTATAAAACACGTCCTGTTGCCACTACAGTCGCACGCGCACTGCGACGAAATCGGTTCCGATTTCGCTACACACGCACGGACAACGCTCCCTAGACGATAATCGGCCCTAAATTGTAAGCTCGCCCGAACCAATTTCTGAGTTAGGGGTAATAATAATAATACTGATTACGATTTGCCTACTCACGAGGCGATCAAGGGGCCGATCTAGGGCGCTCCCCACCACTCTCCCGATATTGCCTCTGATTTTAGGGCCGTGTGTAGGCGCTTTCAGTCTGATTATGGTAGCGAATTAGCGATGCGCGATGGCGAGATGTTTTATTCGATTGTTCGAACATCTCGATTGTTTCGACTTGGACCCGAATCCGACTCGGTCTGTTTGATTGCGACTGGCGCATGGCGCGTTCATTCTGCTGCTTGTTACATAATATGTACCGGGGACCGACTGACCCCGGTGACCGAGCGAGACTCGGTGAGTGAGAGTGACTGATTCGACCAATCGAAAACTAACGGTCGATTCCACTGACTCGAAACAATCGAAAAACATCTCGATTGTTTTGTAGAACGGCGAGTCGATGGTTGACTCGATTGTTTATTTTAACGACTCCAATGCTTTCGATTGTTAAAACATCTCGGAATCGCCCATCGCTAATTATGAGTTTGAAATAAGCACGGCACGGAACGACACCTGTCATCCTCACTGTCACTTGTCAGATAGAGGAGGTACCACACTAATATTATAAAAAAGAGGTAACGTTTGGATGTGATAACGATAAGGCTATCTTCAAAATTACTCTTCTATTTATTTAAAAAAATCTTCAACTGATTAAAGCTCCGCATTTGTCGTGTGATACATTAGCTTCATAAGATTATGTTTTAACTTTATGTAGACGAAGCACAAGTTAGTAAGCTTTAGATAAGTGAAAATAAGGCAGAAACCGCTAGTCACCCTACAAAATCAAAATAACCACTCAATGAACACCAAACAGCAGGAAACGACAACGCGGCAGGCCCAGAAGGAGATGGCGGGATGAGTTTGACTCTTTCTGAAAGGATTGGGCTACAACGAAAAGTGGAAGGAAGGAAGGTAGCCTTTGCCCTGCAATGGGTAGGTATGCAACACCCTGCTAGTCTTGAAGCCTACCAGTAAACAGTCAGTACTGGGTGTAATATTTTATCAACGATTTTGGGCGGGTCACAGGGGTCATGACCCCTCCACCCAAAATCGTTGATAATTTTTTTTTTTCGGAAATTGTAAGAAGTATTAACTTCCGGCTTATTCGTTCAATAAGAGAAACTAACCTTTACGAGGCAGAATGCTAAAATTTTCAAGCTCGCTTCGCTCGCTATTCGCTAATGCTTTCCACCATTTTTTAAGTTCTGTATGAGTTAAAAGAGTTACTTTTTATTCTTATCTCTGTTTTATATTAATGAACTAAAACCTTATATCTGGGCGGAGGCGGGCTACTCAAATTTTGAAGCTCTCTTCTCTCATTCTATTAGTATTAAGAGTGGATCCAGGGGGGGGGATGTGGGCGTGGCGTCATGAACACCTCACTCTGGCCTGGGTCTAGCGTCAATCGTGATCATGTTTCTAAATTCATTGATATAAATTAAATAAATATTTTGCATGATGGCAAACGACAAAGTAAGTCCTGTAATCCTATTTCTGTATGAATGCACCAAAAGAACCTAGCCCATCCGAGGCCCGGCTCGCTTAGTTCGATTTTCCGTTCTCTTCATCTTGAGATTTGAAAATCCTACTCATCTCAGGGGCAGAGCCGTAGACAGGGTAGGGGTTTGCAAACCCTAAAATCTCGGACAACTATGAATAAATCAACCAATTCGAGGCAGAGTGCTAAAATCCTATACCATACATCATATACTTTTTCAATTCTGCAAAAGTTGACAGAGTTCCTCCTATTCCCATTTTTGTATGAATGAACAAAAAGAACCTGAGGTATCCAAGGAGATGTGCTAAAATTTTCCAGCTTGCTTCGCTCGTTGTTACATCCTATAGGTACTTTCTTAATTCTGCAAAAGTTGACGAGGTCCTCCTATTCCCATTTCTTTAAAAAATAACAAAAATAATTTAATTTATCCGAGCAGGGATGCAAACATTTTCGAGCTCGCTTCGGTCGCTCTTGCATTCTCTTGGATCTCGAAAAATTTCTGCATTAGTCGTCTAAGTTATATGATAAGAAAAGAAAACGTAACGATGTGGAGCTAAAATTTTCGAGCTCGCTTTGACATTTTGAGTTCTTTTCATTTATTATTTCTGTATTAATAGACAAAAAGAAAACCTGTGAAATTCGAAGTGGGTGCTTAATTTTACGTGCTCGCTAGGCTCGCTCTTGAATATTCTGGCTTTTCTGCGTAAGTCGAGACAATTACTTCTTGCATGAATTGACACCTACAAACAAAAACCTAAAATATCCGTGGTGTGGAGTACAAGCCAAATAGTAGAATACAGTATGGTATAAGCTCTTTTCGGGAAGCTGAAGATGAACCCCTTCCCCCCGGAAATAAACTTGCCGGCGCTCATGATTGTTTGGTATAAGTAATTCCAGAGATGGTTGATAGAACTTTTTCTAAAGTTCTTCCTAATAGGGGTTACCCCCCCCCCCCGATCTGCCTTTTTTAATTCGGGGTAAGACCCCCCCCCGCAATCTTTGGCTGGGACCGCGCCTGCTCCTTCCACCCAGACTAGCCGAGTGTTCGGCGAATAGAATCTTTCTATTAAAACACCGACCAACCCTGTAAGATGGGTAAGAGTTTTACAATAGACGGAGACCGAATGGACCTTTGATTGATGTTTATTGTATGAATCCTGGAGAAAGCTAAAGAGTGATACTTTTATCGCATTCGCTTCGCGTTCCTTTTATAATTAAAAAAAAAAACAAAACGAGCAGAACTTTCCGTTACTCCGTGCCACGTTGCATAAAATGCGTATAAGATTTTGTTACTCATAAAGATGATGGTGGAAGGAACTCTGTCTTCAAGCCACGTCATTGTTAGTCACCGTATCCTTAGCAGCTACATATAAAGCGCATTTCAAGGAAAATGGTTCACCATTCAAAGTGCCTTCCCACAATCTCAAAAGTCGTAAAACCAATCGTTTAAATGTGTTTGTAGTGCTCTGGTTATTTCAACTCATTCAAACAATAGCACCGATACTCCGCCAGCACGAACGCGATACCTGTAAATTTAACAATACAAATTAAAAGTCTCGATTTAAACCTCAATTTCTAATAAGTCGATAAAATAAATTGCATTGAAATATAACACACATAAAAAAATATTTATTAAAAATCTCTACAAATGTGAAGTTTAAATTGTTATGTTTTTATTGTCACTGGCCACTTTTTTCCAATACGTGGCAAAAGGCACGAACAACTTCCACGTTCGCCGCCATTTTGACATCGAGCGAATTGTATAGAATCTACTGATTTAAAGCTTTTTTTCTTGATTGTGTTGAAATTGGTATCAGAAAATGTAAGTATTCCATCTGTTTATACATATTAACCGTCATTTATGTCTGATTACCCTAATGAAGCGAGAAATTGCGTTTTGTATACTTTACAAACTGAGGGTGGTGACCGCAGGAGAGACCAACAGCGGTGTCGGCCAATCTTTGTTGTAAATCATCCCTGCTGGTCTTTGTATTTGTAGCTAGTGTTAACTAAATAGTTGTAATTGAATTGTTGCATCATTTACAACCCAAGTTTTGTCGTCGTAAGAAACTAGGATAGAAAACAGTCTACGTCAAATTTCATTAGGGACCTGCCATGTCATTATCATTGATTGAAATAACGTGCAGACTTGACGGATGACTCAGTACGGTTTAAACGTTGAATTTCTAATATTATTTTGTTATTTCAGACTAACCGCAAAGCTTCAAAATGGGGAATATGTTTGCGAATTTATTTAAAGGCCTATTTGGCAAAAAGGAAATGAGAATATTGATGGTCGGTTTGGATGCTGCTGGTAAAACCACAATCCTATACAAACTTAAATTAGGCGAAATTGTTACGACTATTCCCACGATTGGTGAGTATTTCATGTTTTACTGTTTACATTATAATATGTGCTTTTATTTGATTTGTAATTAGATTTAAAAGTTAGACCCTTTGTTTTATTTAAACATTTGAAATGACACATGATCATCATCTTTCTTTTGGATTTCAATATTTCCTGTGTCCATATGTTGCAAGTAAATGAAATGCTCTGATCACATGAAGTGCTTAGTGACTATCAACATTTGTAACTAGCTATGTTGGCAGTACAATATGGCTAATTGCTTTTGTATTGATTTTAATCTTGTTAAATATTGTTCAATACTGTTATAATGCAAAGATAACTAATTACTTAACTATGTGTTAATACTATTTGTTATCTTGGTTTAAGATGGAAAATAAAATTATTTTTTATGAACTGAGTTTTTCCGGCTCATGAGCATTTTTATATGTAAAGACTTGCAAGCAAGATTTTTCATGCTGTTTTACACTCGCTGATTTTGATACTGTGGAATACAAAAATCTGTTATTAAACTTCGAGTGTACTGCATTAGCAAAACAGAAACATTTGAATTTCTTATGTACTGATGTTATGAATTTCCAACAATGATTCATACTAATCTGTTACACCCATTTATCTAGAACTAGAAAAGAGTATTGAAATGCTTAAAAATTGATCCAATCAAAATTATATTGTAGATTAACAATAATTCAAATATAAAATTGCAGTCTGATCAATAAAAACTTTATTAAGTAGTATGTAATATGGTGTTGCATAATTACGATTTTACAGTTCAGGTTAATTCATAAAAGATCATATTACTCATACAGGAATTTCTTGTTTTTTTTTTTTCTCATTTGTGCGATCTGTGATTGGTATTTCATCATCTTCATTATTCTGTTTCCAGGATTCAATGTGGAGACTGTAGAATACAAAAACATCAGTTTCACCGTGTGGGACGTGGGCGGTCAAGATAAAATTAGGCCACTGTGGAGGCATTACTTCCAGAACACACAGGTCAGTGCAATGTTTGCTATTTTATCTTAATTATACTGTTGTAACCAAATAAACCATACTTAAATAATCCTTTTTGGAGGTGGTCATCAAAAATCTTTATGATGTTTATGAATCATCACAAATAAGTACATAAGTTTATATGACTTGTTATTGTTTAAGTATGGGGTAAAAACTGAAAGAGGACAAATCATTTGGTTTATTAATAAGGTTTTAGGTAACAAGTTTGAGCAAAGTACAGTTGCTTTTTTGGATTTGCCAGAGGAAGCTTAATATTTGTTGGATTTTGTATCACTTCATAATCCATCATCTACATTGGAGATCATGAATAGTGCCAGGAGAGTGCCTCTTGTGTACAATCACACATTTGTGAAAGTAGGTCATTGTGTCTTACTAAAACTTACAGCTGATTTCACTTGAGTATTGTTCAAACCTTAAGCTCTCTCTTATAATTTTGCCAATTTACTTCTAGCTTCCTTTGTTATGTTTTCATATTATCTGTAATTTAATTTTAGCTTAAGTCTTTATCTCAAGTTACAAATGTTTGTGTCAAGTTAGTTTAGTTAGTGTTTGAATATAACTTTTGTACAAGCATTGGAAGTTTGTTTGTCCATGGCTGATGTGATGTTTTTAATTGATAATGCTTTCTAAGTGGCATTTTAATCACACTGCCCAAATAAATATATTTTTTATAATATACATTAAGATGTATTTATGAAATAATTGTGATAATAAAAAGAATCGTCAAGTTTATCCCTTTTGTGTGTTGGGGTGTATCGAGAATTATAGTATAGGTCCTGTCACGTAAAAAGGACGCTGAGCGTCGATGGAGGGGATGTGTCGCGTCCTAAAGTACTAGGTAACTAGGCTATTGTCTTATAATTTTACTGGAAATGTTTTATTTTAGAATCATAATTGGTACTTTACTAGCTACTTAACACTTTGGAATAGACTGGAATTAAAAAAATAGATAATTGTTATTTGAGTAGTCAGTGATGTTTTATGTGACGGGACCTGTAATACTACTGTTATAGTTTACTGTAAAATGTGAGCCAAGGAACTGTTTGCTTCTTCTTCTTAGCGTGTCGATGAGAATTTAAATCGAGACAGCCCAATATTTGACAACAACTGTTTGCTGTCAACGTCTGTAATATTGAGCAAGAAGCAAAAAAAAAGCATTTTTTAAATCGAATTTTAAACTGAGAAGAAGACTAGATTAGTATGCTATCTGCAATTTTGGTGACTCACCAGTTTGAACAGACTGATGATAATCCAAGCGTTTGCGTATCCTATTGACTTTAAACATTTTAATTAATTGCAGCCACAAGTATTTAATTTTGCGCGTACTTTAGAAATTGATGCGTATTACGACCTTTAATTAACATAATTATTAGAGTTGATAGTACGAATGTAAAGTGGTCTAGTATGTTATATTAGTCGAACGCGTTAACCTTGGAGTTTATTGTTTTGATAATAATTATTCATAGGATTATAAAATGAAGGCGATATTTAGGTGATAAGAATCGCCTGCACAGTCATATTTAATGAGTATTTTAAAACGTTGGTATTTGGAGAACAATTTCGCAAACGAGTAAATCGATAAATCTAATAGAAAATTACAAGGAGTCTGGCGATCATAATCTGTCGAATTTTTTTTGTTGAACGAAAATTTGCCAATAATATATTTTAACAGATAGGAATAGTTTTAATATTAAGGAGACCATGGATAGTAGAACATGGCAGCATTTTATTTTTTAAGATTTGGTGTGCACAAAAATAACATTTCGAATTATTGGCTGAGGTATAGTATATGGAGTATGGCATAAAATAAACCTTATACCCGATTAACTTTAAGTGCAATGCGAATGCCGAAGCAAATGTGTGATCGGTACGTTCGCCATTTGCCGCGTTACTAGCACCAATATTTACACATTCGCGCGTTTTCAAGAATGTTTCGCCTTCGATTACGGTTTTGTAAACTCAGGGTTTTGTCAACTTTCAGGGTCTCATCTTTGTAGTAGACAGTAATGATCGAGAGCGTATCGGCGAAGCGCGCGAGGAGCTCATGCGAATGTTAAGTGAAGACGAACTACGGGATGCTGTACTTCTGATCTTTGCAAACAAACAGGTACGTCACATGCTTATTTTAAATAACAATTCTGTTTCTCGAAATATTCACAGCATTTTGGTTATTTTTTAAATGATTTCAAATTGGCTTCATTTTAAAGCATAGCATACATTTATTCTTTTTGTTTTAGTAATTAATGTTTCTTTGTGATTAAATCAGTATTTGATAAAAATTATTCTAATATTTGCATGTGTGCCGATAGGTCGTAAAAATACATGAACTAATACAAAGTTGTGTTGCTAGGATCTGCCAAACGCAATGAACGCAGCTGAGATAACAGACAAGCTGGGCCTGCACTCATTGCGCAACCGCAACTGGTACATCCAGGCGACGTGCGCCACCTCCGGCGACGGCCTGTACGAGGGCCTGGACTGGCTCTCCAACCAACTCAAGAACGCCAACCGCTAACCGCATGTGCGCTACCAACTCACAGACAAATCTGATTACTGAAAGAGACTATGGTTTAAGATATGTTAACTTTATTTGCTATTGAATATTGAATACAATGTATTATGTGAGTTAACCTGCGAATGCATTACTGATATGCGTCACCCGGTGACCGATCGAGCATCGCATTCACTGCGAACCACTAGCGTTCATACAACGTTTAAAATTAATTTTGGTATTGGGTGGTAAGTGTACAAATAAACCACGCTACTTAGCGATGTGGTGTTAGGGTCCACGTTCTTAGAATGCGCTGTTTGATCGATCCCTGACGACGTTGAACAAAAAAAAAATAGTGTGTAAAGACGATACAAAATTATTGCAGATTTGTTTTCAATATAAAAATATTCGAAGGAGCAAAACGGTGGTACCTAGACTCGCTGAATGATCGTGCATTGTGATGTGGATAGGTTTGTAGCTGACTCGTGATAAAGTGAATCACATCATAACATGTTTTATATGTATACTATGTGGAATAAGTTGTCGCAATAAAGTATTTAAAGTTAATTCACAATTGATGACTTTAATTATTTAGTTTATGATACTAGTGACCTACAGTTTACGTTGCGTAGGTAGGTACAGTAGCAAGCAGTATTCGGAAGCGTAGGGTCTATCGGTCACCGGGATGCGAGGCGCGGGGCGTGCGCGGCGACTGCTCGGACCCGCGCACGCGTCCTATACACATCGCTTTGTGACTGGGCTGTTGATATCCCAAGTTCTTTCTGTTCGATTGTCACCAGTTTTGTGCATTAATATCACCTGACCTATTATAACGACGGTAGTTTATTTTTATGGAAGTTATCTAGGTAGTTTAAGCTGTTATGTATTTTAAATCCAAAACCATTTCGTACAATTCTCGCTTATTCATACGGCTCGTTGTGATTGACCTGCATTTACAGTCAACAGCTTCTCATGACGAACCGAGATTAATTTGTAATTTAGGTATAAATATGTATTAGATAAACGGTGTCATTTTGAGAAGTGTTTCCGCCTACAGGGAACAGTGCTCAGAATTCTCAGTGGTACATGCTCTACACAATTAATTGTAACTTAGCATTTTTATAATAATTTAGAAAAAAATGTTGAAACACCGTAACTTTGTGGCAAGTGTGATGGAAGGAGGTTCTTTTTTATTTTTATGAAAAACAAGAAATAATGAAAATGCGAATTGTGACATTCCGGTTTATCTTATGCTGTATTATGGAATAAAATTTATCCTCACGAATGTTTCATTTTTTGATTTAATATTTCTGAACTTTTAACATGCGGTAAAACACAGAAGCCAGCTAATAAACCTTGTATCATGGTTAGTAGCAGAAATCTAATGATCGAGGCACAGTTCATAACATCGCAAAAGAAACTTTCAGTAACAGACGGCATGAAGGTACAGGTACAGCCAGCAACAAAAGTCGACTAACATCAATTTTACACATTGAAACTTCATTGATAGGATCCTATACCACCTATGCCATCTGTCCGTTCGTTATTTTTGTCAGGATACAGGGCTGTATGCTGTATCATAAGCGCCCAACTTCGACTCGTACTAGATTGAAGCAAATACATCATTGAACACCATCCATTGAAGAAAAATCTGATCATAACACCACATAATGCCAGACGCCATTTTCGCCATATCTGTAGGAACGGTTTTGTGATCGCAGTACCCATGTTTTTGTACTATTCGATCTGGTTGCGAGTGGTGGGTGGGGCTCTCAACTCTCGTTCTTAAAAGCCTAGCAAAAACGGTGGCAGTCTCCAATCTGTGAAGATCAAATAATTTGCTATTAATCGTGGAGAAGATGGTATGCAGTTCAACCCTCGACGGGCCTAGTCACGGAATAATGCCCTCATAAATGGCCGGTGGGATGTGAATTCGGTATGGAAATAACCAATATGAGTATATTTTGTTTCATGTTCAGCAGACAGGATAGTTTTTAAGTCCGAGTGTTTTTTTTTTTTAAATAAAAATACGCCTATCGCAGCCCAATGCTGGACATGAGCCTCGAATCACACGCCATTTGACATGATCTTTAGCTACTAATATCCAACTGCTGCCAGCCACTCTGCGAAGATCGTCTCCACCTCTATACGGACACGTTAAGTTATAGGTGCAGAGTACCTGACAACAACATCACGCCTGTTATCCTCAAAGGGATAAACAGAGTGTACAGCGGTGTAATTGAGGTGTTGGGTGCTGATGAGGTGCTGGTACGTAGGTGCTGAGGAAGATGAAATAAAACGGCGGACAAGAAAATTTCACGTCTGTATTGGACCCATAGACTACTATAATTATATATATAATACTGAGAATTGGACCAGTGTCACAGATGGAAGGGAGGTGTATTGCCACAGTTTACATAATCATTTATATTTTAATGTTGGTGTTGCAATAATATTAATTAAAATATCCAAAACAGAGATGTACCTAATAGTACCTACACCCACATTTCGCCAGTTATATTAAGTCCCATCTATATAAAAATCAATGTCTGATCGAAAGTCTCCTAAACTACTGAATCGATTTTGATGAAATTTTGCAAAAAATGCAATGCAATGCAACGCGTAAGAATACAACACAACACAAGAGAGCGAGCTTATTGCCATCAACTAGCCTCCGTGGCTGCTACTGAGAAATTTCTGATGGAAAAACCCAAAAACACGCCTGATTTGGAAACGAACCCAGAACCTCATACCTACTCGGCAATCGCGCATGCCACCACTAGATCAACGAGGTAGACTAGTTTAAGGTTTACGGCGGTTTACCCAAGTACGATGAACAAGAATGTTTCATCGTCACACAACTCTGACGGTCCAAACTACGACGGACGGATGTGGGATCGGCAATCGGCATGTCTAAAGAATAAAATGTTGAACGCATGTCGTAGGTAGGTAGATCATGCATGCGTGTGCATACAATTAGCACGATTATAAATGGTTATGATGTTGCTATAATCGTAGGAGTAGGCGCTTTAAGTTACATAAATTCGAATGAATGATACCAATTACCATTGACCCAATCATCACCATTTCAGCCGAAAGATGCCCGTTGCTAGAAATAGGCCGCCTCCAGACCCTGCAGTTTAGGCATCTTCTAGATTAATTATGCTGCTCTAAGTACTTTTAATGGTAGGTACAGTTGGCAACAAAAGACGATTAAAGCTTCAGTTTTTTCAATGACATCCCACACGCGCTAAGGCACCCTTATGCGAGATGTCATTCTTCGTCTTGTCTACTTTCTTGTTTTTCTAGAGAGTATGGTTACGTTATGTTTATTACGGGCTTATTATTGTACCTAATTTAGATCAATATTTTTTTTTTAAAGAACCGGTTAAAAATTTGGAACCCAAATGCATGGTTACTGTTTGTGCGTCGATGTCATTCTACCATGTATAGTTTCGTAAAAAATGTAGCGGTTGAGCCTATGCTGATCTCGTGCAGTGCTTATAACTGGGCGTTGACCTTTATCGTCCAATAGCTAAGAGCGTTAGACAGTTCTGTCAAGAACATGGTGCCGAATGAAAGCGATAATCTTCATGCTCATTATGATCACCCCACTGCTGGACATAGGCCTCTCCAATCAGTTCGATACCCGGCTACTCTCATCAAGTTGCTACCAGCTACCCCGCGAAGATCGTCGCTCGACCTAGCCTGGTGGGGAACCGATCACTTTTCCGAATTTCTTTGGTCGAATTTCATTTTACCGAAAACTATTGACCGATGTCTTTTTTGCTATATGCATTATTTGACATATTCTTAGATCATCGAAGTATCATGTGTCATAGGTATTATTTTACTGAACTATATATCGCCGTTTTACAAAATAACTTTTTGTTATTGGCCGAAGCCTCTTTTGAACTTTTTTTATTTGCCATATTTTCACCACACTGAAACAACATTTTACGGAATATTATTTGGTCACAAATATATAGCCGGTTACTTGGTAGCATTTTCAATATTAAATTAAAATAGTGTCATAAAAAGTCAAAGTGTTGTGCTACATTTAGCGACAGAAACGAATCGCTGCAAAACCGACTTCACGCAGTCTTGTCTGTCCTACCCTTAGAGTGTAATTTAAGCCCGCTTAGGCGCGGAGGAGTGGAGCGGCCAGCAAGCCGAAGCTGCGGTGGTGAGCGTTAAAACCATCTGCGACGATAAGCTCGCGTGGGCCGCCCAAACCCCGCAGCGCCGTAGTCGTGACAGAAACAATGCTTGCTGCATGCTTGTTTGCATGCTGCCATATGTCTGCTTGCATGCTGCATGCCTGCTAGCGCGCTGCGCAATATGGTAATTAAAACTGTGGCATAATTAATGTTGGGAAACATAATACTTCGAACAAATGTTATTTCGGCTAAGTGTAACTTCGGTAAAAAGTTTTTCGACCAAATAAAACGTCGGAGTAACGAAAAAAAATCGAATCAATAATTAATAGATCAATTGATACAGTGGCAGACGTGACTTCGATGAAGTAAAAAAAAACGAAACTAGTTGAAAACTTTTAGGTGAAATGAAATTCGGTCAAATAATTTTCGAACTTGTGATAGGTAACCAGCCTGATGGCTTTCCACCTCAAGCTTGTCGATTCCAGGGCTCCACTAAAGAACACGTCTACTCCGACGGTCATCGATTCTGTTCTATCGGATTATTTTCCCGATGCTGCACACACATTGTTTATATTTATATATTTGATAGTAAAAATAATGTTTTTATTGCAAAAAGCAAGGAACATTAGGTATTTGGTCATTAAGTAAACACCTACCTCAATAAAATACAAACAAAGCCGCAGCGCAAAGTATTTTCATCCAACAAAAGTACGGCCCGATTGTATGTAGGTGCGATGGTTCATGCAATATGGCCAAAAATAATGCAGAAAGATTTTTACAAATGCAGTGCAGCCCGACCATATCAGCGTCAGCCTTTACGATTAGGTGTATTGGCCAATTTTAGTTCGCAAACCTACTTGCAACTTTCGAACGCAAGTTCGAACAATAAAACGATTAGTCATCTACACAAGCCCTAAATGTAACGACATTAAATCATATCATTGTTATGACGTCACAATCAACTCTACAACTTTGTGTAACGTAAGATAACAGAAAAGTAAATAGACAAATACGAGGTAGGTTACTAGCACTTGGTTAATTTCTCATTCAGTGTAAAATTTCCATTTATATACGTCAGAAGTCGTAATACTATATAATATTGAGTTGTAGAAACCTTGTGTGGGTGTTAGGTACTATTGGTTCTACGTGGGTATTTAGTAAGCATGGGCATAGACGCGCCGACCGTAGCTACGCGAAGGCCGTAGCTTATAGTGTAGCGTAGCACGTAGAGTGTAGCTCCTTGTGTGTAGCGTAGCGCGTAGCTCATAGTTTGCTGCGTAGCGTAGCGAGCAACTGCGGGGTGGTTGCACCAAAACTCCTTTGGACAAATTATTAGTTAACAACCAACGTTTAATTAGCTATCTATTTTACAAACATTAATTTGGCAAATGCTTCTCTTTACAAATGATTCGCAAGATATTATATCGTTTATTCATTTTTCATTCAACATTTTGATTCTTTTGGGAAAATCACGTTTAACCTAGGTATATATCATTTTACAATACATTTTCTAAACCTGTCACAAAGCGATCATAAAGGTACGTATTAGAATATGTAAAAATTAAAGTTAAACATACCTGACGGTGGCGGCTGACTTACCTAATGGTTTGCGACGGCGTGTTTTTGAAGTGGTGATTGTTTTTGGGTAGCTTCGATCTTTTTTTTAAAATAAAATTCACCTAAAGTTCAAGGTATGTAAATATCAATATTTTGTAATAAGGCGTAATCGACTTACGCCGCTGCGCTGTGCTCCTATTTCTGTTTGTAGGCATTAAATTAAAGTAAAGGGATAGCGGGGTCTTAGTTTCTACTTTAGTTAGAACCAAACCTGTCCGAGTCAGGGTGCCCCAAGTGTCCCGAGCTCGCTTAGCTTTCTCGTGCATCTTAAGATTTTGTTGTTTTATTAATTAAAATTACCCTTTTGCCTGTTGAATGAGTATCATTTTCAGGAAACTACGTCATACTGCAATATCTAAAACGTTTTTATTTCCAACGTTGTTTTGCGAGACGACATGGACATAAAATGAATTGTTTGTTAAATAATAAGTTATCAAATAAAAGTTTATCGGGTAAATATTTTTTAATGTGAATTATTTTGCCAAGCGTGTTGTTGTAAAATGATGATATGACCAATCATGTTTTTGCCAATCGTAGTTTAACGATTGGCAAAATGATTGACAAGTATGTCGAATGAACAACTGAAATTAACAAATTGTAAAATGATTTTCGATGAAATGAAACGACACCGTCATCATCATCAACATCACTTTCTCAAGCTCTTCCTCAAGCTTTCAAGCAGGTAGTCACGCAGCCAGCCAGCTTTGAATGGGTATTCCTTCTTGACTACTAGCATGCAGCAGAAGCACATTCCTGGTCAGAACCCTCAGCCTCATCAAGCAACCTTGTCTCAGCACACTGCACTTTCGGCTGGTTGAGAGCTTGAAATACTCTCCTAGTCGACGCCAGCATTCAGCCACATCGCGGCGCTGTACCACAACCGACGCTCCTGAGTAAACGCAACGCCGGCTTGGACTCATTGGGGTTCGCATCACCACCGCAGACCGTTCCGACTCACTGAGAACAATGCGGCAACGAGGTTCTACTGACCCGGCAGACATCACAAGATGATTGGACGACTGATTCCACTATCGACCCCGGTCTTCGGGGGGAGTGATATAGCGGCATTACACAAAGTAGAGTAGAGTAGTAGTAGTACTTATAGTAGTTGCGGAGCTGTGATAGCCTGATGGTGTGACCTGGACTGTGTAGTTGGACTGCCAAGTCATAGGTCTCGAGTTCGAACACAAGACAAGCACCTCTGATTTTTCGGAATCATGTGCGTATTGTATAATTATCACTTGCTTCGGATAAGGAAAAAATCGCAAGGAAACCAGCCTGCCTGAGAGATATTTCTCGACGGCATAAAAACTCTGACAGCAGGTAAGGCATTAACCACACGATAAAGAAATAAGATTACAAAAAATCTACAGCGCCATTATGACACAAATGAAGAACTAACAATAATTCTGAATCGCGCCCGCGACTTATGACTACATAGAAAAACCCAACAACAACTGTCGGGCAGTAGCTGACACCACGCATCTGGTCAAAGAATCCTCCCGTTCCTATGGAGTATTGCGGAACTTTACATTATGTTCCTCATACTCCTAGAGATTCCTAGATGTTTCAATTTGTTATTTTTTCTATATTGTTTTACGTTTTGTAACATTATAACATTGTATAACCAAATAGTTTCTTGCTTGGTTCTTCTCCATAGGAAATGACCAACCCAAAGCCATTCAAATATGTATTTAAGACCGACAGAAGGGACAAGACGAAGATTTTGTATGTTAGGAAAAAAACGGCTGTCGTATTTTTCTAGTTTCTATAAATTCATGGAGCAGCTGATACCTTTTTCGGGATTTCATGGCGGGTCTCAAGTCTTATATTTGCTTTGCATAGCTCCATTGCGTACAGGTGCTTCAAAATCTAATACGCTGCTCTTAATAAGTTTAGGTACCTAAGTAGCATCTTTATCTTATTTTGAAACCACAAATAGTCATATCCTTTCAGCCTTTAAGTATCTCTAGGGTGCGATTGTTCAACAAACGTCCAAACTCCCGCATTTACAATCTCGCAATTTATTCTAGGATTTATTTAATATCCTAGAATTTATTGGAATATCTTGTGCTGATCTACTGCTTTATCTGGATTTGCCAATAATCAGGCACTTACAGTAAAGTATACTTTCATTTTGCAGTGAGTCACTGCCACAGAATTTCATTTGCAAGATGAGATTTATGGTTGCAGTAACACAATACTCGAACCAATATTGACGGTCGAAATTAACAACAATTAACTTTACGTAATAAAGGTTGTCTGTCAAATGGTTAAAACTTCGAAAGTGTCAATTCGCTGAAATTTGATATCTAGAGTTAACGATTATTCCATTAGATTGTAAAATGTTAGGTAGTAGGTAGGTACTTAGTTTAGATTTATATTCCAGAATTCAGACACATATTTTTGAATAGTCTCTACATAGCTCGTCTATACTATATCTAGGTCTAGTTGTTCAATATTCTGCGTCTAGTTGTTCAATATTACCGCAGTTAGTACGAGGTCATAATACTCATAATAATTATTTATAAACTTTCACATCGCTCATGACGTTAACAGTTTTACAGCGATTCACTAGCATTGTACCAGGTATTGATATTCCCGTTTATATTCTAAAGATATGAAATATTTATTATACGACTAGTTGGGCTTGCTGCCAAATACAGTTCTGCACCAAATATATGTAAATAATTCTGTAAATTCTTATGAATATGTTCAACATGTCTGAATTCGACGCACTGAGAAGCGGCGCGGCGGTCAGACAAAGCAATAACAATTTGTGTGTTTTTTTATGACAGACGTTTAATTCTGTGGACTCGTAAAATCGGGGATAACTCAATTCCACAGTAAATTCAAACAGAAACAAAACATTTGTTCCAAGTCCTAAAGCTTTCGATAAATCTTAGATTTTATGTTATATTTACATCTACTATTTTGTAGACGGCAGTAGATAAGGGCTATTAGACCTATTAATAAATGTTACTTTTTAATATAACGACCAATGTTGATGTTGATCACAAAAAATATCCGCTCTATTAGAAATGATAATCGTAAAAAATGTATAAAAATACTTCAATAACTGGCTTTTCGCAACTTCATACTATATTTACGTAAAGCTAGCTGAATGTTTGTTTTGTTGGCCGATGATTAAAGATAACAAATGAGAATAAAAAATCTCACTAACATTGTATCATTAATGTATAATGTGTATTTGAATACCCCGACAAGACTAGCGAAACATATTGTTTTGGTTTCTACTCATTCTTCACCGCAGACACATTTTTCAGATGTCTTGAATGCACAGACACAGTTTTACGAAATTCATACGTTGTATTTGCACGTAGCTTGCTATAAATTCAGATTTTTTTAAACTAATGGCTCTCCTTCAAAACACTTGCTGACGTAAGAAACTAGTTTAATTGAGATCTTCCATCTTTTAGTGCTGGGACTAATTCTATATGCACTATCTGTGCACTTATTTAAAATGTCGGTTAGTTCCGTCTTTTGTAATTTAGTATCTCTATCTGTTAACATTATGTTTTTACTTAAAAATATAGAAACAGTAGTAGGGATTAAGTTGTCATAATGATCGGCACTTAATAATGGTGTGATGGTTCGGCGGGCGGCGCGACGGGCGGGGCGGGCGGATGACAGCGCTGCATTTTCCCCGCCCGCACCGCGCTATTGCCGCGTTTTCCACGAGGGGCGCGCCGGCCCCCTCGCCGCATCAGCCGGGAAATCGCGCGGCGCTCGTCTCAGTCCGGCTCAGCCGTCGCGCTACGACGACGCCTCCGAGTCGCGCGCTACGATCGCGAACCTGCGCTCGCTGCACCTCCGCACGAACCAAGCGCGCGCGGCCGAAATAGTGAGCTCGTGGCCGGGAGCGGTCCATCCGTGAGACACAGTGCGGCGCCATGCTGCGCGCGCTGCTGTTGCTGGCGCTGGCGGCGCTGGGCGCGCTGGGCCCGGCCGCCGCGCGCCGCCACGCGCCCGATCTGCGTGAGGACGAGCCCGCGCGACGCACCACCCGCCCCGCCGGTGAGTGCCGCATCGCCCGCATCACGCACCGCGTGTGCATCATGCACCTCACGCGCTGCCAACGATGCCGGCCGACGTAATTAAATGCACATCGATCTTGTTCATCTGGCCAGCAACAGCGAGCCAGCCGCCGCGGCTCAGCTGCGCTTGCGAACCGCGCTCGCTCGCCTAGGGAAACAGTGAGCGGCTATAGGCACGTGTGTTTATGTAAATAATTACATTCCGACGTTTCCGCAACGGTCTCCAACTACTAAATCAATTAAAACGCATGTACGCAATAGTATCAGACAGTTGACAAACCGCTTGTGCTTTAAATTGTTTATCGATGCTCGTATCGTTATCAGTGGAGCCGATACCAGCTTCGGTACTCAGGGATAATAAAAACAATACCACGTGAGCCGCTGACTTTCGTTTTAACAATATCAACAAACTGAGAGAATTGTTAAGAGGTTCTATTTTCGGAGAATGATACAATGAATAATCTGTTATCGGACAAAGACTCGTCACTGGTAATCTCGTAAATATTTATTACTTTATCAATTTCCGTCAATGGAGCGCTCCGAATGATTTTCGCGGCGTCGGACCTGTACTTAGTGAAAAACTTTAAACAACGAATTGTGTAGCAAGTATAATCTTTCATAATTATATTTTATTGAAAATTATAGGTAGGTACAACACATCAACTTTATTTTCCACACACCATCGGTTGTCCGTGTGAGGCAATATTTCCATGAAAAATAAGTTACACTCTGTAGTTTCTAGAATGTAAGGAAAAGTGGAAAATTGCATAATAAGTCTGAAAAGTAGGAAGATAAGCGGGTTATCTCTAATTAGCACAAAGTGCTAAATGCTAGTTAGGTATATTCTCTGTGACTAATGAGGTCTTAACCACAATGTGATTAGAAATGCTCTATAAATATGCTTTACCAAACAACATTTTAAAAAGAAAGAACAATCTACATTTAAATATACCACAATAACATTTTATTCTAAAATAACTTTAATTACTCCAGTAAATTTTTATATATTTCATTAGAGCTAATAATGAGATGACATCGTATATTAAAGAAACCTTATTCTTTCTTGTTTCAGTTAGTCACATTTAAAGATGAATTAAACCCAAAACAGATAAGGTTTTTAGTAGGTACGAGTAATATCAAAATATTATCACAAGGTCGAAAGTGAAAAATAAAATCGCACGAAACATGATTTCATAAAGTTGTATTGTCTTCCAATAGTTATATCATCATCAGATACACGAAGCACATGTACATGAATATCAATGTCGTATGATTTCACAATCTTATCGTATTGTGTTATGACGATTGCTTCAGACGCACCTAAGATTTTATGTACATATGTTAGCTTAGGCCTCTTAGTATATTACCTATTTATGTCTCCTCTTATTGCCATATTTAACATGCAGTTGAAGGAAGACTTCTATTGCATCAAGTTATTTTAAAACATTAAAAAATTATCGTATTTCAACTGAAGGTTATTGTGATGTTTGAATTTTCGTCATTGCGCTGTAAATAATTTAATGGAGGTAAGATTAAAAGATCACGTCTAATTAAGTTTACAGCTTTAGCCTTGCGTCCGCGAGTGATGTCATTACTTTAATCATTGGAATAGACAGCAAGGACTTTCTAAGTCCCGCTCGGTGCCGACGTGACTCACGGCGACAGCTTTCATTCATTTTCCGGACGTGATAAAAGTTACAAACGTTTGCCAAGATTGTATTAACAAGTCTGCCAAAAATTGTATTACCGAGAAGAGAAAAAAGTTGTGTTCGTCTGTGATGTCTAGACAGGCGACCGAGACAAGACGTGACGTGATGCGAAATTTTCAAACCATTGTGGACATTTTGACGACCCTTTTGGCTCGATTTATATCATTCTGCCGGGTTCCGGGTGAACTCTTAAAAAAAACTGTTAAAACTGTAAAGTAGTTATTAGTACTAATATGTACGTAAGTACACACAAAGTGTTACTCGTCGCAAATGCGTGACGTGCGATAGTGCAGTGGGCGTCGGCTGAAAGGGCGCGCTAATTTCAGGTTGGAGGCTTGCGTAACTGTAGTACAAACGAAAACAACGCGGAACGGCAGCAATGGCCGCTCGTCACCTGACAACATCGAATGTCACATTTCTGCTTGATTGTGACGCGGTTATCAATTCAGTAATGATCGATAGATTACACTCGTCGACCTATCCTAAAATATGTTTAGTTTGTAAATATCTGCACAGTAGAAAATATGCTTTTAAATAAATATTTAATACTTTATGCACACATAATGTACAGAGGAGGACTTAATGCCAATTACATTCTCTACCAGTCAACCTTTTGGTGATGTGGAGACAAACTGTGATAGGTGCAATTGAGAAAATTGAGGATTTAATATAAAGATAATGAATACCAATCATAAACTATAAATATAATATATATCTAATAATATACGGGGTGGAAGGGACACCGACGCGAAAACGGAAACCACGTACTCAGTACATCATTCTGTACTGAATTAATTTTTAGTCACTACACTCATGAATATGGTTTTATTGAAAAATGTTATATCCAGTTATCCTTGAAAAAGTAGCAGTTACCAATTACAAAAGAAGTCTTAACCCCGTATCTATAAACAAGTCAAAGTGTTTACTTGAGTAAATGTCATATTTTAAGATACGATTTTTATATGTGATTTAGTAATTGGTTGAAGTTAGAACTGTAAAAAGTTAGAATTCTTAGCTTTGCTTTGTTTGACGGTACTTGCTTCTTTTAAATTCTTGTCTATTGCATACAAATTTTGCACAAGTAATTCCTTAAGCTAAAGTCATTTCTTTAACTTGACTATAGATACGGGTGTTAGTCTTAAAATACAATATTTTAAAAACAATTGAAGAAAATGGGAAATTTACAAAAAAAAACTCGAATAAGACATTTCATCGACAACAATGATCAAATAAACAGACAAATTGGCGTTTAATGGATGCAAACCTGTCACACTATAACGCTACAATATAATTTCGTCAAATTTCAAGTTTTACAAAACGCAAAAAAAAATATAAAGGAAATTCCAAAATAAAAAAGTCGCGAGCGGCGAAATTTTTTTTTTACTTTCTTCTCCGCACCTCTAGGAACTCAAAAAAAAAATCCCATGAAAATCCAACCACTATAAACTTCTTTCCACCTTTATGTCTAATTGCACTCGACTATACTCCGAGGGCTTCCGATGATAATTGCCTGACACTTATTCGGGTTTACTGCCACGCCAAATCTATAGGACCACCAATACTATGCGTTAAAAAATGGCAAATAAAACGATTGATATTATATGCTACAAACAGCCTAGCGTGTTCTTGGAAGGGGTTATAGGGACAAAAGGCTGAATTTACGAGGCAGATGGGTATAATTTTCCAAATCATTATTTATGTTAGAGGCAAGTTTGTTGTTATAAAAACCTCGTCACTACAACTATTTTTAGTTTAAATTCCCAGACAGGTACTTAAAATTTATTTATATATGTACCTACACAATAACTATGCATTTATACAACTCAGATTGTAGAAATTGATAACAGTTCGTGTAGTTAGTGTAAATATTTACTTCTTTATACTAAGTTCAATTTAAAGTCATGAAATTAATCCAATAGAAAAATTCGTTTCCGTTCTTCCTGCGTTTCGGAAATTTAGTGGCGGGCTTCCCATAAATTTCCACGTACGGCTCTAAAAGAGACGATCCCGCGTTTTATAAAACAACATTTGTTGGTTCCAAATAAAAAACGTGAGCAACAGGAAGTGCTGACCAAAGCATCATGGATCGTTAATAAACACGAAAACAAAAGTACACTTCGCGCATTGTTATTTTTAACACTATGATCGAACCTTATCGGGTTGATCTTTTAACCCGAGAGCGGCGTGCCATCAAAAATACTTTTTATACTCTTGATAGCGGATAGGTATTCGAAATTTGTTGTTACTTTGACTTTTAGTCCGTGCCGGTGATTGCTTTGGGTTCTGATGTCATTTGTATTTGTATTGCATTACACGTCTAGCCAGCCGCAGCCCCCCGATTCACGAGTTTCCGATAGAACGATTCCATTCCTTTTAAATTGTTATGTTTCTTCCTTGCTCCAAGTTGTTATGAATAATTACGACGTTTGAGTTAGTACCTATCCACTCCCATTACTTAAAGCTATTCTCCATATTTCTAGAAAGCGATCGAACTACTAATTAGCAGGAACAATAATCGTATTACCTACGTCTGTTTTATGTTTTTCTGATCTTGTATTAATTATGTATTATAATATTGTGAAGAGTTTTCATTCGACATTATAAGGATCACAGTTATGCTAGATCCTAGATTGATGATTTGTGTTATGATTTGTATTCACATCATAAAAATGTAAAACAAATGTTCATGCCCTAAACAGGTAAAATATGGTTTGTGAAAAAAGTTGGCGATGTATTCACCAACTTTTATAACTGGTAACACGTGTATTTTAAGCAAATAAATGATTCTTATTTATTATTCTTATAGATCCACTGTATCCTTACGTTGGTCATCATAACTCTGCCTCTATTCCATGGGACCGAAACATAAATGGCGAAACATGTAATTTTTTGTAATTTTTCCATGACGTTTTATGTTAGGTGACCAACATTGCGGTCAAGAAATGAAATGTCAGATAAAGGAGTTCTTTGTTTACTTTTGATGTCACTCACATTTTTTTGTAACGCGGTTAAAATAATGACCATATGAAGTCAAGCGTCTCATATCGTAATTAAGATTAAAATAATGTTCCTATTCAGTTTTACGTATGAAAACTCCCTACCTAAGTAATAAATCCTCACAATTAAACAATAAAATACGTAATTAACCATGTTTTGGACGTTAGAGGCCATAATTATTCTTGCATTGCGCTAGATAACAATCTGAGCTCTCAAATGCACACTGTGAAGTTGTAAAGTATGCAAGTTATTAGCGGATACCCAACCCTTATTTGTGGAATGTTTTAAATGCGCATTTATACGCAAATATTATATAAGATTGTTTGCGTGCACGCAGTCGCATCGCGCGCGGAATGAAAATGTACTCGCGCTTGATTGCGCCTCATTGTAACGCCGCTGTCCCCCGCGCACCGCCGCGCTCCGATATCGTTCACTAATTGTCGCTTTTCCTACTCTTATTATTTTATAATCGCCTTCTCCTGTATCGGAATTCTACCAGTAGGTCATTTGAATAAACTGTTCGTACCAGTAAATACCTACGAAGCACTTTATCGGATCTAGATAGGATATAAAAAGTGACACACCAAACAAGTAGCTAAGTAGATGTGAGCTGCGCTGTACGAGTACAGTACATTACTTAATGCGTCTTCCATACATTATTACCTCGTATAGATGCGCATCAAACGCAATTGATAGATTTATAGACTATCATCTCCATTAGGAGTGTACGTAGCCTCATGTGAACGTTGCCGACTTGGAGTACTTTGACGAAGTAAAGTTAATTTTGCAAGTTACAATCATATTCCATGGCGTCACTCGTAATGTCGTAAATCGTGGTTGGGTTGCGTTATGTCCGTGGCGCGGGCGCAGCGTCGCAGGACACTTACATCCAATTCAGTCGCTGGTTCATTGCCCCGCAGCGAAGCTGGGCGTAACAAACGACCCGCTGACTGACGTCACATCATTACCATTGCACTCAAATTGCATTACCCGAGGGCTACATAAGTACATGCACTTCATCGCACCGTATGCTCACAAGTCACATCATTCTACTACACCACACACCACTATGTTTTACTACGTACAAGACCAAAACCGGAATAAAACCATAAATTTTATCTGATAATAAAAGAGACTAAAGCAAAATTCATAGAAGGTAAAATAATTAGCGTGCGAAATGTGAGGTTCCCTGACATGTGGAGGTTTCGTGTGTATGCGCGCATAGGTAAATAAAAATGATTACTTTTTTTTTTTGGTTTACCTATTGGGGATTAAGTTGTCAATATTGTAGCCTGTACATTAGGTGTACGGCCAACATGAAGTGCTTTGACTGGAGAAAGCTCTTTTTGTGCTTTCTGTGCAAGCGAATTAGATGTCTTCTACAATTACAATGAACGTGGCGTTTGACCGCTGCGTGTTCTGCGCACAAATATTAGCGCACTTAATTAACGCCCGACGAACTCACTTCCACGAAATTAATTGGGGTCAAAGAATTTGAGTGCATGGGTCGATCTCCAGAGGCATTTTTTTTCGTGTCGGGCTGGATAAACCCATTTTAAAATCGAAAAACGTTTTCAAAATATTTTTTTATAGACAGTTCGGTGTCTAATCTACGTGATACAAGGCTAACATTATGAATAAGTTTATTATAAATATTTAAAAAAAAATCTTAAACCCTAAAATCCTGATCGCTCTGGGTTGACCCAACTCCCGATTGAATGAAAAAATATTCTTTAACTTTTTTAATGACAACGATCACATGAAACAACTTATTTAGATTACATAACAAATAGTTAATCTTCATAGTAATAAAATATTTTTAGTTATATTAACAATACTTTTGCCACAATTTGAATTTAAAATCGTGACCGGGCATTTTATCTCATCGCTCTGCGCTGAGGTAAAACATCGCGCTCATCCCTAGTTACGCGTTATAGACACTCTCTTCCCCTTCCGCGGAGCAACGCCAGCAGTGGTCTAACCGCCGAGGAGGATATCTGTGTGCCACGTTCCCGCGTTCCAACATTACGAAGGTAAGTTTATGATTGCTCTGGATTTGGTTCTCGAATTTTATGATTGCTATGGCACTTTATTTAAATTCAATAGTAAGCTTTTGAATGTGTTTGTTATGTGAATTAAGTGATCCTTATGATGTTGTTTATGAGACGTAATCACAAGTTTCTACTGCTTTTAAATTCGGCTATATTTATGATTTTGTGACTTTTTCTGATCGCTATGGCTCTGATTGCTCTGTCCAAAAAGACCAGAGCGATGATATTTTGCATTAATTGTAAGTTATAATTCTATTTTAAATAGCAGTACCGGACTGTAACAATGACAAACGATGAACTATGCATATAACCTTTAATTTATAGCCTTTCCTGGGTTTCTTCGGATAACCTAAACCCATAAACGGATTTTTTTTATTTCCTCTGACTTGGCTTTACGGTATGTAAAGCCAAGTCAGAGGCCCATGGGCGGCATAAAAACTCTGACACCAGGTTAGGCACTAACCACACGATAAAGAAGAAAGAACAGATTTTGACGTATTTTACCTTGATGATACCTTGCATTTAGCTACCACAACTGTAACCCTTTCTTCTAGATAAAAAGAGAAGATAAAAAATGATCCAGATCTATACGCACAATGGCTTGTAAAGTCAAGAGAGAGTTACCAAAGGAAAAAAGCTCGGGGCACAGTACAGTTAGCATTAAGATGAGTCTAAGTCATTTTATAACTATAAGAGACTGTATTAATAGTTGATTTCAAAAGGTTTTTAATTTTGTCTCATGTACCTAGAAGTGATTTAATTAAGTCCAAAGAAATGAAACTAAGCCAAAAGTTGATTTTTATAATTTTGTTAATTAGTTATTTTAGCGATTATTTTATATAAAAGATTCCGTATTTTTGATATGTATGACTGATAATATGCCTTGACCTTTTTCTAAAATAATACATTTCTCTTAGATATATATAATCTTGTACACGTACACTGAATATTATGATTGAAAACAGCTAAATAAATAATATTTTATCAATATTTGTTTTTTTGTTTCACTGCTTTCACCATTTATGATCGCTCTGGCACCAATTATGACTGCTCTGGTCGCGAAATTTTTTGAACTTAAATATTTCCATAACTGTTTGTGTAAATTGAAGGCCAATTGTAAAAATATACTATTTGAATATCATTCTTTTTAATAAGATACATAATTACCATTAAATATCAATATCTGAAAAGCACCAGAGCGATCACACGAATACGCCCGTTTTGGAGATTAACCCGCATACATCTCAATTAAACCCGCCGCTACGCCAGGAGTCATCACCACATCGGAACACCAAATAATTCAATATATTTTAATCGCACCAGACTTACTCATGTGTCCTCTGGAAATAAATAACAGCGTGTCATTCCTAATCCCTGACACCTCCTGCCGCCATCCGCAGACAATAGACATTAATTTTCAAAGGCGTGAGATAGGAATGTCGTCCTCGCAGGTAGAATTTTTGGCACCTTTATGATCAGATCCTGACGTGTCATAAGCCACCCACGGCCCTCATTAAGCCGGTAGCCTACAAAGGCGCCGGGTCGCCCATAATGCTGTCGGATTATACGGAGCGAGTCCGGGCGGGTCGTCGGCCTGCGGTGCCCTCGCGTGCTACAATTGCACACAATATGCCCCGCGCGACCCGCCAAACCAAAAAGTTAGAAAAGTATCGCACGGTAGAAGGACGCCACGCCGCCGCGCCGCGGCGATACCATCTCGGCGCCACGCGGCTGCCGCGCCGCACCGCCGCCTCACCGCGCCGCTCATGCCGCGCTGCGTGCCACCTACACTTTGTCTCGATCCTTAAATTCGATCATTTTGTAGCTGTCCGGGCCCCTAAGGAGCACGTCCGGTGTCGGAGATGCCACCGCCGCCGGTATTTAATTAGAAGTTTTCTCTTAAGAACCCGTGAAATATTGCGCACCTTGGCGAATTTAAAGCGTCTGAGATTGAATACGGAGAAACGATAAATGCAATTCGGAACTTTGAGCGATCCGATTTATTTTATGGACATTTTCGGCGAGGATCGTCCGGATCCCGCAAACGAAAAGTCGTTTAAAACTTTTATTATCGATAAAGATAAACAAAGGTTTATCTTTATCGATAATAAAAGTTTTGGATAATGCGAAATGTCGCCGAGAGCGGGGCGCGGGTGTGTCGGCCGACTTACGGAGCTCCTCCCACGTACGGGTCTCGTTATGAACTTGAATTAAATGAATGACGCAGTTGTATGAATGGCGCGGGAATGAATGTGAGTCGGAAGTGCAAGCCGCGCTTCAGCACGCTAGCCCATTGCGCCGCGCACGTGCATCCGCCGCGCCGCGCGCCGCCAACGCCCGCTGCTCGCGCCTAGCGAGCGCAACCCTACACTACGCGTTTGTCAATCCTCGACACCGACATGGGATAGTTAGTTAAGACGCATAAAATCTAACTTCTTTCTTTGAATTTCCTTCACTGGTGCTTTTAATGTAAGCAAAGCTAATAATGTCCGTGGCTTTACGTCCGCGCGCTCACGACAAGGGTATAAAATTTCATCAGCGCGAAGATAAGAACAGTTGTAGTAATAATTAACATGATACAAATTACATATAACACTCGTGTACGAGTAAGTAATTTGCATGCGATTGTCTCATAAACATCAGAGTTCACTGCGCAATATTTTAATTATTCATACTGGGGAATGAATAACGAGACCCTTAGTGTTTGAGTTAAAACTAACGTCCGATATAAATGTGCGTACTGGTCCGGAGTTAATTAGGGCACTTAGTACTGTGGTTAGGTCATGGAGGACATTTCTAATACTCGCTGGACAATAGGTTCGATAGAGTTGACCGTTGAGCAATATTGAGTTTATAAGTTAATTGATTGAGCACAGGTGTGACGAGGCGTCGTCATTTGTTTACTACATACACGCGCATAAATTAGCAATTAATTATAATAATGCAAAGGTGTTCTTATCATAGTGTCTATGTGTGACTAGGAATTACTCGACTGCAGATTTACGTTATGTAGCGGAATTTTATTCTTAAGTCATTTAACTTAATATATTGGATAATTAGTTAGTTACTAGTACCTTTATAAATATCTGTTGTCATAATTATGTCATGTATCTCTATCATTTGTGCGTATGCATACTCATTTATGTGTCAATTTATCTTTCCGCAACTCTATCTGAGTCACAAACTGCTATTCAATTAAATGGCTGCCTTGTTGGTGGCTAGCGCGACTGAGGAGCATGAGGTCCTGGGTTCAATTTCCGGGTCGGGAAAAGTATTATTGGGTTTTTCCATCAGTAATTTCCCAGTAGCAGCCACGGAATCTGGATTCGTGCCCGGTTGATGACACTAGACTCGCTCCCCTTTACGTGGGACTTAAACATAACAGGCGAAATGTGGGTATATTATTAGGTACACCTCTGCCTAACCCTTTTGGGATTACAAGTGTGATGTTATGTTATGTTATACATATTTTGTGCCCATCGTTCCTAGTAAATTATAATGGCAATGCAGAGGGCCTATGAGTTATTCTAAAGCTTGAGAACAAAACAAAACTATTGCTTAGAAATTATAGCTATTTTTAATGTCTTCTCTTTGTTTCGTCCAGCGTAGACGTAGACGCTACGAAACGTCTAGCTTCGATGCGTAGCCGCTACGCAGACGCTGCGTATCCGCTACGTGTGCTACGCCAGCTTAGCGCTAAATTTATTAAAAAAAAATCAGCAAAGTTCCGTACCTAATGTTTATTAAGTATAACGCATTGCAGAGTTTTAACTCAGTTTGTTATGATTATGGATAATAATTAATTATAAATTGGCTCTCGAATATCCAAAGCAAATTTTTAATAACTTCATCTTTTTAGTCCGTTCGTTCCGTAAATGAAACTATTAAAACAACCAAGTAAATAATTAAAAGTATAAGTACCTACCTCTAATTATTTTATTCAATCAATAATAATAGGCAGCTTTCGTAAGCCCATTTTGAATTTATTATTTCAGTAAAAAATATTATTGCGTTATTTAAAAAGCTATTATGTAAATTGATGTGAATTAAAAAGCCGATGAAATATTTTTGTATGCATTCATGCTGTTCTCTTTGCGTGCGTATCACCTTGACAAATAAAAAAATAAGCTCTGGAACCCGTCAAACGTGCCTATAGTAAAATGTCCTTGTTTCTTACAAATATTCTCATATCACAGTTGACTAACTGGTAGCAAACAAACAGACAGACATACATCACAAATAAAAACCGACAGGATGTGACTGTTTCACCGATGATTGTTTGTTTAGAAGTTAATTTTCTTTACAGTACCAATTGTCATGAGAACCGTTTGTATTGGCTTGAGATAACAAAAGATGAGCATTTTTTTATTTCTATATCTGCTGTTGGTAGACATTTGTTTGCTTTATTAGTTGTACATTATCATAAAAGCGCTTTGTCGACATTCGTGTTCAGGTATAGTAAACATTAATAGCTTAATCAACTACTGTTGTGGTGGATTGATAACATAATACAAATTAATGAATGAAAAGTAGGAGCGGGTCGATAACTTTCATATGGCTGTTCTTTGTCGGATACCATGCTATGATCAAAAAGTATTGTTATCTGTGTTAAATTTTTCACTGTCTCAAAATATATAGGTAGACACCAAATGTTTTTATATTAACGTTTCCATTTGTATAAATCCATCGCCGAGTATTTCGAAATAAAGTACAAACACGCTGCCATTTATGAATCCAACAGACTCGATAAATATTTAGCCGCGCTCAGTTCGCGCCAAATGGTGCACTTACAATCACTCACAGAGCTCCTTTTGGCGCCGAATGTCAATTTCCTAGAGATTGGCCATTGCCGGAGCTGTTCGAGCGTCGACAACAAACACGACTGTATGGACTCGCGGTTCCGAACCTCACACTTATTTCTGATATACTAATGGCGATAATCGAGTGACGACAGTTTGTTTATTCACGCAGCACGTAATGGATCCGAGCACTCTTCTCAATCGGTCGCGAAACGTGTTTGGATAAATGCTAGTGTGACTTTCATATCCAAGCTCTTGAGCACAAAGCCTGTAAGTGCCTATGTGTGTAAACTATGTCCTTATGCGTGAGTATTTTAAGTTATGTTGTCAAACGACTTAGAGCTGTTACACAAAGTATGCAGTTACGTTATTATCTTTCCTGACAGCAATGACACTTGAGAGTATGTGTTCACTTTAATACAAAGTAAAGTATTATAGAGCTTATGTGCAGTAGGCAGGCAGCCGATCTTAATTGATTGTCATATGTATGCACTGTGAGTTGTGATCAGTTCTCGTATCGTGACAGATGACTCTTCATATTTTCTTTTCGTTGGAACTTTTAATTCGACTACGTTTTCGGTAGGCTTTCAGGGAAACTATATATTTAGTACGCAATGAATTTGAGATTCTGCACCGTAAAGTTGATTCAATAGTGGTAGATATTACGTATACATCCTTCTATAGCTACTGAACACCTATGAAACACTTCGAGGGCAATCTGTCTCCGGTATTTGATTTAAATAATTGCGATCATCCTTCCATTGTTTTAAAATATGTAAATGTAGCATAGTTTACAATCAGGATAGTGTTTAGTCATTTGGACCGCAGCTAATACAGTCGTGGCACAGCTATTTATAATAGTGTACGAGTACATAAGAGTGTGTGCACGTGTAGTGTGTAGTTAGAAACAGGAGCGATTGATTGCGGTGTAGAGTATCAACGGTCGTCTCGCTGTCTGCGGGCCGCAGCTCGAGGGCATTCTTTACTAATTCTATATTGTGGAGATAATTGAGCGTCGCGCAGTCGCGCTCGCTCCCAGGCTAATTAGCGAAAAAACTGGAACATCCGTAGTGCGTTTGGCGTATGGCATATGTGATACATACAATACATATCGTACATAACGCACGTAATGACAGTGCGTCGACCTCGCGACAGGGGCGCTGCAAGCACAGCCTCGCTCTTGATGAATGTTTGCCTGCTATGAACCATTGTTTTACAGTGTTCATGTTCGATGTTCCAGAAAGAATACAATGTAGACATGCTTTGTGAGTACTGAAAACAAATCGTCGAGCGTGAAGTACTTACCTGCCTAACGAGTTGCACCGGAATATTGAACTTCATTGTATCTATGCGACAAAATCAACCCACAAATACAGAAAGTTGAAAACGCGTTTTAAGACAGATTCACTACTGCGACAAACTAGTGTTAGGTTGCAAACGATAGCGTTTTTGTAAACTTCAAACTTTCCTCACCTAGATCATTTAGAAGTAGTTTGAGTTGTGTAGCAACTCTACAATTTTTCGTTTTTATGTAAGTGTCACGACAGGCACAGCATGCCTTTCCAACATATTAGTTTATGAGTTGTACCAGCAGCATTGATTAAAGCCAATGTTTATGCTAATTACACTTAGGCACAGAGCTTTAGTTGATCGTGCAACTTGCAAATAAAGTTGTAGTTTTATGAACTTGGTGCATACCTTTCTTATTTAAAGTTGCCAATACAAAGTAACAGATGCAGGTTCTTAAAATAGCTTTCATAACATAATTTCTTTGACTACGTATTCGTTTGCAACAATAATTGTTGCTAATTTTCACGTTAAGTTGGCTAAGACGAGAACCTGCGCTAAGATGTCAAGTCAAAATTACGGGCTGATCAGTCTAAATAGGGGGCAGTCGGTCCGGTTGTACAGTTGCACTCCTTAGATGGGCAGCGGCGGCGCCCGTTTCTCTCGCGGCGGAGCGCGGCGCGGGCGCAGCGCTGCGGCTCCACTCACGAGCGCAGATAAACGGCACGCCTACTCTGACGACACATTAATACATTCGACGCCGACACCAGCATGTGGCGAAACGCAAAACTTTCATCTCTATTCTAACCTACGCTCATTCTAATAGGCCCAAAATAACAATACTCGGTCACATTAATAGCCACATCAAAATAGATCCTTAAGCAAAATCCGATGAATCACTATTAGAAAACGTTAAGAAAATAAAAATAATGATAAAAGTCTCGGCCGCTATTTGTAGCGAGCGGCTCTAAACTAAAGCTCCTAGACCGCACACTGTCAAAATATTGTCAAAGTGAATTCCACGTGTCCAATATATTAGGTATAATGATTTTCCACTTGGCAATAATCCTAGCGATTTATTTCGATCTCAGTAGATATTAACCGCATACCGCATATATCTAGTCGAGGCGTCATTCGTGTTCTCGACTAGGTTGTTGAACCTCCTTTTATTAAGGCTGACTAACTCGGGTGAATAGAGAAGTTTAGCACTTTCAAGTTTTAGGCAATTATCGCGCGGCGGGCGGCGGCGAAGTGTCTCATTGTCACGCCGATATATTTAGTGGTGATGGCGCGTCACGCGACGCTGCGGATGCGTCTGTCCGCGCCGCCGCCGTCGCCCGCGCGCCGCTGCTGCAGCCACCGGACCAAGCCGACCAGCGCTTGCACTCACAGTTGGCAAGGTCCCGGACTCCCGCCGCTTAATGAGTGCGAGACGCGTTTCAGCTGGACCTCGTAAACGTAATCTATCTCACGAGCTTGCCTACTCATGTACGTCAAACAATGACGTTAACTACGTAAACAGTTTCCCTAATTACATTTTAACCTGACTTTTACTAACCACGCTCGGTGACAGTGCTCATTACTTTTTATGATAGGTTGATCTTCCACTATTTGAATCCATCGAGCACTTTCTAGCTGCAAGTATCTTTGATATAAGTATCTGATTTGCTTATCGCCGATAAACGACTGAGATATTAGACCGGGTCCAGCGACGTTACTAGAAGACGGTCTGCCCAGCAGAAACTTGATGGTCTATTTTTCATTTGAAAATATTTAGAGAATGATTCATGAAAAAACCTATATTATACCACATAATTTATGTGTAACATAAAAGTGTTTCAAAGATTTACATTAACATTTTTTTTTTTCAAGATAACATTTTCCTCGGCACTATTAGTGCGGGAGATAAATTTCCCGTCGCGATAACGTTTCAGAGTAAATAGATAAGTACATTTCCACCATTTGACACCTGAATGTCGTATAGTTGCATAACAACGATAAATGGAAGCAAGTCATTGACCTCTAGTTATCGTCCCGCCGTAGAAGGCCGCCCGCGCCCAATGCGCACCGCCTAACAACTAAACTGCCCAACGCACGTTGTGAATTGCATTAACGTGTTAATTCCGTTGTAATATGTATTAGTTGATAAAGAAAAGATTTGTTTTGAGTCAATAAAAGATCTAAGTATTTTTTACATTTAAACATTAATTTTATTAATAACTTTGGCAGGGAATTGGTAATAGAAATTGGGGCTAATCGCAACAATGATTCATTTTAATATCGCTGAAATATTTATAATACTTAGATGCTAAACCGTAAGGCCGTGCATAGGACCGATTTCAGTCACCAAGCGGCATTATTATGCTGTGTACAGATTTAGAGATTATATGTAGATTGAAGTTCCGGTGTTCACTCTCAAAGATAAATATAATTATAAGACCAAATTTTTGCCTATGTTACATGGTGAAGTAATGCACCGTAGAACACGTCCTAGATGGATGTGATCCATGTGGGGCGTTGCAGTTGTTATGCTGGATTCCAGAAAAGTCTTATCACTGAAAAAAGTGCTGTTGATCATGACTGTCACTTGTTGCGTTCAATCTTTCATCTGATATGTCACCTCCCGGCTTCAGCTGACTTCAGCACTATCGTGTTGCTGTCAAATTGTTGTTGGTAAATAATGATATCGATAAGTAAGTGTGGATGTGTGATCCGTTACAATGATCGAGACGTCAACGTGTCGGCTGCAAGTGACAAGTTGTGTCGCAGTGAGTCACTCACGCGCTGTGGGAGCGCTGCGCGGCGGTGCACGGCGCGGCGCTGCGCGGCGGCGGTGGCCCAGCCATATTTTTATTTGTCGATATCTGTGATCGGCGCCTGCTCCATTAGTCATGTGACAGTATCGACACGAGATCGGCTCTCTCGACCCTCTTTAATTCCAGTCGACGCCCGCGAGACTGCACTCGTGCTCGTATGCAAATTTACACGTTTGCGGCCAGCTGATGAATGATGTACTGACACGATCCTGTCCGTCTGTTGCCGCGCGAGGCCTGCCGCGATAAGCCTCCGATGTCGTATCATAGACGAGCGTTTGGGAAATGTTTCATGACTCACGATACAATTCGTAGTGAGGGACATAATAAATAGGCAAACGCTTTTTTCGAAGGTCGCCTGAACTAATTTTGTTTATGAGAGTACGAAGACCTTTGATGAGATCATTTATAACAATTGTACATAAATAGTGTCGATGGCGGTCTGGCTGCGCCGGCGTGGTGCAGACCGCTCGCGTTGGCAGCCGGGTCAAGGAGGAAGTAGCGTGCGAGGATTGTAGTAATTATGATTGACACTAATTGTGATTTTTGAAAGTTAGCTAATGTTTCGAAATGAAGCAATGTAGTGCATGGCAGCACAGGAATAGTATGCGTCGGCGGGTGAGCGAGGGTCATTGAGCCCGCTCTGACTCACCGCATGCGACGTACGTAGTCTCTATCACATTAATACTTTCTTATAAGGTTGTCGCGTTTAAATAATGCATGTTATGCAACTGGTTGCAATTTGTGCTCTCTTGCGGCCGCTAAATTGTTCCACGCTCTCACGCCTCCCGCTCATACCAGTTACTATAGATGCGTACATTACGTACATATTATAAGGTTTTATTTAGGTCGTTAGCATTTTATGTAAAAGAATTGTACGATATTGTTGAAATGCAGTTTTAAACGCAAGGTTTCTTAAGTTTTTGTACACAGGAATTTGCCTTACTTTTTGGGTAGTCCTCGGTCGGTACATGCTCACTCTCCTTGACTTTAGTATTTTCCTCACATCTGACTCTAACCAACCGAACTCCATTCACTTACTGTATTTTTTCCTAGAAGCTTTTGTTTACGGTTACTTTTACTGCTGTATTTGTTCGCTTGGTGACTCCTAGAAATTCATTGATTTTACTTGTTAAGATAAAAAATAACAACTCATAAATCGTTGTGTACAAAGGGGTTTGGGTAATTGCGAGTTATAGACAGAAATAGCAGTGAAAAAATGAATATATTCAATAAATAGGTAATAATAATAAATGATGATGTGATTTTACCCATTTTTTTCTTTTAATATCTAGGCTCCGATGCATTTTAGAAATAATTGTTCATAGAAGAAAATGAATGTGTTATCGTGTTCTTTCTAATGAAATACTTTTCATCAGTGGCCGCAGACTAAAAAAATCATGCCACTTTTACCCAAACCCCTTTATGTGGGTATCTAATCTTTGGGGTTTATACATATGCACATAGTTACATACTTGCAAATTACGCAGAAAAATCCATGTTTGAGTGTTGCCGAAGGGCGTGAAGGCACGCGGCACCTTGCGCCTTACTCATATCAATTCCATCTTAAGCGAGCGGCTATGTCGCATACCAACCGAGGGATCTTAGGATTTATGCGCCGACAGGGCTAACAAATCTAATGACCCGGCGATGTATGACGGTATTCCGAGTAAATTCACGTTTATTGGGCCCCATACCGTTCGTGCATGTAAGTTACGGCACATGTGAGAAGCGATAATTATTTTAGTGAGTCGACAAGACAAAATGTAATGTTCAGAGCCGACACAAGACCGGCATTAAAGACATTATCGTGTTATCGATCAGCGTCCTTAAAGCGGTTTGCAATTAGTGTTACTTTAAGCGATGCAAGTGCGGACCTCCCGGGCGCGAGACGCCGTGCGCCGGCGCCGCCTGCGCCGCCCGCGCCGCTTTTGAAATTATCACTAAATTGAGAGATAAAACTTACTCTTTCTGACGCGATAATAGCCGCCCCCGGCAGCTGCGTTTTCCTATTTACGTCTCGTTTAACGAACATACTAATCAACCTTTTGATTGAATTGTTATCTTAAGCCATGCAGGTATTTTTGCTGACACTAGTATTATAGCCTTATCTTATGTTACAGCTAAAAATACCTTTAAAGAATACTATACATATAGTCTATTTGTTAAATTGTTTCAGAAATTGTTTGGCCAGTAGGACGTACCCTTAAATCCAGTGCTTGTAAAGAGAAAAGCCCACTTTAAAGTAAAATGAAATTTTCGAGTCACGGGCCGTATGATTTTATTTATCGCTCTACTCATTTTCCACTCGAATTTTCCGTGAAATCACGCGTTACAGTTGTAAACCTAGAAAACCCAAGATAAGTTAGTAGGCAGTTCGGTACATTTCTCATAATAACTTGAACAAAATTTAGTTACATATTCCTAAAGAACCGCATGCAGCATAAATGGTCAGCCGGTATCGCATAGGGCGTTGGGTTGCCTTAAAAGGCACTGTCACTTACAAGAGGCCTTTCATAACACTTAATAAGATGCAGTGCGAGTGTAAAATTTCGTGATGGATCCGTGAGAGCAGTCACGAGGCGCCCGGGGCCGTGGGACATGGCGACTTTGTTTTATTTTCATTGGCTTATGTAGTGCCGGCTGCTAATTACACGGCGGGTTGCTTTTTAACGAGCACTCATTCAGCTTAACGGCACGCGCACGCGCAACCGCCGCGCCGCCCGCGCCGCCGCGGTTTCACGTCACGTTATAAATATGACCATGCTTTTTAATACCCACTCGCATTAGCGAAATTCGTATTGCCAGCCGCCGTACGCAACCCAAAGTACGATTCGCATGAAATTGCGGGCGCGCACGCATTTAATTGCTGCGAATATCTCCTCTGAGACCATTCATGTTTGCTTGAGGAGGCGTTCCCTCCTAGCGGCGATGTAGCCAGTTGTAGCTGACGATAATAAAATATCCTCTGGTAATGTCAGCGGAAACGAGACTGTAATTAACGACTATTAGTAAACAGGACAGCCATTTCTAATATTGGAGCAGTAATTTGATTCGCTGAGTCTATATTTTAATTAAAACACGCGTCATTATGAATGAATATATGATTTTGTAAACAAACAAAGCGTCGACAAAAATATGTTTCGCGACTAGAGTCAGACGTTCAAGGAAGATCAGAAACTAGAAGTAAACAGTCAGGCTTACTCTCTTTTATTTCAACACCGAATAAATTGTCTTGAAATTTGTGTGATTTTTAACGACTTAATGTATGTTGGTCCATAAATTTATTAGCACATTTTACGTGAATGCTCAGACATTTTACGAGGTATTTGATAATAGAACAGAATGCGCTGAAAACTGTTAGGACAGTGTAATACGGTCACAATGAATTAGTGCTACGTTGATATGTAGGTATGAGCCCCTAACGTATTAACGTTACTCATACTAATCACATACAGTTTAGTACGTAGAATTGTAGACCCACTTGTGGACGAAGTGATGGGTGGCCTCATGTCCGTACGAATTTACAAACAGTGTACACATCGCCGCCATTATGTCCTTTTCATTTTACAACTGCAAACAAAGATAGTAAATAATTAACGACCTTGTAAATTTGCTCATTTAGCGCTTGACTCACTAAATAACGTTTGTTTAATTTGATAAGGCAGTTGATAAGATTCAATACACAATAATATAATCTAAGAATACGATTAGTTAATCGTGATAAATATAAAATAATCAATCATAGAAATTATTATCAAGATCTCGTAGTCTCGACTATAGAAACGTATTGCACAACGTTTCCGTAGAAACAGACCTTTCATGGATACTAGAAGCTAGCAGTCAACATATTTATTGTATGTAGAGCCACTATTATCCGAAGTGTTAAGTCGTGCTGTTCACAAAGGTGCAAAAATAATATTCGTGATGGTATATTTACAACCTCCTGAGATCATCCACTCTCGTATATAAAGCTGTTCTTACGTATTATCTGTGCTACGTAGCCTGTTCTGTATTGATCTCTAATACATTTAACAGTTAAACAGTTTATACTTGGATTGGTTGTTAACTGGATTGAATACTTACTTCGAATTTAGGTTACGGTTATCGATTGTTTCAAGAGAACATAAATATTTCTGAGTTGAATGGAAACAATTTCTAACGCGAGAGCAATATATATTTATAAGAGGCAAAACGTAGATGGTGTAGTGTAGTGGTCTATGTATAGTGGTGTAATGTAAAATAACGATGAAAGAGGTTGCGCGAGAGTGACGGCTCGTTGACGGGTGGCGTCGCATCGCTGCGCCGGCCGGCCGCTCGATATCGATCTCGACTCGAAACGCAGCCTTCCAAATAGGGAGCCCTCTGCTCCCAAATAGGCAGTGGTCGGGCCGACGCTGCAGCCCCGCCGCCACGCTGCTATCGAGGACGCAACACCGGCCCCCTCGCCTCCTTTCATTGTCTACGAGTTTTTTTGCTCGCTTTATGACCAATATTGTACCATGGCCGATGTCCACATAGAGCAATACTGAGTTCAGAACGTCTAGCCGACTGCCGAGCGAGCATTGCGTCACTGCAGATAATTGTCCAAGCTAAAGGTCGATTGGTCATCAGTTCCTTTGTTATTTGACGTCGGCAGTCGAAATAAACACTGAAGTATGTTTCACTATGATGCAAATTACATATGCATGAGCAACGTCGCATTGCGAACATTAACATGACATAATAATGCACGTAATGTTAGGGTTCAGGATGAGCTACCTCCAGCAAGATGAACGGTGCGTGCGCGAAGCAAGACGAGTGGGCTCTGTGTAGTTGGCGTTTGTAGCGACACCCACAGTCGCCACTCGAGCCGAGCTAATATTTCAAACTATTCAACAGGGAGTTTATCTTCATTTCAGACATGTTTATGCGGGCATTTCTCTTAACGAGTAACTGCGGTTACCGAGGCTTCATTGTCATATACGGTCTGCATAACCAGACGTTGTCATGGTGGCAACACAGGCTTGAATGTAATCCTTAGGCCGCAATAAAAAACGAGCGAGGAGTCAATAACTTCGAGCTGCAGCCGACGTTATAGCGTTACTATTAATTGCAAATGGAGGTCAATTGATACAAAAAACATTCGAGTGGGTGTATGTCGGCGTATTGTTCACAGATTCGTAGATGTAGCCATCAGTCTTGCGGAGAATGTGGCAGATTTTAAATAAACTTCAAAGGATTATGCATGCGTGCACGCGGGCGGCCCTGAGGTATCGCGGCATTGTATTCAAATCCGGGCGCGTCACCAGCGCAGGCGCATGGGGCGATCGCGACGCAACACGCGAAGCGCCCGCGACGGCCATTACTCAAACCCGCCGACACGCCCTTCGCCCTCCATTTGTTATCACCTTTTCATTTTATTTTGGCAACAAACTAATTATAGAAATCACTTTTGTAAAAGCAGTTTTTCTCTGGCTAGCTGGCGGTCGTGGGAGCTCGAAAGGGAAACGTATCCGTGTGTGTTTGACGAGAACTGAAAGCGACTTCATGTGCTGTCATTGCGTTTATGCAGTAAAGTTGTGCGCGTTGTTGATGCGAGCGGACGGGGATCCCGCGCACTCTGCTGCACCTAACACCCGCTGACGTATCATTCACTAGGACATCTATTGAAACATGAGCCCGACATGAGATACTCTACACAACGCCATCGCTAGGGCTGCTGCAGCTTATTGCAACTATGTGCAAGTCTAGCAAGCTTACAGTACACTTGTAATAGAATGATGTACATACAAATGTCGGTATTCATGTAATACCTACATAAATACAACCTATTGTTTCATATGATGTATTTGAACTTGTTTATCTAAATCAATCATATTTCATTGAAGTTCTTGTCATTTTCCGTTATACTTCTGCTGAATAGAACTTGTAATATCTAGATAAAGCCAAGAATGACTGAATGAATGAGTGGTTGTAATTGTTTATTTTATGATACATAGTTATGAAGATTGATATACTACATAATGCTTCATTCGGAAACTTTGCATTTCATATCGTCTTTGGTAAAGCAACGAAGTAGTACAGGTACCAAGTATTTGCTGCAAATTAGCGAGAAAAGTTATTAATTTCATCCTATTATTCTAAAAACTTGGTCCAATGCGGTAGAGTGGATAAGAAGCGTTACCATTTTTTTTATAATATCACCTTACAAACACATAAAGCTCGACCAATAACGAGATTCGTTTTATCGTTTTCCGAATAATAATTTAATTTGAATAACATCATAATCTCGTTTATGTTCTGCGTCAAATATTTTATCAAAATGGGATATGTGTTGCTTCAGTGACAATATTTATAGGGTAAAGGAAGGTAGGTACCGAAATTAATCCTAAAGACGGGTTTAAATTTAAATTTTAATTAGGGCAGCCAGAGGCGCGGGCGCAGAGAAGCGCCTTGTCACCAAACACGTATAAATAACGCTTTTAGTTCACCGTCCGAGTGACTCTTTCGCCACATTTCACAAATAATAAGTTCTCATAATTATGATAAAAGCAAAACGATTCTTAGAAGCGGTTTAAATATAAATAATTCGTAACTATAATTAGTAATCTTATAATACAGTAGATATTGTTTCCAGTGATTACATTTTTGGTCTTTCCTTCCTTATACCACGATGGTGCTTATCTTGATACTACATTGATTACAGTTTCGCGAAAAGTGGAGAGCGTGATAACCACTATTGCTTTCAGATTATCTTGACTGATTAATGAGTTTGCCAAAACACACCTAATATTTAGTACCGTTATTCAGATTATGCATACTGATTACACTTCTAGTAAATTGGAGAGTTTTAACCGAATTAAAAATAAAAACATTGCAGAACTATGAGATTCGTAGACTTGAGCGTAGGTATCAATAGATGGGTGTAATATACGTAGTTTATTAGGTAGCTAGTCAAATTAATGGTACTTTTTGTAATAGGTAAGAACTGTTCCTATAATGAAACCAAATTTAGCACAAGATACGACCTATAATAAAATAACTATGCTAGGCCTACGCCGCTACGAGATTTGTTTTTTGTAGCACAATTTGCCAAAATATTATTTTTGTTATATTTGAAGAACTCAGTCCTATTTTTGTTAGATAAACTTCAAGTGCTGTGTGTTTTTATTGACAGTGAACTAGACATGCTAGAAGTCGTCGTCTGTGTATTAGTTCACTTACTGTAAATGTACATATTGTTTGTACCTAACAGCTACGGAATTGAGGATACGGTTCAATCAAATGTATTCCTAAGTGCAAATAACAGTTTTCCTTTAGATAATGTAATCAGGATAGTCCAATGTATATTATTGTTAACACTCAAGATGCAGACGCAGTGCTACAAGTGGCTAGTTCTCTGGGGAAAGTCGGTACTCACCGCATTATCCAATTCAAATGTAAATAGTGAATAAACTGTCGTTTCTATTCCTTTCTGCGTAGCGCCAACTTCTGAACCGTCACAAAGCCTTTATTGATCTAACTTTATGATATTTGAGTGGGAATATGAAAACGAAATCGATAAGATAATTGAATTAAAGTTGGTGCCGCTCGGCGACACGATTACTTGAGATGTAAATGACATGGTTCGCAACTATGTATCGAATATGTGTATAAGCAGCCCACCCGTGTAGCCTACGTACAGTCGACACCATCATTATCAGGCCTGCATGCAGTCATTTAACCTTGTTTTTGACTTAATACTTTAATAATACGTCATACTATTTGCCTGTAATTATAGGCACTCTAGTACTCCTAGAATCGACGATGTTCCAATTTAAAATACACGGCCGCCAATAAATTACCAAGGCTTAAGTGATTGGTAATCTACTTCAGTTAAACCGAAAACTTCATTTACTATTTATGTGACATTTATCGCGGCAAAATTAAAGTCCGCTAATGCAGTCTAATAATAATCAATATGTTTTGGTTGATCTATACAAATAAATAAAATTGAAGTGCCTGTTTGTAATTTCTAAATAACATCTGTTTACTGAATGCTTATAAAAGTATATACGGTACTTATAACAAAAATATTTTTTAAAATTTTTGCCTGTCTGTATGTTCCAGTTGAAACGATTTTGGCGGGAGATAGCTTTACTGGCAGATGTTATAAGGAGTAACTTAGGCTAGCTATAATGTAGAAAAAGAATTAGGGTTCCGTGAAAAAATAATGAAAACCCTTGAAATTGTTAACAAAATCTGATTCAAATAGGGAAGTCATATTTTTATAATAATTTCATGCGGACAAAGGTCGCGGGCACTGCTAGTCAGTTCTGAAGCGCTAGTTTCTGGGAGTAATGATATTCAATCAAGTGGTTTACTACGCACGTAACAGCAAGTGTAGCTGGATTCAATAAACACTCGCACTGCTCGTGTTTTGTTTAATTCGTACGAAATAGACAAGTGTGAGTGGTTGTCGTGACGTACGCATTAGTGGTGTGGCAGTGGCGTGGCGTTGACGTGTCGTAGTCCACGCTTCGCCATGTTACTGTTTATTAACGTGAATGCTGGCGTCCCCGCCCGCCCATTAATCTCCATATAATTAAATGATCAAGTAAAATTATATTTAGACCAGGAAATGAGGTCAAGCCCACGCCACGCGGCGCTATGTCTCGCCCTGTGGGACCGCTGGAAACCTCGTGAAAGTTCAAAGATACGTTTCGTAATGCTGCTAACAGTACCTTATCTTATATCCAACTAGTTGACACGAGCTTTAAAGGAAAAGTGACACATACAATCTGCAGCGCTTTCAGTGTACCGAGGAGCGTTAGCCGGTTACTGTATCTCTCAGTACAACCCACGCTTCTAATTGAGTTTAATCTTGAAATTCAATTCAAATTAGACGGAATAACATGTCAACAATTTATTTACAGGATTAAATTAGATTTAAATTACGAACAAATTAACATTTTTTTTTTTTACATAGCAATATCTGTCAACCGATTCACTTCATAATATAATACGGTCGTTTAGGTTCTTAGGCACCGGAATTTGTGAGTTAGCCATATTAGTTATTGTTATGAGGGTGGGCTTTAATAAGACCTACACGTTTCTGCTGAACAAATTTTTTGGAAGCGATTTTTACAAAATTTTTGCAAGCATGCGCTAGAGTGGAGGTCTGCATAATCACTCAGAGATTATTATGAGGCTTTCTACTAGGTCTGATAACGGTGCCACAAAACCATTAATGAGTGTACTCGCCTGGTGAAATCGCCGAGGAAAAATCTCAAGTCTTATTAACATAGTAGTAGAGCTAGTTTATTCATAATTGGCGGTTGTCCCTCCCCGCGGTGGCGGAGCGCGCGGGTCCGCCCCGCATGCGCGCCGCTCTCGCGCGAATAAATTGCGATCATAATATCGCGCGACGCACACCCAGCCCCGACCACAATTAAAATTTGCATTCTTGCGTCTGATTGATAACTCTGTTGAGTAAGTGAGGCGGTATTTGATTTGGGTAGGCGTAGCCGAAGGCAGACACAACTATTTGCCATTCAATGTTTTTTACGGCCATGCCCATGCGCATGCGCCTGCTTGTGATTCATGGGTTGACACTAACTAAAGTGCTACTCAGAACTTTTTGTTGAACGATTGTAGTCACTGTTCAGTACTTAGACTTACATAATGTGTTTGTCCAGGATCCCATCATGGCGAACACGAAACGCCATAGCAACGAAGAGTAGACGCATTGGTGCATTAGGATGTAACAATTCTTTCTTTTTATACTAGAGCACTAGAGCATATTGGCTCAAACTTACACTGTCACTTTCGGGATATCTTCCGTGATTAGTTATTATTGTGAGCTAATTATAAGCAGTAATAGCCTAGTGGTTAGACCGTCGGACTGTCAAGTCAAAGGTCTCAAGTTCGAACCCAAGACACGCGTCTCTAATTTTTCGGATTCATGTGCGTATTCAATCAATCAATCAATCAATCAACTTTATTTCTCACCACAATATACACAAATTATTTTACATTGGTCAGATTCGACAATGATACACAATACAGGTAAGTGTATTGTACTATTGTATCACTTGCTTCAGAGAAGGAAAACATCGTGAGGAAACCAGGACGCCTGAGAGATATTTCTCGACGGCACGTAAAGCCAAGTCAAGAGGCCCATGGGCGGCATAAAAACTCTGACACCATTCTGACACCACACGATAATGATCATTGTGAGCTCCCGTATGTGACAGTGTAAGTTTAGTTATAAACCGTGAAAGCTTCAAACAATATTGGCTCAAGCTTATACATTTATATAGGTATTTACTTAAACTTATTTTCAGTTCGAACACTAAACATAACGAGCTGGTAACATATAGATACTGGTTCAATGTATGTCAATCGCGAATTCGCGATGTATCTATCTCCATCCGCGCGTTCTATTTCGATTCGGATTACTCACAATTCCGTTAGATGACCTTACTACACATAAAGGACGAGACGTTTTATTTCGACAGAAAGTAATGTCCCGTCATTTGTTTTCTCTGTGAAAACTATTCCGAAATGACAGATATATTATTTTCCGTGAGAAACATAATATGCATCGCCGGCTAAATCCGTGGCTCGATGGCGACACATGTTCGCAAAATATTTTTTAAGTTTGTTTTTATGAGGTGCAACTGTAAGACACGCTCACTCCCCAAGCATCCGTAGAATGATACCCAATAAATTATATACGATATTTTTGTTGAATAAGTTGGCTCACGTCCACTGCTCGTTCCTGGACATTTTTGTTATCATGTTCAATAATAAGCCATTAAGTATCCGAACGGTTTAACGAGCTGCGCACAATTTGTATGAGCAGAGCTGGCGCTGAAACTCGAAGCTCGCGCCTGGTTCCCGATAAGGTGTCCAGCATCGCATTAAGCGCACCTTGTACTACTTAAGCTGTCTACACCTCGTAAAACTGACGCAATATAATAGTGTTCCGAAATTATAAGAAAATAAAGATCACGCCGCCGGACAACGTAAAGCGCTCAATAAGGAAGGAGAATGATTTGTATGATTTTTATGGTTCCTACTAATTGGTTCGACAATGTAAACGGCCTTTACGTCGCCTTCTTGCATTTTAATCAGGATACACTGGAAATAAACATATATAAGTTGAATTATGGACATATAGAACGAGAAGAACCAGTCACAATTGCGACAAGCAGGCGCCAGGCCCAGTCAATGAAGTCTACAATAATAAATAAATGTTGAGGGAAACGAGACTCTATTAATACACAGACAATTTATACTCGGAGATACCGACTGATGAACGTTCCTACCGTCGTGTTTTGTTTTTAAATGAATTATAATGTTTTAAATATCTGTTTAATTGATAAGTTTATCTAAATGATCTGCATCAAACATATTAATTTATTTAACACATCGCAACTAAATCAGAAATGTTGAAAGATATAATTTATTTTTGGTATTGGACGTAGCCGAGCCGTCGAGAAATATGCGGTGCTATCAATAACTAGCATACTCGATATGAGAGAAGCATATTTATGTGCCCTTTAATTTAAATAGGATAAAGTCGGTTATGAATCGTTAAGGACCACCGGCGAGAAGTTAAGGAGGCCTGTCAGTAAAGGGAATGGATATGTCTGTGGGAGCAGGAAGGCGCGCCGGCGCCGATGTCGTCAACCTTGCAATGCATATTCCGTGTACATAATGTAAGCGAGGACGATTACACTCGGGCACAACTATAAAACGGCCTATTGCCATGATAACATCTCCCGCAGATTTTGCGAGAGCCGGTGACGCCTCGGTGTCGCCGCATCGTCACACCGATCGCTATGCAGCACAAATTTACTTAAGAAAACTGCCAATTAGTATTTTATTAATGAAATCGAGATTCCTTTAGAAGCTGTTTATTCAATACCGATATCAATCGATAAATTGGTTCTAATATGTAAATATTATATTTCTACCCTTTTACTGAAGATGTAGTAACAACTCGTTATAGTATCTATTAATAACAATTATGCATTGCCAGTTTGTTTTTCTTGCATGGCGTTCAAATGTTTTTATAAAAATAATTTATTGTTCGCCGGGAGCAACAGCGATGACACATGAAGAGCATATAACTAGGTACGCGAAATCTATGGCATTTTTATTATAGAATTTATTAATCATTTATCATTTGGCACTGACAGCTTTGCATGCAGTAGTTTCCAGAAAACGTCTAACTATAGATGAAAGTTTTGTTGTTGATCACTGTTTGGTATGACGTTTTTAAATTACATAATAAAATTAATAGCAAAACAAATGTCTTTATTTTTGCGAATGTTTTTCGAGCTAGTCTGAGAATAAAATAAAAGCATTAGTCAGTCGGTTGTGTTGGAGCGCAAGTTATGACATTTTATAAAGGTTTAAACGGGGACAGGCGTCGCGTCGCGTCGTTTTGATGCTGTCCGACTCGCGCCTCGTTAAATAAAGTGCATGTAATAATTTTATTAAACACTACACAACAGACTGATTGAAGGCCCCAGCTTCTTATTTCGATTTATAAAGTAAGAAGCTGAAATAAAAACGTTTGAAAAGAAAACATGTTGGTAATTCTCTTTAGACTGGTTTCCCATGTAGGTACTGGTAACGGCAATTTTGGGTCGCAATTTCCGTGAACATTTTTGAGTTTTGAGTTAAAATTAAACAGTGATCATATATTCAATATTTTTTGGTATTTTGCGCAAATTATTTTGCTACCCGCCCCAGACGAGTTCACGACTGCAGTCCACCACCTTCAGCAACTATGCACAAGTTGACATTAGCAGTTCTTGTTACACCAATTATTTCCACTCGTTCTTAAACGACGCTAATTAATTCAGTTCACACGTTTAATAATTAAAAAAAAACATTTTACTGGTTTATTTGCTCTACATGGAGACTTCCTGACCATGATAATTTTGCAACTTTCTTAGATATTCCTACTCGATACACTACTTTGCGTAACATACCTTTGATGTGAAAGAATTTTATCGACGTGATTGTGATGTCGTACAATGTCGCTGCTGTTCATTTCCTTTCAAGATGGCTGTACTATCGGATTCCATTGTTAGTAGGCATTATTGTTTTTTCAGTAGACCGTTTTACGTGAACGTAATGTCATCTTTGCTGCAGTGAAATACGCCAAAGTTGGCATTTTAATGATGAAATCAGCTGTAATATTATCTAAAGTAAGTTAATTATTTAATTTGGAAACCATACAGAAAAGTGTGACCAATTAATATTTATTTATGAATGTAATCTGAGAACTTAGGTGCAGGTGTCGGAGACAAAGCGGACTAAATTATCGCGACAGCTCGCCGTCCAGTCTGGCGAATTTAAAAGTAAATTAACATTAATTAACGTGTGATGATGATGTCATTTGCGCCTCAATATTCATAATTTTAATTTACAAGATGTTGTCTTTTTCTACATTATCTACACTTGAAAAAACTGTTCATGTATGGATAAACTGTCAATATTGTAAGCTTATGTATTGTCACTTTTAAGATAATTTATCGGAGTCCTTTCCAACTTTTACTAATTAAGTACCTTTAAATTTCGTACGACCACATGATGGCACCCCAAGTAGGAAAGAATGAGGATTTAAGTCATATTTTCTATAGGTAGATGATTGATTTCCATGTTTTACGAATATTATTATCTCCTTTATTTATTTGTCTTACTTAGTTTTAACATTTTTATAATTAAATTTAAATAAAATATTCCTGTATAAAGTCAGTATGAAAATAGTAGCCCACCGGAATCGGGAACCGGGTCCAAGCTACCAGCGCGCGGCGGTCAGGGCTCCAGAGAAAGGAATCTCTTAACAATACGAGCCGTGACCAGGAGTACCGCTTTCTGAATCAAGCCCTGGATCCAGCTGCCTAACGAGAGTCTTCTCAGATATTGGTCGAGGCTCTTGACAATTAAGCTATTGTTAATGAGCATAGAAAGCAAAAATAATGATAGCTCAATAAGATGTGAAAGATGGTGGATAATAAATTTTATTTTCGAATTCTGTTTAACTTTCATGGCTGATCTTGAACTTCCGAATTACCGCTACAGTCACAAATAACTGTCAAAATCACCTCAATGGGTAATGAATACCTACCTCTTCATTACCCGTTGAGGTGAGGACACAGTGTACTAGAGAACGATTGCTTCCCTATCTGTTTAGTCTAATTAGTTATTTTATTTATTTTTCTAGGTAGGTGCTAATTCATAGTATCACAAAGGTTGACTTACTCTTTACCAGTTACTACAAAACTGAAGAACAGTGCAATCTAGAATATCAACTAAAAATAAAAATACATATATTCGTACTCTACTCTGTATTCGCACTAAATGCTAACATACAGTCAGGCGCCGCAGTCTTTTTGCACATTTTATGAACCGTTTTTGTATTATTTGTGCAGTTCACCTCGTTATACAAAAATAGTGTGAAGCCAAGTATGCAGCTATCTACATTCAATTAATATAGTAAGGAGCTCGCCGACGGTCAATTTAATTAGTTTTACAAGCTGCCGACAAAAAACCGTGCATTTCTAATACTGAACGGATTTAGAGTCAGTAAAGAACATAGCGTAGTTTATAGTTTTGTAAATAACGCGGTCCATTATAACACCATAAAGCTATTTGTTGCACCGGGAGGACGCGCCGCGCCGCTCGGGAATGCACGCGTGACCGGCGTTGATTCATACAGATTACTGATGTGTTTATTAAACGCGTAATGGCAGTGTTACAGTTGATTCATTGGAGCGAGTGATCAGATCAATGCGCCACAGTTATTCTTATTAGCGGCGATAGACACCTGTCGGTGACACTCGATACTCCGCGCTTTACATAATACTCGCGCCTCGCCACAGGCCGCCCGCGCCCGCCTCGGTCAACACCTGATTAGTGAGGACGAGCACACCTATCGACTACCGAATCATGCCACACATACTATTTTTATAGACCAGACTAGCTCTTGTATGGGATTGTCAGGAGTTATGTATGAGACGATGTCAGCCGACCCACAGAAATAATCTAAAGCAATGCCGAGCTAAAATGGGACGGTCTATTTTTGTACATTTCAATGGACGTAAAATAAAACGTCTCATTGACTTCTGAAAAAGGAATACAGGTAATATGCTCCGAGGACTTTGCTCATGTAATTTGACTAATACAGGCAACATTGAAATGAAACGCCGAGTCGTTTAAGGTAACAAACAGTTTCACTTTATTGTTGATACCAAATAAGCTTATGTCTCAGTTTGGCGCAAAATAAAGAACGACAAGAAAAGTATGGAGCTACTGCATAGCACAGCTATAGTTAGCAGTCGTGGGCTGGGTATGATAGCGTCACAGCCGATGTATACGTAATATTAAGTGCACGCCAAGGGGCGGCACAATGAGCAATCATTCAGCGTGTGGGTGTGTGTATCTAATGATACACTGATCAAAGCAAATTGACTGATCTGCGGCGAGCCGGCTACACCCGCGCCCTGCAGTGTAGCGCTGAGCCGTATTCTGAACCATACTACTATGGATAAAAAGAAAGCCAACTCTTCAGCTCGTTAACAGGAACACCGATGCGAAGGATGTTGTTGAATTTATTAGCGATGATGAATGGTAATCTGTGCGGCGGCGGTATCGTCTCGTGAAGTATTTCCACACTCGGCGTGCGAGTGTAAACTAGTCAGCGTGTCGGCAGAGCGAATGTCAAAATATCCTGCTTAAGGCTAATTCAGACCGAACAATTTATGCGCTGCCCACGCGCGCTGAAATACGGCGCACGCCTCTTTCAACCCTTTTATGTAGAGGATTTATTGAAGCGACTTGCGCACACTTCAATGAGCCGGCCATATACTTCTGGTTTGACAAGCGGCTCATACTGATCGTGATCTATGCGCTGCTATGACACAATGCGGCAACCCTGGGCCCAGCCGAACATGCCACGCTCTGGAGATTACAAATTATACCAAGACGATACCTATGCGTGGACACATAAGGGACAGAATTTATTAATAAAATATGGAATACGTTCAACTTACATGATGAATTCTTGTTGCAGATTATAATGCATTAAAATGCACTTACATAAATGTGATTTAAACATTTATAAACAAAATATGGAATTCGCATGGCTGCCGGTGGCTCTGGCTAATGGATAATCCTATAGCATGTTATGTACTTAGCACGAAATCGTGAAAATTTCCAATATGCGAACGATAAATTCAAAATAAACAGCGGGTCGTATCGAGTACATTCCATAAACAGATCGTGAAAGAAGCATAAGACGGGCGTCGCCAATACTTCATTTCCCTGGCGAAGCGTTTCTGGCTCATCGCCAACGTTTCCGAGAAAACGAAAGGAAGGTTACGCGATGTCTCGCCTCACTTTATATGCCTAAATCATGTCAGAGATAATATTTCTATGTATATACACACATTCAAAAGTCCAGAAACACGCGCGGCTTATAAAATAGGTGGTGTGTGTGAACGCGGCGGGTCTGCGCTCGTCAGCAGTCTGCGCCTGCGCCGCCCTTAACGATCGAGTAGGTGTGACGGTAAATAATGCTTTTTTGGCACTTCAAGCACATGAAAGGAAAAAATAATAAACAAGTACTTTCTTCTGGAGCTGCATTCATAATTTGCAATTTTAATGAAATTGACGTAGGTACTTGTGCAAATTCTGTAATAAAATATATAGATAATACCAGCCGTATCTTGTCGGTAACGCAATACGTATTGATCGTTGCATTCTGAATATGGGTCGCCGGCGCATCATTGGCGTCACCCTTCTTCCTCATTACGCGTGACGTCGCCTGCCAAACTACGTTCATATCGCCTAGCCACGGTACTGAGTTGTCCACCACTTTATATTATTCGCTGTAACCAATCATTGTATTTTTACTGTAAAATGTGTCGCATGTCACTGTCCACAGATGTCAGAGCTTGTAACATTTTAAAAGCTTTGTTTGAATTATAAATTCTGTCTGGATTAACGACAATGTTACTACTTGTAAATGGCACCAAGAGCAATATGTTCTCACGCAACATGTCCCATTCGTTATCAGTGCACTCGGGAGTGAGGTTAATTAAATAGTTACGAGAGGAAGATAACAGTGACGCCTATATATAGAGGCCGGCCACCTTATCGACCCGACGCATCTGATAGTGAATCTATCTACGACAACTAATCGCTTGCTGTCCGTTTGCTACGGGATAAGCTTACATAACTATTATATTGAGATTTTTTTTTTCGGATTTTCAACTACAAGCTTTTTGTAAAGCACAAATCTTGTGAAGCCCTTTTGTTTCTGAAGAATCGATGATAATGAACATTGAATCGATCTTCTAGTTTGTACGTAATTGTTGATGTAAAACCTCTACGATGCCATGAAACTGACATAAAAAAGGCGGGGTTGGCGGGGGTGAGGTGGGCAGGAGGGGTAACCACATTTGATGCACCAGCTTATAAGATAAGCCAATTTATAGAATATTGTATTTAAATATACCTCTACCTACATAGCTTGAAAAAACCCATCGCATAGAAATCAGTGTGTAACTGATATACAACAAACTGTGCATTCATGTATGTAAATATTTGGGCTTGATTCTCTGCAAATGGTAAAACGTTAAAGTCAAACTTTTGATGACAATTCATTAGATTCTAATGAATTGGTCACAGGGAATGTCTCTAATATTCTAATGATTAGAAGATTGGAGAAATGTATTCACAAAGTATCCAATTAAGCTTGAGCAATCAACATGTTATATTGAAAAAGTCCAGAAGACAAAGCTTTTTAGTGTGCGTTAGGAAGACAATAAAAAAACAGTTTTACATTTTGTGAGATCCAATTCTCCTGTCTGCATGCTAAAAAACATCACACTCAACATAAACGCGTAACCCTCAAGATCTTCCCTCGCGTAGAAACAAGAGTGTCGCGCATGAACTTACTTACATTCATTTTAACACTACGATGCAACTTTTATTTTTAGATGTTCGCTCACGAGTTCGGTATGTAAATGCAACTTGTTAACCTGTGCTTGCAGGCACCATAGCTGCTAACTTATAAATCAAATAATATGGAGTAGAATGAACGGCTCGTAAACCCGAAATAATGTACGTAGTAACCGAAGCTGCGATTTCGCGTAGATGAGAACTACGCCGCGTAGTCCATAGCGTGTTACGCAGGATCCGCGTGGACAAAGTACAATAATCCAAAAAAAAGACAGACGATAAAACTTGTATGTACTTAGCTGCAGATCACTATTTACTTACATGCGAGATAAAGAACGGTAATACTACGTATGTGTATTTGTTCAGAGTTTATAGAAAGCTAAATAATCATGTCTGTTCACTGTTTATTCATGCTGTTTTCTTCATCGCGATATATTCTTAGTTTTGCACCGTTTTCTGATCTATGAAATTGTGTGATATTTATAAATATTATAGGAACTTACACTATTTTTGCCGACTTTTTAGGAAACACTCCCCATGTACTTCAAGACTTGCGTCTGCATGAAGAGCAGAGCCAAGTCGTCCCTCATCCATTTGCCTTTAAGATGTATTTAACTTATGAACAACCGATTTTTTATACTTATATGGCCTTTGTCTTTGTTACAGAATGTTTATTCGGCAAACAAGCGATGGAGCTCGGCTCCAAGTGGTTTGCGGACTTGGGCCCGCCCTTCGGAGTCATGTACTGCATCAAATGTGAGTGTGTTGCGGTACGTATTTCCAAAACATTGCACCAACTGTACTATGCTCATTTTGTGATGATTTATATGGCAAATATGCTAAAAACTAAATAATCTTTTACGTTTTTACACATCGTACAATAATATATAGATAAAGTTAGGTAAATTGAAATTCCAACTATAACATATTCTTTGACCATAAATGGCCATAACGTGGCAAAAAGACGTAGGGTTTCCAATGACTTAATTATTCATTTCCCTGACGGTACAAAGTATACGCATGATAGCCCATCAATTAGTTCTAAGGAATTCAATTTTCGGTTTCCGCTAAACCACAACTCTAAAGCAAGCATTCAGCATTGTTAAATCAACCACCATAAAATGACCAGAGTATAAACAAACAAACAAAGGAGACCACACTTTTTGATACTAGTGATTTGTTGCAGGTCCAAAAGAAAAGGCGAGTGGTAGCTAAAGTGCACTGCCGAAACATCAAGAACGAGTGTCCTGAACCTTCCTGTGACACTCCAGTTCTACTGCCCGGCAGGTGCTGCAAGACGTGTCCTGGAGATTTGAACTGTGAGTGCTTTTTATTTCTCTAGTGGGTAGGACAATGTTGTTTATGTGTTTCTTTGTGATAGGGTTTCCACATGTCCGGAATTTTAGCTCAGTGTCCGGAATGCGGGGACACGTCCGGAGTTTTGCAACAATGAGAAAATAACAAACAGATACTACAAATAATATTGTTTATAGTAACACAAAATTTGTAACTTCAAATATATTGTGATGCTAAATATAAAAAAAATAATCTGGAATGTTCTTTGAATGTCCGGAATTGTCTCCGAAAAAAAATCTTAGATTTGGGATCTTTACATTGATTTTTATATTCGTCGACAGTCAATACAGAATGCGATGCAAGTAGGGTTGTATTTCGAGATTTGAAAAGTCACACAATAGTTGCTTTCGATATTTGAATAAAAGTGCGGGTATTTAGCTCGTAAGTGTCGATCTTATTTTCTGCCTTGATAAACGTGCGGATCCTGAAAAGTCAAAGGTTAACGCCTGGAAAAATGATCGACACTTTAATAAAAAAATTGACGCCTTGACAACAGACAGCTGTAGATAACAATAACCACGATAGACCTTGAAGTCATTTGCTATGTTTTTTCGGTCTAGTAGGAATTATTGCTCATTCTAATGACACTGCATATTTTTCAATAGCTCTCCTAATTTGTAGAGTCAAAAAGTCATACGATTGACGCGATGTCCCTCTAGATATTCTCGGAAGTCTAAGAGAGATTGGGTCACTTTTAAAATTATCCCTGCCGAATAACGAAACAATAGTAAGAACTTCGAAGTGTTTTTGGAATTGCAAAGGTCTTAAAAAGTTATCTTAAACTTTTGGATGCAGAATGACAAATTAATTGCAAAGACGCGTAGGCTGTGTATACAGTGTGGAAGGGACACCGGTAAAACACGTGGTAACGTATGTACTGAATACGTGGTTACCAGTCGGTATCCCTTCCACACTGTGTGTTTCTCTCATCACGTCACAACACATCCAAAAACTGAAAAAAAAAACTTCTGAAATGTATACATATCTACTCGACCTTGTTTAATTGCGGCAGTTGATTCTGCTAAGAAGAATTATACGTTCAGAATTCGTATCGATCGCATTGTAGCTACCGTGAAAGAGCATCGTGATAGCAATAGGTCTGCGGCCAATCTAGACGGAGACTTGAACAATATTAATGACGCGGGCGCAGTTCGGCCGGCGACTGTTTAATTAGGCGCGTCGTCACGGGAGCGCGCGCGGATATACCCGCCCTGATAATGTTATCGTAAACATGATAATGAAATAAGAGATAAGTGAGGTGATCGCCTGACACCTCCGCGCCAGCGCCTGCGCACCGCCACAATGGACCTGTGCTCACTGCGACCAGTTTCACGACACGATTTGCATTTCTAAAGAACCGCATCTCGAAAGGTTAAACGAAATAATGAATATACGCCTCATTAGACCTGCTCTGACGTCATCACAGTGATTTGGACAATTTCATTTCCTACTTAATGATGTCATTTTTTTACAATCATGTTCATAGTAACACGGTGCTGATGTCATACCTTATACACTAGATATTTGATATACTAAACTTTAACAAACAGGAGCGGTCGTTTAATACGCAATTAAGTCTTTAATTTTGTTTTAATAGTGGTGTTTCGTATGTTTTTTTTTTATCGAATATTAGTGTTAAATGATTTATAAATATTGTCATCTTGATAACATTGGAAACGTATCTGACCGGCAACAGGTTAGTGAGTCATGGGCCATCTGTCGCGAAAACTATCCACACATGTGGAAATCGACTGGACGACATATAACTTTATGGACTTTTTGCAAATGTAGACTCTTTGATGGCCGCTATTAATATGCCATTTTGGTGTGACCTGCTTCGCGTGTGTAACACGACACTTCCACGATTTTAGGTTGTTAAATACGTGATTATTCCTAAAAGCGAATTAATTATTTTATAATGATCATGTCTACTTTTTTCAATGTCCAAAGTTGAATCCAAATTGATTTTAGATTGTTAAAGAAAATATTATACCTACTTAGCCGGTAACATTAATAGTAGATTCTTCATCAAGCGGATAAAGCAGTGTCTTACGTCACGGGCACTATTTTGAATCCCGAATGCAACGAGGGATTTTAGAGCTCCCGAGTGGAGCGAGTGAGCTTTGAGTTAACTCCTGAGCGAAGCGAGGGAGTTAAGACTAGAATCCTGAGAGAAATGGGGGATTTAAGCTAGCCCAAGAAGAAGACACCTTTATTTTCACACCTACTAAATAAAAACCAATTCGATTTTCGAAATTTTCTTTTTTCTTTTTTACGAAAACAAATCGGTCTAGGGGCATATTTGGGAAAATTAAACCCTGAGAGAAAGTAACAACACTAAAAAATAAGGTAAAATTTAAGAATTGCAGAGACATTTTACAGCCGAATTAGTAATTTGTAACAATAACTTGCGTTTAATAAGCCGATTGCAGGGTGTCGTGCGTGAACAGGATCAGGCAATACATACACAGAAATAAAATTCGATACTAAGTGGTACTTTCTGTGAATGAAATTAGTTTTATATGATGTTCATTTAATACATGACTGTTTCATTTCCTGTTTGAAAAATAAAATGGGGAATAAAGTTGCATAGATTGAATATGCGGAGAATTCAAAAACTCGATCTAGCAACCCAAAGTCGCGCACCACAGTCTTCGATCAGCTGTTCTGATGAGTTGCCGCCATTACCGCTACAGATAAAAAAAAATAGGGCGAGTCCATTATTTAATCATTTTGGATTTGACCTTTTCCAAAATCAATTGTTTTTAATGTTGTAACTATTTTTGTTTAATTTATGTAATTAATTTACATTATTATTTCTTATTATTTCACATAATATTACTATTAAGTTGCGTAATTTAATTATTTTATTCATCGACGGAAGCTAAAACCTGCGCAGCGAAAACTCTTTGGTAAAAGTTTTCATGCAATTTGTTATTTAAGGTTCCAAATTCAAATCACATTATTTCCCACCGGGCAGTAATGAAATTCCGCACAATATTACTGCCCGGCTAGAGCCTAGAGCATTAATGACTTGCTTTACTTTAGGTTTGCATGACATATACATAATTTGACATTAACGAGCAGGTGGTGTGAAAAAGTACGTTATGACATTTAAGTCATTACCGTCTTTGTAATGTCACCCTGAAATATACGGTCGGTTGTAATTCTTGATTGTCGCCGCTCATCATCCCATTAAGTACATTTTTTAATGCAATCGGCAAATTTGCCGACTTTAAAGGTAATTGCAGAAAATAAGAAAGTATGCGTTGCGTATGCGCAGTGACAGGAACTGGCGATGACAAATGACAGTGTAGCGGCGAGCGCTGAGCGGCGCGCTGCGGCTCCCACGAGCGCAGCGGCGCGGCGCTCTCATCAATATACATTAGGTATAGCAGCACACATGGACGCCCCACGCCACGCACCCGACACAGTTCATCATCATCTTCCACTTAATCGTAAATTCGTAATCGATTCAATAAAACATAAATAATGCTGTCAAATTATTGGCATGGCGTTATCTGGGATCTTCCGTAGCCAGTGGCGACAGATAGTGATTTACGAGGTGCGTGGTGCGGAGTGTGCGGGCGTGGAGGCTGCGACCGCACGCGGGCTCAGCCGCAGCGGCGACGTCGCCGACGCCGCGTCTGCCCGCCCGCGTCCACTCATTACGACTATATCGAGAGCATTACAATGGCATTACTCAGATGCACCGGGCGGTGGTGCAGAAATGGCACGCGCTGGTGCCCCCCTGCGCCCGCGCCGCTGCTGCAAATATAGCTGCTGCTGCTGGTTATTCCGGGCGCGGCCGTCGACCCGTCGCCGCGACGCCGTCTGCTCGCCTTTTTAGCGAACACAACTTACAACACACATTTTTTGCGAACAAATATCGCCGATGTCAACGTACGCGCTCTTTTACTATATTTACTAAGTCATATTCCAAGAAAAAATGTGATATATTCGGTCCAATAAATGTCTCGCCAGTGTTTTTACTTTCATCGTTAAATAGGTTCCTCGCGGTCGGGATTCATTTAGCATTCAGTGTGAAATGTAAACAAAAGTGGCTGTTCTATTAGGATTCATTAATGTTTTGAAGAATCTAAAGCTATTTCCTTCGAGTTTTGGTTGCACAATGTTTAGCGAATTCAAGCGACCGACGCTAGCACAATGAATTAATTGTGATTCCGATATGGTTTATAAGCAGTTAAAGCTCGGCCATGGCGGAACTGTAAGCCGACCGTAAACTCTATCTGAGGCTCGTAACTATAAAACGCATCAAATCTGATTCACAGTTGCCTTTGTGAGAACTCCAGTTGGCCATGTGCCGGCTGCCGTAATAATATAGTTTATCGTCCTTTTAATAAATCTCTAGTACCTTACGAAGACAGTAAAAACGGGTAATTTTTAATTGAATCTCAGCCAGGTGTAGTCGTTATAAACTAAATGAATTTCACGCCATCAGCAAGGGAATCGTTTGCAACGTCAGTGAAGTGAGAGTTATTCTGAGCTAATATGTATGTGTTTCAAAGAAATTGTATTAATTTATTTGTTTTGAGGATTGTATAACCAAGATTTGACGGTATCGAGTTGGCGTTGCGAAGATAATTTTGTGTTGCTAACTATGTACATGAGCATATTTGTACACGAATAGCTTGTTAACATGCGCTAATAAATAAGTCATAGATACTTACAGAGTTAGTTAACTATCCGTATATGAAAATACAGACAAAGTCGCGAAGATTCAAAGTTAAAAAAGATCTGCATGTTAGTTACCCCATGAGGGCCTCCTTATCTGGTAGGGTAGTATTTCGTATGTTGGTATAACTGCAGTGGATGCGGTAACGGGAACCAAATGCGGGTAGAATTGCTTTAGTCAAAAAATACTGGTTAATAACCACCCTGAAAATCAACAAAGAACCTTTTCAACACATTTGCTCAAAAAATGCATTTACGAAGCCTGTATACATTTTTCGAAAGCTAAAAATTACGCACCATACAACGGAACGTGCGGTAAAATAGGTACTCTCACCTAAGCACCTATTTTACCGCATACCGCGTTGTATAGCACCGTGCGTATTCTTTACGGTTTTTTTTTAATTTCCATAAAAAATATAATAAGAAATCCACCAAGGAGTTTCAAATTACGAAAATAAATTATTAAGCTGACAGATCGAACCTCCTTGGAAGCGCTTTTGCTCAATACGTTTGTCTCACTTTAATACTAAAGAGTAAATGAGACGAAATATGTAGTTCTAATTTTCATCACATGCATGTGGCGCCATTTGCAAATACGCGCCATTTTCATATTAGACACAACAAATCAGTTACATCCAATTTAATCGATCAAATAATTCTAAAAATGACATTAAACTTAATATTAATAAAATCAATATAGTAACGCGTACCAGATTTTTAGGTGTAATAATAGATAAAGACATTAACTGGAAAGAGCACATAGACAATATTAGCACTAAAATTAATAAATTTGTTTATGCATTAAAACAATTAAAAAAAGTGACTAATATAAAAACTGCTGTAATGTCATACCATGCGTACGTCGAGTCGTTGTTGCGTTATGGCCTAATAATGTGTTGTAACAGCACTGACTTCCAAAGAGCATTTATCGCTCAAAAAAAGTGCATGAGAGCAATTTGTGGACTTAAGCCCGACGACTCATGTCGGCCAATATTTAAAAAACTTGGTTTGTTACCGTTACCGTCGCTTTACATTTACGAAATATGTGTGTTTGTTATGAAAAATAAGCAACTATTTAAGACTGAAAATGATGTCAATCCTCGGAACCGACGAGATCCATATAAACTAGTGTTAAATTATTTGCCTAGACTGTCTAAATACAATAGTAACTGCTCGGCAATGTGTGTGTGCATTTATAATAAAATACCAAGGCATTTCAAAGCTTTAAATACAAAATTATTTAAAATTAAATTTCATAAGTGGTTACTCGAGTGTAGTTTTTATAGTTTAATAGAATTTATAGATAAAAAATGTTGATTATCGATGTTGTTGCTTAACTTGTCATTAAAATTTTGCATGCTACGTTTTATCGTAGCTAAACATGCTTGTGCCTCAATTTGTATTTAATACCCTTGTATACCATGTTTTACGCAAATAAATATTCTATTCTATTCTATTCTAGAAACGTCAAAGATTGTTGCGACTTTCCGACTGATATTTTATAAAAAAAAATAATAATATGCGTTCAAGCGAGGAATCTGATATTAATATGGAATCTACTCCACCTGATATTTTGAATGAGACGCAAATTGCAGAAAACGGTCTCTTGCCGCCAAAATCGCGAGAGCGCTATTTAATGATTTACAATAATTTTATAGGATGGAAGACTCGAATAAATACTCAATAGTTCTCTGAAAATGTTTTGATTATTTCAATGAATTACGTGTGAAGTATAAGCTGTCCTCAATGTGGTCAATATATTCAGTTTTAAAAACCACCTTAAAAACCAATAATGGCATAGATTTAACAAAATACATAAAACTACATGTATTTTGAAACGACAGTTAGATGGCTATACGAGTACAAGCAAGAAATCAAAAGTATTCACTGCAGCTTACGTAGAAAAATTCCTTAATGACGCGCATGAATAATATGAAAAATATTGAATAACTAAGGTACGTTTTTAAAACTTTACTTTACTTTCAACCTTTTTGTAGGCACTTACTTACTTATTTGCTATAATAGTTTATTAGGCAATGTTTAATTTAGTAGGTAGGTACCTATAATTGATAATTAATTATTTTGGTCATTTACCTGTACAGAACTACATAAAGGTAAATAAAATTATACTAAATAAAGCTATTTACTTACTTAAATTATCTGTATTTTATTACAGGCTATATTATTTATTGGTATATCTGGGGCTTGCAGACGACAAGAATTAGCCAACATAAATGTGAGCGATATAGAAAACCATGGGGACTTATTGCTTGTCAACATACCCGACACAAAAACCAAAATCCCCCGTACATTCACCATATATGGTGAGTTTTACGCAATTGTCAAGAAGCTCTAAGAATTACAAACGTAAAAAGTAACAGACTCTTTCAGAAGTACCAAAACGGTAAATACATGCGGCAAGCATTGGCGTTAAAAAAATCGGTAGTGTACCAAAAACAATAGCCACGTTCTTGAAATTGGAAAATCCGGCTAGTTATACCGGTCACAACTTTAGAAGGACCTCTGCAACATTACTAAGCTAATTCCGGAGCCGATATCATTACACTGAAACGCCACGGAGGATGGCGCTCTAATAATGTTGCAGAGGGTTATATTGAAGACTCGGTGCACAATAAAATTGAAATAGGCGACAATATTTCAAAGTGTATAAATGTAAATAATGGTGTGGAACCGCGCCCTTCTACCTCACGCAAAAACGTCCAGCCACCGCCGCCTCCGCTGCAAGCTCCGCCGCCACCAACGTCACCGCCGTCGTCGCCGACGTTTACGCCACATTCCCCCATTCAACATAATACGTGTGAAATTAATAATGTCAGTCAGTCAGTTAAGCTTCCAAAGCAGCAAATTTCACTGAATTTCAATAATTGTTCAAATTTTATTATTAATTTCCAAGAGTAGTGACCTATCTGTATAATTTCTTATTTGCTATTTAAAATATTCTAATGAAAAAGTTAGTTTCATTACATATTGTACTGTTTTCTCGCAAATGTGTTGAAAAACATTGTATGACACACGTGCAGAAATTGGTATTTACAAACTCGTGACTATGGTAAGCCCTCGACTTTGTCTCGGGCTTATATTCGTCTACTCGTTTGTAATAACCAACTTACCGCACTAGTATCATAAATAACTATAATTGAAGCGTAGTTAGGAAGAAATTACAAGTAGGTAATATCATCTCTAAAATTTCAGCTTTCTTCTATTTTCACCGTTTTCGTCTCTTAGTTTTAGGAATGCGTCTCTCGATGCATTACTGAAACTACTGAAAACTAAATAAACGCGCAATCTGTGAATGACTAATAAAATCAGAAATGTTACATTAACTGAATGTGTAATCGACTGTTCCATAACAACCTTGCATTGATTTAATAACTTTATCTTGTATTTAATTTTTCAAAAAATGTATTCCATATTAAATTGATATTGCAGTAAACCGACCTAATTATTCCGAGTTACATGAAAGGTTAAGTGTCTCATTATCGTAAATAATGTTAAGTCTATTTATATTTGTATTAAAAAAAACTGTATGTAGAGATAACCTCTGTATTACGGCTGAAAGCTTGCGAATTGTCCGGACGTGACGTCACTGGGCGTACACCGGTGTCACACGCGGCGTGCACGCGCGTGCTCAGCGTGCGCGACGCGCTGCGCCAGTTGGTGTTCACGGTTCAGCGGGCAGCGCGCCCCTCAACACTCGATCACGAGTGTATCTAATTCAGTGTACAGCAAGTGCCTCCGAGGAATTTGTTTTGTGCACGCCGATGCACGATGCCGAGCACAATCGACGTTTTTATTTTTGTTAAATCGGTGTCTCTCGCTGCAACACATTCCTCGGCGCATAATTTTGTTTGAGCCTTTTTCGCCGTTTACTGCGTAAAACGCTTTGATGTCAAAGTGATCTCTTTTTATTAAGAGCGCCACTGATGCACGAACGTCGAGAGTAGACGTGTGTGGACACGGATGATCGTTTATTCGACTACAGCTACACAGATATGATTACCTTTGTAGTGGTTCAACATTCAGGCGGGCGATGGGGATGGTTGTTGGCCGCAAGCGCACCCGTTATTATTTTAATGTTGGTTAATGAGGCAGTGTTAGGTGAATGCGGTTTTGTGGGCTGTGGGCAGGCTTACCATGAGTAATAGCGAGCGGTTAGTGGTGCGAGTGCGAACTGTGCGTGACTCGGCGTGCCCACCGACGAGCGCGCACCACGCGCACCGGCGCCAGACCCTTTCTGATTACCTTAAACATTAATCTTTTGATTAAACTGGGTCGCTTAGTTCTTTATGTGTACCTAGGCGACAGTTGAATATCTAGTTATCGAATTACAGGCCACGCTCCCTCGCCCGATCCGCTGGGAACTGTTTGCGCAGTTAAATTTCTCTCACCTCGCTTCGCTAAAAGGAAAAGCTTGGCTAAGGTAGGAGTCGTAAAATCAGAAATACAAGTAGTATCAGATATTCGCTGACGTCATGATTTTCGTAATTCGGTACGTGTTTGTTGAAATAATGCGAAAACGTACATGCGTAAATAGAGAACATACGCGATGTGCAAACAAGGCGGGCGGCGGCGGTGGCGTCGCGACGCCCGGCGCCAGCGCGGGCCGGCGCCGCCTGAGCCGCCGGAGCCGCGAGGACACGCGATCTACGACGCGAATACTTATTTCATTACACTAATTACAATATTTTGAGTGGCCCCCAACCTCTGGCGACAAACATCATCTGTAATCAGATCACATACTTAACGCGCACGTACTACTTACGTTTCGTGAAAGATTCTGTTAAGAGCTCGGGTAGACATTTTGAAATAAGAACTATTTCTGTATTTTTATTTAAAGTGTTATATCTGCTTGAATTATGACAATTGAGATGCGGTGAAGATTTAGTTATATGTAACCTAAACAGGCGATTGAAGCTGCGCAAACAGACAACAGTGCACGCGCGTTCATTCGTAAGTTATAGTTAATTGGCTGTTACAAGATAATTTTAGAACATTAATAATTTTGTCAAGACGCAACATTAGTGATGCGTCGTGATGTCAACGCGTACGATAAATCCTTTTATCTAATCATTATTGTTATTGTTATTACTAAGTAGATAGATACAATGGAAACAGTGACAGATAGTGGCGCCAGCAATATGCGGGTTAATGTGAGCACGACTCTTGATTTTATTTCGCACAATACGACACGAGACACTAGGCAGGTTTACGCAGTAAATCAACTTGATAGAATATTAGAATTCCAATCGCGCGGTGCCCGTCTTTTTTACAGTAAGATACTGTCTTTGTGTTTGGATGTTCAGCTGGCAGGTTTAAGTGTTTAATTTGGTCAAAACAAGCAGTCATTGTATTGAAAAACAACTATTAATCACTATAAGAATCATTTAAAGCTGAGTAATGGAGCTTGTTCAGAAGATGTATTTGAAACGTCTTTTATTGTTCATTTGTCAATTTGTTTTGTTTTAGGAGAACCTTACTAGCAGTTTCATCGTTTGACTCATTTCATTTCGTATAAGTTTCCAAAACAGCCTAGGGGTTATTTAGGGAACTAAACATCAAAACTGCGTCGCGTTTTCGCAATAAATCACAAAAGCCTGCCTCGGTATTGTATCGTCAATTGATTACTCGTATGTGTAGGTGGTAGCAAACTTCGGGCTATTAATTACCAGTTCCTTCGTTGTTTGAAGCCTGGGTTTGACTCGCTGTACATATTCAACTGTGGCTGGTGTACGGGTGGTTATCTTCGGCACTAAAATCGCTAGCGTTTGCATCGACACTCTATGATATCAGTACGGTGTGAGAGCACAAACACTTAAAAGTGTTATTAATAAAGACTGCGATATGTGTGCTCTATATTTTTTATTTATTACAATATCTAACGATGAATGAATGAGGTTGAGCTGTGGGTATGTTCTCGTCAGTTATATATTGAGTTACCATAATATTAAGCATTGGCTATTCTTCCTTATCGTGTGGTTAGTGCCTAACCTGGCGTTAGATTTTATATGCCGCCCATCGACCCCTGACTTGGCTTTACATGCCGTCGAGAAATATCTCTCAGGCATGCTGGTTTCCTTACTATGTTTTCCTTTTGCAAGTGATAATTATACAATACGCACATCAATCCGAAAAATCAGAGGAGCATGTTTTGGGTTCGAACTCGAGACCTAGGACTTGGCAGTCCAAAGTTCACACTACTAGGCTATCACTGCTTTGGCTATTTATTATGTACCTTCGGCATCTGCTTGGACTGAGAGTTTTCCCAAAAACCAGTTGTGAAAGGGCTAGGAGAATAATTGTTTCAAGGAGCAAAATAGAAGAGAATTTCCTTAACGTTGCGGCTGGAGTATTAAAAATGAATGGAAAGATCGCATTCGTAAATCTATGGGGGACTTCCCCGAAAAAAAGTTCAGAAGGTAGTGAAAATCTTACACTTGTGGTAATGATTGATGACATGACATTAAAGAAAATTAAGTTGAGTCTAATTGCGTCAACTGTTTCACGATTGAAACAGTAGAAATTGCAAATTCAAATTAGAATAGAATCTGTTATCAAAAATAATGTTCTTCTGAAAATGAAACTTCGAACTCATATCTGTCCATACAACATGCAAATTAAAATAATATTTTAAAAACATAAATGACAGATTAAGCGCGAGCCATAAAAATGGTCCGTATAATGTAATATTGATAATTTAATTTTAATTTAATTCATATTATTTAAATTTATTCGATATTAATGCTGTATTTATACTGCTTTTGAGGTTTTGTCGACATTCACTCATTGGCGGTGTCGTCGAACCAATATCGTTATCTTGTTAAACTATATGTTGGTACATCGTAGTGCTAAATCATATTAGTATAGCTAAAGGCCCTTTGTAATGACCTCTATTATGACATTACTTGTATACTTGTAAATAGCAATTATAGAGAGTGCGTCAATAAAGTTTAAGAGATATTAAACGCTTAATATAATATTACTAGCTATGCCTGGATGTGCCGTGGTTGCCCTTTCTAACATAAATCGCATATACGCAAATATTCTGACTCTGGACAAATATTTTAACGCTATACTAATATCAATACTAATAGGTTTAGGTTTATTTTAGAGTCCTTGTGTAATCACAGTAGCTAACGCAATAGTAGCATAAATGCACACCTGGAAAACTGTCACGGAAATTATGGAAAACCCCATTATAGTCTCAGATCTTCAGCATTGCATCACTCTCCTTCCACTTGCTGTTCTGTAATAGCATTTTCCACTGTTATCGCTCGCGGTACTCTGCAGAACTCAGACAGAGCGTATTATTACAAAAGCGTATTTCTGAGAATTGCCAATCATCGACTGAATGGCACTTCAATTGAATATATTGGCTGATCATTGATTAGCCCACATATGTACGAGCTCGATGCACTTCGGACTAACTTATGACTGACATTACGCGCCCACATCACGCTACAATCACGCCATTCAAATGTCTCATTTTATTTAATGTGTGGTTTCATGGTGTAGATGCTAAATATGTAACATCACTGTGGAAGCGCTCTTAGCTTTTCTGTATATTTTATCGCTTTAAGCCATGATTAGTTTATGAACTAGGAGTGGAACACAGACTCGTAAGGCGTGTATAACGTGCGTAAAAGGTCACAAGCGAGACGCGAAGGCTATTCGGAAAGTGGAGTGGCGCCGGCGCCGGCGCACGGGCCGGTCTAAGCAAATTCGGTAGATTGCTTACAAAGCGCCACAGCTCTAAAAGGAAAGTACGAATTGGCAAGTTTCTTATTTTCACAATATCGTGTTTCTTTCACTTGGAAAGAATGTCGTATTCTAGAAGTTAGGGCGATAGGCGCAAATGTAGGAAAGTGCTTTGTGTAAGGTTCCGGTTCTGCTAATTCTATTATTTCATTACGTGTCTATAATAGATTGCTGAACCAAATTGAAATTTTGATTAAGATGCTGATAAAGCTCTCTGACGCCAAAAATTGCAGAATTACGTGAAGTTTATGTTTTGCGTAATTTTCATATTAAACTGCTCAGAAAATAGAGCGTTGTTGTTTAAGAAAATCAACTGAAACTAATCAGGTTTAATTATACTTTTATTAATGAGTACATAAAAGGTTTCTTACGAGATAAAATGGATGAAACAAGAACATAAACCAAGGAATGAAACTGATTTTGAAGAGAAAACGTAGATTCTCAAGATAAAATCATCTCATCATATCTAATTATTTTATTAAGCTTTTTTTAATGCACGTATAAAAGACTGGCAAGTCCGTTCAATAAAGTTATAATTCGTTGACACACTAATTATACATACCTATCTATTTAGCGTGTAATAAATATAACGAACATAAGAGGTTTACCTAAGCATATTTAAGTATAACAAGTTAGTAATTACCTATCAATAAAGCCAGCAGTTAACATATTGATTCATGGATTTCGATTAAAATTTCATAATCCACTTAATGAAATAATCGTTAAAAGGCAGTTAACACAGTTGAAACAGAATTAAAATTAACTTAAACTTGCTGCATTCACGTTAAGCAGGCGCACTTGCATATTTATTTAAAGAGGGATAATAATTAACCTACGCAAGGTACAGGTACGAGCTACGAACAAAAGCAACTGAAAGCTTGGTCATTAGCCAAGGACGTGACACAATCGGGCGAACTCATAAACGGTGTGTAAACGTTAATACATGCAGTTTTATGGCATGCGCGTGCGCCGCTTATGATGGAGGGTTTGGCGCCATTTCCATACCATTTCATTGTTCATAGAAATGTGGCGCCGCCGTGCGGTCACTCGTTCATATGTAATTTTATGATCCGTCGTTCGCGAAGGCTGTTCTCTCCGCATCTTAAACCCCACTTGAATGTGAATAGACCGCGACATACTCTCACTAACTGTTTAGTAATTTAACATTTCACCAGCGTCTGTTTACGTGCTCCGAATTCTTCTCATGAATATTCTTAAATATGACAGGCTTTCGGCTGTTATTCTTTGTAGGAAGCGAATCGACAGAATCAATAAACATCGCATTACCCCATCGTATTTACGGTAAGTGCACCATCCGATCAGGAACAACTGACTCATGAGCCAATTTTGAATGAGAATTAGGTCGCATCGAGATTTAAGTAGATGCGGTAACGTGTTTTTAAAATATTCCAGAGGAAATGTACACAGCCACTTGTATGATAAACATGTGGGGAACGCCGCGGGCATTCATATAGCGTGTCAAATTAAACTTGAAACATTAGATGTAAAGTAAGACAGAAGCGATGGCATGTATGTTTATTGAACTATGTTAGTGCGAAAGGCCGATGAGTGGAATTTATAAACATTTAAACATTGTGCCTTGAATACTACACGAGTCGGTGTATGGCGCGCCGGCGATGAGAGATTTATCCTTAAAACTTACCGAACGGTATCTCGAGCAACGATTGACTCGTACGTTCTGAGAATTGAAGACTTTACAATGTTACATACAATGCTAATGTGCTTTTTTAAGAGCGATTGTCTAAATGTTAAGAACGCTAGTTGACTTCTCAATTTACGTTGATGTTAATATACAATAAGCACCTACTAAAATATTAAATCTGCCCAACTTATTCAGATTTGAACTTAAATCATTAAAAAAGGTTATTGCCACGAGCGAAGTTCCTGAGTTCAAAATCCGTACTGTATATAAATGTTAATTTTAAAACTGAATCAGAGACATGCCCGCATTATTTACGAGTAATATACATACGTCTTGACAGTGTTATTTAAATAAAAAGGATTAAACACAAGCGTGACTGCTAAGACTAACAAATAGGTCACAATGTCTCACCAGATTTATAGCCCCGACAGTGGGTTCTAGGCGGTCACACGATCAGATTTCAATAGATAACGACTATAATAGGATTATTATCTGACAGTAACTGTAACAATATAAATTCACGACCGTAATCCGAACGAAGATGATCGATTTAATATCCTGCGGAACCCTAATAAGTTTTCATGTTACAGTCACGCACTTTGCTGAGAATATATTGTAAGTGACAATTTATTACACGCGTTTATGTCTGCCACTATGTGTCTGATTTTTCTCTTGAAATCTTTTGAAGTGAACGAGAAAACAAACGCAAATTATTACAGTAGTATTATTAGTTCACGAATTCCTCGAAGATAATGTGCAGAGACGCAAAGAAGTTGTTTCTAGTTAATTACAAGATAAATGGCAACTAGTTATTAATTTCAAAATCATAGTCTGAAATTGGAATTCTTGATGCCGATATTTAGTCGCCACTGAAGATAAGTATCTTGGTATTTAATTCCACATTTAGAAGTGGCTATTCGACGGCATATTATAGCAATTTCGACGGCGTTTGGTATTAAGAACTGCACTGAGGCTTAAATTGTGAACTATCTGACCAAAATATCAGTCGCTCTATCTTGTGCTCCGTCGATAAGCATATTTCTTGCTACATATTTATATAAACACTAAGCTCACAGTCGCCTGGCGTCAATTGTCTTTGAGTTGCAACACTATTGCTACATTGGACGTTGCATAACGACATCATTGCAACCAATTGACGGATCGTTGTCATAATAAACATCATAATCATTAAAATAGTCATTTACACAAGTTAAACAACGTTTTTGTCTGTTCCCTTCACTTTTAACCGGCCGATCAGATCAATAAATAGGCAAATATAATTGAAGCGATAAATTCGTGTGCATCGTTGTAATATCTAAGCTGGACAATTAATTTTCATGCTAATCAATTGATTCTTGCAATTACAGGCTTGACCTGTGCCCTGAGAAACTAATACAAGCGTCTGTTGAAATAGGTGCGTTCAACACGAAAAGACAATTTATCTATTCAACAAAATTGATTAATAATCAATAAGATATTAAGAGGTTGTTCACACTTTGTTAATCTTTTTGAGGGATTAATTTTATATGATCATGTTTGTTGTATGTATGTATGTGTAGGCCTCGGCGCGGTACTAGAAAAAAACATAATGATCAATAGTTTCTATTACTACTAACGAGAAATATGTCTTCATAAATCGAGTCCATAGCACTTGAACTGCACTAGTTATGATATAATCGAATCGTGTATAAAGTGAGAATAGTATTCTACTACATATTTATAATGGCTATTATCGTTCAGGAGATCACGATCAATAGATTCTGACGTCATGAATAGGAATATTTTTAGTTACAATGTTGGAATAAAAACTTGGCCAAGTTCGTGTAGAACATATGTACGTTACATAAGCGTAGTGTCTTGTATACTTTTATTACATGCAGTTTTTATAGTAACTAGTAATGGAAGATATATCGTATCTTAGTTCTTCTGAATAAATTACAACAGTATTAGTTACATGAGTCTGTAACTTTTACTGAAACATATTAATTTGATATAATATTTTCATCATCAACTAACATTCTTATTTTGCTTTAAATATTATATAAAAAGAAGTATTAAAATGACGTGACAAGATCCAGGCCTGGATGCAGGACGCAGCACCGCCCTCCCGCCCGCAAAAATATGCACATGCAGGAAAAGCAATAATATTAGCATGCCATGCACCCAAACCTATATTACTCCATAGCCAATATCCAACCAATACTCTTTAATATTTAATGTCATGGATTTCCGTAAGATAACGCCTAATTCTATAACTTTTCTTTTTTCATTTTAATTGGGTTTATTTCTCTGGTAGTACCTACATCGTTAAAGATGAAAATTGCATCACAAATTACAATAACATACATGTCATGCAATATACATAGATTGATACATAACAAGCAAAGTAGGGAAAATTGAGATTTTCATTGAGGAACCTTCCAGACAATTTTCTTGAATTTTCCAGTCGACAGTAGTGGAGAGTTACTTGGTCAGAGCATCAGTATCTTCAATGAGTGCAGAAACTGTTTAGTATAAGCCTATTTATTTATTTAGAATAATGTTTTTTAATCACGAATCAGTAATGTTTCCTATCTAAAACTTTCACATGTAACAAACAGACTTTGGTGTTATCTGTGCAATACAGCGTTTTCTCTGAACGTAAACTACACCATATTAGGTATCACAATAGTGACGACATTCATGATAATTTTTCGTAATTACCTACGTGATGTGATGAGCTTCATAAATTACTGTATATACACAATAAATACTCATATAAAATTATTTATTGCGGCTATAAAATACAGAAGTATTCGCTAATTTATTCGATGTCGCTTCTCCGTGAGAGACAATATCTAGGAATGGTGATGAGTGGTTTGGAATGGGGGTCACGGAGATGGCTGGCCGGTGATGGTCACGGCTCATGGCCGCCGGCGCCGCGTCGTCGTGGAGCCGGGAAGCGCAGGCGCAGCACAACGGAAGCCATTCAGGAACCAACCCACCCGCCGCTATTATTGTAATGTGTTCGAACTCCGTCAAGATCAAGGTTGATTGTTTTGTTGGCGATCCAAGTTAAAAGTTATACTTACAGTTCCACTTTAAAGACACTGTCTAGAATTAAATTTCTGTGATGATAGAGTTTCCAACGGACGCTTTTATTTCCCCATTCAAAAAGATTTAGCAATAATTCATAAAGGCAACGGTGTAATGAAACAATATTTTATTAAAACAATGTTCATTAGCATAATAAATAACTGATAACCAATGAGTAAGCTTTCATTCCTCACATTTATTTCATTTTTCCAACAACATTCTTGCTGAATGAATACTTTTTTTTACAAATAATTTAATATCTCAATTCGAATCTATACAACCAAAGCTAAAGTATGAAGGCTCCACATTGTTACAAACTGGTATCGGCACATTTATTTATAATTAGGTTCTGAATGAACAATACATCTGCAACAGACTCATCTTGACGAGCCATATTTGTTATGGCTCGTCATTGTGTTTGTTTTCCAATCATTGTTTTGTTGATATGACCCAGCGGTGTTTTTAATCTCAGCTGACCTTTGTCTATGTTCGTGTCTCACATTTGCGTACCTACGCAATGATTCAGTGATTTATTAAATCGGTGCTCCGCACTGGCGGTGCCAGGGTTACCAACGACGAAATTGTTAAGAATTTATACTGGCAATTGGGACTTATTCAAACGAAACAAACGCCTTTTAAAGTTTATATGTTCCGATAAAAGTTTTGTTTATAAACGCTACAGGCTAATAGTCGATTGTGCTGCAAGAAAACTGGGTAATTCCATCAATTGTGTTCATTCAAGTTTCTTTGAATTTTACTATTACAAAATATGGAGCAACTGAATTCCCTCGCGATTCGCAGAACCTCGATCGTTGATAGGGAAACCCCTAGAGAATGGCAACATTAATTAACTGTATATGTTCATCAACGATTAAAGTGTGGAATATTCAGACGGTAAATCACGCCATTGAAGTCTGCGCCGCGGCCTGACCTTGGCAGTGGGAAGGTCATGGTCGACTGACTAAGAAGATCCTTAATGGTAACGTTTTTTTTTTTAATTTAATCTGACAATGGCGATGCAAAAAGGAAGGCTTAGCAGCTCGTTTGGGTATGAGTAGGCGCCCTTGCCGTGATAAATGATGCGACGAAAGATTCGATTTGATAAATTCGCGAAAGAGCTTATAGTTCCCTAGCTAATGAACTTGGAATTTGTAAATATAATTTTAGTTTTTGGAAAACTTATTAGGCGACAAGAGCGTTCAAAAATATTTTAATAAGTAGAGAGAGATGCTTACAGTTTTACAACATTTGATAGAAAAAAAAAACAAATAATATTAATCTGGGGAGATAATAAAATAGCTCATCAGTAGCTCTGCATTCACCCATGATTATAGTAAGAATATTCAATCGATAAATTATCAAATAGTGTGAAGTGAAAAGTAATCGTTTACTAAAACATTATGAAGACAGAATCTTCCGTTTAGTTTAGGCTGAACAAATAAATGAGCTCAGACTTAGTCAGGCATAACAAGTGTTGGTCCATTCTAAAATAAACACGCTAATGAAGACGAATGACTTAGACCACGTGTGGTCATTAGCTTTAGCGGGGACTTGCTCAACAAACACTGCACTTAATTTATGTTTATTAATTATTAACGTTTTAGCCTCCATACACGCCATATATGGACGTTCTGTTGTGTGAACATGTTGTCAAACAACTTTATTTGATGCCTATTTGTTTATTTTATGTAAATTTTATTAGTTTTGTGAAATATCTTTAGGATAATAGTAAACAAATTTGTATTCTGCTCGTTTTTAGCTAAACTGTTTATCAGAGGGAATATCTCTCAATGAAAACAATAGAAGAACTCATAATTCCAACAAAACGTGAAACAAGATACAATAAAATCAATGCAAGTACAACCAGATATTACCTTTTATTAGTATAATTGTAATGTTTAATCGTAACTGTTATAATAACGACAAACAATTAGTTATTTACATTCCAATAGGACTAATAATAATGGTGTTAGTTAATGAGTTGCAATAAAAATAAATTGATTGATTAATCGTAATGTGACGTTGCAAATGGTGATAAATTTTCTATTTTAATCGGTGTCTTGATTGCTGTTTGATGGGGTATTCGATGGCTAATCGTGATCGTTTTGTAGTATTCATTGTTTCTTCAGCGGAACTATAGACAAGACTGTCTCAGACTCAGGCTATCTTTCCATGAGAACAATTATGCAAAACAGTGTTTTGAATACTACAGAGAAAACTGTTTTCATTGAATTGACTAGATCTATGCATGGCCTTATTGTCCACGCAGACTATTGATGTCTAATGAGTGATCTTAGCCAAGAAATGTCTTCTCAAGAATATTATTTATTAAACATATCATAAAATGCACATTGGAAAATGATATTTATAACACAAAGTTAGTTTCATGAGAGCAAACAACGTTTTCATGAAATAAAGTTATTGAAATTTTTAAAGTACGTGTACTACGCGCGTAGGCTTCCGCGTAGCACTTATCTATCTGCCGTCGTTACGTGAAAAACCGTAACCGAGATTTTATGAGAAATTACTTATTTATCACAAAATTAGGCTAAGTGAACCCAAGACAAAAGATAAGGTGTACTAGGAAATCAAATGAAAATTAGAAAAATAAAAGCAGTATTACCATCGGTTAGTAAAAACCAGAAAATACTGTTAGAAAATCACAGCGATACGTAGCGATGTGCATGTCCTCACGTATTAGCCTACTTTATCAGTTCATTGTACCATACTTGTGGCTGTTATGCCATTTAGCCCATAAATAACGATGATCTATGTGTGCGAGCGATAACCTTCACAGGTAAAAAATACGATTTACCAATGACATTTGCATAAACATTGAAAATAGGAAAAATAGGGTTACCTACTACTGACACATAAGAGCTCATTCACGCGGCTTCCGTCATTGACGAATTGATCCGTCATAAAACACGAGCATGACGGATGGACGCTCACGCTGCATACGGAATCGTGTTTTATCACGATCCGGCAAAAAAAAACTAATCGGTGTTCACATCAGTTCCGTGATTTTTCGGGAGCGAGCGCATCAGCGAATCCGTCACAAAAAATTCACGATTCGTGCTTTTTGAGATACCTGATTTTTAAAAGACGATACGTGATTTAATACGTGTCTGTAATTTTTCAGGATTCTTTGGTCTTTAAAAAGCATTGCCGCCGTAAAAAAAAAATGACGGATCGTGAAAAAAGATGATACGCGAATCGTCGTCGTGTAAGGATAAAAATAATATTTTTATCGTGTATTTCATATTGTTAAGTAATATTCTTGCGTCGTCTTATAGAGTCTACAGGCAGGACAGGCGGCGTCGTCGATTTCTTTGAAAGTCAAGAATTACACAAATAGGAATTACCCATATTATATAACAATATGATTGATAAAGACGTAGGAACAAAATGTTTTTGCACTGTCCGTCCCTACTTAGCGTCGGCAGGTCGTGTACCCAACCTTAGGTATTTCGCTCAGGGAAAATCTCACGCGAATTCCTTTTGGACTTCAAAGTAGGGCTGTCAATACTCTGAATGGACATCACGATTTTGACAGATGGTATCAATGACTCGTTAACATATGGTTCTCGTAATTAATGATGCACGGTGGTCAATTTTTTATAACTTCTATATTCAGGGCGGATCGTGCACCGCCGCGGCCTTGCGCTGCCGATATTGCGATGATAGATACGCCGTTATTCGCCAATCAGCACTCGTCCGCCTCATTTCTAATTAATTCCATCAACGAGACCATCGCCCGCCATTACACTGCACTTCATAATTTGAATGTATGCTGTGTAGCGTATAGAGCTGCACTTCCTTCTAAATCTGTCCGCGCTGGACGCGCACTAATACTTCATATATTAAAAATAATGCCTTCAATATTTTATCCGGCGCGTCGCTTGAAAATTATGATGTACTAAAATATTTAGAACGTATTTAAAAATCTAAAAGTAACTGTAGGAAAGTCGCGCTGTAGGGTGTTCGAGTGTCTCGTTTGGGTGTGCATGCAATTAAAAGAGCAAACAATTTTATGGGTGCTTAACTAAAATGTGACGGAGAAAACGCAAAGAGGTGTCTGTTTCCAATATTTGTTTACATCTTATTATCTGTGAGTGCAAGTTAACGAGCGATTAACTGACAGCACAAGCAGCTAGGCAGGAAGCAATTACATCGGGAAACAGTAGCCATTCTTAATGTTGTCGTTATCGTCGGGGTTTAATTTTTTCTGAAGATAACGTACAGTATTAATTCATTATTATTATATGTACATATGTGGAAGTGTTAGCGTAGATAGAGAGAAATGCAAAACAACGTGCTATCTCTGGCGGCAACGGCGCGAGCGGCTGTAGGCGTAAAATGCAAATCGCGAGCGTTTCACCGCAGCGCAGGACAATGCGCTGGAGTGTTGCGCGTCTTGTAAACAGCGCGGACGTGGTTTGTTGTTCTACTTTTTTGGGTAAACGGTTGTCCGTAAACGGTTGTCCGTAAACGGCAGTGCATAGGCCGCCGCAGGAATACCGCGGTCAGCACAATGGCTCGTTCGTCGCCGCCGTACATGGCAGGCACGGGCGTGAACGCACCAATTCTCCATGTTCAATGTTTCCCAAACGTGTACTCAACACCCATTTTAGTTATTCTTGAAAACACTGCGAACGACTGCCAGTTGGTTTAAGTTTGGAACAAAATATTTGTTATGCATTCGGATGTAGAGCAGTTCACGTCACTAGCATTAATTTTCGCAATTCGAGCAACTAATGTATGTAGCGGCGCGCGTGTCGAAACATTCACATCGAGATGCATCCAGAGCGCCGAGGCGAAATTATATTTTATGGAAATGGATGTTGAATCAAAGCCAACGCTCGTTGCATTCTTACAGCGCGACAGTTATGCGGGCGTGAGTGCGGCGCGGCGCGGCCCGAGCGGGCGAGCACCACGCCGCCGCGTGCCTATCGAAAACAATAAGACCGCGCCTTGTGCCATAAACATTCTTTGCCACAATCATTACGAATATAACCTATAAATTAGCACAAAGCCGACTGCAAACAACTCGCTCGCCGTCGCGGGAATTTGCAATGAGGGCCGTGCGCTTAAGAGCACTGTGAGGCTCGGTGGAGCAGTGCCGCGCCCGTACCGCGCCGCCGCCGCCGCGCTGCCGTCCCTTGCCGCGTCTTCCTCACCACTCCTGCAAACATGATCCCAAACGCATTACGGATTCGTCATCGAGCGACTTCAATACAATTTATAAAGCCTTGAGTTATGATTACATTCTTTTGTTACAGAGCAAGTAACACGTTTACTCCACCTTAAAGTGCTTTGATTTCAATACCTTTTCAATCACCCTCCCGCTGTCGTACTGTTATGTAATACAATCTGAAGCCCATACTATTAGCTTTGAGAATAAAGACAAGATTGAAAATTAATATAATTCAATTAGTGGTGGTGTTTTTCTTCACATTAGATATCTTCGTACAACTCTAGATAAGACAATCGCGCATGTAAGCAGAAGTTGTAACAATGGCACGCGTGACGCGATACATCAATGTTATCTACGAGCTTGTGTGACAAACATTTAGGTTAATGGTTAACTAGGTCGAGTACTTAGAGTAAGATTGAGAAGTAGTATTGATTCTACTAGATTAATGTCCCGATATGAATCAGTGCGATGTTGTCGGGGAAAATAATGTGGAATAAAGTTTCTGGCATAGTTACAAGTAGTGACAGGTACGTGGTTTAGATGTCGAGGTGACATGAGCGACGGTGTTTTCAGTGGAGCGTCGTGCGTGACGTCACTAGACGCGTCGTCACTTTGTTCAGAATAGTTCCGGCGGCGCGCGGCGCGACCCCACACGGTAAATGAAGTTTTTCAGCGTAGTCGAGGTCAAGGTATGAGTGGACGCGCCTGAACGTTCAATGCTACGTTCATGTAACTTGTAATTATTTAACATGCCGCTGCATTCGATAAATCGATCGATTTTGATGAATGATTTGCCCATGTACCTGTCATAGCGTAGTGCATTAAATCGATTCGCGGACACTTGAAATGTGTTCGATAGAAACCGAATTACGCTAGCATCAAAGTATTTGCATAATTTATCTAATTAGCACTTAAAAACGTCACATAAATATGCACGGCGCTTACTTAGGAAGTACGAAACATGGAGCTGTCTCAAGACGTCTTATATAGACACGATTGATTGTGCAATCCTTGTTTGAACTGGCTGCACAGAACTGTCCGCGGTGCCGTGTTGTCAGCACAGATACGTCTGCTGGTGATAGAACCCGGCTAGTTACAACATGACCCGCGGTACCTCGACACTCCATCATTATTTTCTGCATTACAATTGTACAAAGTTCTTCTTAAAATTACGATGTTCAAAAATCTTATTTATTTCAAAGCATTTTCATCCTAGACATAATAAAAAATTTAAGACGGTCTAACGAGTGATGTATCGCACATCAAAAATATAAAAGATTTTTGTGATCACCTATACGCTTGTTAGAATACGTCTTAATTAATGACAGATAGTCATATAGCAGTATGAGTCTGTTGCGGGCCGGCCGGCAGTGATATCTGGCAGCCGTCGCACAATTTCAATCGTTTGTGTGATATGACATCGAATGAGTTTTATATCTGGCCCCTTTGAACCGATTTAGTGGCGTCGAGCGCTTCTTCACATGGCAAGCGGTGCGGGCGTCGCCTGCGCCCGCGCGGCTCGGCGGCGCCGGGTTACATCACGCTATTGGAAAACTCGTCGCGACGCAGAAGACTAAACGATAGGCCGCGACCAGACTAGAAATGAAGCGATCACGGCTCTAGTCGCCGCACGTCGCGGCTTCGAGGTTGCTTTTAAAAGTTTAAATTTACGCTAAACGACATTAATGAGTGGTATCGGTTGAAACGCTACGTGTCGCTCTGTCCGCGCTGACTCGCTGAGCCGACAGTGTGCGCTATGCAAGCGCATAAATATTCATACGGGCACAGGCGCGACGAGTGAGCCAAGCTTGGCCGAGTCAAAGGTGTCCGACGACGATCGCACACTCTCTACCAGGGCTGGCCACGAGCCGCATTCTTGTACCGCACCATTATTATTCAAGTTCACTAGATCAATGAGGAGATTTACAGGAAAAGTCTGTCCATTGCGGAACTAAATCATACACTTTAGCAACAGATACCTACTGACCCGGAAAGCAGCAGGTGGATTTGTAAATGACGGTAAATCAGGGACAGTAGCAGTCTTCCTAATTGTGTAATGTTTTCAAAAGAAAAAATAAAGAAACTCTGACTTGTAGGCACCATAAACACAAGATATTATGTATGAGCAAATAAAAAATCATAGACAGAAACGTCCACGGTTGTCCTACTATGCCGCTAGCGCTGGTATTTGTCACTGTTAATGCATTTTAATGGCCGGCAGCACATTTTACTGCATTTATTCATACTCCATGCTCAGATATAACACGTTGGTAATATTCTAACTAATAGTATAAATACCAAAGTGGAATGTTTGTTAATCGATTACACAAACACTGTGACAGCTTTTAATTGTTACATATTGCGTTAAACAGAACAAGTTTATGATTTACATTTAGACAGAAAAATTGCACAGTACGAGTTGTAACTCACTTTGGGGTGATGAGTTTAAAGTAGAAAATAAACTATGTATTTATCTTGTGGAACGAGTCTAGTTTTGTTATGGAGCAGCAGGTACCGAGTACCAATCAGTGGATAATAGCAAGTGTAACGTACGAGCAAGGTGTCGTCAGCCCTGAGTATCGGCGGCACATTCTCTCGCCGCCATCTCTCCGTGCGCGCTACTCTTTGTTGCAAATATCCTAGAGCTACTCATCGCCGCCTTGGCGCCATTTGCAAATAAATTTAGGGCTGTCTCGGATATGTAATGAATTTACAGAGTGAATTATGAACGGCGCCGGAGCGTGCCAGATCACAATCTGGCTGCGTATACTTCGTGTATACGTAGTCGCGTAAACAGGTCTCCTCATCACAATGTTTACTGGACACTATATACTTGTTTATCATGTCATTCCCATGTCTACTACCTATGATCAGATAACACGATTTATTAGTCTAACTCGCGCCGCGTATTACATACACATCTATAAGTAATGCGCTTAAACACAGATATCGACAAGCTGCAATATAATTATGCCATTATAGATATTATATTACAATGTGACATTTACATGTTTATTAAGACTAGGAGCACTTATTCTATTAAAGTAATTACTTCTAAAGACAGGTAGTTATTGAAAATTGACATTTTGAATTTATGGAAAAATATTGGAAAATGTAAAGTGTTTGAGTCGTTAGTTATTATATAGGTATTGTGCATTATGTTAATGCGGGTGCTTATTAATTTTGAATTATTTATTGATACTTGTTGAGTAGGTATAAATAATCACACCTGTATCAATCCATTGGCTAATAAGTAAATAAAGCAAGCATTCCATAAATAACTCTACTGCGGTTTTCTGATATCCATTTCCACTAAGATCACTCAGGAAAAGTTGCTCCATTGGATAGGTATCCAAAAGGTGTGTAACAAAGGCAACACGGATAATTGGCGCTGTAAGTCATTTTCAGATATTGATTGTTTTTTTTTTTTACTGAATTGATATTTTCAAATCACCTCTGTAGGTCTAGTCGTAAATTTTACTTACTTAGTTAACTAATGGTCTCGTACGAACGCTTTATCGAAAGCACTTTGGGTTTATATTTCAGTCCAATTACATAATGACCAAGTAAAGGGCTGAAATCTGAAAAACAGTGATTCTACATATATGCCTGACGGCATTTTTCACGGACTTAATAGACTTCCTTTATAAAACTAGAACAAGGGAAACAGTAATTACTGTTACTTTTACAAAAAGTCACATAGTATATTATGTTGAAACCAACGAGTGAGTTGCTTGATTGTCATCGACTAAACTACGCTATCCAATAACCACAAACTTCCAAATGATGCTGTAAAGGAATAAAAAGAGGAGTATGAAAACTTCAACTTAGCACTACCTATACAGCAAGTGACGTAGTTCTAGCCTAAGCCATGCACCAGTTTAGCTGAATAACTTATTACCTCAGTTACTTGAAACTTACAAGCCTCGGGAACACTAAAAGCATTAAATCAGGACTTACATCACATTAAAGCAAACTTGATAGTAATAACGCGTAATGTATGCACGCAGTTCTAGTTAGGGCAACACAATAAATATATTAATACAATACGCAACCGATGCATTTGGGTTTACGAGCATTTAACGAGCGTACATCGACAAATCGGGTACCAATCAAAGTGTCGCACGAAATGTCAGTGCTCCCTCTATTTCTGTCCATAGCAGACCCAACAAGAAAGCTATGCAAAACGCAAATTCTACCGTCGCCGTCTAGACGCCCGCGCCGATCCTGTTACGATTGAATAACATTTGATCCAATCAACCCGAATGGAAGGGTCGGGGGGTCTTGCGAACAGGCGAACAGGCGATCAGGCCCCGCGACGCCGACGCACTCGCCGTCAATTGATCCAACTGTACACGACTTGTTATGAGCCACTGTCAACAGGAGAAAGTACTCATACCCATTACTAACAGGGGAACATTATTTTATACTTAAAATTGCCTTCCGTCTAGATTTCATGCAATTATGATTGTACTTATAAATGCAAATTTTATTTGTCAACATCTCCGTTTATAGAATACTTACGTTCTAAGCACCTTTCACCGTTTACTTGGAAATAATATTATTAAATCGATATCGACCATAACATTTTAGAGCCCTATTGCATTGCATCGTTGTCTAGGCTTAAGATAGGCTAAACTTTTCCTGCCTACTGGCTTAACCTTAGCAACTGGAAATTCGTTCATCCCGGAACACCGGCTCCTTTTGACTATTATGTAATTAAGGAAATTCATTTCCTTGTTTCAGCTCCCGATATCGTCCAAGATGATAGTCCAGTTGTCATTACGACTGAAGAAGATGAAAAAAACATGAAATGTAAGATTTTCATTAAAAAAAACTGAAAGCATGTTCTGTGAATTTCCTGTTATTTGTGTGATACATAGGTAAATTCACCCCATCTTACAGATTTCGCATCGTTTCTGACTGGCCGGTCTCCGCTGTGCGTGCGGCGTGATGACATGTCAGGGGTGCCGGTGGCTCCGGGGGTGGCCACCGCGCGCTTCACGTTCCGCAGGCGCCACCTCTACTGGTCCGTGCTGCTCAGCCCCTCCATACAGAACCAGCCGCGAGCAGTCGCCTTCCTCGACAGGGAAGGACGAGTGCTACTCGAACAGTCGCTCAAGAAAATACCAGGGATTCACGCAACGTATGAAGAAAAAACTGATAAGGTAATTAAAGTGATTGCTTGTGCTACATCGACTGATTCTATGAAATATTGAAGTAAACACTCATTAAATATTTATAGGCTGTAAACGTAGGAATCTGTATTGTTTACAGCTGTGTGGCGTCTGGCGCCGAGTGCCGCGCCAGTACAAGACGTTATTGCGCGATGGCGAGCTGCACGTGGCGCTGCTGTGGGGCGACGCGCGGAACAACTCCATCGATGGCGCACTCAGCGGCAGAATCGACAGGTAGGTAAGGAATAGGAATTTTAAATGAACACCAACTTTGTACTCGCCGCCGCCGCCTTGATTTATATTACCTTATGAGTAATCTCCAACAACCTATCAAATCGGAGTAATAAATATTACTGCAGTAATTATTCCCGGGAATCTATGAATGGTGGTACTGTTCGCCTTGGATTGTAAATTTAATTAACCGCGTGATTAACAACGGAAAACTTTAGGTTCAGCAGTAGAAATCATTCTGGGAAAAAACCTAGAAGCGCATGTTTTATAACAGGCCATAAGGCTGTTTGTGGACACTCAATTGATTTGTAACATTAATAATTGCTTTAGCGCTATCGAGGTATCTACGAGTAGGAGAGTCAATGCATTGAGCACATGTAGGCACTGTTGATGTTTTGAATATATGTAGTAGGCAAGATTAGATTTTACTTCTTGGAAAACGAACGGTAATTATTTTGACCTGCTTTTCAAATAATTAATCTTACTGAGAAAGAAGTTAAGGAAAATAATCATTTTATCGGTAGTTAACTTCTGCAAATGTAATTATTAGGTCAGTTTCGGCGAAAATGGCGCAAGAATTTTACACTATGACAGACGAGATTTTTCCTAAACTAAGGTCTAAAGCTAAGCTAAGCTTCCTAAACTAAGATCGGAAATGTAGGTAGAAAACTTAATTTTATAGGTATCCGGCATTATCATCAGAGATGTTCACGACACTCTTGGAGCCGGAACACCCTCCTACTTCCATCGGCGAGGGTGCCTGTCGTGACTACCCTGCGATGGAGTACGAAGACGGCTGGTGGGGCGGCACTGCCGTCATCACAGCGGTCGCCGGAGCCACGCCCAGCCTCTACCTGGCTCTGGTCTTCAATGGAGTCTTCCCCAAAACTGCTGTCACATCGCATCTTGTCAGAGTGATACTCACACTTCCGGAAAAAAATCAGACCATCATTGATCAGGTATATTCATATTCAATTCTATACTTACTTATTATTACAAAAAAAGTACTTCAGAAGTATTTCGCGATGTAACCAAATTGAAACACGAAGCGATTCAGATGACTGCTGTTAATGAGGTTCTTAAGTGGCTAATTACTACCAATAAACGTAAATTAAGTCCAAGGTATTAAGAGCTCATGAAATACTGTATGTGTTCACTTTTGCGTATCTTGTTCTCAAGAATTTCATTAATTATTTTCTGGAAATTAGTAACATAAAAAAGTTGTTTACTGTAAAATAATTGAATTGCTTTTAAGAGTAAAAATGGGTTCAGGTCTTAGGTAAATTAATGTGTTTTTTCAGGTGCAGAGGGTAAGCAAACCCCATTATGACTTCAATGTCCTGGAGGTGTCAACCCCGGTGTCGGCCGCAGAACTGAGGTCTCTAGCAAGAGGCCGGTTGCTCCTCACTGTGGAGGCTGTTGGAACTCCTGAGAGAAGGATTGTGGGCAGTGTGAGGCAGAAGGCCGCCTGTGAAGTGTATAACGCACCGCTTGTATCCGAGAGGCTGTCAGCCACGCCGGCTCCTGAAGGACTTGCCATGCTTTACATCGACAAAGAGGGATCGCTCGTCTATGATATACAGGTAAATATAGCCAGCAGATTTGTTTATGGCTTAAATCAATTACAGAGGAAAACGATAACTTTAAATCACCCTGATCATGTCAAAGATTCCATTCACCAATTAGCATTCAATGAAAGTCCTCCACCCACACACATGCGGATAAACTACTGCTAATTACAACAGAGTACAAGAAGGTACCCATATCCGCTATAGGCAATGATTAATGAATGATTGTGAATTCAACGCTCATCTTTTAGAGAAACCTTTACAACTTGTGTAAGCGCCACCGATGTGTCATAAAGTAATTAAGAATGGATGTTGACACGTTCTAGGCTATTCTTTAGCTCGCAGATTAGCGCCGTCTGAACGTTTTTTCCACTCAAAATTATCTTTAAATAAAAAAATATGTCATTATTCCAATGGCTTAACTCGTTTAAATTAAAGGAATTTAAATGATTCCGATGATATTTATCATTTAAAACCAAATTGCTTGAAGAGGTGCCTTAATAGGTTACTTGAGGTCGTTAAGAGGCACAATTTATTAGATCTGTATTGGACACAAGTGTTAATGGTTTCTTTAATTTTGTTTAGATTAGGTTACTTCTCATTAAGGAAGATTTAATTTAAAAAGAAGCGGATGAAATAATATATATTTTTTTAAACTCTACTTCTCTACTTTTTTTACTCTCTCCTCAGAACATAGGGGATAATGCTACACATTTGTTTGCGTCGACATGAGTCGGCACTGCCGGGCGATAAAATCGAATATCGATAGTCGAACTAGCTCGAATTGTACCGAGCTGACCCGAACATGATTCTATCCGGGCAGATGCCAAACGGTTAACCGGCAAGAACCCAGTATAACTAATTGGTTGCTTCGGGTCGGTTTCGTTCAGTTCAGTTCGGCACCCCATCGGTTTTCTTTCCCTTCATGTATTCCAGTCAAAGTCTTAACAGATATTTTTCGTTCATAACGTACGAATCAATAAACTAGCTACAATTGATTTATTTCCCCCTCTTCAGGTTGACAATTTGGGTATAACGGATCCCAAGATCACGTTGGTGGAGGAGCAGGGCAAACGCCACTCCCAGGTGGAGATACTGGACACCCGCATCGGGGTGCTGGCCAGACCAAGCGCCAGGATCTTCCAGCCTTTGTATGAGGACCAACTTGCTGTGCATATCAGCGCTGATACCGGTAAGACTTTCTACTTATTTTCTAGCTGGTAAACGATTATTGCACAACAGATTGTGATAACCAGAAGATTGCATCTTGACTGAAAGTCAATGCAGGCGTTGGCAGGGTTGAATTCCTAAATTGACAAATTGAAAAGTGCTTTTGGGTTTTTCAATTATGGATTTCTCAGTACCAGCCCGAAGACTGTATATCTACCAGGTTTATTTTATGAGACTTTATCCTACCTAACTGGTAAAATTTTGTTAACCGTACTATAATACTCTGCTCACCCTTCGGGAAATACAATCATGACGTTATATTATGTAGTCACGTTATGTTTTTCACGAAGAGGGCCACATACCTCTACATGTACGAGTAAGATGAACAAAAGACAAGATAATTAAAATGAATGTTGCGCTGTACTTTGTCGGGCACTCAATTGAAATGAATGCCTGATCGAGTTTGTTCCTATTAAGATCTGCCCCAGCTTTGTTAAGCAAATAGTCTGAATTAACGATGTTGGTACAGAGATTTGTGCGAGATACAAAACTATTAAGAAGATTAAGACTGACGGCTTGTGCTTCCATTATTGTTTTTGTCTAGAGTTATGATTTAATTGATTTGGTATTGACTGGAATTCTTTCAATTAGAACCACTCCACCTCTTAGGAGAGCGCAATTGTCACCTTATAATTATGTTTAAAATTCATATGTGTATGAGTGGACCATGTTTCAATATAACCTTTATACATGTTAGGCTAGCTGATTATGAGTTTACTTTTACAAAAATTGGATTTTTTCCCCCTTTTTCAGGGCCCCCCATCCTCCGTGGACGTTTAACATCTCGCATGCTGCCGGATGCCGCGGGGTCCGGTCCCGCACTGCTGCGAAGAACGGGACAGGTCCGGTTACCAGCCAACATGGCGGGTCTGGCTTGGCTGTCCGTTGACTCGCTCTGTGGATTGTATTATGAGGTAAGTCTTGCAATTGCTTACCTATATTGTTTTAGTCGGTCAAATAAAATAAAATCTTTAGGCCCGAATGTAAAGAACTTATAGGTTTTCTATTTACAACTTAACCTGTTCGCGGGTTCTCCTGACTGCTTTAATACAAAGTTCAGTTTCCAGCATTGTGCCAAAAAAATAATATTTTGTCATCAAATAACGGTTTGCTTTTATTTCAGACGGTAGTAACGGGCGGCAACGCTCGCTCCTGGTCATCTTGGTGGCTGGAGTCCCACGCAGGCGCCGAGGGTGGGGCAAGAGAGCTGGGAGGAGAAGAGGGGTGGGTGCTTGAACCCACTGCTGCTGAGCTTGTCGCGCTGCATGTAGGAGCCTCGTATCTGGAGCTGCGCGCGCACGACAATGTCACTGTCATCCTGCGCATGCGAGTACCACAGGTGAATAAAGCTATTTTGAGCCTAAGGTTAGGGTGTGGATAGTACGTTTTACAGTAGCCGGACCCTTAGACTGGTTATCGTCCTATTTGTTATAACGAGTTTGTTCATTAGATTATCGTTAAACAATACGAATGTAAAAAACCAAATCCTAACAACAGAGATAAGCCAAACCTGTTCTAATTAATAAAAACATAATTCCCTTTATAATTAAGATAAAACTTAGCCTATATTTAATTCGACCAACAATTTGTTTGTGCTGCAATAGATTGGAAAATTAATTGGTGAGTGGATAAAATACTAACATGACTTCTTATAAGTTTCAACAAAAAACTCTTGGACCGAACAAGATTTGTCTATGGTTTCAGATAAGCGTGCCACCTTCGTGCTTGCCAGCAGTCCCAGGGACGTCAGACAACGAGCTCAGTGCCAAGTATACTCCAGGACCACTCGAGGACCAGATCACAGACTATTCGCTGTTTCGCCTCAACGTCAACTATTGTACGCAGAGAGATAAGTTCTACAAGCTTGGAGAGACATGGACAGATACTGAGGTTAGAATAATACTTTTTCAACGAGCTTTTGTACCTTGGTAAACTGGTCAAATGTATTAGCGTTGGTCAAAATCTCTCTGGGAGAATCTCTCTTCTTTTTCTTAGATGACATGGGGATTTGTTGCCGTCCCTGGCTAAGCTCAAACAAGTAGGTTCAAGGAGTAAAACAACCGGTAGAGTACAATTTACCGAATGATGCATTAATTTTGTCATTAATGCATCAACCATACATATATACCTACTACGTACGTTTCATGAGTGTTTGAAATTTTAAAGAGTTGGTCAATGATTGCAGACTTGTTCAAAATGCTGGTGCGTGCTGGGTGTTCCGAAGTGCGAGGCGGTCCAGTGCCCGCCTGTCAACTGCCTCGTGCCTACAATTAAGCCGCCAGGACAGTGCTGCCCTATCTGTACCAGTGAGTATGAGCTTATGTTGAGTTTCCTGCATCTCGTCTAACTGATCCAAACTGAACATACTAATTTTTGTCAGGTAAAAACTTGTGGTTGGTCTTTAATTTGAAGTAGGATTTAAAATAGAACAATCTGAGACAAAAGGTAACCTGAATGAGGCAGCCTAATTGCAGGTGGTAAGCAAGTTCGGATTACATTTTCACTCAAGCAGCACCATCATGGTATATCAGGGTACAATTTTGTCCCTCGAAACCATCTACTAACTAGACATAATTTTCTGCTTCAGACTCGACGACAGCCGTATGGTCAGAGAACGGCAGCTGCGTTCTTGCTGGACAGAGCTACGCACCGGGCTCGTCGTGGCACCCCTACCTGGTGCCCGGCGGGTACGACACGTGTGCCATCTGCACCTGCAACTTCGCCACTCGGCAGATCCAGTGCCCCAGGGTGAAGTGTCCGCCGTTGAGATGCAGCGAGAAGGAGGCGTATAGGCCGGATAAGAAGTCCTGCTGTCGTGTATGTCCAGAGGTGAGAATGGAACTTATTTTGGACATACTCGAAAGCTTTGTTCATGATAACGGTTCACAACATCATCATCAGCCTGTAACATACTATTGCTGAACTTAGTCCTGCCAAATTGCAAGTCATTTAACGTGATCTTTAGGTCACTACTTGTAATTCAGCAAAGATTCCTGCAGTTGCTTACGATTTCTGTTCATTAACTGCAGGTAAAAGCGAAGAAACCAGACGAAGAAACTCCAAAAGACCAGGGAGCGCCGCGCACCGCCGAGGAGATCCTGGCGGAGGGCGGCTGCAAGTTCCCCGACGGGCCGCTGCCCAACGGCAAGGAGGTGCACCCGTCCATCCACTCGCACGGGGAGCAGCGCTGCGTCACGTGTCGGTGCAAGGTGAATACCAATTTATGATACTAATAGAGTGGAAATAATGGACTGTTATAAATAATCTTTTGAACTCATTCATAAATTGTGCCCAACACGCCATAAAAAGAACAGTAAATGAGTAAATTTGACTTTCTCCCTTTTGAATTAGTTTAAAATCCTGAGGGGCACATGAAAGATTAATCTTTGGATTAAATGTCTATTCCAGGATGGAGAGGTGACGTGCGTCCGCAAGCGCTGCGGGCGCGCAGCGTGCGCTCGGCGGCGGCGCGTGGACGCGTGCTGCGCGTGCACGCGGCACCGGCGGCAGCGCGCGCCGCGCACGGAGCGGCCCGCGCCGCCGCCGCCGAGCTGAGCGCGCCCCCGCCCCTCCCCGGACACAGTATTACTGCGCCCGACCACCCCGTCTATACCCCAGACTGCTCGTAGGCTAAGTGAGTGAGCGCGTAGCTCTATAGACTGACATATTTTTATGTACTCGTGCGATTCGAATGTGTCTCTAGATTTAGATTGCGTCAGCGGTGGCGCGCCGGCACCGGACCGAACGACTGCGATGCGACACGAAACGCTGACTCAAAGTTTCAGTGCGGCACAAGACGAGACTCTTGTCTCTTGTTTGCACGAGTATGAAATGTACAGAATTATATTTTCTCTATTGTGTACCCGACGAAACTAGAGTTAATGAATTCAATTGTATAATTAAAAATACGAGGCTTGGCCAATTGGAGGTTATGGTCATCACCGGAGTGATAGTGTCGCGGTGGGCGGTGCGGCGTGAGACGTGAGGCGTGAGGCGTGTGGCGTGTGGCGTGCGGCGTGCGGCGTTCGGCGTGACACGGTCGGCAGGCGGTAGACGGTCGGCCGCGCGAGGCTCGGAGTCGATCGACGACGGACGGTAGCTTTACTGTGTATTATTTTAACGGCGTTGAATATTTACTTACCCACCGGTATTTTAATTGGTATTATGGTAACCCGAAATTTAGGCGCATTACATGATCCGATACTGATTCGTATTATTTTAGTGGTAGGGCTCGATCGCTCGGTCGTTAGACAAGGATTGCGAGCGCGGTCGATAACAGATGTGCCATATTTTCTTAAATGTAAATATAAATTATAATACTACTTATGTGCATATTTATTTACGTCTCTATTTTATATGATACGGGATAACCGCACGTTTAGGTAATCATGTATGAACCATCACAAATGCTATCTTATTGGTCGCCTTGTTTGTGCATTTGCTTTTAGTTTTGTATATCTATATTTAATACCACACGAGTGTCATTACATAATGATCGGTAACTTCTATTACCTGTGTTATTTTATCTAGTTGTAGTGAACAGGAGAGGAGCTATTTAATGTTATTTTATAGACGATAACAATCGATATATTGCAATTGATGTTGCTTCAAGATATTATTACATAATTGTAATGAACTGTAATCCCAGTGGTTTATGCATCAACGCATGCTTTTAGGAACGATAATCATTGGTTGAGTGACATATTATGATACTTGTGGAAATATGAAGTTTTAATACCTACTTATCAATAGACTTTATGTACGTTTTGTCTAAATAAAATTTTGTAAATATTAATACGATTCTAGAGTTTACATTTCAATATGTACTGTATACACAGATACCTATTACGTATTGTACCGATATAAATCAATATAGATAAGGTGTAGTTTACGCAAATTTCGTGACTAGTTTTGTTTAATTACTAGGTTAACGGTTTAGTTACGTAATTAAGGAAGCTAGTCCAAATGTTTCGATGTGATGGATATGAATGCCATGTAGCTGGCGATACGTCTGTTTTCAATACTGATTATGATAGGAATTTATTACTTTTAAGTTGTATCCGAGGCCTCGTAGTCACTAGGTGTAAAATTGTTAGCGTTCAGTAGGTTCGTTCACGTGTTAGGGAATTAGACGCCTTTTACAAATGTTTGCGCGGGCGCTTGAAGGCGGCTTTCTTCAAATTGATATTGGATTATTTAAACGCGCTACAGTTTTTACACCACGTGAAGATGGGTAAAGGTAATATTGTGCCGTAACAGCACTTTTTAGCAATTTGATTTTGTTTTGAGAGAGTCCATTTGCCAAAAATATCTTGTAAATTAAAATTTTTCACATTTCGTTGTGGGTTCTAGTCCAGTCAAAATTTTGAGGAGTTGTTGTATTATTTAAATGTTACATTGGCTATTATTTTATTTTTATTTGACATTACGAGAATATCACTCGAGTAAGCACAAGAATTATCTTGGTTCTAATATATTTTTTGTATAATCTAACAATAGAAAATTAGTCACCTATGGCTTGCGAATAACATAACTAATAGCCATAAAGAATACTATGAACTCGCTTGTATTGCATTGTTTTTCTATTAAATAAATCACTGCATTCAATACCGATGTAATGGTATTATAACGGGATGATATTCATTTTATTTTTATTTAGAACTCTTTAGATTGAATTCGAAAATGTTAACTTCTTTGAGAAATTAAATTATTTGTGGTATAATAACACATAATTTGGGTTGTCTAGGTGCATCCAGTCAATAGTCTGTAAACCGTCATACATTGATATGAAATAAATGACCTGTGAACAAAATATGTCTTTAAATTTTCCCATGTCACAACTACATAATTATAGTCTATGGGAAACGTTACTGGAAATTATTTAATGTTCTTAGCTTAAAAAATATAAAGGGTAAAAGAAAAAAAATCATCTGTTCCATACATTTTGGCCGTGTAGGTATTGCACTTTTGTAGGAAACAGCAGATTTTTTTAAAATAACCGATGAAAAATTTCAGGTTCAGAATGATGTACTGAGTATGTGGTTTCCGTTTTCGCGTCGGTGTCCCTTCCACCTTTTATATTTTTCAAGCTAAGAACATTAACATTACCTATGTTCATTGATGAACACTATCTTCAAAATGGCGTGCACAAGCATGAACCACTTAAAAAGTTCTTAACGGATCTGTTTATTAAAACAGTTTAGATTTTCACAAAAGAAAAGATGGATGGATTATGTGAGGAATGATATGAAGGAAAAAGGTTGACTGGTAGAGAATGCCTTGTGGCATTAAGTCCGCCTATGTACCACTATTGTACATGAAGTTTAAATAAATAACTAAAAAGGGGTAAATGATAGCGTGACGATTGACAGAGAGAATGGAAGAAAAAAACGTGTTGCACCGACCCCAAATAACATGGGACAAGGGCAGGAAGATGTGGAGATTTGCACAAAAACTCTGGTGGTTAATAACCATTTATTTTACATACGAAATATATGAGTCTATTAATTAGCCATTATATGAAATTAGCCGTCTCAGTTATACATTAGCTTAACCTGGTGGAAAACAAACAAGTTAATTCCTTCTATCTGTGGATCCGCTTTGAAAGCTTCAGCGCTGAATAAAGACAAAGCATAGGAAAATGATGCATGTCGTGATGGCCCAGAGGTTAAGACCTTGCCTCTCATGCATGAGGTTGTGGGTTCAAATCCGGGAAAGTACCAATGTGACTTTTTCAATTCATATGTACTTTTCTAAGTTTATCTTGGACATCACAGACATCGGTGAAGGAAAATATCGTGAGGAAACCCGGACTTATTTTAATATTGGTCGGAAAGCGCCTTGCCGTCTTGAGCAAGCGTGGTGATCAATGCTCGTGCCTTCTCTGTATGAGAAGAGGCCTTTGCCCAGCAGTGAGACAGTTACAGGCTGGTATTATTATTTTATTTTATTATTATATGAAAATTGCATTTCCGTATTTTTTTTGAGTTTCCACTAATTCTTTTAAAGTGAGGACTTCTTGAGTGCCCGTAGAGTGTCAGCCATGGCTTCAGCCACCGAGTCAGCGACCTGTATCGTGGAGTTGACGCCCATGATGCCGATGCGCAGAGCCTTACCCACTGTTGGGCCTAAACCGGCGAATATCAGGATATTGTGCCTGTTGAAGAATAACATGAATTATTTAATAATTTTAACGTTAATAACAGCGCGTCTGCAATCCGAGAAAGGTTAGAAGGTGGTAGGGGGTGTGCGTATAGTGCACCTTATTAGTTTAGGTCCTCTGTAATGTAGTAGTCAGTTAACTCTGTCAGATTAGCCTGTTTGTGTAGTTCTGGTAATGGCCCTGTAGGATGAAATGAAAACCAAGGTCTGTGAACCTCCCATTGTTTTCGCAGAGCTCGTATCTGAAACTTTTTGTATGTAGTTTTGGCGTTCTTTCATCATGCCTTACCTAATTATCTATCTAGTTTTCATGCTGCAGAAAAAACCCCTCTTTACAGGCAAACTAAGCATTACATTCATACTTCTATATTTAGTTATAGGCACACTGCGCTGCCGTGAACGATAATGCGAATTTATTGATTGCGATGTTGCTATGTATCAGTCATGTCACGCAAACACTTTATCAATTTTAGACAATCGATAACATCCTTATTGATTCCTATAATAATAATAATCTATTTAAAAACACTGACTTGCTTGATTTTACTCCACATTCAATAATCTAAAATTATTACTGGATTATTTTGATGATTACGTAGGAGGTTGGTATGATCTATATCTACTTAACGGATTGTTGTTTCTATAAAGTCGTTACGCTTACAGATAAGATAAAAGAGGTTTATTACGTGTGTACCAAGAGCGTCGCCAAAGATTACAAAAAATAAACAAAAAAAAAACAGATTGGGAAGGGTTTTGTTTACTATTTACGGATGCAAATGTAGTTCTTCAAATAATAAAAAATACAAGATCTCAAAAAAGTCAGCTCCTCGGATTGACAGGACGAGCGCGAGATTGTACAGCCAACGAGGAACACGCGATATACACTCTCGCACACACCCTGTCTCGGTATGTCTCGGCAAGAGTGAACAGCCACCTTTAGGGGTGGAATTTATTTTCCAAAAGACCATGTGTAATTTTCTATAAAATCTGAGCGGAAGATCAACAGAATTGTATTAAATCTCAAATAGTACTTGTTTAGCTTGTTTTAATTAGGACTTTACGACTTTATTCTAGAACATCAATCACCTGAAATATGTTGCATTTTATGTATTTTGCCAAAGATTTGACCAAATAATTAGTCAAACTAATAATAAACCCACTTTAACAAGGAGATTCCGTTACACGGCCGTAGTCTATTCTACAAAGCCTTTATTTCCAGCAATCATGTTCACGTAAAGTTTTACCTCACAAGGTATCTAAGCACAGATAAAAGGATTTATTTCCATGAAACTGCATACTGCAACGCACTCTTTTATGCATCGTAACAGCATTGCATCGCGTCGGCTCCGTTGACGACGAGCCGAAGAGACGACGTGATGACAATACCGTGCAGTGCTTATATGTGTGAATTTACCTTTAAACCAAGTACTAGGTACTTACTTCGCCCTCATATATTTCACGAACTCAACGTAATCATATCCCTTAGGCAGCTTCACAGTCGTGACAGTAGCCAGACGGTCTTCTGGCTTCGGGATCAAGAACTCGAAGGCATACTCCCGAAGACGCTTGTGGAAGCGAGCTGTGGTGGCGGCGTGACGGGCCCAGGAGGCGGGCAGGGTCTCCTTAATGATCTCCTGAAGGCAACATCGGAGGGCCCAGAAGAGTGGGGGACTCAAAGTGTGGTGGTATCTGGAGATATGCATTAAAATGAGCGTTTAGTTGTAAAATCTTGAAATTGTATCCTGTCGCAATGATGCTTCTTATCAAGTCTAGATAAATAAGGAGTATTGATAATTTCTAAGCAACTAGAACTGGGAATCTTGTATAGGAACCAGAATCTTACAATCTATGAATGGTCAATATTGAATGTAGCTTGTTGGTTTTACGCCTTCGGACCCGTGATTTTAAGTTTTAATTAACAAATGATCGTGAACGTGCCACTTAGGAATCGTAAGAGGGTTTATTTTTAACTAATACCTTGCTTATATTACTTATTGATAGAGCTACAGCGTATCGAAAATTAATAAGTATTCCTTACGTTCTTGTGTTTCCGTAGCAGTTCCATTGTTGCGCTAACAGCTTGATGTCGAAGTAGAAAGGAGGATCGTGCTTCATGCTTTTGATTTTTGCTCTAATAGAAAAATTTAAAATAAGTTAAATACTTCACAGGAAACATGTTTGCCATTTTGTGATTCTAAGATTGTATGTAGATTACATGACCAATTGCTGATTCTTGCAGCTTTCAAAAATATCTTACTCGGCACGTGCACTGAATGCCACAGGAGATATTCCAGCTGGTCCACTGAACACCTTCTGGGTGGAGGTGTAAACACCATCGATTCCCCATTCGTCCATGAAGAATGGAACTCCTCCCAGCGACACCACTGTGTCCACCAGAAGCAAGGTTCCATACCTGAAAATATTATTACCATTATTTTATCAGCCTATATCACCCTTCCACTGCTGGGCGAAGACCTCCTTCCACTTTTTTAATTACTCACGGCTGTTGTGGTCCAATCTTTCATGAAGGAAAATTACGAAGCAAAAATTGTGCAAGGAGATTCGCTAAGTTAAAAAATAATCAATTTCAAACCTCAAAGGACATTTTACAGGTAAAAGTTACAAAAGTTGAAAGTAACTCAAGTCAAGAGTAACGCTTAATGAAGTACGGAAAAACGAATAGTCGGTCGGAATAACCGAAAAACTTTTTATCTTAACTTTTACCGCGCTTGGTATTTTCCACTGCATGCTAATTGCAGACTCCTTCACAGGATGCAATTAAAGAGTTTTCAACTCGAACGTGTTCAAGAGAGCTAGATCTAAGTAAAAAGCCAAGTCAGGATCAGGAATGAAAGAGACAACGACTGTAATTAAATTGTTCGGTTCCTGTGCCCCAGTCTTATTCCTCGGGCAATCAAATAGTTTTTCTGCTAAAGTTGGCTGCTTTTTTAATTTGGAAGTGAAAGGTCGACAGGACGAATGGCTTAGCACAGATTGGATAAAGCCCGGGTTGTGGTTTTTATAACAGTTCGTTAAGTTGACAGACAAGGAGCAAAGATGGGAGGAATAGATAACTAGCCTTCGCTTGAGGTTTGGTGACCGCTTAATTTGGTTGGAATGTGTTTATTCTAACGGTTTTCTGGTATGTGCCAAACAAAGGTAAGCGCGAGTTTAAAAAAAAATGCAAAACAAATAAATATGACATTTAAAAGCGAACTAGTTTATTCGAATTGGCCTGAAAAGCAATCGGCTTGAAATTATTAGTTACGTGAAACGTGTTTTCTCTCTAGGTCACTCGTTTAGTAATCCGAGACGCGCCGACTGGCCAAGCCTAGGCTTAACTCAATAACTACGTGGTAGCTACTGAACCTATTCTATTAGTTATCCTTTCTCTCAGCTGGACTGGTTACTAGGCATTGTCGATGATTCTATTATCCCTTATTTGCTAGTTCAAATAACAGAGTCGCGTTTTTTAAGGCGAGCTCTTTGCCTTTCACGTTGAGACTATGTTTGAAGTAGCTTGAACTCAAAGTAAATTTTTAAAAAGGTTAGACAAGAGATACTTTGTAGGCCTAAGTTTCTTTGTCTCTAACATAAATAATATCTGATTATTAGCCATATACATAAGTCTAGATATCCGTACGCAAAATACGCGCTTTGGACGTGGAGTTGCGGACACCGGCCGTTATACAATACATTACAAGTCTAGATATACTATTTTTAACCCAATAAAATTAAAACTCGACTTGGACTCTGCAAAAAAGTAACTGTTTCGTAATAAACAAACATAATATTTTTACTTATTAATCCCATGCATAAAACCTCTTTCCTTATTATTTTTAAACGCAGTGCTAACTGGCCATTCGTGCCCAAAATAATTATGTGACGCCATTAATGTTTTCTTTTTCACTAATTTGTTCATAATGATTTAATGTGGCTTTTGTTTATTTTTTTCACCAGAACCGACCAGTCTTTTTAAAATGTCATTATTTTACACACCTCTTTATTATTTACCTATTCAATTGTGCATGTTTTTTTGTCAATGTTTATGTTTTCGTGCCTTTGTTTTGACTCTAAAGATATTCAAAAGATTCTAAAGATATTACAGGAAATGGATAGGATTAAAAGGCCATAGGTACAAAGTACAAAGTTGCGTGTGGCCAAATCCGAACGAAAACCGTCATCTTACTTTTTTCGATACAAATTTCACAAATGTTTACCAACAGTTTAGGCAGTACTAATGTTACCCTGCCAATATTATTCAAGCGCCAAAAGATCATCAGTAGCACTTTACTTACTTGTGGCAAAGATCACCCAAGCCCTGAAGGTTCTGCACAGTCCCGGTTGAGGAGTCACCGTGTGTGACGAAGAGGGCAGCTGGACGCAATCTCTTTAGTTCAGGTTCCAGCTGTTCAGGACGGAAGGTGACGTCAAATGGAACACTGACCACGTCTGTTTTAATGCCTAGAATAAATTACAAATAGAAGTTTATCCAAGGTCACTTATGAAGGTGTGGGGCGCAACGAATTAAAAATAATACGTAACAACACAACATGCCAGTCTCTACGAAGGGCTTGGTAGAAATTTACATTTCTTAACACTCTTATTCAGTTTGGTATATGTCCCTGTAATAGGGGGCGAACATATTGTCATAAACGGACAGAAAGCCAGCTTGCGAACTGCTACTGACCAATTCCAGATACAAAACTCAATAACACTTTTCCTGGCTTATAAATTTAACCCAAAACCTCATGCACTTAGCACTTGCAACTAATTCAAGAAAATATACTGTTATGATAATGAAAAATTATAAATTACCATATCTATTAGCCATCATAAACGCGCGCTGATCCCAAATGCCCCTGGATGCGATGAGCAGGGTTTCCCCTTTATCCACCAGGTTGCTGATTACAGCCTCCATGCCGGAGTGACCAGACCCACTCATGGCTAACACCAGTTTGCTGCGAGTTTGGAACACGTACTGTAAGCCAGCACGAATATCATCCAGAACCTGTAATAAAGAATGCACGAGCAATTTTAGTAAACAGAAGCTAGCTTTCCTCTTGCAACATTTGATATTTTCTGATTGTTTTTTTTTCCCATTTTGAAGATAAGATCCTAAGCATGTAGGTATCATTATATTTATAGAGCTAAAGATCGAGAGTTTTTTTTTGTAAATTTAGTTCACGTAATATAGACCTTAATACCTTCTTTGTGAAATCTAAGTGGTAAACAGTTATAGAGACTGGCCACATGAGCCCAAATTAATGATGTGATGCTATTAAGTTTTACTTTAAATGATTTATTTTTAAATAGTAAAAATGGCATTTACAGCCGCCTGTGTTGTTTTCATTTGTATTACATTCAACATTTGTACTTCACATATCGAGTTTTAATAAACGTTAACTCAAGTAATAATGAACGTGGTTGTTTCCAGAGTAAAATAATGGTGAGTAATACGAGTAATACATAGTGGACTAAAATTTTACTCAAAATTGCATAATTATTTTATAGTCATTAAATTCTTTTGTATTTTCATTCTTCATTTTATAGTTGTAGTAGTTCGTGTTTTAGTAGTCTTATTAATAAAAATAGCTAATTATTATGTTTCAATGAAATAACAATATTATATTTCTGAATTATCAATTTATTATTCAACAACTTCAAAATCTAAACGAATATGAAAGCCTTCTTATTCAAAATCACGTTTCAAAAAGTATTCAACGAAAGAAGGCGTCATTAAGCCCGTATACAAAATATGCAAAGAAAACCTCAACTCATATTTGAGCTTACTCTTGAGATATGACAAGTGCTGACCTTGGTCGACCGTATGTTTGCCATCCCTTATATAATGGGAACAAACTCAAAAAGGTTGTTTACCCCTCAAAACACTTAGGAGTATTGCGGTGTGCAGCATTCTTGTTACTCATGAGCGAGACCTTACTTTATTATTCATGTAATTTCACCTGAATACATAAGAAACCAAGGTTTTGTTTTTACATAACAGGCGTGTATTCTCGTAAGTACCGAGAGGTGACGTCACAAACCGTTTTCGTAATTTCCACAGGCCGAAATTTAAATTGTCATATGAAGGTAGTAAGGAGACAAACTGACTAGAAGGTACGATTGTAGAAAATACTGAGATGTAAGAAGTCTAAAGTTACCAATAAGTATCACATGAAATTGCTGAGCAACAGCTGAGAATAGATCTATCCAACCAGCGGAAAAATCTTAAATTTATCATCTAACAGACAATACACACTAAACCGCTGGGTTTAGAAGCATTACATTTTGCGTAAGAGTTTAATATAAAACAAAAGTAAGCACTAAGGAAGAGTTTTTAAAAGTTCAGTTCCTAACGAGGTTAATTAGGGGATGAAAGTTTGTGTGGAAGCAAATTTTTATGTTTGGCAATTTTAACACTATCGGGTACGCAGTTTGTCATATAATAAAAAATAACTACTTACGTTGAAGAACTCATCGCAGATGGGTGAGAGGACAGGCTTGCTGAGAGCCTCCGCGACGGACGGCCAGTAGTCGCAGGGTCCCGGTCCACACAGCAGCGGTTTGACTATCTCCCGCTCCACGATCCTCGGAGGAGGCACTATGAACTTGTTTGACGACATCTTGGGTAAGCTTGCAAGAACTGGAGTTGAAACAGTGGTTAAAACACAAGAGGAAATATCAACGTGCCATACGTTGATAATGTGTCAGAAGTTGATGTTCGAACGTATGTGTTACCGTGAAGTCCGTTAAAAAAAATGAGGACAACAAAAAACCCTCTAACTTTATAATTATGTTTCTATGGAAATTGTTAAAATAGTTGTAATCAGTCAAAAGTAATTGACAGATTTTTGCACTCAATAGTAGGTTTGACTGATTTACAGTTTTGATTAAGACAATATATGGATAAGCATTTAAAAATAAAATTAAACACGCAATCGTAAAATGTTATTCTGCAGACAATACACCCATTTACCTAAGTACCTTACTGTTTCACGCTAAATAGAGTTGTGGTTAAGATAATTTTATACCCCATCTTTTATCAACATGGTCATGTTTATGGTCATTTAAGAGATAACACTAGAGATCAAAGTGCATACAAAGATATAGAGTGATTTCATGGTGTGTAATACACTGTCTTCTCAAGACAACTAGGTACCTTTAATTTTTTCGTGTCATTAGCATTTATCAAGCTCGTCTCGAGTGAAACTATCTCGCACTCAGTGACCGATATTCGGCGCAAGTATTTGTGAAGTTTGGTTACCGGAATCGGGTTAATGTTTAGATTTAGTGCTAATAGGGTGGTTGTAAATTTGCTACAATGTTCTGGCGCTATCGGATGGCACATTTGGCAAGTGCGCCGCGCCCGGGGCGCGCGCCGCTTGCCAGCCTCATATTTGTTCCACATGCTATCGTTACTAGCCTGCGGTTTAACAATTGTTTTTATATCCCAGTTTACCATTCATTCACGGTATTTTCGTTTAAAAAAAGAAACCCCAATGTATTTTAACGTTTAACCGTGCCACAGATAAGGGAGGTCAATAGTGCATTTGGCAGCGCGCTTATTGACATGATAGTTCGTCGTATCCGAGCTAGAACCGAGGTTATATAAGACTGAGACGTGGGATGAAGATCGAACGAGCGCAATGTTGTCTCGACAAATTGATTCGATTCCCATCGCGACTGTCGAAGCGATCCCGGCTTCCCGGCGGGACACAGCGGAGCGAAAGACGAACGACCCGCCGCGGGGACCTTCACGCTTACAAACAACACGGCTCCGGCAGGAATATCATCGTCTTGTCAGAGCTACAGCCGCAGAATGCAGCGTGAATAATATCGTTTGTTTACACATTTCCACTTGCTTCATGTTTGTTATGTTTTTTAACTAATATGTATCGGTACTTACACGTGGTGTGGGACATAGAAAGATAAAAGAATTTAAAGGTTAACGAAAAAATAATCAAAAAAAAAAGGTTTAAGTATATAACTCACTTTTAAATCACTGTCTCGAATATAGACTTATTGTTTGTTTCTAATCATAATGTGCTATGCCAATGTGTCCCTCACCAGTGACTAACGAGAACTGACGATAATTGTGGGTCATTAGTTTATGTATCGATAATATTATAATGATACAATAGTTTACAGTTAGTTATGCCTCTGCCGTAGATATGAGAGAATAAGACATCGTTGTATTCGTCAAACGAAAGATACGTTTTATTTTCATTGTTGAGAATGTTTTCTAGCAATCGTGGCTCTTTAACTAATTGAGACATAAAGGTAATTAATGTGGTTTGTGGTTACAAACAAGGTTTTTATAATACTCTCTATGACTTTATTCTGCGATCGATATTCGAATTCCTGTTACTTAGTCATATTGTTGTTGTACAGAGCGTAGGTAACAAACCAATATAATCTATAAAATCCCATACTACTATTATTTTGGAACAGAAAAAATTCTATGTTGAAAAAAAACCCATTTTATTAAAATTATTAAAATCTCCGACTCCGCGTGCACCGTAGGATCACAGTGGCGAGTGCGGAGATTTAAAATATTAATGAGGCTGTTAATCTTGGACAAAGTAGTCTCTTTCCATGCAAGACAGATAAAGAAGTCGGATAGCTGATGGTTGAACACATCTGCTGCATGTCACACGACTACGACGAGACGGCAGGATGAGTTGGATTTTTTACAAAAAGGACGGGCACCTGAAGAAGTTGAGTTGGGAACAAGTTCGGACTAAGGGTGGCCCTTGTCCTGTAGCGGAACACTGCAGGCATTTTTCATATATTAATACATAAAGGGGTTAGGCAGAGGCTACCTTGTTGGACTAGTGGTCGCCAGCAGTTTCGCTCGCTAGCTTTCTAAGATTTCACCAGTTCAATTCCCAGGTCGTACAAAGTTGTTTTTTAGGAGTTTAGATTTGTGCCCAGTAGATGGCAATGGGCTAGCCATCTTTTTTTGTGCCAATTTACACGTTCATGTGCCAGCCTCATCCAGTTTCATCCCCCGATAGCAGCAACGTCCTCTGCTCATCTCGACATTGGGCCACTGACTTTTTGGATGATAAGTCAAATGTTGGACTTATCATCATCGCGCTTTGCTAGATATCATGCCAACTCCATTTAAATTCCATAACGCAATTTTCAATGGGAGGTCGTCGCGCCCTATTACACGGGACTAAAACATAGCTGGCAAAATGTGGTTGTACTATGGGTATACAGGGCGTCCCACGGATATGCCACGTGGAGGGAAAGTACCTTGACTATTGTAGATGGAACATTTTACTGAAAGAAGACATTATTTGAATTTAAACAAACAATTAAAACTACATTAATAGATATTTAAATAATTACATGGTTGAACCGGGAATCGAACCCATTACATGAGAGAAATAATCAAAAGAGTGCGACTTTGTATTCAACAGGAAGGGACTCATTTTGAGCATTTGATAAATTGATTAATTTTGTATTAAAAATGTTAAATTTCATGGTCTTCCTATTATTTGTGACACTATGTTATTTAGCAAAAAATAATCCTTATGATGAAGCCTTTAGATCGGTATGATAAAATTACAGGGTGATTATTTTTCTCATGTAACGGGTTCGATTCCCGGTTCAACCATGTAATTATTTAAATATCTATAAATGCAGTTTAAATTGTTTTTTAAATTCAAATAATGTCTTCTTTCAGTAAAATGTTCCATCTACAATATTCAAGGTACTTTCCCTCCATGTGGCATATCCGTGGGACGCCCTTTTATAACCCCTGCTGAATAAAACAAGAATTATTTAATTTCTTTGATTTATTATATAAGATTAAGAAAATAGTTAAAAATAAAAACAATACAAAAAAGTAGGTATCGCACAGCTAAGCCGTTTACTAACGTTTTTTTTTTAATTATCAAATCATTTTGCCGGAGTAAGTGCTCGAAGCGTATCGGCCATAGCGGCGGTCAGTACATCCACAACGTCTTTTCTAGCGTTGACTCCCATGATGCCGACGCGCAATGCTTTGCCCAGCGTTGGGCCCCGGCCCTCCAGGATCAGGATATTGTGGCTGTTGAAGTTGAAAAATATTTAAGTAATTAGTACGTGGTAAGAAAAAAAAAAACAGAGAGAAAAGATGGAAGTTGGCAGAACAACAACGTTTCGGTGTATTAATTTCTCTTTAGTCTCATTAAACTTGGCTTGAGATATAAGTTAAATTTTGTTTTACAGGACAAGGACTTCCAAAATAAGTTACGCCCGGCTTCGTTTGCAGCGCTTAAAATCCACAAGTAAAAATAATCGTACAAAGGCGGCCTTTATGCCCAGGGCATTTCCTACCAGTCGACCATAGAGTGATACACAGATAAAACATTGGCCCCCAACTTTGATAACCCAATCTCTATAGAACCAAGTAGAAACACAACAGTACTTACTTTTCCCTCATGTAACTCGCGAATTCTATATAGTCAACTCCTGAAGGAAGTACCACGGTAGTGACAGTAGACAGCCTGTCCTCTGGCTTTGGTACGAGGAACTCGAAGCCATACTCTTGGAGTCGCTTGTGGAAGTAAGCCGTGCTGTCGGCGTGGCGGGCCCAGCTGACCGGCAGGGTCTCGTTAGTGATCTCTTGGAGACAGGCGCGGAGAGCCCATAGCATTGGGGCACACATTGTGTGGTGGTATCTGAGAAAATGTTATGTTATGTTAGTCACACATTTAATCAACAACAACATCAGTAACATCGTGAGGAGATCTGTATTTATAATACCTACTAATAATTGATATAAATCTGAAATCGCTAATTCGCTTTGATCAACACATGCTGTAATCGCCACGAGGAAACCATGATATTTCTCTGCGCTAGAAGACGCCTTTGCCCAGTCGGACAGATACAGGCTGGTGTTGTTTTATTATTTACTTAATACCTACAGAGAGACCTCCAAATCACTCCAGGGTCTCTTGGTCGTGTGTCGAAATTTTTTTATTTAGTCCGTTAATTAGATTACTTACCAGAAAATATTAGACACGTATTTTTTCTTTTGCTCCGTAAACATAAAATGACGAAGATACAGAGCGTGGAAAATTCATGTGACATCACGCCTAAGTACAATTTTTACTTAGCCGTGATGTCACAAGCCCCCACTCCTAAATTTTAATGTGCTTAATCTTTGTAATTTTTTATTGAATTGACAAAGCAAAAAATATGTGTCCAATATTTTTTGGCAATCTAACTGACAGACCAAATAGAATATTTATTTTTTATTCCACTTCCTCGAAAACTGGCTCTTCTCGCACTACGATTAGGTTCAACATGCTGTGGATTTCACCATCGTGGTTTTCTTCTTAAATTCCCGCACTATAGTGCGGAAATAAAAATTCCACAGCCAGGTGGTGAGGCGCCGCGCCCCCCTCATTTTTTTTTCTATTTCATTGAATCAATTTGGACTTTGAACAAATTCGGACTAAAACTAAAACCAAAAAACTAAAAGTGTATTGAAAAACGTCGTTTGATACACGTGGGCATTTGTTACTGCAGTTCTCGGCCCCATAACACCCTCGCCTGCGTCTCGTGTGTGTATTTCGCCTCGGCCGCAATAACAAACTTTCCCCACTTATATCAAAATGTACTATTCTCTCACAGTCATCATGCCTATTTATTGGGAACGAAAACCTCCAAATTAACTAAAAAGTCATCTCGTTAAGAAATAACACTCACTGTCTTGTATTTCCGTAGCAGTTCCATTGTTGAGCTAACAATTTGACATCTAAGTAGAAAGGAGCAGGGTCATATGTTCTATTATTTATCTTTTGCCTGAAAAAAAGCAAAACATGTACTTTAACACAGAAATTAAATGATTACCTACAGTGCCGATTGATTCTGTTGGAGCGTGGTATTAATCGGAATGAAGGCATTCCCAATTAAATATCAACAAACACTTTTAAAGTTATATTATAAGTGCAGGAGAATAATGCCTTCATGTCAATAAAGCCATGGAATACTGTAGTGAACTTGTTCAATATTTGAGGGACCAAAATAATATTGTCTTACTCTGCGCGGGCGCTGAATCCCACAGGAGCTATTCCGGCTGGGCCACTGAACGCCTTCTGAGTGGATGAGAATGCCGCGTCTACTCCCCATTCGTCCATTAGGAAGGGGGCACCAATGAGTGACACTACAGTGTCAACCAGGAGTAAAGCGCCATATCTGAGAAGTGAAAAAAAAAGATTTTAATTTGCTTAAGTTCATTGTGTTTGTTGAAGGTGCAAAGTAGAGAGTAGAGAGTAGTTTTGTTGAATTCATTTCGAAAGGAGTGTAGTCAGTCAATAAGGAAAATAATTTTAAAATACGTATAGAAAGTGTAAGGGAAATATAAGAATGTATTAATAAAATTGATGGTTTTATGATGCCAAAACTGACATGGATGCCACAAAAAAAAAAACAAATTAAAACTAAAAAAATTATGGCATCTCAATTCTTTTTGGCAAAAATGGCCAGCTTTTTTTACATTTCTTAGTACTTACATAATTATATAGCAAGAACTTTGCATACTCGGAATAAAATATTATTTCGTAAAAAATAGTTTTTTTTTTATTATGTCAGTGTATAACTGAATTAGAAAATGAAGAAGAAAAACTGGTCGATCTAAAAGTTAAAATTGGCACGGATGCCACAAAAAAATAAACAAAAAAATATAAAAACTTTACGGCATCATTATTTTGGCCATCTTTAAATTTCTTCGTACTTTCACAGAAAGGAGTTTGCTACCCGGACTTTGATACCCGGAAAAAAATTAAAGAAATCAATTTTTCACAAATAAACTCCTTTGAGTTGGTGAATGAAGTTATTTTGATATTTTATAAGTAGAAAATATGTTTTGTTGAACAATGATTGTTAATATTTTATTTCCCTGTCATTTCTTTACTTACTTGTGGCAAAGATCGCCCAGGCCTTCCATTTTCTGTACTGTACCGGTCGAGGAGTCACCGTGTGTGATGAACAGGGCAGTAGGTCGCAATCTCTTCAGTTCAGGTTCTAGTTGTTCCAGTGTAAAGGTAGCATTCATTGGTACTTTGGTAACTTCAGTTTTAATTCCTGGAACCATTCAGATAAAAGTAGATAAATGTAATTTACTAATTATATGTTATAGCTGTACGTGGACCCGTCAGAAGTAACGCCGTCATCATGTTTTCTTAATACATTTCATACCTGACTGAAAGATCTTTGCCAAGCTGTTTTTAAAAGTGGTACAAGCAAGCAGTATATGAAATTAAATTAAAACTCTAGAAAATACAGACTGGTTTCACGAAAAGGAACAAACAAAAAAATCCGTTGATAAAAAAAAAAAGAAATATTATTATTGTTGCATGGTTTTCTTCGTTTGAATAACATTGAAATGAAGGGGTGCTTTTAATAGACAGCCGAGAAATCCATTTACAACTAAAGAATGTTTTCTAGATCAAATGAATTTTACCTAATCTCTTGGCAATGATTTCCGCGCGCTGATCCCATATACCCCTGGAGGCGATTAGTAGGGTTTCTCCAGGAGCCACTAAGTTGCTGATCACGGACTCCATACCAGCATGACCGGCCCCACTCATGGCTAGCACCAGCTTACTCTGAGTTTGGAAGACATATTGCAAACCTGCTCGTATGTCGTCTAGTACCTGCGAAGTAATTCTTAAATTAATGAAACTTGCATTAGTGATTAATCATTACATCACGCTGTTTTTCCCGAAGGGGTAGGCAGTACGCCCACATTTCGGCGTTAAATCTCATGTAATAAGGGCTGAATCAAACCCTGGGCTACTATTGAAAATATCCCAACTTAAAGGAATACTTACAGTTAGTAATAAGTTATGGCTTTTCCGGGTTCAGAACCAAATCACTACGCTTAGAGAGCTTATATTATTGTCTATTCTACTTCAAACAATACTGAGTTAACTTCCTGCAAAGCAGCTCTTATAGCAAGTCCCTAAACCTGAATTAGGTCCTACATAGTTCACTGACGGTCTGCCGTTTTTCACCCTTATGCCCTAAGTAATAAGGTTGAAAAGTAGAGCGTCAGTGATCTCGGATACTTATTAATGTACCTTATCGAGCAAGGTGTGTTTAAAAGGGTTTGTTTAATGAAGAGATAAGTAACCTAAGTTTAACTATGTATAAAATATGCCATTCAAATGCAATAACTTGATATTTTATTTCTTACAGAAGTAAGAAGCACGAGCCTTATAATAATAACTGTATTACCTACTAAGCAAGTAAATACTTCATCATCATCTGCCTAGCCTTTTCTCAACTGTGTTGGGGTCGGCTTCCAGTCTAACCGGATGCAGCTGAATAACAGTATTTTACATGGAGCGACTGCTTATCTGACCTCCACAACCCAGTTAGTACTGGGTAATACGATACCCCTTGGTAAGCCAGGTTGTCAGACTTTCGACTCACTGACTACCTGTAACGACTGTCAAAGATCTACAGTTGACAGCCGGGAACAACGGGCTTAACGTGCTTCCCGAGGCATGGAGGAAACTCGGTATATATGGGTGGTCAGCCATCCACCGACCAACCTAGGCAAGCGCGACTTAACCTGACGATCGACCCGAGCGGCTGTTATTATTTAGCCAGAGCTGAAACACTTACATTAAAGAATTCATCGCAGTTAGGTGTGATGATTGGTCTGCTGAGAGCTTCCGCGACGGAAGGCCAGTAGTCGCAGGGTCCCGGCCCGCACAGCAGCGGTTTCACAAACTTCCGATCCACTATCTTCGGAGCAGACACCCTCAAATTATCGTAAGACATGGTTTCGAATCTGAAACATAGCAAATTCATAATAAAAGATTCTTTATGTTAAAAATTGTCTCAGGTTAAAATTGTTCTTGGGACCGTTTTGTACATATGTATAAATAAATCCTAATACAAGACTGCATCAGATTTTTTTTTCATCAAATCTCATTAATCTTCGAGGTTTGTATACCAAACCTCTTAATAAATAATTCTACAATATACAAGAAAGTCAATCAGTAAAGCGACGTTCAAAACAGGCGAAATAAAATATTGAATGTCGCATGCTACAAGTAGCATGTTTTGCACACGGTCTGAAGTATTAAGTATATGTGTTTGTTGTACAACGAATGAAACGTGATGGCTAGTTACTCATTATTAAGATAATAAGCCAAACAAGCCCGTAATGAGGGTTATCCTTTGATCAATATTTTTGTGAAGAGATAAGAATCAGGAAACATATTTATGATTCACTAGCATCCGCCGGCGGCTTCGCCTGAGCAAATTATTATTTTTTACACAATATCTTCATAAATGATAGACAATGTTTTATTTTCATATTATAAGCTATATTACTGTGATCTTTTATCAAAATTTGTTCTGTCGTTTTTGCGTGAAAGTATAACAAACATCTATCCACAAAATACCATTACAGTGAACATCAACCTACATGATGTTGTCCTATCACTTTCGATCCAGGGTTTTACTTACTAATCAAATAGAGCCAATACCGACACTAGTAATTAATTATGTACTTCACAAATGCTGGACACAACTTTATAGAAAAGTTTCTGTTTAAGTAGTTAGACTTTTTTGTGAGTTCACAAAAATGCATTGTTTGTGATTAGTTACAAAATTTAATTTTGTTATTGTGTACACTATCGCATTAGGTTATCTACCCTGTAATAATAGTCGTAAGATGGAGATAATAATAAATAAATAAATAGTGTGATCGGAATATTTATTTTAATATGTTTTAAATTAATTGAAAAAAATAACAAATATCATCTGTTGTGACTGTAAATATAAAATGCTACAGAAGAAACTGATTTTGGTATATTTTATTAATGATATTTCCATTCTATATTATGTTAATTTTACTTACAATGTCAATGTAGCTCGTAAATCGACGTAAATTTGAACACAACTCTAAAACTTACAAAACTCACAATCACAGGTTAAAATAAATTATTTTTACATTTAATCTGCGTTTAATTGCATAATAACTGTACCACACAGCCGTTCTACTTAGCCAATGATAACAATGGTACAAGGGATTATAGTTTTGCATTATATACTCGCACCGATCTTATCAACTAATCAGTGTACCTATATGATTATATGAGAAATAATGACAATGCTGTTTTGTAAACACTGAATGATAGCGGTTTTGTTTTGCATGACATCTCATATTTACCTTACCGAAATTTAGATTTTAGTGGAAATAACACTTTTTTTGTCATTACTTACGAAAACCTTTATGTTTGTCATTACTTTGTACCATAGTCTACCGACCTAATTTGTAAAAGAAATCGTGTGATGTGAACTGAGTGAGTTACTCGTAAATAATTTTGAATCTGTTCTTATGTAATTTAAATGTGTTCCAAAATATATTATTAATATTCGTCGAACGTCTTCACGGTTTCAAATAGTAAAGCATCAATACCTCCAGGTCGTAGGGGTGGAGAGGGAGCCGCCACTTGTGTGGCCCAGCGTAAGGCATGCCGCAATAGCGGTTTTAAGGCCTCGTATGAACTCCTTCATGCCTGATAAGACTTACTTTCCAGCAGACACAGGTACTCTGACGTTCAGGTGAGCCGACGTCAACCATTTTAGTTACTGCCTCGACAACACGGCGCAGCATACTCTGGAGTAGTGCCCAGCTTGCAGCAGCTTTCACTGCTGCGGAAAATCTCCAGTGGAACGGAACCCCAATCGAATGGTTGCGGTTCCGTCCATGGTCGGGAGCGATTGCTATTGCGATTGCGTAGGACCCCGTTGCCACAAAGGTTACAATCTCCCTACCTTTCCAAAGCAGGGCCAGGTGTGAAAGGGTGCGCAATACCGCCACAGTGGTGTGTTGCCTGTGGGTAACAGGCTTGAGCTGTCTGTCACCTGAACAGACCCAGGCCCGAGACCGCGGCGCGCCGTGTTCTGCGCTTGCCTCTCAAGAGCAACTACAACCGTATAAGGACGGGTGACGAGATCCGCGTGAAAGTCATGCGGACCAATATTTGACATTTGACACACCCTTAGGTGTGTGACGAACTGCGTAAGTGCTCCATCACCCCGTAGGCCGCGGTGCTGAAGGTAGTTGAGGAGCATCGTGTTGTAAACATTGTTTTTTGCTCTCTTTGTTTTCTTAGTATCTGTAGGCAGCCTGTAAGCTAAGTAGCTATCTATGTGTTTCATGTTGTTCAATGTAGACAGGACGATATTTCACCATGATTGCTTGTACTTATCGCTAAAAGTCAGCCCCCATGACCTATAAATCGTAAATACTGCTTGTCATTTAGTTTATAGAAAACATCACACCATGACTTTATTTAAATATAAACACTTGTGGCTTACATTAAGATAAGATAACGAATTAGTTACATATAATATTAAATATCCACTAATACTGCTTCATAATATGTTTATTACTTATTGATATATTGAAATTTATTTCGATTTGATGACTTACGAAAATGACATTACAATATTGTATGAATTATGAATTTAATGTAATTTTAGACAATTTAATCCAATTGCCTCAGCATTTTTCCAAGTATGTTGAGGTCGGTTTTCAGTCTAGCCGGATGCAGCGGAATACCAGTATTGGTGGTTGTCAGGCTCTGGGGCTTCCGACTACCTATCCGTTCCGTCTGTCAAAGATCTAGGAACGTCCGCTGGGATTAACAGCGCTTTTCAAGGTACGAAGAGGTTACGGTATGTTAGGAAACTCACCGATCCATGACCCGTGTGGCTGTTATTATTTAGCCACGAGACCAATTTTATTCAAATGACCGATCTAGTTTCAAAAGGAAAGATCATTGTTTTAACTACTAGTTTTTCAATAATAAGAATTGAAAATAAATAAAAACTAGGTCGTTAAAATAATTTTGGTATTCTTTAAATATTTATAGTGAATAAGAAATGTTGATAGAATGAACTACGACCAACAGTTTTCAAATTGTTGAAAATATCTTCGAAATAACTAAGTTGTCGATAAACCAATTTTCTTACGTCAACTTGGTTCTTTTTTGCTTTCTTTGTACTTTTAGCCGTAAGTGTCCTTTATTTAGGTATTGACGTGTTTGGTGTTGTTTATAAATGGGTGAATATCCCGGCGGCAAATTTTACTTGTCCACATTGAGAATCGATGTGTTGATAGGATGTTTGTTATTTATTTTTTATAATGAACTACGTAACTTGTTTCAATTAGGTTAATAAGCAAATTATTTTATAAATAATGATGTTTATTTATGATATTCTGTTCATAAACATAATTTAAATTTTCATAAAATTTGAAGGCCTTAAAAGAATGCACCTCTTTGCTGTAAAAAAAAATCACCGTCAACTATAGGGAATCGAACAGTTGTTTTATGTTATTTAGTGGCAAAATCAGGAAAAATAAAACCCTCGTGTGGGATAAATGAAAAAATCCACAAGTGTGAAATATGTACATTGCATGTTCAACCTAATCGTAGTGCCATAAGAGCCAGTTTCGAGGAAGTGTATAGAAAATTAAAATTTTTGTGCCACTGATTTTTCAATTTTGGTGTACGATTTTCAATTTTGGTGGTCACACTGGATTTTGAACTAAAATATCTAAAAAAGTTTTCGAGGTATTCTCAGACCTCTTGAAGATCCTTATAGTTTGGACTTTCTATTCATAAACCAGGTCCTTTTTCTTTTAAGAAAATTGAAGAAAATTTTCTCCACCAAAATTGATCAAAAATGCACTTTGTTGATATTGACCCAAATATCATGTGATACGATAATTCACCATGATTACACGACCTTATCATTCATGTGATCACCATGATCCCATGACCCTTGATTACGGCTAGTCATCCAATTATCACACCATGACTTCAATTTGCTGAATGTCAATACTTTTGGCGGTACTCATTGATAAGATAAATGGAAATAATTATTGTATTCAATTTCTTCCTACCAATACTGTATTTGATATGAATGATATGATATTTGATTCATTAAAACATATTAATTAGATTCTACCAAAAATCTTTTCCATATTTACGTTCATCATTAACACAATATTCGTAACTTTCATGTAGGCACGTTTCGATCAATGAATTTAATGTAACTTACACTATCACTTACAATATATTCCGCGATATATAGATATATTCCGCGGCTATTTTTCATTTGTCATCTCGTGATCATGGCGCTTGCAACAGCGTCGAAATATCGGGAGCTCAATATAAAAATAATCGCGGAATATATCCCGTAAGTGATAGTGTAAGTTCCGTTATAAACCGTGAAAGCTTAAACCAGTGTTTGAATTTAATGTGTTTAAAATTTAGACAATTGTTTCAATTAGGGGTTTTATTTTAATTATTTAGCAACGCTGAGGGTTTTTAAAGTTTATGAAAACCATTGCTAAACTTGGTACTTATATTCTAAAAGTCCAATATTTTCTTGGGAACATAACATTAGGTACCTGAGAATGCCGATTAAAAACATGTCACTTGCAAAGACCAACTTTACTGGTTGCTTTCATCTAAATGTTGTAGTGAAACGCTTTTGTAATATTATAATGTCTGAACGAAGTAAAAATAATAATATTTTACGATATTAAAAAGAAGGTTTATATTGTTGCTACGACGTAACCATCAATGATGACGTCACAGCTATGCAAGCTACGCATGCTACGCCGTCGTAGCAAACTACGGAAGGATAGGCAAGCGATTTCGTTAACTCACCGCTGACCGCTCTAAGTGAGTTAACGAAATTACGTTGTTTTCGAAAATGTAGCTGATAGTAACTAGTTCTAGTTACTAGCTTTTGGTTAATAGTCTATAGTTATTAGTTCAGTTACTATTTTTAGTTACTGGTATCATTATCTGCCTAGCCTTTTTCCAACTATGTTGGGGTCGGCTTCCAGTCTAACGAGATGCATCTGAATACTAGTATTTTACATGAAGCGACTGTCTATCTGACCTCTAAAACCGAGTTAGTACTGGGTAATACGATACCCCTTGGTAAGACTGCTTGTCAGACTTTCGGGCCACTGACTACTTATAACGACTGTCAAATATCTTCAAATGACAGCCGGGACCAGCGGCTTAACGTGCTTTCCGAGGCACGGAGGAAACTCGGTATGTAATGGGCAGTCACCCATCCACAGACCAACCTAGGCAAGCGCGGCTTAACCTGAAGATTGACCTGACCGGCTGTAACTATTTCATCCACGAGGTGCTCTAGCTCCCCCGACGACGAGTTCCTCGAGCTCTTCTAGTTACTAGTATATAGATACGATATCATGGTATGTATCACACTAGATGCAAAAATAATAATGAAAAAAAAAAAACAATGAACAATGATGTATTTTTTCGAAGTGATTTTGACAAACTTAAATATAACGTTATGCTTATCTGAGTCCGTATTGATAGACCTGCAAATGCCCAAGTTTGTCATCACCAGTATGAGTCTTCTCTCAACTATGTCGGGGCCGTCTTCCAGCCCAACCAGTTGCAGCTGAATACACGTATATTTTCAGTGCTGTTACAGATACTCAATCGTAGTCACTTGATAGTTTTGGCTGCTTTACTCGATTTATTTACCATAATGTTACGCTTCAAAAGACCGTTTTCGATTACCAAAACAATCCCATTATCTAAAACTGCTAATCGCATTAGAAGTAAAGTACAGTTACATGGAACAGTGCAGCGTATGATTCATAAAGAGGATTTATTAACTCGTGCGCTGCCAGAACTTCACTAACTTTAGCTTTTGACGTGAACTACGGCTGTTTATAGTCCAGTGTTAAGAGCTTATTTTCTCATCAGCATTTTATGACTGAAGATTTGTTTGTTAGTTAACTGTCTAGTCGGTCTAGTGGTCACAAGACCTACTGTCCCGAGTTTGGATTTGTGCCCGATTTATGGCAAACCGCTAAAAACATAGTGCAGCAGGAATGATAGATATTCCTTGAAATGAATCACAACGACTTAATTGAAATGCTATAAAAATATTCCCAAAAGTAATGTTACAATATTTACACCTCGAAAAAAAACAAAATAACTTCTCAAGAAGAATTCCCATAAATTATTTTACTTTGAGCACAGCCTTTCATTTCGTAGCCTTTTAAGGAGCGAATATTTTAAACAACCGTCACTGAAAGCATTTTACGTCGAGGCCCGGGAAGTACTAGCACTTATTCATCTTTCCGCAAACAAATATAAGCCACGAAACAAATTTTAAATTAAATCCCTTTCTCTCGTCGAGTTAATGTCCCGCGAGACTTTTCTCTGGTTTTAATTTCCGGAGTGTTTTCAGTGAGGAAATAGTTGGTTGGGCAAACACTGGCCAACACTCCACGGAACGCGACAAAGGGCAGAATTAAACGCATGTATACTAAGTCGTACCTGTCAGCTGTAATGTAGGTTCGGGTGTGTATTTTGTCTAAACCTATTTATTTTACCCTCGTTGTTGACCCTACTATTTATTAACTTATTAAACGAAACTTTTAGTTGTTGTTGCCCTTTCGCGAGTCCGTCGGTATTTTAAACTTCAGTTTATTAATGACCTAGCAAGTAAATAAGACACAAACGACAGAATGAAGGAAGAACGAAGCACTTAGGAACTTATACAATTAATCGGACTTTCAGAGCTGATTTGAATTCTTTGGTAATCTACGGGACCATCTTGCAACACTAAATCAAAGTCACGTCACTTTTAAATCACCGTCTTGAATGTTAAAATAGTGAAGTCAACATTACGTAAAAATACGTCATCTTTTAACAATATTTTTGAGTACGTCTGCACGTCTCTCTTACATGAAAACAGCTTCAAAAGGGCAAAACAGCAACAACAGTTCATAAAGCTGGTTATACGTCGATGCTAACGTTTGCTGGTGAAATATGGCGGAGCAGCCAGGGCACAGCGCTGAGTGCATTAGTCGATTTAAGACGCGCATTACAGTGTACCCATTATTTTCACACTTCGTTTGGCAGTCGTCGACGTGGCCCGCTGTTGCCGCAATTTTCAGTTAGTCGACTAACTCCTGGCCGTGTCGTGAGCCGTTAATGTACTGGCTAATAGTTCACAGCAGGTTTTTATGTTTGCTTCTCCCCTTCTACTAAACAACTCATAACTTTCACGATGTAGAAGTCAATTACAACAAGTGTCTGTTGTTTTTAATTTTAGTGTTCTGACATTGGATGGTTTTGTTGAGCGAAGCTTTCAGTTTTAAGCGGTTTTTTTAAGCGAATTGACTACCAAGTTCAATGGTCCGTATATTAAAATCACAACTGTAATTTTTGACAACGGCTACAACAAGCAAAATTGTCGTAGGGCGTCAATTTACACGACAATTTATTTCCCTGAAGTCAGAACGTAGCAACCACTGGGGTGTACTATATATTGATTTTTCTAAACACTACAATAATCCACATAATATTGTACACCAAGAATTTAAGAGCTATCGAATAGCAACGGTTATTATATTGTAAATCGTAGGAGTGTACTCAACAGTATTGAATATCCTGTCTGTGATCGGAATTGCAATTCCATTTGCGCGGTCAGCTTGCCAGCGTTTCTGTAATTAATAACAATGTCAATATTCCAGATAGTTGTAAACACTCCAAACACTAAACTACGCAAGTTATAGGTGTATATGTATGCTTAGTTATGTATGTATGTGCACAGGAATTTTCCATTAATTAGCTTATTAGAGACTCGCTGTACTGTAGGTAGTTGTAATTAGAAGACATTATTTATGCATGTGCGAGTACGTCGATCGTTGTAAAATAATGCATAGAAAAGGGCTTACGTATAATTTTCACTAAGTAGGTTATTGCGAATGTAATTTTGATTAGGTTAGTTCAAAAGGAAAAAAAAATGATTTTTTTTCTAACTACTTCAAAAAATACTATGTACCTTATACATTATAAAGGGTTCAGCACACGTTATACTTACTGGCCTTACCCACTTTCTTTTCATAATTATATTACAATGTTGGGCTGCTCCCCTCTCTACCCAGGTACCTGAATGCGCCTCATTACACGTGCGGCGTATCTTAATTCGTAAGTGACACAATTATCCCCGCATTCCCCGCGCCACACTTATTTACATAATATTCAGATTTAGCCAATTTGTGATTGCACTCACAAATAATTAACGTTTAAAATGCAAGTCTACTTAGGATGGCGTCTCGGCTCGCATGCAAACTGTACTTTGATATTCTTAGGATGGGTAATTAAGCAAGATTAGCATTCCTTTTAATAAAGTCGCTATTTGTTGCTTTTTTATTTGTGGACTTAAATTCGTGAACAGATGAAAGAAGACATTAGTAATTAATTTTATGTGCGTTTTTTCAAATCTAAACTTAACGTACAAATAAGAATAAAGATATCATAACTCATAAGTAACTTAATTTTAATCAAAAACAAAATCAAAGCATTTATTTCAAGTAGGCCAATTACAGGCACTTTTGAATTGTCGAAACAAAGACGGCAATAAAAATTAAGCTACAGTCCCAGTCACAAGACATAATAACTGTGAAAGAACTGTAGTTGCCCATTCCAAAGCGTAGATCTCTATGGAGAAGAATGGGCAAGAAACTGCATGGACACTCTTTTAAATCATAATGTTTTTACAAAAATCTTGGATACATCATTCTTGTTGAGATGGTACATTATGCGAGAACGATGTAGCAAGACGTGCACGTAATAATAATAATAGTTTTGTTATGACAAAACAGCATTTTATGACTTAACAAATATTTCTTCAAATAACTCCAAATCTCTCTGTACACGGTTACTCTCAGTTACGCATGTTAACGAGTTGCAGTTAAAAATCAATTGAATCTTATGCCAGTCTCGAGAAATAACCGGAGACTTGTAAAACTTAACGATGTATGAAAACTACGGTCAACTCACATTACACTTATCAACTACTCTACTAGTTTAGAATTTCTATCATGAGACTTCGTAAAGGTATACGAAAGTCGAACGATTCTACGTTTACGAGGTTCCGTGTTTGTTTCCTGAGTTCTAGTTCTAGTTCTATTGTGAGTGATAAAAGTAAGGGTGCCTTGAGATTAACTTGATTTGTCCTCGATTGTCCTTGATTTGATCTCCTGTGTCAAGTAAGTTTTAGCAGCCGGGAAATTTTAAGATTTATTTATTTATTTATTTATGTCCACACAAAACACATTACAGGAAAAATACATAAAGACAAAGGAGCACAAAGGTACCGCTTATGTCATTTAGAAATCTCTTCCAGCGGACCTGCGAGAGGATAGATATAAAAGAAACGTAGACACAGTGTGTAAGAAGAATAAATTAACTAAAAAAAATAATAACACACAGGACACGAATGGAGGATGGTTTTATTTCACAGGATTCGAAATTATTTTTTTATCCACTTACTTATCAAGTTTTGATGTATGCGATCATTGAACTCAGAAGCTATTGTTTGACTTGTTAGGCTTCTTCATTAAACTTGCAACTATTTATAATGGTCGTTAAAGATCTTCATTGAGCTTCAAATGAGTAAAAGTATAATATTACCCTACATCCACACAAACGAAGGCCGTTTCTATTTACTGCCCAAAATACAGTAAGTGTATAATGTCGCCGGCATAATCGCGTGAAGTGTAGTTAAAACTTTTACACTTGTTAGTTAACGAATGTAGTATAAGTTGGAGCCAAGTTTCGCAGCTATGTCGGCCGCGCGTCTGCGACAAAGATTTCAGGCTTAGTTTTATGAGTTACATGAAACAGTTTTAATTAAATAACTCCCGTGATTACTGATGAAACAATTTACTGTGATGTTGTAAACCCAGTTTGTCTGGAACTCTGGGATTTTGTTTAGGTAGACTATGTTGCGAGAACAAAGACGATTTCTTCAAATAAACAACTGTTTCTCCGTATAACTCGACATCTAATTTCTCACGAAGATATCTTGTGATTCAAGCGTTGTCAGTTTTTTCCGTGAAATCGAGGAATGTTAGACAATAAACCGGCGATCGGCCCCCAGGGCGCTTGAGTACAAATCCAATTATTTCCCGTGGCGCCGCCTGCCGGTGTGTAATTGATTTATTTGCTCATTTCTTGCACATACAACCTATCTTTGGAATACAGACACCGGATTATTCTTTGCTCTACTAGCACCTATACCGGTAAACGATTAATTTAAGTAGGTTTCATAGAAAAGGTGAGTTCAATTCGACAGGGTATAAAACTTTGAAAAAGTGGTTTAGGTAACAAACTTCTACAAGTCATAAAGATTGGGTAAATAGAATAAAGCTAGAGTCCTACAAAATATTTGCTCACGTAACCTTTTACGTGAAGGAAATGAAATATACGAACTAAGTTTGAAGTGATCCTTTTGCTTATAATATTTGATATAAGATGTTTTGTGCCAAGAAGAAGTTTCTGCACATACTCAATGCTGAATGGAAATAATACTGAAGAGATATGAAAACTGGGCTTGAAATATGGCTTGGAATTTTTTTGTAAGAAACCTTAAAATTACAGAAAAAACTAAATGACGACGTATCCTGAGTTAATGCTATAATCGGTACGTGAAAACAGGCGAGCCATAGGTTTATAGGGAAGGATGTTATCGATCGCAGGGAGCACCCGAGTGGACAGCGCGTGGGCGTGAGCCTGGGCCGTGGGCCTGCGGGCCGGCCGCGGCCTGCCGTATTTAAGAACGCATTTAAGGGGCTTTACTTCGGACATTGACGGATTGCCGCCACTCTGGCTTGGGTCACACCGACCCAGCCGCACCGCACTGTCCAATTGACGTAATAAATTGATTCCTGCGATCCTATATAACATTTTTAAAAGTTGTTCCGCCTTTTTCACTTAATTTTGCTCAAGATGACTCGTTTTGGTGTTGATTCTATTGTCAACCAACCGACTGAGATAAGAGTAAATATAGTTCGTGCTTATCTTTTGGTGAAAGAATTTCTATGAATGAAAGTTATAAGTTGATAATAAATAAGGAGGAGCACGAATACATAAGTTTAACACTTCTATTCAACGTCAGTGTGTTTTATTATATGGTGCCATGTGGGATGTGGTCTTAACCTATCTTGAAACAAGTTTTGATGAAAAGACACGTAGATTTTATTTCCGTTTTATTGTGTATAGGAAGTATACGAAGGTATAGTTTAAATATCAATAGTACTTATAAATAATAGAGTGGGATCAATAGTTCGATATGATAGCTATGAGTAGAACTCATATCGAGTGTTTATTTACAATATAATCATAATATAAACAGCCATTGATAACCACACTTGCACTTACTTCTATTTGCCTAGTTCCGTAACCAGTAAATATTTTTAGTTCGGGCTTCATTAAATCTGTTATTGTACGGTAACCTACTAACAATAAGAGCCATATCCGTATAACTTAGGTGATATAGGTAGGGCTTTTAGATCTTGACTTTTAGACCACCGTTGGCTTAAAAATATAGGTATCGGTGTAATATTTTAATCGCTGAGTATCCAACATATTATTATTATCATCTTTTTAGGTATGTAATTTAAGTTTATCATAAAATTAAACGTATTGTTAGAAATATTTAGGTACATATTTAATTTCTACCATATTCCTTTTAATTTAGTGTACTCCGTTGCAATTTCATTTAATATCGTCTATGAATGAACGCTACATTGTAAAGGACTGCATTGTCCGTAAAACCGTATATTTTATTATATAGGTGGATGCAGTACATAAGTGTTATATACGGCAATGCTGTGTCATGTTTCATGTAACGTGTGACCTTTTGAAAGTCGTCGCGTCAAAATAATTGTTTTCCATAATATGAACTTGCTGTCTGATGAATTGTCTGGCGCTTTTAATTAATGGTGCTGTCGGCATGTATTTATTTTGATGTTATTTCACTATATTTACCTACTAATGAATGTTATAAATAAAAGGATTATCGACCTTTGTCTATGTCTAGCCTAGAATTATTACATTGCTGATGATGGCTGGACATAGACAAAGGTTGTAATATTACAGAAACATCTGTGGTAAAATTTACCATAATACACTTAATTTATGCTATCTAATTGCTTTATTCATGTATGAAGTGCTGCTAGTGAATGGCTGACGCTGTATTCAGGTATCGCAGCAGTGTTTACGTTCATTTGTAGTAGTTACGTACGTAGTTCATGCCTTCAGGGTGCAGGCTAACAAGCCACTGTCAATCTCTGAGAGCAACACTGGAACTTGCTGGACGCTATTTGGTTGGTACTCTGTTAAGAAAGCAAGCAGTTATGCTAGATTGTTTAGATGAAATATTTACATACTTCAGAAAGTTTTGCCTAACAATATTGTTCATTTTTGATTGCCGATTGTAACTGACTTTAAACTTTTTCTGAAATATACATAGGTAACTTTTGTTAACTGCAAGTAAAATATAGAGTATTTTTAGAACGGTTTTGTTCTTAAAAGTCTCAATGCACAATTTTATTATTATACTCTTGAATTTTTATTTCAAAAAGAATTCTGCAGCAGACTGATATGATATCAGTTTTCAACGTTACCAAGTTTATGGAACAATTTTTCCTTTCTGCTCTACCGGGAATCGCAAAGCAGAACATAGCTCGTTCAATACATGTAGAGAGTCGATCGGAGATCACATTGTAGCCTAAGAGGTTACGGGGGATGGCTGGGGATTTGTAACCTGTCGCCTTACGGGTTATATCCTTAACCTTATTGATAGGTAGTGAAGTGTGTTGTTTATGTTATTGTCACGATAGACACTGGTCCTTTGCTGTATAATTATAGTAAATTTGGAACTAGGAATCTTTGAAACTTTTTGCGATCACCGGATGCTGCCGTTCTTTAGCCAATCAGCTCAAATTTCTGGACATCCATTTTTGTTCATACAATAATATCACAAATTGATGATCGTAATAGGTTTGGTTTTATCAAATTTCAGGAAGAAGCCTAAAGCTTTTGATCTTTTCATCTTTTCTGTCCAGAAATTCGAGGAAAAGTCGAATAAAGTAATACCGAAGCAAAAGAGATTTATGTAATTTCTTCCTTTCATTACTTCCTCTACTTCCGTCAGGTTGTCAGACACTAGCAGTTAATAATTCATCAGGCGAGCCTGTGACCCCGTGTGTGCGGACAAATTAATAAATTATCGCTATAAGGGACTCGCATGCAATTTCCCGTACATACGGAGCCGCCGAAGATCCCATGGGGATATAATATAATACGTATGATTTATTTCCTTGCATATGAGTAATATTCTCCTCGGCAGGTTCGTACAAAATGAGGCTTAAATAAGGCAGACATTTTTGTTGGAGTAGAGAGAACAATTTAAAGATTTTGCTATTAATGTTAATTCTAAACATTAAACTATATAATAACCACTTATATTTGTAAAGTGGCCAGCTGTTGTTTTAATATATTATGAGGGTCCAAATTGAGTTGGGTAAAATTCTAATTGATTTCATTACTGTAATTAGATACTTCGTTAGTTTTATAATGATCGTTGTAGATTATTGAAAAAGGGTGCTATGCGAAAGTGGGGGCTTTTGAGAATTTAGTTAAAATGTTTATACAACATTGTATGTATAGATCAATTACAGGTTATTATGTACATTATATAAAAACTACAAGTAAAACTAAAATAATAATAAAAAATTAAGGACTAAAAGTAAAAAACGTTGTATTCGTTAGGGGAATGATAGAATGAGATACTGACTTTGATATCCATAGAAATTATAGCTCAGTTATGAAGAAACTAACTTTGGTTCGCGGTTTCGCTTGCGTGAAGGGCGGAAATAATTCTAAGGAAACGCACTAACTACCGAAATCTTGTTTTAGGCTATGGTCTACTTGAATTACAATAATCGAAATTCGGCCCTGATACGCTAACAGACAGACAGAGTTACTTTCGAGTTTATAATGCATTTCTACACCTGCAAATACGACCCCTGCAACACAGCATATACCTGAGGCCAGGAGTGTGTGGTATGAAACTAAAACGCGATGTCGCGTGCTCACTCGTACCGTGTATCAACCTGGATCAGGCCCATGTTCCATTTATCATTAGTTTTAAACTGCTCCAACTTATGTGTTCAAAGTCATGTAGCTATTACGTTAATGTTGCAAAAACATAATATTGTAAAGACTTGGTATAAGGTGGAGAAGGTGTGCCTTTTGCTTGTCGTTAACTCTTTTTTAAGGTTCCGTTGCCAAATGGCAAAAAAGTAACCCTTATTCGGCCTGTCCGTTTGTCTGTCCGTCCGTATGTCACAGCCATTTTAGTCCGGGACTATGGGCACGACACAGTTGAAATAGGAGTGGAAAAAAAATATCAACGTACATTATATAGCTATATACGTACGTAAATAGCTCTTAAAAAATGTAATCGAGGCTTCTTAAATACTTTTTTCTTAAATTAGGTTTGTAGCATGTAAAAAAAACTTTCAACGAAAATTGGTTTGAACAAGATTTGATATTCAGTTTTGAGAAATGGGACTTTTTCTCCAAACTGCCGCAGTAAATTTGTTTTTCATTAACATACTATGAAAAACAAATTTAGAATTACTGTTGAGTGTAAATTTACATCATGCATAAGCATTAAAAATATTGTTATTATATTTTTTAGTGCTACGGCACCCTTTGTGTGTGAGTACGACTCGCACTAAGCCCGTTTTTTCTATCTTCGGTTGTGTAGGTAGTGTTTCCTTAGCCTTACCTATGTTAGCTAAGTAGTGGTAAAAAAAAATGGTAAGTAGTGTTGTCGTGAATACGTGAATGTTGGTTGGTTTGCTATGCGCAACGTCTCAAAACAGCGCCCCACACTTTGACAGTTCTCGTTCACCTGACTAACTGACTTCGAACCATACGCGCTATGCATTACTGAGACGACAGATGTCATCGATACCATGATACTGATAAACTACTGTTTGTATAGTCCAGCTAGGTCAAATGAGGTGCATTACCCGACTACTGTAAAATAGTTTAAAAATACTTACTAGTTTCCCCTCAAGGGACACAACCATGTAAATTTGGCAAGCCTGGCTCAGATTATTGTACCCCATTCGAGAATGAATTTTCTCCCTCTAAACCTAGATTTCAAATTAGACGTGCTCTATTAGGTTTGAGCAAAAAACCGAGCACAAAATTGTGTTGAAGTTCAGTACGTGGTATACAAAGGAGGCAATATACGTAGTAATATTAAACAAGGCTTTGATTACGCCACGGTTAATAACCCGCTTGTAATGAGCTCCTCTTTGTGTAATTAGCTACTATGGACGCCACTAGAAGATCCTTTGTGAGGTGCGATCTACCTTTATGAGTGGCTAAATGAACGATATTTTTGGATACCCTGGAATATTTCGCTTCGTCTTAAGCGATAGAATTTGGAACAATTAAACAAACACGACCTAATTTATTTATTTTACGGATAACTCCCTAACCTAAAAACGCTTCAAAAATTTTACTATAGTTATATCCTTGTGCAATAAATTGGATTCAAACGCACAACCTCTCAAAGATTGAGAATCGAGTTTGAATCCAATTTGTGGTACATTTCGATTTCTTAAAAAACAGTAAACTTTTTAGGCCGCTAGGTACATCTTTATGGAACGTGGCCGGGTATAGAGAATAGAGGACGATATGACTCTATTACTGCCACTGCCTCGTTGGCCCAGTGGTTACAAGCGCGGTCCTGGGTTCGACTCTCAGGTCGGGCAAAGTGCTATTGAGTTTTTCCATCAGAAATTTCTCAGTAGCCAAGGAACCTGGATATGTGCCCGGTTGATGGCAAAATGTGGGTGTACTAGTGGGTACACCTCTGCCTAACCCTTCGGAGATTCTATTGTCTTTATTACTTATTGTACGACTTGTAGGTTACCCCTTAACCGAATATAATGTTGTACGATCTACTTATACCAATAGCTATACATATTACAAAGGCACCACCCTAGCTACGGCGAAAATGCCCCGAATTTGCAGCAATTAAATGCACACCATCACCCCATGTATGATATACTACTAACCTATACTAATATTATAAAGCTGAAGAATTTGCTTGTTTGGTTGAACGCGCTAATCTCAGGAACTACTGGTTTACATTGAAAAATCATTTAAGTGTTGGATCGTCCATTTATGGAGGAAGGCTATGTAACATTACGCTGCGACCAATATGAGCAGAGCATCAATCAAATCAAAAATGTTACGCAGACGAAGTTGCGTGAGTTAGCTAGTTAGTGATATAAATGATAAATTATAAATGATGTTTATTTTGCAAATAGGTTTTTACAAACACTTTTACACGTCTTCTTTTTTAAAACTAGATGAGGCCGGTGTTTCGTATCTGACTACTCTGAGAAGAAACAGCCGAAACAAACTCAGAGGTCATAGTCTCTTTTATGGTCCAGACATAATCTTGATAAACTCACATGAGGACTATGCAGATGAGTGTCTGAGATGGTCTTTTGAAGAAAGAACCACACAGATTTGAGTGGACCTGTCCAGCCAGTGCAAGCATTTGTCAGTTATCGTGTAGCTCGACTCATAACTCAAGGAGCTCAACGAAACGACGAACAATACCAAAGAAAGGACATTTGTGTAGATCGCTTATAGTACTCAAACTGCCAGACAATAGTAAAAACAAACAAAAAACATAAAAATTACCCACATTGTCCTCACATTCACACTAATCAAATAAAATCAAAAAATAAATGTTCATAAAAATCATTAAATGTCACACATAATAAAAATAAATAAATAATAATAATAAGAAAAAAAACTAAATATTCATGTCAAATCATTAAATGTCAAAGTGTATAAAAGAAATGAGTAAACAATAAACAAATGGAAAACTTGATATCTCGACATTCATTGAGCAAATTTAATTGGAGCAGCTTAATCCCAAGCCTTTTTATCTTCGAGACAGTGATTAACGTTATAGTAGGCTTTTAGGCATAGTTTCCGTTTTATAAACGATTTGAATTTATTTAGGCTTAGTGCTTGAATATGGCTCGGAAGTTTATTATAAAAACGTATACATTGGCATCTAAACGTACCCCCTATTTTTTTCGAGCGTCGTTGCAGGAACAACAAATTTGTGTTTGTTCCTCGTATTTATATTCTGGATATGTATTTTTTAAACAAATTAACATTTTTATGTGCATACAAAAGGTTTTCATAAATAAATAAACTGAGAGAGGACAGTAAGTATATTAATTTCTTTAATTTTTTCTCTGAGGGAGTATCTGGGACTTAGTTTATACATGGAACGAATTGCCCTTTTTTGCAAGATAAAAATTGTTTGAATATCGGCGGCACTGCCCCACAAGAGAATACCGTACGACATCACACTGTGGAAATAACTAAAATAAGCCAAACGAGCTGTCTCTAAATCAGTAAAATCACGAATTTTTCTAAAGGCGTATGCTGCAGAGCTAAGCTTTTTTGATAATTTATCTATGTGGGGGCCCCACTGAAGTTTGGCATCCAAAGTTATGCCCAAGAACACTGTGTTATCTTCCGGTTTCAACTCTTCATCCTTGATTTGTACACTAGTTTCTACTTGTCTTACATGAGGTATCGTAAACCTAATACATTTCGTTTTTTTCTCATTTAAGAGTAGATATTAACATTAATCCAATTAACGATTTTTGCCAGGGCGGGGCGCTATTAACATCGTCAGTATATAGCGCTTATAAATACTGTATAATACGACACGAGGTGGGCCTGTATACAGAATGGTCGAACTCACAGGAAATGATTTCAATACGACATCTGCGATCAATGTATTATGTCACATGTATGTAGGTAGGTACCTACATACACGTGTATAGTTTCTATGTATTATGTGTATATAATACCTACATATGCTGCGGATTATTGTATGATATTAATAGATTATGTAGACCATACACAGTGAAAATCTCTTCAAGCATGTCTTTACATTTAAGTACATGGCTACCTATGAATAAATTATAAGTCATACTTGTTGATGACTTTGAAATTCATTGATAAAGAAAATAAAATAATGATTAAATTACAGACTAGACTTTTTACTAGCTTTCAACCGCGGCTTCAGCTGCATGGCGATCTGATATTATCACACGGACAGAAACTTACTTCTAGGATAAAATAAAATAAGTAATCCTATGCCCTCCCAAATTCGTCGAAATTTATTTAGCCGTTCAGACGTGAAAAGTTGGCAGTCAGACATAAATATAGATAAAGTTACTTTCGCTTTTATAGTAAGGTATAGTATAGATAATGATCTCAGACGCAATAACAAGTGTTGCTATATTATTATAATGATTATAGGTCTACAAGTGAGTTTTTTATTGAGTCATGCAATTGTCTACTACAATCCCACATTGTATTCAGTAAGTAGGTTTAGTAAAATCAAGGCAAGTGCAATCTTGACGGACTACTTAAATATTCTCATACCACCAGCAATGCTGAAAACTAATCTTTTATTTACCACAACTATCGGTAACATCACAATAAACAGTAAGTTTATTATTATTTTTATTTAGTAGTACTAGCGACCCACCCCTGCTTCGCACGGCGTCACCTATCGGATCCAAAACTGGAACCAAACCAACCATACATACGAGAGCAAGTATGGTTGCTGCTTATGCCTGCACAAAATTTCATTGGTTTCGGTTGAAACACGTGATTTCTATACATTAAGATGGTATGGGAAAAAGTGGCCAGCTGTTACAAAAATCGTGGTCATAAAAGGATACCTCTGTGTTTGCTGAGAATAACCACGCACATAGTGCAAGCTCTATCAAAAACAAAAGCATACCTAACATTGCAACGACAAGCAACCTTCCAACTTCACAAAAATAAAGTTAACTGGGTAACAAATAAAATAATACTTTTATGCTCGAGTGCCTAACCTGCGGTTTGTTATCAGACGTCTGGAGCGGCGCATAACGACGAACCAAAGACAATGTTCCCCTTTGTATTCCACTCCACATGTACTCGAAATAACAAGGGCTCTATTTTCAATTCCTCCACCATGTTCCACCGGGGCCGTGGTTAGGCTGAGTCCTTGAAATGCATAAAGACTTTTTGCATACGCGAGCAATTTCTCTTTTTTCTGTTTTCCACACGTAAGTATGAGCGGAATGAATTTCAAATTGAATATTGAGATTTCATTTGAAATTTAAACACGTAGGGAACGGTTTGTAAATGTGCATCTGACGCAAATCCGGAATCTGGTATCAATTTCCGGATATCATACAGCTACTGAATGTGTACATTAAATTCTGAATTCGAATAAACTTGATTGTATATGTATGTGTAGCTGAATTTGGTCTCAAAAGGAATATGTTCCACCTGTTTTCCAACAAAAAGCAAAACATAGTTCTATTCGTAATTGTGACACATGAGTGCGAGTTTAACTAATTCAACTGGTAATAGGTCAAATACATGTTATGCATTTCTTAGAGTGGTAGAATCACGATAGCAACATTAGTTAATTGCATAAATTGAAGAACTGGGCTAAAAATTTTAAGTTTACAGTTAAAAATAAAAGGTTTTCCTGACCAAATTTTTATCTTAGCGACCAATCTCAGCGAAACTAAATATCGATGCATGAGTCTAGTGCACAGCTCAGGGAAGTGAACCAGGTGCATCCCTCTTCTCTTACTCGCATTGTCCGAAGAGACAGAAATCCCACATGACTAGATCCTGATCTATATCAGGCGCATAATTAAAACAGCAGCGTCAGATATGAGCGTTTTATGTAAAGGTAATGGATAAGCGTTTAGTTGAATCTTTTGACAAATTGCAGCATCGTCGGTGGCGCCATAAAACAAAGCACGGAATCGCGGCGCTTACAACAATCGTCAAGTTAACGAGCGAGGTGTATACTGATGCCTCGGAGTATGGAATAAACCAGAAAGCGACCTCCGATCATAATTTTGATGTCGCTCATTGCGTTCAAAATCAAAATTAACTTCGAAATACCCAGCCTCTCATCCCTCCTATGGCTAGCTATAAACCATTATTACCATTTTTGAGACATTTTCTCTTTTTTGTCACATGTAGAATTAAAAGAGATAGTAAGAGACCAAGTGGTATAGATGTCGGTGACATTACTTTAGTTAGGCTAACAAAACCCGATTAAAACTATGACATTGCATTTAAATATTGATCGAAGCATTGCACTCATTAAAAGCAGGTTTTAAAGATGCTGTTGTCTCAGTGCGGCTTCTGGTTTATACTGTACTCTGCGACTAACGCCTAACACCAAGCGGTTTCATCACGACAGATTCATTAGATATTCCACTGCAGCGACTGTTCTAACGTTCCGTTTACACGATTATATTAGCGGTAGTAAAGCGGGAATGGTGATTGGATTCATCTGGAGGATATACAGAATGGAATACAGGTATCTTAAATATAAATGCCTATATTGTTTGAGTGATAAACTTATATTTTTGGCTTTCGGTACCGGTTATCGTGAATTAAAAACTGAAGTGTTCCTTAGAAATACCTAATAACATAAATATGGTTGAACATTTGTCGCATTTTTAATAGCTTAAGAGCGTTGTTCCAAATCTACGCGCTCGAGTTTTAGGTTTTTATCGCTCGACGCCGCTTAGTGTGCGTTTTTCCTCATGTACGGCACACAGTTGCGACGCTGCGACGACTAAACGGTCTTGATCTGTAGCTATGGCGTACCGCGTACCTATATTTTATTGAAGTAAAAAGCTAGAGGTTTTCGAAGAAAATAAAAAGACTGTCCACAATAGATTATTAGTGTATTTTAATTAAATTTATACAAATATGGATGAAGAAAATAACATTATGTAGCTACTTATAATAACCTACTAACTAAAAACTATTTGTCTAATGGGCATAGCTCGACTTTTCCTTGGATCTATAATTTCTGGGAGAACACAATCAAAATAAAATGTTGTTAATCGTGGAGCCATCTTTTGTTCCCAGAAATTATCATCTCTGAAAACTTTGACGACTTTTATGTTAAATTTACAGCCAGTCCACACAGCAAACAAACACACTGAAATATCTGTACTGAAATTACTGAAATAATAATAACAATTTTCTACCAACGATGTTTGATTATTGAAGTTATTGGTACTAGGTGTTTTTCTGGGTAAATCAAAAGTCACGTTTGGGTTTCGTCCTTCAATTAAACGAAGGTCCATGTTTTCAGTCCTACATATAAAATTGCTGATATTAAAGAAAACAAAACAAAAGTTCATCTACTAGAATAAAAACCAACTAGTTTCAACTTACGATATTTGATCATTAACATAACTGATATCAGGTTCTTCTATTATATCCGTGGATGAGTCAAAAGTTGGGAGCGAGTCGGAAGCTACATTTTTGAATGAGCCAGAAGTTAAATTTACTGGTGATACAGTAGGCAGGGAGACAGCAGTTACAGTTGACGATGCATTGGGGATTATATTATTTACCAAAGATGCTCTTAATTTTGATCTGAAAGAAAAACATAGAAAATTATTAAGTTAGTTATTAATAAGTAATTTAATTTAACTATTAGTAAGTTATTTAATCAGTAATAGTCATACATTTAAAATAATTTTGTATAGTTTAAAAAAATAAAAAAACTTTTTTGCAAAAAAACCCGACTTAGTTATAGTATCACACACAAATCCTTGCCAAGTATTCACAATTTCTTTTACCACCTACCAACCGGGAAGTAGATCCATTCAGATAAAAGAAGAATTTTTCAAATCGGTTCATAAATGACGGAGATATGAGGTAAAAAACACAAAAAAAAACATACAACCGAATTGAGAACCTCCTCCTTTTTTTGAAGTCGGTTAAAAACACACTTTAATTTTTATTTTTCGTGTTCTTCTTAGCAAAACCCTTCATTTGATACCCATATCATGGGAATGCATACAAAATAACTAGTCTGCCATCTTTGGGAGTCCGCCATATTGGATTCAGAATTACTTCACATAGCTTACCATACATTCTCATCCAAACTAAACATGTAAGTACGCAACATTTCAACTTAATAGAAAACCGAGAAGTGGGTCAAATTTTACTTCTAAGATTTGCTTTCATAGTTAGTTAGAAGTGAAGGTTATACATATACATAAGTGTGTTCAAAAGAAACGGTTACGGTTGATGGGTCACCGTTAGTGGATTTGCCATTTACCTGACTACGAGTGTTGTGTTGGTAGAAAAACAATAATTTACACAAATGTATTGACCCCCTGTTAAAAAATTAAATAGGTACTTACGCAGCTTCTCTTGCCTTCTACAAATTATTAATCATTTTACTTTTTCGTGACTTAATAGATTTCTTTGATCCAAAATAATATGTTTTGTTTATTCTACCCATGTTCTGTAAGTAAAATAATAACAAGTTTGTAGAGAAAATAGTTTTAAGTACATAGTTCCACTTTATTACTTTATTAGTACTTATTAAAATATTACTTAAATGAACAACCTCATTCAGATTCACAAATAAAATAAATAATACTTACGGATCAAAAATATTTGGTCGCACTATAATTTACGTATATATCACGCGTGGCGCTTGCGCAGCGGCGGGAGGTAAACCGACATAAGTCCTACGTCGACGAGCGCCAGAGCGCGACTGATTTAGGCCGTAAGATACAACCAATTTTATACTTACTTTGAAAAATTATTTTCATAAATGATTGAAGACATATATTTTTTCTTTTTTACACATTTATGGTGCAATCTTTCTTCTTACGTATAAAATTATTTATGTTGCCAAATGACTTTTAGATTATGAGATATGACGTGTTTTTTTGTAGTCGATTTCTCGATTTTTAATTTTTTTTGACGTGATAAAACTACAAGTTCATGAATTAAAAATCGATTTTTTCTCAATGCACTTTAAATTTCAGGGTATACCTCTTCGAATGAATACCTTTTACCTTCTTACTTAGTAATAATATTTGGTGTAAGATTACTTCAAAGTTATGCCCTCGCGCGTCATCTGGAAATCGCACCTTCGAAATCCGCTATTTTCATAGTCAATAATCCAATTTGAACGAGATTTTGTTAATAGATTTTAAACAAAAATCTATGATAATTACGATGTTTGTAGTCAAATGAAGCTAAAACAATAAATTATATGACCAAAATCACTTCAAAATCTCCCAAGATCTCGATTTACGGTTGAAAAATGCTAACACGCTCTTAAGGTTTTTGCAAGGAACATATACCTACACGTAGTTTTGGCATGAAATATCTAAGTGTACGACAACCGACTTGCTTTCTACGAATTACCTAAGTAAAGTAAATTATGATATAATGAAGAACCTTAAATTACAAATACAATTACACCATCCCACACATTAAAATTCCACGTAAGACGATGGGCGACTAATAAGCACTCCTTTTATTCCCAGATGAGCAAAGAATTCTTATTAAGAGGAGAAAACTACCAACGTCCCAGTTAAATCAGCTGTAATTCTTCCGGCGAATGTTCGCCAAGCTTAAACAACGTTTATAAATAATAGAGAAGACGTGTCTTAACTTGTAACTACATTGTGTCGGGCTCGCCGGCGATGCTCGGCGGGTGTGGCCGAGTGGTCGGCCTCGCTGTACAAGAAAAGAGTTCCAACAACCAAGCACGTCTACATCATAGACATCCTCTTTATAACTATAATTTTCTTCCACTGCATGCTAAACGGTACTTGTGGTTACTACGCGTAAACAAAAGTAAACAAAGCTGTTACCTTCTATAATAAGTTTGCACAACTTTATGAGCCATAAGAATTATTGTACGGGCTTACACAAAGCCAGCAATGGCAGAATATTGTACGCACACACGTGAACGCGTTATTACCGTTCTTATACAAATACCTCCCAGCAATAATGTTTCTGGCATTCATAAACTTTCATAATTATATCCGACATTCAGCAAAAGTAGATTAAGTGTCGAAAAACGATGAAAACTGGTGAAATTTGTCGAATCTTTACGATTTCTATAATTGGGCCCATTGTGCGAGTGAATTTCCAGCGACCTTCTCACATTGAGCGGAGAAGTTGAAAGTAATAAACTTGTTCTTCGGATGAATTGCCTTATTCAGAAGTTAATCACAAGAGAGTGAGCCGGCATCGACGCACGACGTCGGCGGCCGAGAGAGGTCGCGTATTATGTTATTATGTGATGTCGTTACCGGATAACTAGGGGCAGTGGACAGCCGGTGATATTAATGCACGCTCAAACAGCCAATTACCGTCAGTAAACAAGACATTGTAAAACTCGCGACACATTCCCTCAGCAAACTAACAACCATTAACTTGACTGTTATTTGTTTTGAACTTGTGGCTCGAATGACTTGTGTGCCTCAATTAGTATGATTGATTATATTTTACATTGTATTTCAATGGAAAGTCTACTGAAATGTGTTCCTATTTTTTCTCATGGCTACTGGAAATTGGAAAAGAAAATTATTGGATTGGATTGGAAAGGATTACTCATATTCATCATCATTCTAGTCAATCTACCTCAGCAATGTCGCTGGCATCGAACTGGCATGAAAGCGATTGTATGTTGGCTTTCTGCAGAATTTGGCTGTTTCAATAGCAATACATTATTGTAATCAAATCAAAAGTTATTTATTCATATTTTTTTGAACACCAATGATAACATAATACGGTCCCCCAAAAACGCTCGCACGTCACTACTCTCAGTGTTTTAGCTGAGGAGAAGTGGCGATGGCGGAAGAAACTCTCCAGCAATACATATACAGTATGTCTGTTACGTACAAAATTATTATTACGATGAAGGTACAACCACGACTAGCCTATATCAAATATACACATACGAGTATGTAGTAGTACCTAGATTTAAATGAGCCCCAAAGTATCACTAGTGCCAAATATGATTTGGCGGTGCTTTGGTGGCCCATCTCATCTCACTTCTAATAAATATGTTCAAATATTTTGTCACATAATAGTTCACCGAATTATGCTGTCATAAGATGTTTCTGTTTCATGAAAATTTTATAAATAAACGTTAAATACATACGAGCAGCCTGTATCTCTTCTATTTGTAAAATACACATAAAACAGACCATTTTAATTATTGTCAGTTTTTATACAGGTTTTTTAACCCCTAAGCTATTTCCATAGCACATTAAAGATTTTCATGAACCTGTTTGCAATTATAGGTACCTATGAGATTATTCAACTTTCGTGGCTTACAAGTTGCAGGGAGGGTACACAGCTGTATGTATAGTAGTTATAGAGCCTTATTTATTGGATTAATTTACGTCGAACAACGTTCTATCTTGACTGATAGACATTGTTTTGTTTATATCTATAGTAAACAAAGGGAAAGTTCGATAGATCAATGTTTACCGAACAAACACACATCCCCAACTGTTTTTATAAATAACGAGAGTGGAAGATATATCAGTTTGTCGCATAAAAATACAGTATTCATTTATTATTTTCTGGAATAACTTTTGTATTTATTTATAGATATGAGCGAAAATAATTGTTTTATTTTCTTCGCTTTTGTCATTGTGTCAATTATTTTCCTCATTTCTTGTAAAATATTATTATGTAATTTCTTCGGTAGAAAATCTATTTGAAGATATAAGGCAAGTACTTACGTCGTGAAACGTAGATTCATAATTATGGAATTTTCAGGATCATAATTTACGAGTTCGATGCCCGTTTCGCGAAGTGTTATTTGGTTTCTCAGTAGCAGCCACGGAGTCTAGATTTGGCTCGGTTGAAGGTAATCGGCTCGCCTCTTATTACATGTGACTTAAAAACATAACTGGTGAAATTAGTGTTTATTTATTTAATGCACAATGTACACAAGCATAGAGTTACAGCTGGGCTTAAAACTAGTGCGTACATGACCCTGTTAGGGCGCAGCAAGATAACTTAAAACTATAATTATTGTAATGAATATTTATTATTAATTATCTAATATGGCGTAAAATAGGTACTATAACAATAAGATATGATATTCATTAAAATTAAATAAAAAAAGAAAGGAAATATATTATAATTAACACACACATACATACACACATCAAAAGTATCTAGGGATCAACATATATTTTTGCAATAACTTTTCTCCTGATTGATATTAATTAAAATTTTCTTTAAGGATTCATCAAATAAAGTGTTTTCGTTTGTCACAGTAACGATAAACCAAGTCACCTTTGCATTAATAAAGAAATTTGCCATTTTCCTAATAAAGGGATTTTTGACATTTGAACCACTAACATTAAAGTTCGAAAAAAAGACTGAAATAACAGTTTTCTTTAAAATTTTATTGGGTAACTTAAACAATTAATAATCCGTGTTTCTACCGCGAACACTAACAACACAAGAACATCGGTTTGGCATACTCAAAATGAGTTCATCCAAATCACGCTGTGGAATGGCCGCCCATGTTCGTTGCAACAACAAAAAAAGGTCTTCTTGCGACTGGATACCCTCCATATTCGGCAGAGCTCTTCTCTGTAGCATATCCCATGCATGCTCAATCGGGTTCAAGTCTGGCGACTGAGCAGGCCAGGGCAGGACATTGATGTTAGCTGCGGCGAGAGTCTGTCTTACAACTCTTGCGGTGTGCGGTCGTGCATTATCATGCATTAACTGAAATAAGGGACCGATTTGCACTTGTAGAGGAACGATGACGTCTGATACAATCGTCTCAGCATAAATTTGAGCGTTGAGGTTGCCTCTGATCCAAATCAACTCAGTTCTTCCGCCGATCCAAATACCCGCCCATACCATGATGGTTCCACCACTATAAGGATGGACTTCCTGGCAGGATTTTAATCGCTGTTGGCGTCCAGGGGTTCTCCAGTGTCATATACGTCTTGTATCCGGTCTCATACCAAAACGAGACTCATCAGAAAAGCACACGAAACGCCATTGTTCTTCTGCCCAATTTCTGTGTTCAAGAGCCCATTGATATCGAATCCTACGATTGTGCATTGCTATAGGTGGTACCCGTAGCGGTCTTCGGGAATGAAGGTTCACTTCATGCAAGCGGTTTCTGACTGTTTGGTCGCTAATTAAGTTCCCTGAAGAGTGATGAAGCCTCACGGCTAACATCATAGCGGTTATTGTTGGAGCTCTTCGAGTTAAGATTTGAATGTATCGGTCTTGTCTCCGTGTGGTGCAGCGATACCGTCCTCCATGGCGCTCAGCCACGGTACCAGTGCTTCGGTAACGTGTCCAAAGTCGACTGATAACACTCTGACTTGTATTCAGAGCTAAAGCCACAGTACGTTGCCGGGAACCAGCTTCTATCATTCCCACGGCTCTGAGCATTTCTTCCCTGCTTAAATGACGTCGCCGCTCCATAATAACGTTGGTTTTAATCAGTAGTAGGGAAACAGTAGCACTAATAATGTCTTCAATGCGTTGTATGTTTTTATAGGGAAAATATTGACAGCTTATTTTCATCTTTTACTCGAATTTGATTGAGAGTTCCTGATTCAAATTATGAAATGCACCAAAAAGGATCCTTATAAATTTATAAAATCATAAATTTATTACAAAGCCACATCTCAATCTCAAGAAATCCGCATAAAAATGCTTGATCCCTAGACACTTTTGATGTGTGTATATATATTTGGACTCTACTTCAGCTTTTCATCCTCCACAAATTCTTGGACACTATAGTAACATTTTTCCAAGAGCAACGACCTTAATCTAGCTTTAAACACACCTACAGGTAACCTACCTATAGGTACACCTCTGCCTAACCCTTTGGGGATAACAGGCGTGAAGTCATGTATGTATGTAATTCACAACCAGGTCGGCACAAACTCGTAGTCAATAACGTTATTATTATGTGATATTAGTCCAAAGTAATTAAACTGTCACGTTACGGACAAATTGAGCTCTCATTGTGGTTACGCTAACCACTACTATCCTGTTTTGGCAATTGACCGGAATAACGTGTTTATAAGTTCAAACAAAAATACATCATCGGTTCTTTACGTAAATATATATGTGGAGAAACATTGTTTCAGCCCCTCCTGCAAAGTTTAAAAGTCATTCTAGTATTTGGAATGCACCATAAATCTACAGGATTATTGGAACCCAGGACATTCCAGTAAGTGACCACACCCTAACCACTGCGCTATCATCGTTTCAAAGTTAGTGCTGTAAAAGAAAGGCGTCTCCTTTTCAAGGAAAACACAACTAACTTACAATTTTATATCTTGTTTTTACGGTCGAGATCCGTATACTCTGAAATTATTAAAAAGCGAAGCTGATGGTTTAATCCGATATCAGTTCAGATTCTACGTAGATATTAAGTTATTTTAGATGTATTTAATTTTACTTAGTTTCTGTGTTTATAGCAGATTAGCGGATACCCGGCGTGTGCTACTACGCTGTCTAAAACCATCTTCGCATTATCACCTTTCTATTGAAACAGGTGGTTGGTTTGAGGCACGTCGGTCGGATGGTTTCAAAGCCTATAACGGACATAGGTAGAAAAAATTTTGTGTTTTATATTTAGATTAGATAGATACTTCTGAGAGGAAATTATTTTTCTGCTATCACATAAGACCCACGTATGTAGTACTTTTTCTTAAGTATGTTGGTAGCTATTGTAAATGATTATTCAGCAGTACTGAATAAAACACATAGGACAATGTGTAAATATTTCCGTCTGGCCTCTATCTTCGCTTGTTATCTTGATTTGTAGTCCACTAGGGGCACTTACTATAAAAATAACAGCCAGTATCCCTTATAATATGTTATCCTAGTAGCGAGTAGCGCGCTCAAATGGTCTGTACCGTGCTTTATAACGACACACACGTGGATCTTATGTGGGGGTAAAACTGAAGGTTTTTTAACGTTGACGGTTACAACGAAACAACCGCTGTATTAGTGGAGTTGTTTTCCTCAGGTATTTGTTGCTAGGTGTTATTACGTGTAGTGTTGTACGTCTGCACGTGTCGTGTATTTTATAATAATACCTATTGCTGAATCAAGAATAATAATATTGTTGAAGAGTTAGGATCGAGTTAATTATACGTACTTTTGCTTTTTAACGATAAAGTAGATAGAGAATTAACCAGGCGAGAAATATAAAAGTCCCATATAAAAATGGTCGTTTGATATAGCAGAAAAGTATGACTTCCTGTTCGTCTCGGTACCTTTTTCACATTGAACCATAAAAAGCGAAAATCGAAAATGGTAAATCAAAGTAGATTACAAAAGGACTTGGCATGTCTGCAAGACAAAAACGCCAACTGCTGCCAACATCGACTGAGGCAAAGAATGATAGCGCAAAAATGCTTTGGAAATGTGTACCTACGTGGGATCCACCATGCTATACCAAGGTAAACCACCATTGAAAATTATGAGGAAAAATGCCTTTTAAAAATGGTTTATTGGGAACAAGTCCAGGAATTTATTAAACATTATGCTTTTCACCAGGTTGCGGCGTACGCGAGCCAAACAAACTTCGTTGTTCCAGTAGTACCTTCTTTCGGTGCGCGAGACTTCACATGTTTGTTAGCTAGACCTGGAATATATGATTTTTTCAGCAGGAACTCGCTGAAACACCCTAATAGGGTTTTACCGACTAGACAATTTTCCCAAAACTCACTGCATTACCTACACCCCTAAATAAAAGCAAGAGCCAGTGTCCGTTGCTAACTTGGCAATTTATTGCATCACTTGCATATGTAATCAGTGTTAGGTTCGGTAGCACAGGCGGCTCTGTGGAATATGCAAAGCTTAATCCAGTGAATGCGTGTCATGGTATGGTACAGTGACGCGGGTAGCGGATAAGTGTGCTTCCAGAATTTAGTGTCTGTTTAGAACACTTCATTTGTTGAGTCTACTGTTACTGCGGCATTGTGTTGTTTCGTTTCTTTGTGTGTCTTTGTTGGTGGAATATTTTAAGTATAAATTTAAGTTTTGAATTTATAAAGGGATTAGTGGGCCTCCCACAAGGTGGACAGATGTACTGGTTAAGATCGCGAGAATTCGCTGGATGCGAGAAGCATAGAATCGGGCGATGCGGAGACGATTGGGGCCTATGTCCAGCAGTGGACGTTTTTAGGTTTATATCATAATGATGAAGAGAGGGTTTGGTGGGATAAGAGACGTTACGTTTACGATAAGAGGGTTTGATGGAAGTACTGAAATTAGATACTCGATGGATCAAATCTAGCACTATCATTAGATATCTCGTTATTTAGGGCTGCGTTAGAATTACCGAAACTATGATGAGAAACCGAATCGATTGTATTTCGAGATTGATAACGGTTGACCTCAATCTAGAACCATCTTCAACCTTTAGCCGGAGTAAACACAAAGGGAGAACAATTTTTCAGGAAAAAATACTCCTTTGTTTCTGTATAATCTTCCTAAAGTTAAATAACCACAAAAAGACATCCCTAAATTAAAATATCCTGTTTGACAAACCTACACAAAGCTTAATTTAATTAAGACTTCATTAATTAAGAATTTCAACATCTGAAACCGTAATAACCGTCGTACAAGGATTCTTAATCTAGATTAATACAAACAATGGCTGGTATTGTTAATGTCTGCCTTAGAGATAGGGTAGCGAAATAGACCCAATATTCTTAATGGAACTAATGCTGGATTGTATTTTGTAACAGCCATCGCCCGCGACTTCGTACGTGTGATACTTAGAATAAAAAAAAGATAATTTCTGTGGTAAAATATAGCCTATATTTTAAGTTCGGCAACTAGCAGTAGATCGGTGAAAACTGCGTTCAAATCCATGCAGTAGTTTTTGCGTGATGCGCGAACAAACATACAAACAGAAAGACAGACAGAAGAATTAAAAAAAAACCGTTGTTTTGGCTTCTGTCGCTCTAATAAAGACCGCCATTTATTTATTTTTCCAATATCTTCAATGTACAGACCGAGCCTGTAACAATTTCATTACAGGTATTAACCAAAGATAACTGATATTTTATTATTTGCTATTCATTTAACAAGAGAAATGAGAATGCTGTGTAATTAGTACATTATAATGACGAATAAGAAATAATAGACCCCTGAGAATTATCAGACCCTGGCCTCCTTTCCAAGGGATTTGAGCAAATTTCTCCGAGAAGAAAAAACTTCTACCTCTGATGCTCATCTGCGAGTCCGAAAGATTTATTTCACTATAGATACCTAAGAAAGTACAAAGCTCAATCAGTCAATCAATTAAAACGTTCCCAGCTCTGTGTCACAGGCCTCTTTTCTGTTAGAAAATACGGGCCGTATCCCACCGCGCAGGCCAGGTGTGAATTACAGAAACTGCAGAAAGAGTCGCGGTAATTTATTTCTTAGGCACATATCGCAAGGATATTTCTAGTGATACTACTGTGCTCTAACACCCGTATCTATAGTCAAGTTAAAGTAATTACTTTTCCATTTTTTTTTATGCAATAGACATGAATTTAAACGAAGTAAGAACCGTCAAAGTAAGCAAAGGTAAGAATTCTATCTTTTTACATTTCCAACTTCAAGCAATTATTTTACTACATAATAAAAATCGTATCTTAAATAATGGCATTTACTCAAGTAAAAACTTTGACTTGTTTATATGTAGATACGAGGGTAAGTAGTTATAAGTATCCGAGTATATAAGCGACCGCAGACGTGGTTAATTAGCCATACTTCCACCAGAAAATGAAGCAATTAAGTCTAACCACGAAATAATTCACCGTTTCTTAAGTGCATACACGTAAATTTATGACCCCATTGAATTTTACATGAAAATTTAACAATACTTAAAAGATTACAGCTGCTAGGAACAAAAGGAGGTGACCATTACGCTTCACAAATGGCCGATAAAAGAAACCATTAAAGTTTTTGCGGCCACGGTGGCTTGACGACATTGTGTTACAGTTTTTACGCCGCCTCCACGGTTTTTGCTCCGTTATATAGGATTTTATTAGAACTATAAGCACTAGTGGAACTTGTGCCATAACTTGCCGTATCTACTTGTTAGAGCCACTCGCAACAGCTCCCCCATTTTGTAGGAGGTTCCGTTATTTTTGAACAAATTGGATCGTCTCTTTATGTATTTGAATGTACTTGGGTGTTATTGGCATAGTTTAGAAAATTAATGCCTTATAAATATCTCTTCAATTTATATTTTCATCATGGTTACATAAAAATGGAAAGGTGGTTTTCTACAGTTAAATCTGGTTTCTAGAAACCCCAAATCATCAAAACGCATTGAAAGGTAGCATTTTCAATACAACTCGATTTTATTTACTAGATACAATACAAAAAAAAAAAATAGATTTCAAAACAACACGAACCCTCCCGCAGTTTGTAAGAAAAACTATTCCGGTTTTCTTTGAATAATGGACTTTACATAAGCAGGTGCAGTTTGCAAACTGTTATACCTAATATAAGTTTTTATTAAAATGCAAAGTAACAAGAACATTATTTCAATTGTAAGTGGCTAAGTATTGTTTCAGTTTGTTGCCAAGTTTATCCCGAAATCACTTAAAAGAGTTTCCAAGTGCAGGTAAGAGAGCTCAATTTAATTAAAAGTAGTTCTGTTGGGATCCGAACGCGAGCTCACTGTTGCACTTACACTTTCTGGCAGTTGTGAATTGTCTGCTTTATATATGAGTGCACATACACATACATATCTGTGCTTGTTTCATGATCTTATTTGTTTCCATTTTGGAGTTTTCCAGTATTGATTGTAAACCAAAATGTTGATAGGGTTTACTTTGAAAAAAGGTCCTTCAAAAAGGTTAAGTGCTTATTCTAAAAACCAGAACGGTCGTAACAAGTGGTATTCTTCACTTTTCGCCAAACTACAAGGAAAAATTCAGGACTATGTACCCAGAATAATTTTAGTACTACCTAACTACATAAAGCTAAACTACCTACTTTACGCTATGTAATATAGGTAGCTATAGGTGACGTAATTTAGCAACTAATTCTGAAGCAGTCGGAGGCTATGGTTACATTACTAATTGACAGTAGTGTAGACAGCTGCAGTGCACGGTGAACCTGGCCTGAAAGGGTCATGCTAGTCAGATGTCAAGCGTTTATGTAAATTCGCGTGATGTCACTAATTCTGCTATTTTTGATCCTATAGGATCTGACCCAACAACTGACTGCCTATGAAAACCATTACAATTTTTCACTTAGCATGTACATTCATATTTGAAGGTATACGTACATAGAAATGGGTCAAAGATTTTTGGTTTGATAATGCAAACGGGTATTATCCACGTTCAGCAAGAATTACTAGGTATAGTTCCTTAGACTAAAAGATAGGAAACCACTTTCCGTAATGAAAATTTATCCCTCGAAATGATGTTCATTAATTTTAAACCAACCAATCCTCTTATTAATGTATCAGTCATGTTTGTTGAAGGACGAATAATTTAGGTTAATGATATTTCATTTAGCTCTATTATAGTTGGGAAAATATATGAAACAAGGTGTGTGTTTGATGGACAAAAATTAAGTTCTGCCATGCAAACTTCATCTCCTAATTAACCCCTTGTTCTTCTTCGAAGAGAATTAACCCCTTTAGGGGACAAATTTTCAAAAATGCTTTCCGTGCTTGAATATACCATGCATTAACTTGTGCACAATTTCTTGCTTCTAGACGGTGCGATAAAGAAAGAAAAAGTATTTATTCGACTCGCACAGGGAAAGCAATAAAAAAAAAAATAAACAACAAAATAAAAATAATAATAAGATAAACATTAAACTATATGTGTGTATATAGTTAACTATGTGCGATATGGTTCGTCTGTCATTGAGTGAATTCAATATTTTTATGATGTAAATTCAATATGAATCGAGAACTACACAGTTTAAAAGCTTCTACCAAGCTAAAAATGTTAAAATATGAAAACTGAAATAGCACCGCGTTGCAAAGCCTGGTAGTAAATTCATTGATATTCAATTTAGTTGGCAGCCACCATGTAGACGCTACTCCCTGCCATCAATCACCATGATTCAATAAAAGAACTATTTATTCTCTGTGCGCAGGCAATATTTTCTCAACACCTGAATGTCGAGAAAACGTATGCGCCAGGAAATCAATCACAAATCTTGTTTCTACCCGCATATTTGACGGAAACCAGATTTGTTAGGAGCCAATATTTTTCGAAAGCTTTTGACTTTGCTGTAACTTGGTCACCGTTTATGAATACATGCATGCCTTTTTATTTGTACACCGTTTTTGCATATTACTTTGAAAAGTTTTTTTTTTTAAGGTAGAGCGTTAATTATTCACTGAGGCTACTACTAATAATTATTTATTTACCACCAATTATAGCAACATTACAGACTCATCTAATACAATGCCATAAGTCACAAAATAAAACAACAATATGTATAGTTATTCAATTTTTCTTGCTGTAACATACCCATTAACTTTTTCAGCTTCATATGCCTAGCCTTTCCCAAATATGTTGGGGTCGGCGTCCATTTTAACCGGATGCAGCTGAATACCAATATTTTTCATGGAGCAACTGCCTCTCTGACCTCAACAACCCAATAACTTTTTAAATCCCGCTTTATTAATCGCATTTAATTTCAACTTTATCGGAGATGAGTTTGACGAGTGATTATTCGAAAAGCAATAAATGTGAGTTGACAAGCGACTCATAAAACAGAGCCGAGGTTCGCAATGGGCCATAAAACGCCATTAAACGATTTGCGGTATCCTTCGCTGCCGCTGTTAAAACAACAATGTTACTGCTACTCTCAGACCCCGATTGAAAACACTACCCACAGGCGTATAAGACTCCATAAAGCTATTTTTTACAGTAACAACCAAGTAAAAACTATCCTAAGAGATAAAATTCCTAATCCTCGGTCGCAACTTTCTGCGAAAAGTAGTGGATTATCCAAACATATTGCTTTAGGATTCTACGCTCTATGAAACAGCTATGATTGTATGTAATAGAAAATATAAAACGTAACCGTTTCACGGGTAATGTGACTTAATTTCATCCGTGGTAATGGGAGATTGGGGTTGTAATACACATTTCGACAGGTATAAAACTTACAATGAAATCGAATGAGTTCCTAGCGTTGGAAGGAAAGTAGAAATTTCCACGCTGACTTGCCATATTAGAGCGCAGTATAACGTGCTAAAAGCCCATGTAACAAGAGTATTATGTTCAGCCATTCCTTTACCGAGACAGCTATTGTTCCAGTAGATACGCCAATCTTATGCGAGATTACGGCCGAGCGGGAAGTTCTCTTGTCAATACGATGAAGGAAAAATATATAGTTTACATTATGTGACAAATTAGATTGTGGCTGTAAATTCTGACAGTATTTTGCGTCAAATCATCTGAATAGATAACAAAAAGCTTCGTGCTTATAATATAAGCGGTCGGACAGGCGTACCAATAAATTGCTAGCCATTCACAGGACAGTTCACGACAAATAGGCGGAACACGATGGCCGATACAATTTTCCGTACGATTTACAAATTCATCATCATTGAGGCAACAAAAAAACAGTTGCGAGAGTAAAGATCTGATGTCCCACATGCGATGTCGTGTGCGAAGCCATTTCTTTAGTTCCCTTATGTTTACGACGTTAATGCCAGCGGTGGATTTCCGCCCTTGCTGGATCCGGAAACTGACGGAGCGGAGCGCATCCGGAACGTCAGCTTGTTTGCTACCTTCTTATCTCTGATGTAAGCCTCACGTGTTTATTTGCCTTTCTGATCGTACTTGTTTGTGTTGCACAGAATCTTAAAGTCACCTTCAGGTAGGTTAAGTAGGCGGTGTGGGCGTGCCCTAACAACCATTAACCAGCAAACAAACAACCATAGATCACTCTCGTAGTTTATGGATATGTGCGTCTTCAAATTAAGTATGCTCGATTTCATTGTCTTTATTCGCGGTATTAACGCTTACCACGATTTCCTGTCTAGACGTTTATATACTCGTATTATGGCAGTTAGGTTTACCTCTCCCTAACGAATCCCCAGGGTTACTTTGTTATTAATTCCCCTTTTCACCCTGTCCTAACAAATACCAGACGGCTCTCATAAAGTTGTAACGTACTTATTTTCTTTAGATCGGTACTTATACCTACTCAATAATCATAGATCTTTCCCCCTTGTTATAGGAAAACTTAAATCCACTACGACGAAGTTAATGAGGTGAATAAAAAAATCTCGCTTATTTGTTCCCAACTCCTCACTTGAAAGTTGGGAAGTGGATCGAGTTTCGGGACAGTCAACACCATAAGATCGTAACTCAACGCAGACATTCAGCGAACTTGTCTTGTAATCTCATTTGACGAAACAAACAAACTTTCCTCAAGTGTCCAATATGACTTGATAGATGATCAGAGTATTCGATAAATACCACTATGGGTGTTGGGAAAATCGTAATAAGTAATGTAGGAGTATTTCATTGACACAGATTCGAGCATGGAGGCTCGGTGAGCCGGCATCACGTATCCGCGATAAATTGATTTGGTAGCAGATGTGCACGCCACTTACACTACCAGACACACCACTTTCTTGACATTATTATTTTTAAGGTTTATTTTGTACGCGTAAAAAGGAGACGTGGGCAAGGAAAGAGGTTGTTGGGAGTCCTTATCCGATGGGGCAGTTTGGTAGCCAGAGTTTCGTGATTTAAATAGTGTGTTCCTTTGAATGAAGTTTTTGTAAATTCATCAATTACTTGATCGTCTACAATATGGACTTGATGCTTTAAGTTAACAGAAACTAGCAGCTGATGAACAGCTGACAATGACTAGACTCTTCCCCATACTTTGTTCATTTATTTAAAGCCTTGTCATTAATAAAGCCCCCGTTTTATTGCACTGAAGTTGCATTGTCTACATGAAAATCTATTAGGCTTAACGAGGATGATCTGCACAAAAGCGTTATGAAGTAAATGCTTAACTTTCGTGACTTTCATTATTAGCTTCTTGAGAACTTAATCTTGGGAGGTAAAATTAAAACTACCTTTCACTACCTCTCAATCGCCTGTAAAATTGGTCCTTGTACCGTAACAGAAGGCAGACTGAGCCGTAATTTATTAGTGTTGAAGTTTTTTAGAACAACTTAATAGTTTGTGTGCGATGACTTAGCGGTTCGCGGTGCGGGTAGCTCGCTAGTGCTCGGCGGTGATGGATGACGCGACGTCCCTCCAGCCCGGCTTAGGACTCATTGAGGGGGGATTATATCGGGACGTTGACGAATTGCTACTACTTCACACACAGATAGCACTATTCAATCGATTTAAAACTTCACTCGCTGACCAGCGGGGACATTCGTCGTAGGATTAAATGGTTCTTCACGTCATTGGTTGCGCACAACGTTGCTTCTAAATTTTGTTGCAGATTCGATTTGTTTCAGTATTTTGAAATAAATTATCGTTATCACAGATCAACTTGTATGAGTTATATCAACAAAAAACTCATTTTAATAAATCAAATATGCGGGATCGCAATAAAAATATCGTATTAACGTAATATTCCTCTTTTCAGTGCAATCTATCAATAAAGATAGATTAACATATAAATAGTTGCTGCCATTACAGTTATTCGAGTCCAAACGAGGCGGCGGCGTTAAGGCGGCAAGAATTAAATTTCATTTTGGGGCTTATGAATTTATGTGAATTGTTGGTAGTCTAGTAAATGTTGTAACTTTCGTTTCGGCTCGACCTTACAGGCGGGAACTTTGTTACAAAACAAAATAACAATGGGAACAGTTTATAGGCACTGTTCCGTCGGGAGCGTGCACCGATCAAAATGTAAACGGGATTTTCACTTTGCGCCGAAATCCTGAAAGTTTAACAAAATCCAAACGATTATTGATAATTTATCGCGATGTCGACCTTTCGCGAAGCGATATGGAAAACAATGTTAAGGTCATTCGGGACCCGGGAACGAGCCACGGATGGCCGGAGAACGTGACTTTTAGCTTGTATTGCTCGTTTACTCGGGTATAACTCAAGTAATTCTGTTGGCCATTTACTTAGCGATTTGATAAACGTATATTTTTCCCTTTTTACGCAATCAGAGTTCAAGTGGGTACTTAAGTTTGAATTGATGGAATTGTGGGCACTCTAACGGCTGAAAACCCTAATCAGCTCAATAAAAAACTCAAAGTAATGTAACTGGATTTAGCTACTAAAATAACATTTTAATTGTACAAGCCTAGAGATACCTATCGAGTATCGACCTACGCAAATTTCCTTAAATTAAGATTTCTTCAACTTTTCCACTCGTGTTTATATTACAAGCCTTACAAAAAAAACTTTCTTGTTTCATAAACTCTTTCGTAATTTCGTAAATATTGTTATTATGAAGAAGTTGTAGTTTGAATTTGGAATAATATTTTTTATTGCTGAAGTGGAAGATTTTTACGAGTTTTGCTATAAAACCTGGTATTCCTTTTTAGCAAAAACCTAATATTCATGTGTAGTAGAGGTTATGAAAATTGTTGGTTAGTAAAAAAGTGGAGGTCGTAAAGTGAAAAGGGAACATTTAAAGCATGACACGCGACTAGGGGAACTTGTAACTGGCAACATTTTAAATTAAATAAAAGCAGTTACGATGCAGGTGTATAATTTCCACGCTGAAGTCTTGAGTGGTTTTCTGTTATAGTTTTATGTGAAATATGGAATGGAGTTAGTGCACATTTTAACTTGTTCGCCATTGGACGTCGACTGCAATTTTATATATCAGGCGGATTTTAAAAAAGATTGTAATTTAATGGCAGACATACGAGTATATTTAGAAAGACATCAATTTTAAATGGATATAATTAGAAGGTTAGAGTTTCATCTAAAATCATCTCTATTTTTGTGATAGGCAGGTAATACAGGGTAAGCACACTAAGTACTAATCAAAACTTAGAAAGTTCTATATTAAGCTTATTTTTACAAGTTTATCTGCATCGAGTAAAATTGCTCTTCATAAACTCAAAGCTCCTGCGGTAAAACCCACAATAAAAACTAACTGATATGAAACGGTTATCGCTAGCCTAGAAATTATAAAATTTATTCAAACTCGTGTTATTGAGGTCACAGGTAGTTCTAGACTCGTAGCTTTTATTTCTCAGCGCGCCGTCATAACGCCTTACGGCCGACAGTTTACGATGCAATACGCACCGCTGCCGCACTTTGCCTGTAATTGAATCGCAGGCGCTTGCTATAAATGTGGATTTGCCGGAGTTCTAACACCAACAAACAATGCCGTGATCCGCCCTACAAAGTTTAAAAGTAAACTGAATGTTTTCGCCCAAGTTTTCTGGCAGTTTACACATTTCGTTCTGAGGATGTTTAAATAGCGCTATATATATGCCGCTTTATCCCAAAATATCGTTTCTCTGACGTGAACTTGTTAGGTATTAAATAATCTCCATGTTTTCTTTGCTAAGCTCTTTTGAAAACTTTCCCTATTACATGGAAATCCTTCTGTATAGATACATATGTAGTTAGCTACGCATTGAATATCACAGAATCTGTTCACCAACTTACTTCTTGCTTTTAGCTAAATGTTTCACAAAGCGCACCTTTAAGCATTTAACAAATTAAGTGCTTTAAAAGTTTATAAAATTGAGCACAAATGCATTGCATAATGGGTCAGGGTAAGTAAGTCGCCCGGCTTGTTAGCCATTTGTGGGCAGACGCTCACCGCGTTCACCCCGCCAGTATTATTTAGCAAAGGTTCTATCTAAAGGCTTACTTACCCCGGACTTGGGTTAATGTAGACTAGAGTTTAGACTGACCAGAACTTAACTTACGTAAAGGTTTATTTATAACTGAAACTGATAAATTAACCAATCTCCATTGAGACCTTACGTTGATGTTAGTAATTTAGGTCTCCCTGATTTCGGGTAGGTAGGTACTTATCTGATTTCAATATTCAAGGACTTATCTACATAGATCTTCATTTAAAATAGGTTAGTAACATGTTTAATCGATAGTCCTAACTGTAAATATGATTTGACAAATTAGAAACACAGCATGCTTAACAGTTGTAGGCGTACATACATGATAGCGCCTCGCAGCAACTTTTATACTGCTTTTATTGTTTTTTATTTACTGTTTTTGGTCTACCAAATAAATAAATAAACAGTTAAAAATATTAATCTCGGTTAGGTGCCTCTGTCTACTCCTTACATTAGTGTTCATAAGATGTTAATTTCACAATTTAGAAACTGATTTCTTTCTGTTTTCAAGTAGTCTACGGACTTTTTTCCAGGGTGCCTGCGAGCTATAGCTCTGAGTGAATTCACTTAAAACTTTTAACATCATATTCCTAGTTCCCGACGCTAAGCAGTTTTGATGGTTTTCATGCTGCTTTAATTTTGCGGCGAAAAGGTAAAAATGTACGAACTTTACACTGACATTTATACGTTTTAACCCCTTATTTCAAATGTGAAGTTGACTGCAATGCACATACAGAAGGAGAACACGAACGTTCCCTGTTTAACCCTATCAATAAGTGCAGGTATACATACATGTATGTTCATATATGTGCTGCAGCCCTCGTTAATGTACCGGCTGATATTAACGAGGTGTATTGGGACACCAACTCGTCTGCGCCCTTGCCTTTCATGTAAGGACGTCAAACGGGGGGCGTATCAGAGCTTGCACAAAACATCCGATAGTGTTCTTTACGCTTACAGAAGAAGCTAATTTTGCTTAAGTGGGCTACTCTGAGCGCGGCATCGCGTCAGGGGCCCGCCTCCCCAACATGGCCTGTGTTTGACTCCCGGGCAACGCTAAAATGGAGCTACGTAACTGCAATTAGTCAATCTTCTCGTTTTGACGAGGCGTTTTAATATGTTTTTCACTCTTTTTAGGAAGACTTTTTTATTGTTTCACATACTTTTCGAATATAACAGTATTGTGGACCCGTTTTATTTAGAATAATAATCTGAGTTGTCCCAATGATACAGGAGTTTTTTTTTTAATGTATTGGTGAAATACGATGATATCCTGATAGGTGCCTACTAGATATGTACTAAATAAATAAATCCTGATTTATGACATGTGTGATTTGTGACGTGAAACTTCAGAATGGTTTAAGATAGGTGGAAAATAACAAAAAGACACTTATATTTTTTCAGGAAAAGTTTTATAAGTAACTTAACTTAGTATCAATAAGTCAAAGTCATTTAACGATATCAGTATTGTCTTTAATAAATTGCCTTTAAGAAACTGATCGTCTTTCAGCGCCATATTATCGGCGTTAACACTTGAGCTGCCAGCGATGACATGCATTGTTTAGAAGTAAGCACGCATGTGCTCTTTGTTCGCGTGTGCAATACTTATGAATTTCCTAGGGGAAGCTTTATTGTGCTGCACTACGATAACAACTCAACTATATAGTTTTAATATATGTACCTCGCTTTGAGTGATAGCTGCAGAGGGTTAGAGGCACTGCGTGACTTTTTATGAAGGGAAATGAGAGAAATATTAGGTAGTTTAAACTTTTTGATATGGTTCATAAACATGTTTCGAAGTAAACTTTATTAGTTATAAACTGAATGTTATAAAAATCTACCAGCAAATAAAAGCTAAGAAATGTTTCACCATACCAGTTTTATGGGCTGCATGCACCCTTCAGTTATCTTTTTTCTTGTAAAAAAACACTAAAAAGCTTCAAAACTAAGTAAGTCAAGAAAATTAAAATTACAGCCAAAAGACAATCTTTAATATAACAATAATGAGTATTTAAACGTATTGTATTGTATAACGGGCTGGTGACCGCAACTCCACGTCCAAATCGCGTATTTTGTGTACAAAATAAACGTAACGAAGACTTTAAATAATAGTTTAATAGTTTTTTCATTGATATGTAACAAATAAAATACAATACAATTTACTGATACAACGTCACCGTTCTCTAAAGATAAAGACAAAGCTTCCAGAACAGAGGTGGAAAACATTCACAGTCCCACTGGGGCCCACAAATGCAGACTTTAGTACAAACTAGTGCACTACAAGGCTATACGTTCTCATGCTGCTCAGGTAAATGTTCAGGGAAGTGCCACATCAAGATGAATCGTACCGTTTTGAAGATGAATATTTTCGGGTCTCACAATCAAGAAGTTTTTTGACTTTGGAAAGGTGGCTAGGTCAGACTGGATGCTGAAGGCGGATCACAGGGTATTGTGGAACAGGGTGTTATTGGTGCAGTGCTGGACTGGTATAAGCTGAGTTGATTGACAACTAAAGTCATTTCCGGGTTCTCCAACCAAAAATACTTTCGGGATCCATAACTAGGAACGTATTTTGGATTCCAATCAAAACGTTTCTGAGTCCATAAACTAAAATATTTTCAGGGGCGACGACCAAATCCGTTCTTGGGGCTCGATATTTCTGGGGCCCTCAACATTTTAAAGCGCCGCGTAAATATGCAGATTTTACACTCTTACCCAAGCCAGTTTTGCTCGGATTACGGCTAACTTTATGAGACCTAATAAAAGAATACTTACGGTTTTTGCCGATGTATTTAGTGTTGCGCTTGGAGTTTTCCGCTGAGGGCAAAATAACTCAACTGAACTGGAAGTTTATTTTTTAATCCTTTATGAATTTTGTTTCCGTAAACTTACGTAGATCTAGATGCATAAAAATCTCTCCTACTAAACACAGAATTTACCTAAATCTCGCAGCTATCCGTGAAGGCTATTATTCTCCCTCTATGTCTCTTCTAGAAGGAGCCATTCTCAGCTCCTGACAGGTATAGCTACCAAATATTTTCCGATTAACTAAAGAACGTTTACATTACCCGAGATAGTAGCACTATTTGGAATTTATTGCCCCGTTATAGTGGCGAGTGCATCCCGGCTGCCTTCAGTGCAACTCGCGTTAATGATAACTTAATTAAATTATTTTATATCATCAGGTTTTGTTATAATTATTTAAAATTATGATCCCTTGCTTAGTTCAATGATTAATAGCAGGTGCCTGATATATTTTAAGACCAAGCTAAATAATTACTATCGATGTAATTCAGAGTAGGATATTATTGGGCATTCTACCCCACCTTCCGTTCCATCGGCTCACTCCGTTCGCCTCGTCACTCTCGGTGGAGTAGAATGCCCAATAATATAAATGAAATCCTACATAGCGCAGTAAAATACTGGTTCGGCGCCTATTCCGCCCAGTGGATTAAACAGTGTAATAAAATACTGATGACTTACCTCGATCAAGTACCGCAGATTCTCGAATTGAGCACTAAACCACTACTTTAGTTGACAAGTTTTATAACACCAAGTTTCACACATAACCACTACCTTAGCTGACTGTTTTTATAACAACAAGTTTCACACATATTTCGTTTACTAATGGAACTATACGAACATAGTAAGCTATAATCCAGGACAGATTGTCTCATGTCTCTTCACAGAGCAAGAAATAGCATGCACCTATAGGCACACGCACATTCTATTTCTGTGACCCCAGATTGGGCACCAAGGACATCTGAATTATAGGATACTGTAAACATTAAACTAAAATTTGGGACAGATTGTCTCATGTCTCTTCACAGAGCAAGAAATAGCATGCACCTACAGGCACACACACATTCTATTTCTATGGTCCCAGATTGGACACCAAGGACATCCAAATTTTAATTTAATTAACTCATACAGTTGGCACTAGCTTACATGTTAACAAATAAGGGAGCTCGCTACTTGAACCATTAGCCTAAAATTCAGGACAGATTGTCTCATGTCTCTTCACAGAACAAGAAATAACATGCACCTACAGGCACAAGCACATTCTATTTCTGTGACCCAGATTGGGCACCAAGGACATCTGAATCTGCGGTACTTGATCGAGGTAAGTCATCAGTATTTTACTACACTGTTTAATCCACCGGGTGGAATAGGCGCCGAACCAGTATTTTACTGCGCTATGTAGGATTTCATTTATATTATTGGGCATTCTACTCCACCGAGAGTGACGAGGCGAACGGAGTGAGCCGATGGAACGGAAGGTGGGGTAGAATGCCCAATAATATCCTACTTTCAGTGATTCAATAAACTCATAAAACAACTTTTGCGCAAGAGTTTTTTGAGAAGTATAAGGCCTACCTGTGTTAAAATTAACAATCACTCATACGTCGGTACCGAAAAAAGGGCTAAGATTATTCCTGCCAAAAATTCAGCCGATCACGTAAATTTGTAACCACGTTACTTGATACATTTCTGTACATATTCCGAGCATCGAATACGGCGACATTAAGTGAAGTAGTCGACATACTGTCGGGCGGGGAGTTCAGCCTGACGCGAAATTGATTCAGTGCGAGACGTGAGCCGCCTTCACAACAGCGCGATTCAAATGTAAGTCAGCGGACGCTGGCAGACGAAACGAAACTTTATGTTGACACCTAACAAATTTAATTAGACACTCCGCTTTAATGCCCTCCCCTGTACGTGTAAGAAAATGTTTCTTGCTCACGGCTGGCTATTTGGTTAGAAACATAAAAGGCGCTTTTAATAGCTGCCTTAATCGTTGCTAACTGTTAAATAATTAGCTATGTATCTCATTGATGTGTCAATTGTATATGTTCTACATGAAAGTATCCCACATTGTGACAGGTCGGTGTGAAAGGTCTCTAACATACGAGTAAGTGAGTCATCGCGTCTGTAAAGTTATATAAACATCATTATCGGAAAATATTGGACGGAAAACCATCGTCAGCTTTATATTGTTTTCTAAATCGGAATCAGTAGTGCCTGTCGCTTCCGGCGATTCAGCTTGTTTTGCGAGAAAATCCACTTTTTCTTCTCTCTGATTCTTTGATTTCTTTTTTTATGCCATCATTGTTCCGCTCTTGGGGTGAAATGTAGTCATTTATATTTTCAGTGGAAATAATGTGTATCTAATGTGTATTTCATTGTTATTATTACTTACGTAGACGATCTGTTTCAGATAATAATATTGGATTGTTATTTAATCCTCTGATCCTAAGCGGCCAACGATCTTAGTAGGCACTCGATTGGAATTTGTAAGTAGATGAGCTTCGGGCATTTTTGTTTCGAAAGCTGATTAGAAATTTTCCATTCTTATCGAGGAAAATTCTCCTTTTCCTAATTTTTCCTTTCGATGATAAAAATTGGATTGGATATTGAATTTAATTAAAGCAGTTTTCACTTCGTTTACTCAACAAGTGACTTAAGGCTTGCTTATTCGTACAAATAAATCGTAACAAGGTTATCTTGCGACGCGTCTCGCCAAATCTGTCGCATATACCTAAGTCTATCATAGCTGTCGAAGTGTTTATAGGTTCTAATGTCATTTTTGAGGCAGACTTGGGGGAGCGATGGGGCACACACTCGTTGGCTGATTGCCGTCGCGTCGGGCACGGGGGACACGGGGAGCAGGCTGGCACTGCGAGTGCGAGTGCCCCACTTGAGGTAAATTCATAGAGTAAAGTAATATAACGGGTATAGAGAGCCCCCTCGCAGATTTTTTTGAAGACCGCTAATGTCAATTGATCGGATAAATAGCGCCATCTATTATCGCCATCCACAAACTTGTGATATATATAGCTATAACTAGCTAGTAGCTACAGTTACTACCTATGCATTGGTGCCTATACTTTAGGCTTCCTTACTATTTTACTTGTTTTCAAGTAGATAAACTTTTACTTAATTTTGTTTTCTCTTTATTAACAAAATCATAGTAAAACTTTATCAAATTAAAAACTAGCAAATTAGTAAGGAAGCATCAATTTTAACAGGTACACAGGGGATTCATAAAAAAAAACAACTTTTCTTTTACAAAATTACTTACTTATTTATTTATTTATCTTGTGTTTATTATTATAAGCCTGCGCTGCTGTTTTAGTTGCATCCTCACCATGGTATGTGATTTTGTCAAACAAAATCCGGTTAATTGAACGATCGGCGGATTAATTTCACGAAGAAAGGCACAAACATGGGACGAAAATTACAAACAAGCGCAAGCGCAAGGAGTAATCGGCATATTTGTGACAATTTGACAATCATTGCCAGATCAATAATTGACTGTTGTTATTGTAATTATTACGCTGCTTGTTATCTACACAAATATTTGAAAATAGTTATAATACTTGTTAAATAGAATGATTAGGTAATTCAATTATATTTAATTTATTAATTTTGTAGTCACAAATTATATTTGTATCGGTGGTTTCGCCATCTGTAGTGACTTAAAGTAACTAATTGTTTAGGATGGCGATAACAGATGTCGCATTTTGAAAAAAAAAAACCAAATCTGTCAATGTATGGAACTGTCCTACCCCTGGGTAAATTACAGTCTACTGTGCGCGCTATCGGGTGTGTTGTGTGAGTCGCGAACTGCATCAGGGCATGGTGTGCATCACACGAACGTAATCTATCCGCCTTGGGGTGAGAGTGAAGGAGTCCCGCGCAAATATCGAGGTATTTCGATGGCATTCAAAGCATTCATTTGCGTCGTGTCGCCATTGCTTGCGCCGTATGTTTATGCATGTCTGAATCGCTAGTTGCCAAGTGTCCTCTACACTTGGCAACTTTAGCGCTAGTCATGTACCTATCTAATGAACTTAATTGGCTTGGGGTATTCATAGCTCGATGTAATTCTCCGCTTTTAATTTTATTTGTGTATTTGTTTCAATCAGCTATGGATCATAACAATTAAAAAAATATTAATCAGAATAAAGAATTACATTATTTATACATTACATTACAATTAAAATTGAAAATTATACATTAATATTTAACAAATTTGAAATTATAATAGACAGACAAAATTAAAATAACATGCTAACATTAGAATAAAATCTTGACATTAGGCAGAACGTGAATCATGCAGCAGTGGTGCACGTGCTGGCAGTCGAAACGTTCACCAAAAGCGCTCAGGATACTGTTGCGGCTGGCCCGCACCCTACGCACTAGAGATGTTCACCGCTTGCGCATGAGAGTGTGGAAACAATCCATACGCGCCTCGGCAAACATCCCCGACGCGCTACAGAAGGGAGGCAGCCCCAAGAGCACCCTGAACGCGTTTTGTTGTGCTTTACAGTTCTGGAATTTGTTGTAATAGCTTCCCGGGATAATGCCTGCTACTCTAAGATGGACAGCAGTATGTAGATCACCATTTTTCGGCCATGTGTGTTGAAAACTGCGCTATCTATTCCCTAGCGGCCATTCTAACCTACACTTTAGAGGCTTGTTTTTAGCTATCGACCTTCACCACGTCATGGATGTATTTAAGGTCACTTCTATAGAGATAAAATATTGCGTAGAAAATAATGTTAAATATTTCTACATATAATATCGTAGAATAACTCCATAGAGAGATACATGGCTAGCTCCAATTTACACTAACATAATATCTAGAACGAAAATTAAGGTAAATATTAAACTCAATTTTGCCCTCTACGTAGCTAGATGAGAAATTCAATTCCAAGTTTTCAGGAATAGTAAGCAGCTTTAAAATAGAGTGGTATGAATATGTTTATATTATTTCGTACACTTCAAACAGGTAGCATTAAAGAGGTAGGTCATACAGGTCCCAGGTGCCCCAGTTCATAAAAGCTTGAATCTATCTAGGTTAATTTTCACGTGCCAAATGTAATCAGTGTCCCTGTATAATTGCTAATTAGCGACGATGATTGATACATATTATAAACAAGTGCTATGGACCGATGGCCACTGCAAAACTGTACAAGTCAAACGACAAAGTAGGTCTTCATCTATAATTCCTAGTTTTGAAAGTTTTCTAGAGTTTGGTATCAAAGTTCCTCTGGAGTGTGACTGACCCAGATATAGAATAGTTGTCCGTAAAGGTTTCCTGATCTATTATGCAATTGAAGACTTTATTATTAAATGCTCTGAACTCTCTATTTGTTCACTTATAAAGTCTTTGAAACTATTTAAATGTAAAGAAATAAAATAAAAAGGTAATCTTCACAACACACATTTTCTACTATTCACTTCGTGGACTTCCAACAGAAAAGACTAGTCCATCTAACACGTTCTTCCAATACATATTTCTTTCCAAGTAATCGATAAAGAATACCGAATATAATTTAAAAATTCGCTACACCATGTCCGGGAAAAGCGTAAAGAAGATCGCATGAGCCGGCCCGTTTCGCACCCATGCACCATGGACGATACGAAATATTTTCCGATTAACCAACACCGACCGTGTCACAGGGCACTAACATGACTTGAAATTTATTTCCAGGCCCCGAGTCGCAACGTGATTGCACCTACACTGTGATCTCGGCGAATAAAGTCGCATCTAATAATAATCGTTTTCACCACTTTACCGGAATAAGGATGTGTCTACGCGATAGAGGACGAGGTGAACGTTTATGGGGTGATGTATGTTGTTCATGTTCATGTTCAGCTGTTAATTTCACCTCAGTTTTTTTCAATATAGTTTTAATAGCACTTGCTTGTATAAATATGTGGGATGTAATTCTATCTCTCTTTTTTAATCCAGCCTCGGATAGCCATTAAATACTTAACAAGAATCATGAACAAGTGGAAAAGGGCAGCTAGTGATGAGCCATGGTTGTAGACATATAACTAGTATGTCAACACTTCGAAACTCTGAGGATTTACCTGAAGAGATGTTACGGAAAACTTTAATCAGCGTCTACGCACTGTTACGAAAATGAAACAATGTCTGTGGTCGTGCCATATGTAAGTTAAGTTGTCGTGAAACAAATTAATCCTCTCAACAGCACTATTTCTCCAAAGTCTGGCGGTAATATGTTGTTTAAAGTTTATTACTATCTACTGCATACTGTTAGCCACTACTTACATAGAAGTACTAAAGTACCTAACAAATGCGGCAAACCGGTAATTCTAAGTAACAAGTGAATATAACTTGTAGCTATTATTAAATTTATTCCATTACAAACTTGGTCTAAGTTGAAAAAAAAATTGCGAAAGTGTAAGACAAAACACGTGAATAAATGAAAAGCTTCCGAGTTCTGTGTTATGAAGTTGTGTAGTTTCTTAGTTTACTTATTATAGCGAGTTACCTGTACTCCGTCAGAAGCCTTACATAGTGTAAATGTGTGAACCCCACCTTCCGTTCCATCGGCTCACTCCGTTCGCCTCGTCACTCTCGGTGGAGTAGAATGCCCAATAATATAAATGAAATCCTACATAGCGCAGTAAAATACTGGTTCGGCGCCTATTCCGCCCAGTGGATTAAACAGTGTAATAAAATACTGATGACTTACCTCGATCAAGTACCGCAGATTCTCGAATTGAGCACTAAACCACTACTTTAGTTGACAAGTTTTATAACACCAAGTTTCACACATAACCACTACCTTAGCTGACTGTTTTTATAACAACAAGTTTCACACATATTTCGTTTACTAATGGAACTATACGAACATAGTAAGCTATAATCCAGGACAGATTGTCTCATGTCTCTTCACAGAGCAAGAAATAGCATGCACCTATAGGCACACGCACATTCTATTTCTGTGACCCCAGATTGGGCACCAAGGACATCTGAATTATAGGATACTGTAAACATTAAACTAAAATTTGGGACAGATTGTCTCATGTCTCTTCACAGAGCAAGAAATAGCATGCACCTACAGGCACACACACATTCTATTTCTATGGTCCCAGATTGGACACCAAGGACATCCAAATTTTAATTTAATTAACTCATACAGTTGGCACTAGCTTACATGTTAACAAATAAGGGAGCTCGCTACTTGAACCATTAGCCTAAAATTCAGGACAGATTGTCTCATGTCTCTTCACAGAACAAGAAATAACATGCACCTACAGGCACAAGCACATTCTATTTCTGTGACCCAGATTGGGCACCAAGGACATCTGAATTATAGGATACTGTAAACATTAAACTAAAATTCAGGACAGATTGTCTCATGTCTCTTCACAGAGCAAGAAATAGCATGCACCTACATGTACACACACATTCTATTTCTATGGTCCCAGATTGGACACCAAGGACATCCAAATTTTAATTTAATTAATTCATACAGCTAACACTACCTTACACGTTAACAAACTACTACTGGTTGCTTTGCTGGTCTGTTAATCTGCGTTGTGCTTTATTAAGATGCTTTCGCACTCGTACAATTGCCTTCGAAACGGTTCGTGTGCCGTCCCGTGGTCATCTATTGTGTCATACTCTTTGTAAAACGCCTGACAACGGCGCCGGAGCGCCGATCGTGTTAAGCTTTCACAGTAGGAGTAAGTGATTCTTAAGAATCTCAAAGTTTGCAAAATTGCGTGTTGTAAATTTGCAGTGTTCGAACTTTGTTACACGAGGTGTATGTATGAGTCATTTCTATGTATTCAACAATTACACTGTAAGATGATCGCTGTGCATGTTGCAGTCATTGATTAAAATTGATCTTTATAGGATTTCCTAATCAATGCAATTAATTTAAATAGAGGATGATCCTAGGAACATCATCATAAAGTTTCGTAACAAATTGTTTGAAAGATGAATCTTAATATCAGTACCTACTGAACCTTTGCATGAAATGTTTATAAAAAAATCGTTTTAGACGTTAGATGATATTACTTATATTGATGTTAAGTTTTACTGCAGCATATTAGTGAACTAACTTTTTGACGCGAGTTCGTTTACATAGATTATTATGCACAAAAAAATTTTTCAGGATATTTTTCTTTCAGCACGTCTTACCTTGCATCTTTGAAAAAAAATCATTTTTTTAATTCACATGTGTGATGTCATGCGGAGTTTTACATCAAGGTTTAAACAAACATACATACTTTATTATAATACGTAATGTATTAATCATAAGTGTCATGTATCGTCGTCACCTTTGTCGGCGAGGGTAAAAAGCTGGTTTTTTATTTCATTTCTCACGATAAAATTGCAATTTGACGGAAACAATTTTCAATCACTACGATTTAATTAGACCTAAGTAACATAAATTAATCATACAACTGTGACAACATGTAGTTAAGGTTTAATTTTGTAATGGGATAAATATTGCTGAAATGGTATTTTTTATGAATAAAATCAATCAATTTTGATCACAATATTACATTCCCTTCAGTATCTTCCAGTGATAAACACCGGTTACCTTCGCTATATAATTAGTTACGTTATACTCGTACAACCTTCAACTTTAAAAAATGTAAGTAAGTACTACTAACTTTACTGAATTTGCTAATGTATTTATTTAATCACTACCCAGCTACGGACCTGGTTTCTGCCTGCCGGCTGTTGTATCGGAAGTCTTCATCAAGTCATAGTTATAAGGTAAAAAATTAATCTTTATTTGCTCCATTTCAGGTCTGACTCCGATTCAGAATTCCAGACACGGTCTGCAGCTGTAGCCGAGGTTGCGAAGGTGCAACCAAAAAAGAAGGTGTCGAAGCGCAAAGCTCTCGAGAGCACCACGCCGTCAGAATCGAAATCAAGGTAATTTTGTGTAACTGCTTTTAACTTTAGGTGTTTGTTGTGTATGTTAAGTCAATTTCGAACTGTAACGCAGAGAGCGCTGAAATCAATTTCCAATTATTATTCCTTGCAGGAATGTTTACAGTTAATTCATGAGGTATTTTTATTGGAATTAATATAACATAACATCATGCTTTCTATCCGCGTAGGGTTCGACAGAGGAGTATATAATACACCCTCAATTCGCCACTTAAAAAATAAATGTAATGTAATGTGTTGTGTAAATTATTATAAATAAGAATTATGTTAAATTGTTTACAGTAAACGACGCACTTCGAGCTCGGACCTTTTTGGCTTGGTGGACTACATTCCGTCATCGACCTCAATTGGAGACTTCGGTTCGAGCCTCTGCAGCCGTGTCGCCAACGGCAAAGTGCGACGAACGGCGAACTTAACCGGGGACTTCTATGTGGAGGTAAAAGTCTACAACAAGACCGAAGTTGCTTCCACCCCTAAAGAGGATAGGTGGAAGAAAGCCTCGGTGGTTCTAAAAGTGCAGCTAAACCGTAACACGCCGCAGTGGGACGGACTCCAAGTTTTTATGAGACGGACTCATGAATTATTTGATGATTCTGAGCCCGTCTTTTATAGTGACAATATAAACATAAAATAAATATTTAAGTTATTGGGCACCAGGTATATTCTATTATATCCAGGTATTTTTTGTTGTACATCATAATCTTAATAATAATATATTGCAACATCTAATAGTAAGTTTAGAACTATTTTAATCTAAAATGCCTTTCTGTACTGTTTGTAACACATCTGTTGAGCGCAGTCACTGGACAGGTCACCTACGTAGTACTAATCATAAAAACAAAACAGTTTCACATTTTTGCGATGGTGTTGAAATAATACATTCTGCATTTCGTAATCGTATAGCTTCTTATAGAATTGTCGATCCGTCTGAGAATTGTTCTCTAGAGCCTTTTCTTAATAATATTTGGAGCAAAATTAAAACGTTAATTGACATGTCTCTTAAAAAACATACTTGTATAAAAGTTAATTTCGAATATTTTGCGTTGTTTTTAATGTTTAAAAATGATTCTCAGGAGATGAAATCATTTGCCACAAAAAACGTTACTATACATCAGAATTATGAATTTGATTCATTATCGTCTCAAGTAAAAAACATTTTAACAAAAAAGATAGAAGAATTTCAGGACCGAGACAGTGGGTGGACGTTCTTGAGCAGTTCTCATTTGGAAGTCAATGTTAACAAATATCAACCCTTACGCGGTTCGGGCTTTATCGAATTGCCTTCTGCAATAAAATCGAAAAAAGCATGTGTTAATATCCACAATAATGATGAGTATTGTTTTTTATGGTCTGTTGTTGCTGCTTTATATCCAGCTAAGAGTCACCCTGAAAGAGTATCTTCTTACCCTGATTTTCGTAACGTGTTAAATGTAAAGGACATGTCATTTCCAGTGAATTTCTCAGATATTGCGCGGTTCGAAGTGAATAACCCCGAAATTTGCATTTACATTTATGGTTTAAAAAATGATACTGTCATAGGACCGCTTTACAAACCAAAAGCCTTGAACGGAAAAGTGATTCATTTACTTTATTTAGAAAGAGATGATTTGTCACATTACTGTCTCATTAAAGACTTGCCGCGACTTGTTAAAAATCAAATAACAAAACACCACAGTAAACTGTACTTTTGTGACGTTTGTTTAATGTTTTTTAATTCATGCGATAATCTTAGTTCGCATAGTTGTGGCGGGGTCGCCACTGAACTACCTCCAAGGGGTTCTTGCATACAGTTTAAAAATTATAATAGAAAGCAAATTGTACCATTTGTTATATACGCAGATTTTGAAACAATGCTAGAACGGTATGAATCTTGTGACCCTGACCCCACTAAGGCGAGTACTGTAACGCGACAGCGACATGTGCCTGTAGCTTTCGCTTATCATATCACGTGTACGCTAGACGAAAGTCACAATCGTTACGTTTCTTATCGCGGCTTGGATTGTGTATCAAATTTTGTGAAGTCTATCTACAAAGATTCAAAAAAAATTTACGATATTTTAAAAAATAACGCTCCTATGATTTACTCAAATGATAATGCTCACGACTTTGAAAACGCGATGACATGTCATATTTGTGAACAGTTCTTGTTCGGCGATAGGGTTCGCGATCATTGTCACTTGACTGGTAAATATCGTGGCGCAGCTCATAGTTATTGTAACTTACAATACAAACTACCAACATTTTTGCCAGTATTTTTTCATAATTTGTCCGGATACGATTGTCATCTTTTTATAAAAGAATTAGGTGAAGCTCCTGGATCTATTAAAGTGATACCTAAAACAAAAGAAAACTATATTTCATTCACTAAGTTTATTCCGATTTCTACCGGGGAAAGCATCCAGGTACGGTTTGTAGATTCTTTCAAGTTTTTAGGAACTAGCTTAGAAAAGTTGGTTAGTACAATGAAAAAACAAGACTTTAAACAATTAAAATCTTATTTTCCTAATAAAAAACAATTTAACCTACTGACGCGCAAGGGAGTGTATCCATATGACTATATGTCTCAATGGGAACGTTATGAAGATATGTGTTTACCCTCTAAAAAATATTTTTTTAACTCCATAACTAATGAAACAATAAACGACGAAGACTATGAACACGCTCGATCTGTTTGGTCAGTATTTAATATTCAAAACATGGGTATGTACACAGATTTATATCTCAAAACAGATGTTCTGTTGCTAACAGATGTATTTGAAAATTTTCGAAAAACTTGTAAACTACATTACAATCTCGATCCCGCGTTCTATCTTACAGCACCAAGTCTATCTTTTGATGCAATGCTTTTAAAAACAGGAGTTCGATTAGAATTGATTAGTGATGTTGAAATTTTTAGAATGATACAAAAAGGTATTCGAGGAGGTGTTTGTATGTGTTCCAAAAGACATGTCAAAGCCAATCATAAATATTTAGATACTTACGATCCAACCCTTCCAAATTCATTTATAATTTATTTAGACTGTAACAATTTATACGGTTATAGCATGTGTCAATCCCTACCCTATTCCGATTTTAGATTTATAAATAGACAAGAAATTGATTTTTTACAATTGAACTTAGCAGACATCAGTGATACTGCGGAAAACGGTTACATTCTTGAAGTTGATTTAATATATCCGGAGAAATTGCACATGGAACACAATGACTTTCCCTTTTGTCCAGAAAAATGCTTGCCACCTGGTGGTAAGAATAAAAAGCTAATACCAAATTTGTATGATAAATATCACTATGTTATTCATTACGTACATTTAAAAAAATGTTTACAGCACGGTTTAGTATTGAGAAGGATCCATCGCGCTATTATATTTAAGCAAAGTTGTTTTTTAAAGCAATATATTGATATTAACACCCAGTTACGTCAAAAAGCAGAGTCAACTTTTGAACAAGATTTTTTCAAATTGTTGAACAATAGTATTTTTGGAAAGACCCTGGAAAATAATGAACATCGAATAGACGTTAAGTTAGTAAACAAGTGGTGTGACTCGAACAATAAAACGAAAAAGACTGCTTGTGCTGAAAAACTGATAGCCAGTCCATATTTTCATAGCACCTCTGTATTTTCTGATGATTTAGTGGCAATCCAAATGAAACCTGTACGTATTATACTTGATAAACCAATTTACATAGGGTTTGCAGTATTAGAATTATCTAAGACTCACATGTACGACTTTCACTACTCTATCATAAAACCTTTTTATGGTAACCGAATTGAATTGTGCTATACTGACACAGATAGTCTAGTATATGATGTACAGAGTAATGATGTTTACAAAGACTTTAAGCTCCATTTTCTAAAATATTTGGATACCAGCAATTATGACTGTAACAATGACTATAACTTACCAATTATTAATAAGAAGGTTCCAGGACTGTTTAAGGATGAAATGGGTGGCAACATTATCAAAGAATTCGTAGGATTGCGCTCAAAGCTTTATTGTATTAAAACGTTAAACAAAACAATTAAAAAGGCAAAAGGTACAAAAAAATGTATTACTAAAAATTTAAATATGTTAGATTATAAAAATGTTTTGTACAATTCCAATGTAATTCGCAAAAAAAATGTATTGTTCAGATCAATAAAACATGAAATATACACTCAGGATGTAAATAAAATAGCACTTTCAAACAATGATGATAAACGATTGTTATCGTTTGATAAAGTTTCTACTTTAGCCTGGGGTAACGCAACCATATTTATGTAATGCGTTACCATTATTTTTAAATGTAAGTAATTACAGTAGATACATTTTTTACAATGTATTTTAGATAACGTCCTAAATGTAAAGACGAAATATTATGTAAGTACCTACTAATGACTATTACCTAAAGCAGGCTCCAGATACAAGTAATGTGTAATGTAATTGTAAAACATATATTTTCTTGGTGCCAAATAGATTTAAAAATAGATATTATTATCTTTTTACTTGTAGCAAATAATGTTAGAACTTATTTAGTAGTTAATTAATTTTAAGAATGTTTACGCGACATTTCGTAAAAAATACTAAAATATTTACTAACTTTTTATATCGTATCCTACTTAGACGTATCATGTTTATTAAATCATGTTTATTATTCATTTCCAAAACTTCGGACTTTAAAAATTGTATGAAATGTCGTGCCGCATGAACATGATGTTTTCTTTTATTTGTAATAAATAAATAGTATTTTAAGATCACAATTATATCTGTTTCATTTCCATTCCTGATTGATGACAAAGTCACGGTGCATCAATACAATCATGTTTTGATCCAGGCTGATATTTGCTAATTTTTTCAGAATATTGTAATTATTTATATTAAATTAAATAATGACGAAAAAATAAAACATGAAAACAAAATCCAGACCGGAACAAATACTTATTGTATGTTCCGTGCGGGAATCGAACCCGCGACACTAATTTGGCGCAATTAGTCGCAGCTAGCAACACGCTTATAACCTAATACTTACCATTGTGATGCATCAAGACGAGTTCATAACCAATGCGCCAAACGTGTCGTCGAAAATGTGATAAAATATTGGATTGCTTTGAAGAAGCACGCGCGGTGCAGAATTTGACACCGAACAGGTGCTCGGGCGCAAGCTTGAACATGTTGAAACATGAAATTGAATCACAGCATAATGCTTTATGGAGTCTAATTGCATATTATTGAGTAACATCCATCATTAGACAGTCAGCCGGAGCGGTCATATCACATCGAGTAAAAACGAAACGAAATTGTAAGTATTGTACAAGTACCCATCTACTTATAAGATTATTTCATCATGTTTTTTTATGTAATTTAGTTAATTATTATTTTGTTTGTTTCAGATCGTTGACAATGTGTGATTCTCCAGATATTATCGACTTCTCACAATACGCTCAAGGTTATCCGACTCCGAGTTTAAGTTGGCATATCCCTGAACAACAAAGACCTGTCAACAAGGAGCCTAGAGCAAGACAAGACTACGAACCTGCCAGCAAGAAGCCTAGAACAAGACGGGAGTGTCTAAAACAGAAGCCATATCTGCATACAAGTCAATCATTCCTGATAAACAATGAGAAGAAAAAAGGTTTACGACTGATCCAGGTACAAGTGTTGGATATCAGTGAACAACAAGAACCTGCAAGTGATAATCAGGACATGGTAATGTTAAGTGTGCAGTATGTAGTGACTGAATCAGTGGATCATGTTATGGATGAGACGCAATCGTTAATTAATAAAATATCAAAAAAACTTTGTGGAGATAGATGTTATTATTAACTGGTGTCATTATTTTGTACGTACCTACTTTATAAGTTGTTGTGTAAAATTTGCAGTAATAAGTAATAATAAATTATGTAAGTAATCTACTAGTTATTTGGGTATATTAATATTAGGAATGTATACCATTTATTTGCTTTCTTATTCTTTAATTATATATGTTTTACTGCAATTAACTCTTTGTATTTTATCTTGTACTTATTATTTTTGGGTAGGTAGTTATAATTAGATTGTAATAATTGCAAATAATGTAAAAAAGTAAATAAAAATATATTCTTTCATAATTTAATTTACGTTTTTTTATTACTTATTAATACTCGAACTCTAAATTAGCTCTAGTGTGATGTATAATTGTAGGTTATTTGCTTTCAGTATTTTTATAATTAAATTTAAATTTTACATGTTATAATTATATCATGTTACTGCAGCTAATTTAAAGTTTGTTATGTAGGTTACCCTGATTATACTAAATAAAACACTCATAAGTAGATAGACATTTTTTATTAACTGTTCAACACAATAATAATTAAAATAAATTAAATACAGACATGTTATTATCAAAATACCATTTCCTTATACAGATAGCATTATTCAACGCACAATTCATTTTATGATTCACACAATTAAAATCAATTTTATTTTTACAAAACCTTCTTTTTAATTCTGAAAAATTAGGGCATCCCTTCTCACCTATGTCGATAACTTCACAGTTTGCACATAACTCTTTAATCCATTTAATCTTTTCCAAACCCTTTGTGATAATTTTTTTATTTTCTAAGAATGGTAAAATTACACGTTGAAACTCTTTGTAGTCTATGTAACCCTCGCTCCAGTAAATTCCTCGATTTCTTTCTAACCACCTCACCTGCTTTTTTTCTTCTTGTGTTAGGTAATGGAATGAATATGGTGGTTTTACCAAGAACGTCTGTGTATGATCCTGACTCGCAATGGCCAATTCTTTGACAATAAAATTATTTATAGAATCTTTAAATCCTTGGAGTTCCACTATAATGGTATCCGCCTTCATGATATCTTCTTGACAATGCTGCTTAAGGGTTTGTATTCAACAATGCAATCGTTCAGAATGAGACAGTATGCTGAAGTTTTATCTGGTATCTCTGAATCACTCTCAATTTCTACTCTCACATCCACAACCGGACCTGTCTTTAGATTATCCGCTTGTCTAGAACAATCAATGACAAACAGCGGTGCTAAATCTCTAAACTGTTTTTCGCTTAATATGGGCTCCGGACGACGTCCATAATACGACTGTTGGAATCTGGTGTATTGCTCGTATAATAAAGCGATTCTGTTATTAGCAAAACTCACATTTAGGTTTTCATACGGAAAATAAGTTGAATTGAGGTACACTCTAACGTTTCGAACATGACAGTGATCGAATTGAGACATGTCTGAACTTGCATTGCTTTTCCTATTTGACTGTAGCCCGATAATAACGTATCTTGGTTTTTCTATTTGAGATGAAGTTTTGATAGACCAAGTATGTTTTGTAGTTTTAGGCAAAGCTGGATATTCGTACAGATCCCAATTTCTATATATCATTTGAAGTGGGCGATCTTTTTCTAATACTTTTAACAAACCAATTTTTTCTTTGTCTGATACTTTAACATGTGGTACGCGCCATATGATTTTATTAATCTGAACATCATCCACTACTTCGCCAGTATTCAGTTTTACAGCGTTCAAATTAGTATTACTTCGTAACAATATCAGTTCATGTCTACTATTTATCACGACTTTTTTAAAATCTTCAGCAAAACCGAGGAGGTTACAAAGTGGTATTGAAGCAGAAAATCTTCCTCCATCAATATTTTTTATACCATCAATATTCCAGCCCCAAGCATTAGACATTTTTGATTCACTTTCGTTCATTGAAATTAGTGATTTCATGGTTGTTGTTATACCTGCATTTTTTATTTTGTCAATCTCCACTCCATTTAGCTCATACCTAATGTCTTGGAACAAGTAGAGTAGAGCATTGTTCGTGAAATTGACACTAGTAGCTTTGTCCTTCGTATCTTTTTTGGTAACGTTAACAGTTCCTTCCAAATATAGGGTGCTAGCTGATGGTAATATGTACAAGTCCTGTTGGTTGATAGATATGCGGATTTCATCGTTCCTGTTAAAACTCGTTACATAGGGTTTGTAGGAATGAAATTCGATTCCTTCTATAGTAGTATCGCAAGTAGGAGCGGATAAAACGTCTAAGATATTCATTTTAACAATCCAATTGCTCTAAGGAATGCTTTATTGTCTTTAGTTAATTTTATTTTCTTCTTAGATAGAGGTCTTATTTGATAGGTAGCTCGAGCAGAACTGATATTCTTAACTTGTTGAGACACATTTTTATTGTAATCAATCATTTTTTTCTTCTAAGATGCAGATACACCTGCACTTCTTCACCACGTAAATTGATTAATCGTTTGTTTATATCTAACAACCTGATATGTATGCAGCTTATGTTGTTTTGATTGATTGGAAAGTATATTGCGTTCTTCGGGATTTCTATGATCCTGTATCCAGGTGGCACATTAAGTGCAAATTCGTGAATAATATGACTGGGTTCACCGTTTACATAGGAACCGCTTACAATATCACATTCAATCCTGACTACGGTCGTAGGTAGAATGTTGACTGGAGACTGTGACACATGCCATTTATTTGCTTTCAAGATTTGTTTATTAAATCCTAATAGTCTTCTAAAAGAGTCTTCTTTGATAAAATTAATGTCTTTTGTACAAAATATTGTAGTTTTTAATGTATTATTATTGCACCGTAGTTTGATAGCTGCATCTTTTATTTCGGATTTTAAATAATCGCTGACATCTTGTAATTCATAAGTGCCTTCCGGTATTTCAATAACTTCATTAATGCCATAATAGAACTTATTATTACTTTTATCAATGTTTGGAATAGAATTAAATGTTGAAAAGTGCAATAATGCACACTCATATTCTCCATCTAGTTGCAACGTATTAGGATAGTATGTAGTTAACACTGACGAGTCTCCAGTTATCGACAAAGTGAGTGACATCTTGCAAATGATTGAAATGAAAGAAAAGTATATATTTTATATTACATTTTTATTCCAAAAACTCCACAAATAATTTAAACATAAATGACCACAATTGACTGCGTTAAATTTTTGATATCTTGTGTAGTTATAAAACACATTACAATTTTTGAAATATTGCATCAATTCCATGGGAGGTTTTAAATTTCCATAGCTATCAAAGTATTCACAGTGATTGTATACTTTAGCATAAGCTACCCAATGCGTTCCTTCGTTCTTAGAATTGTCTAAGTTAACGATACCACATTCAATGCGTTTCGGCTTCCGAGGTAGTTGATCCTTCATGTAGATCCCACGAAAATATGGGATGTCTCTTGAATAATTTCGGATGTCTACATTAGTTAGAGGTCGATTGGGTAGCATATTTTTCAGTTTTTTGAAGATGTTATAAACAATCCTTTACCACTTTTATACGGCTTAATGTATAAACCCTTGCCCAACACTAAAGCCTCCATAGCTTTATTATGTCGTTCTGTTTCTTGTAAATTTTGTTTGTTTGCTTTGTAATCATTGACGGTTTTTGCAATGCCAGCTGCACCCCCAGCTAAAGTTCCTAAAGCAGATAAACCAGCAAAAATTGGAATTAAAGGCAAAACTCCCCCAGTCTTTGGTATGGGTATTACTCGGGGTACTCGAATTCGATGATGAATGTTTGGAAATAACTTTTTTGCGGCTAAGTAAGCTGCTTTTATTAAAGTCTTACTATCTTTGCATTTGAGTTTCTTAATTTTCGATTTTATTTTTGAAACTAAGCTTTTAAATGATTTAATGCCGGATCCAGACTTTAATTTCGCTTTCATAACTTTGTTAACTAGCCAAGAGCTTAGTTTTTCACCTTTCCCTGCATCTTTTGATTTAAGTCTTTGTTTAGCCATGTTGAGTAGTTCTAAATCGGCTTTGTGACGGTTTGATAAGTCTGTATGGTTTGTATACGCAATATCGTGTTGCATGCAAGCTTCGTCTAGCTTATTTACACCTCGGTCACCTCGCGCTAAGCGTTTGTGAAGTTTGGTTCCTGGTCCGCAATAATTGTATCCTGGCAAATGAACTTCGAATGGTAGATTATTAATTATGCCGTTAACTAGTCCACCCCCTTGCATTATTCAAATTATAATGATCGGATTTCAAATGAAAAATGGTTATATAATATCTTAGTCCATTATTGCAGCTTTTTCAATCCAACTGTTTTCTGCACTGTTCAGACCTAACCATTTAACATACAATTTATTTCCTTTCTTTTTCAAAACCTTTTCTATCAAATATACATCAGGATAAATAGATCTTTGCAGTTCTTGTTCGTAAAAAGCTCCTAATATGTCTTGCTTTCGTCGATCTTCTATGTGATATGTTACTGGTAAGGTTTTATTTACCTTTTTTATAATAAATAATTCAGTCGACCAATTAGGAGTATAACCTTTCTCAAAATTATGTTTGTATTTACTTATACGGACACAATCACCAACTTTGAATTTAGGCTTCCACGGAACTAAATCATGTTTGTTTATTTTTTTAATATTTTCTTTGATTACTTGTTCATTACTTTTATTTACATCTACTGGTTTAAATTGAATAGTGCGATGTTTTGTGTTGTTATATCTCTTCAATGTATCTTCCAATGGTAGATCTAACCATTTATAGTTTCCATTGAGACTAAAATATTTATATAATTTATTTTTTACAGTTCTAATCAGTCTCTCTACAATTGATGCTTTTTTAGTAGAAAACGATGAGTAATGGTTAATGTTATGCTTTTTCATAAGCGTTTGAAAAGTGATGTTATAAAATTCGGTCCCCATGTCAGTTTGCAAGTTAACCGGATTATTACGACTGCTAAGCAGTATATGTTCGAATGCACGAGTAACATCAAATTTATTTTTTGATTTTAACGGTTCAGCCCAGGCATACTTTGAGAAGCAGTCAATCACCACTAAGATGAAATTGTAACCTCTGTTATACTTTTTTAGGTTTTGCATGTCCATCAAGTCTGCTTGCCATAAGTCGTTGATTCCTTTCAAAATAACAGAACGTCGAAGGAAATTTCTCCGTACCCCTTTGTGTATTTCATTCACAATTTGCTGTTTTGTCATTACGAAGTTTTTTGAAGTAATTTATCTACCACTGCTTTAGTATAAAACTTATCTTGCAAATGAGTTGAAACCTCAGGTATCCTTGCTTTTAAAGTAGCTTGAACTGTATCCTTTGCATCTTTTATGATTTGTGAACGTAATGTACCAATCAAATTATTAAGTTCTTTCAACATTTTTGCATTCAATCGATCTATATAATCCTTGTTTACAACTAGATTATTTAATTCTTTTATGGTATTAGCATTCAATAGATCTACATAATCCTTGTTCACAGCATCGTCTGCTTCTACTGGAGATCTAATTCCTCTCAGTCTTGATGTTTTTAAATCAAAATCTCCGTTTTCTGATTTTACCAGTGCATTCTCATTAAACTCAAATAACTCTGATAAACGCATTCTTTTGTGAATGTAGTGTCCAAATTTGTCTACGTTCATGTTTAAGGTGTGTTGTTTTGAGAGGATGATAGTAAAATAAACACATTTTTAAATACTTATTTATTTATAACTTTACTTTCACGTAATTCTTCAATGATAGATATAATTTCATTATCTAATCCTGTGTTGCCAGCATCTCTAGACGCAATCAATAATTTCAACCTTTCCACTAATTCGTTAGGATCATCCCAGTACACTAAGTCTACGTTTTTTCTCCACCTTTTTATCAACGGTAGACCTTTTCCCTGAATTGTCTTCTTCAGTTGAAAAAGAGGTTTAATAACTTGCAAATATTTTTGTCCTTTGTTACTTTTTATTGGTTTACTTGGTTCATAGTCTCGACGATGTGCATTTGTATCAAGTAGCATCGATTTATAATTTTGCATATCACTATCTGTAACCAAACTTAGGTCTACATCTTTCTTAAGCAACAACTGTTTTAAACCAGGTGTATTTCGGTATTTACGTCCAACCACCGTGATGTATTGATCGTTGATCGTTATGCAAGCAGAACCTAACATCAGTTTCCCGTGGTCTGCTCTAACCCCAAATGGAATATCTACCAACGCTTCTGAAGATACTGACCAGGATGACGTATCATAGTCTTGATTCCTTTCAACTACTGATTCATATGAAGAGTTACTGTTGATATCGGATTCATATTTGTCTTCATCACCATTATTATCATTGCTTCCTGCACTACCAGTTTCGTTAGTAAACGGACCATCAGCAAAATCTTCACTAGCACGCAGGGGAGGAGTTTGCTTACTAGCATTAGCAATTAGGTTGAGAGGTTCTGTTACAGGTTTGAAAACAGATTCCAGTGCTTGTTTATTGTTAATCTCAGCATCTCTCATTTTTCGTATTTTTATCTTCACAGCTTCTGCCGCATCAACAATTTGTCGTTTTAATGATTTTTCCATATTAATAAAATAGGTCGTAATTGATTTAGCGTTGTAGGGTGAATAATAATGGCAGGCAGGTAATAACCTTATATATGCATTCGTGTTATTAGTCAAAGACTACAAACGTGTCAAATTGACTTCTATAACATCCTTTGTTTTTGGAACAATCTTTGTTAATTACAAGATAATTGAAAGGTATACTCCATATTTTTGAACACATTTCACGAAATTCAATCCATGGCATGTCAGTGTTGACGTGTTCTTCATAAACATGTCTCATATTTCTTTCATCTTGTTTAAAAAGTACGATTAGGTTTGCATTGTCTCTTACTAATTGCTTAGGGATTTTACTATACGTCTGATTTAGATAAAAACAATCGATGAATTTGTGTCTCCCCATAGCAAAATAATCACGCATACTACTTTGATTTTCACAAGCAACATCATCAAATACAATTACAGAATTCGGTTTTGCGGTCTGAACACTCAGTACTTGCTCATTTTCATGATATTTCTGAAATGAAACACCTGGTACTCGTTGCAAGACTTTTTCTAAAAAAACATACTTAGGTTGTTGCAAGGTTTTCGAATAAACATAAACATTTTGAAATCTTAAACCATTCTCGTGTATAAGAAGGCCAATTAATAAATTAGTTTTTCCACAATTTGACGGCCCGCAAATGATGCATCGTACCGATTTAGGTAATAATTCTCCATGGCGAAAACCAGTCTCCTGAGAATGAACACAAAGTTTGTTTACGTGTAACGATTGTGGTTGTTTAACAAATTTCATGACGACTGCTTGAAACGGTTATATTAATAATGAGTCAATAATTTATTACATTGACATTTATAACTCATTGTAACAAAGTATCAAGGTAAAATAAGGTAATAAGTTATCAAGGTAAAATAAGTTAACAAGGTAATGTTGAGTTTTAGAACTAAAATGGTGGAATAGGTGCCGAACTAGTATTTTACTGCACTTAGGAATTCATACTCCTCCTTCCGCTCCATCGGGTGGAATAAGCATCGAACCAGTATTTTACTACACTGTTTAATCCACCGGGTGGAATAGGCGCCGAACCAGTATTTTACTGCGCTATGTAGGATTTCATTTATATTATTGGGCATTCTACTCCACCGAGAGTGACGAGGCGAACGGAGTGAGCCGATGGAACGGAAGGTGGGGTAGAATGCCCAATAATATCCTACTTTCAGTGATTCAATAAACTCATAAAACAACTTTTGCGCAAGAGTTTTTTGAGAAGTATAAGGCCTACCTGTGTTAAAATTAACAATCACTCATACGTCGGTACCGAAAAAAGGGCTAAGATTATTCCTGCCAAAAATTCAGCCGATCACGTAAATTTGTAACCACGTTACTTGATACATTTCTGTACATATTCCGAGCATCGAATACGGCGACATTAAGTGAAGTAGTCGACATACTGTCGGGCGGGGAGTTCAGCCTGACGCGAAATTGATTCAGTGCGAGACGTGAGCCGCCTTCACAACAGCGCGATTCAAATGTAAGTCAGCGGACGCTGGCAGACGAAACGAAACTTTATGTTGACACCTAACAAATTTAATTAGACACTCCGCTTTAATGCCCTCCCCTGTACGTGTAAGAAAATGTTTCTTGCTCACGGCTGGCTATTTGGTTAGAAACATAAAAGGCGCTTTTAATAGCTGCCTTAATCGTTGCTAACTGTTAAATAATTAGCTATGTATCTCATTGATGTGTCAATTGTATATGTTCTACATGAAAGTATCCCACATTGTGACAGGTCGGTGTGAAAGGTCTCTAACATACGAGTAAGTGAGTCATCGCGTCTGTAAAGTTATATAAACATCATTATCGGAAAATATTGGACGGAAAACCATCGTCAGCTTTATATTGTTTTCTAAATCGGAATCAGTAGTGCCTGTCGCTTCCGGCGATTCAGCTTGTTTTGCGAGAAAATCCACTTTTTCTTCTCTCTGATTCTTTGATTTCTTTTTTTATGCCATCATTGTTCCGCTCTTGGGGTGAAATGTAGTCATTTATATTTTCAGTGGAAATAATGTGTATCTAATGTGTATTTCATTGTTATTATTACTTACGTAGACGATCTGTTTCAGATAATAATATTGGATTGTTATTTAATCCTCTGATCCTAAGCGGCCAACGATCTTAGTAGGCACTCGATTGGAATTTGTAAGTAGATGAGCTTCGGGCATTTTTGTTTCGAAAGCTGATTAGAAATTTTCCATTCTTATCGAGGAAAATTCTCCTTTTCCTAATTTTTCCTTTCGATGATAAAAATTGGATTGGATATTGAATTTAATTAAAGCAGTTTTCACTTCGTTTACTCAACAAGTGACTTAAGGCTTGCTTATTCGTACAAATAAATCGTAACAAGGTTATCTTGCGACGCGTCTCGCCAAATCTGTCGCATATACCTAAGTCTATCATAGCTGTCGAAGTGTTTATAGGTTCTAATGTCATTTTTGAGGCAGACTTGGGGGAGCGATGGGGCACACACTCGTTGGCTGATTGCCGTCGCGTCGGGCACGGGGGACACGGGGAGCAGGCTGGCACTGCGAGTGCGAGTGCCCCACTTGAGGTAAATTCATAGAGTAAAGTAATATAACGGGTATAGAGAGCCCCCTCGCAGATTTTTTTGAAGACCGCTAATGTCAATTGATCGGATAAATAGCGCCATCTATTATCGCCATCCACAAACTTGTGATATATATAGCTATAACTAGCTAGTAGCTACAGTTACTACCTATGCATTGGTGCCTATACTTTAGGCTTCCTTACTATTTTACTTGTTTTCAAGTAGATAAACTTTTACTTAATTTTGTTTTCTCTTTATTAACAAAATCATAGTAAAACTTTATCAAATTAAAAACTAGCAAATTAGTAAGGAAGCATCAATTTTAACAGGTACACAGGGGATTCATAAAAAAAAACAACTTTTCTTTTACAAAATTACTTACTTATTTATTTATTTATCTTGTGTTTATTATTATAAGCCTGCGCTGCTGTTTTAGTTGCATCCTCACCATGGTATGTGATTTTGTCAAACAAAATCCGGTTAATTGAACGATCGGCGGATTAATTTCACGAAGAAAGGCACAAACATGGGACGAAAATTACAAACAAGCGCAAGCGCAAGGAGTAATCGGCATATTTGTGACAATTTGACAATCATTGCCAGATCAATAATTGACTGTTGTTATTGTAATTATTACGCTGCTTGTTATCTACACAAATATTTGAAAATAGTTATAATACTTGTTAAATAGAATGATTAGGTAATTCAATTATATTTAATTTATTAATTTTGTAGTCACAAATTATATTTGTATCGGTGGTTTCGCCATCTGTAGTGACTTAAAGTAACTAATTGTTTAGGATGGCGATAACAGATGTCGCATTTTGAAAAAAAAAAACCAAATCTGTCAATGTATGGAACTGTCCTACCCCTGGGTAAATTACAGTCTACTGTGCGCGCTATCGGGTGTGTTGTGTGAGTCGCGAACTGCATCAGGGCATGGTGTGCATCACACGAACGTAATCTATCCGCCTTGGGGTGAGAGTGAAGGAGTCCCGCGCAAATATCGAGGTATTTCGATGGCATTCAAAGCATTCATTTGCGTCGTGTCGCCATTGCTTGCGCCGTATGTTTATGCATGTCTGAATCGCTAGTTGCCAAGTGTCCTCTACACTTGGCAACTTTAGCGCTAGTCATGTACCTATCTAATGAACTTAATTGGCTTGGGGTATTCATAGCTCGATGTAATTCTCCGCTTTTAATTTTATTTGTGTATTTGTTTCAATCAGCTATGGATCATAACAATTAAAAAAATATTAATCAGAATAAAGAATTACATTATTTATACATTACATTACAATTAAAATTGAAAATTATACATTAATATTTAACAAATTTGAAATTATAATAGACAGACAAAATTAAAATAACATGCTAACATTAGAATAAAATCTTGACATTAGGCAGAACGTGAATCATGCAGCAGTGGTGCACGTGCTGGCAGTCGAAACGTTCACCAAAAGCGCTCAGGATACTGTTGCGGCTGGCCCGCACCCTACGCACTAGAGATGTTCACCGCTTGCGCATGAGAGTGTGGAAACAATCCATACGCGCCTCGGCAAACATCCCCGACGCGCTACAGAAGGGAGGCAGCCCCAAGAGCACCCTGAACGCGTTTTGTTGTGCTTTACAGTTCTGGAATTTGTTGTAATAGCTTCCCGGGATAATGCCTGCTACTCTAAGATGGACAGCAGTATGTAGATCACCATTTTTCGGCCATGTGTGTTGAAAACTGCGCTATCTATTCCCTAGCGGCCATTCTAACCTACACTTTAGAGGCTTGTTTTTAGCTATCGACCTTCACCACGTCATGGATGTATTTAAGGTCACTTCTATAGAGATAAAATATTGCGTAGAAAATAATGTTAAATATTTCTACATATAATATCGTAGAATAACTCCATAGAGAGATACATGGCTAGCTCCAATTTACACTAACATAATATCTAGAACGAAAATTAAGGTAAATATTAAACTCAATTTTGCCCTCTACGTAGCTAGATGAGAAATTCAATTCCAAGTTTTCAGGAATAGTAAGCAGCTTTAAAATAGAGTGGTATGAATATGTTTATATTATTTCGTACACTTCAAACAGGTAGCATTAAAGAGGTAGGTCATACAGGTCCCAGGTGCCCCAGTTCATAAAAGCTTGAATCTATCTAGGTTAATTTTCACGTGCCAAATGTAATCAGTGTCCCTGTATAATTGCTAATTAGCGACGATGATTGATACATATTATAAACAAGTGCTATGGACCGATGGCCACTGCAAAACTGTACAAGTCAAACGACAAAGTAGGTCTTCATCTATAATTCCTAGTTTTGAAAGTTTTCTAGAGTTTGGTATCAAAGTTCCTCTGGAGTGTGACTGACCCAGATATAGAATAGTTGTCCGTAAAGGTTTCCTGATCTATTATGCAATTGAAGACTTTATTATTAAATGCTCTGAACTCTCTATTTGTTCACTTATAAAGTCTTTGAAACTATTTAAATGTAAAGAAATAAAATAAAAAGGTAATCTTCACAACACACATTTTCTACTATTCACTTCGTGGACTTCCAACAGAAAAGACTAGTCCATCTAACACGTTCTTCCAATACATATTTCTTTCCAAGTAATCGATAAAGAATACCGAATATAATTTAAAAATTCGCTACACCATGTCCGGGAAAAGCGTAAAGAAGATCGCATGAGCCGGCCCGTTTCGCACCCATGCACCATGGACGATACGAAATATTTTCCGATTAACCAACACCGACCGTGTCACAGGGCACTAACATGACTTGAAATTTATTTCCAGGCCCCGAGTCGCAACGTGATTGCACCTACACTGTGATCTCGGCGAATAAAGTCGCATCTAATAATAATCGTTTTCACCACTTTACCGGAATAAGGATGTGTCTACGCGATAGAGGACGAGGTGAACGTTTATGGGGTGATGTATGTTGTTCATGTTCATGTTCAGCTGTTAATTTCACCTCAGTTTTTTTCAATATAGTTTTAATAGCACTTGCTTGTATAAATATGTGGGATGTAATTCTATCTCTCTTTTTTAATCCAGCCTCGGATAGCCATTAAATACTTAACAAGAATCATGAACAAGTGGAAAAGGGCAGCTAGTGATGAGCCATGGTTGTAGACATATAACTAGTATGTCAACACTTCGAAACTCTGAGGATTTACCTGAAGAGATGTTACGGAAAACTTTAATCAGCGTCTACGCACTGTTACGAAAATGAAACAATGTCTGTGGTCGTGCCATATGTAAGTTAAGTTGTCGTGAAACAAATTAATCCTCTCAACAGCACTATTTCTCCAAAGTCTGGCGGTAATATGTTGTTTAAAGTTTATTACTATCTACTGCATACTGTTAGCCACTACTTACATAGAAGTACTAAAGTACCTAACAAATGCGGCAAACCGGTAATTCTAAGTAACAAGTGAATATAACTTGTAGCTATTATTAAATTTATTCCATTACAAACTTGGTCTAAGTTGAAAAAAAAATTGCGAAAGTGTAAGACAAAACACGTGAATAAATGAAAAGCTTCCGAGTTCTGTGTTATGAAGTTGTGTAGTTTCTTAGTTTACTTATTATAGCGAGTTACCTGTACTCCGTCAGAAGCCTTACATAGTGTGGAAATAGGAGTTGGCTGGCGGCGCATACAGATGTACGTATGAATATGTAACAAGCCAGCTGAAAGTGTGCATCGCGTAGGATATTTTAGTGCTCGATTGATAGACTCAATTTAAATGGTTAAATTATTGGCGAGACGAGTGCTTTAGTGCATTACCGTGTTCGCACACACGAGGCTAACTTCAAAAGTAAATTGCACAAGCACGGTACATTTATCTCCGCTGGTTGAACGATGAAAGCTTCCATTACGAACGGTATCGGAATGGATATATGCACTTAAGGTTGTCTTTAGTTCATCAACGTGGCGGTGTTGTGCGATCGATTTCGTGTTTTACGTCGTCGAGCGCGGAGAATGTCGTGTATCAGCGGCCTGCGACGACAATGTACCAATACCTTATCAACATAATGAGCCGACATACGATAACGTGGCACATTTTCACGGCAACTGATGACGCCTTGGTCACATACCGGATGACTTAATCTTTATCTAACATCGCTTTAGATTCTTGTCGCGCTATCTATGTATCCATGTCCTACAATGTGTTATTTCTCCGACGAATAAGTTTGATTCACGGGTCACAAGATCTTATGATTAGTTATCTTATGTTTGAGTAAACTGAGCTCTGTTACTGCGGATGGTATGGTTCATACTCCAATTAATTTTGATAGTTGAACTTTGATACTTACGACTTGTTTTGTTCCCAATTGAGATGTTTACTTACTGCATAAAGTGAATTAATTATGTTTTTCTCAAGTCGTTAAACTGTTGTTTGAGGGCTGAACTGGGATGGTAACAAAACAAAGTGTTTGTTTTGTTGGTGTTTGCATGAATTTGACTATGAAAATGAAGATGGTACTGTTACATCCCTAGAATACTCCCTTAAGTGCCTAGTCAGCACCACATCATCACTACGTGCTAGACTTAGTGCATTGGTCAGGCTGTAGCGCCAGTTCGGGTAAAGACTCCTATCGGATAGGTCGCAACTTCGCAAGTCAGAATATTGACCAAGTTTCCCTTTTAATCCTGTATTTTTACCTTTTATTAAATATAATTAATTAACTTCAGACAATCGTTTTTTTTAAAAAGGGATTTATAAAGTGTGTCCTAACATTGGTGGCAGCGGTGGGATCATAATATCATATCCCGCGGAACGTCTCGCGAAGTGTTATCCAGTGAAAGTGTCCTTGTGCCAAGTGAATCTTGTGTGCTAAACCTACGACCCGAACTCAACGCGACCTATCTGCGGCCTAAGAGAGGCCAACCCTGGCTGAAATAGGCCAACTCCAGTGGCCTACGAGAGGCTAACTCCAGCTCAAAAGAGGCTAAATCCAGAGCCCTTTTGAGGATTCATCCAAGTCGTCACCTGTCTACTGTGCAGTGGTACCGGGCAGCGCGCTGCAGCGCATTCTACGGACCTGCTTGTATCCAGCACCGACCAGGATCAGACGTCCTCCGTGTCCCCACAAAATGAAGTGTTTTTGTGTTCTGTGAGTCAGTTCAGTGCTCTTAATTTTAATTCTATTTATAGATTTGCCATAAGTCTTTAGCAAAGCATAAGCTAATCTCTATTCCTGTTACTTTGTATTTGTCGTTATAACACTGTGTCCAGACCGTAGTCTAAACATCCTTCGCCCACGTACTCGGTTACTCAGTACGCGGAATACCGATAAGCCGTCTATAACCAATTGGCAAAACTTTTAACATCGAGGCTTTAATTATTGTATTTTATTCCTCAGAAACTTATTTTAGTCACTTATAATGACTAAATTAGATTCAAAAAAAGACCTTAGAGAGTTTAAAGATGAAGAAATACCCCTTAGTGTTATCCTTAAATTTATTAAGCCATTTGATGGTTCTAGAGAAAAATTAAATGCTTTCCTAGTAAATTGCGATAATGCGATATCCTTATCGTCATCATCTCAGGAAGACATTGTCTTCAAATACATTATCAGCCAACTAGATGGTAAAGCGCAATGCGCGTGTTCCATCAAAGAGTTTGACAACTGGTCATCTCTCAAAGAATTTATGAAAAATCAATTCGGCGAGAGAAAGCATTACGCCCATTTACTTACCGAGCTTCAAGAGTGCCATCAAACTAACCAGGAGACGGTCAGCCAATTTCACCTGCGAGTCGAAACTTGCTTATCCAGATTACTTACAGAAGTAACAATTTCCAACACAAAGAAAAGTGAACTTGTCGGTAGAGTGGCTGCGATGGAGGACTTAGCGCTTCATACATTTAACATAGGGTTACATCCTCGTATAGCTAACATTGTAAGATGTAGAGATCCAAAAAATTTGAACGAGGCTGTTAACTATGCAATTTCTGAAGAAAAGATTCAGCAGTATACATTTAAACAAAATGTTAATTTTAAAAAAGATAACAATAGACCTTCACCTAAGCCACATCTACCTAATAATAATAATCAACCTTCTTCCTCTAGAGATTCGTCGGTATGCAGATACTGCAAGAAAGAGGGTCATACTTTAGCCGAATGTAAATTGCGCGAATTTAATAATAAAAAATATAACCATAAATTCAGTTCTCCCGCGCAACAATATTCTTCTAAGCCCAAGAGTCCTCATGTAAACTTCGTGAACAACGAAGAAAACTCCCCTACGACTGATTCAGAATCTGATCAGGACAATTTAAATTATTAAACGTCTCGACCGGGTGTCGCACGAGACGAACTTTAAAAGACGACGCCACTAATCCTATACCCGATCATCATTCATCCTCTAGAGCTATACGACAGGGTAACCAGCCCCAAAATGGCAGCTCTCATAATGTCACGCGACAGGGTAACCAGCCCCAAACTGAAGACATTCGCCCGACAGCTATACGACAGGGTAACCAGCCCCAAAATGGCAGCTCTCATAATGTCACGCGACAGGGTAATCAGCCCCAAACTGAAGACATTTCCAATCCTCCTCAATCCGTATGTGTCCCTGAAAAAGAAAACAACAATGATTATAAAGTATATGAAATAAACACTAATTTAAAAACATACTTACCCTATATCGTCGCCCAGTCGTCTGTCAGCAAAAAACCACTTACCCTTTTGATAGACACTGGAGCTTCCCTGTGTATCCTAAAGAAATCATGCCTATCTGAAGCCCTTGAATTAGGATTTGATATTGTCAGAATAAAAGGTATTGACTCAAAGGACCCGATTACGAGTCACGGTAATCTTACTCTAGACTTAAGTCTATCTCCTGGATACACAGTATTACACAAATTTCACGTCTTTGATAACTTAGGCTTTCCCTATGATGGTATTATAGGTAATGACCTATTCATTAAAAATGGCTGCCGCATAAATTATGATTCAGGTGCGCTAGAAATCGCACATCATCATATAAAGCTGTCATTCAACCATCCATCTTACATAATAGAACCACGAACCGAAACCATCATAGAATGTTCAGTTAAAAACCCAGAAGTTAAGGAAGGTATAATCCTGGACCAACATATTTCCAATAAATTGTTAGTAGCTAATTCAATAGTGAAAATAAAAAGTAACAATCGAATTAATGTATCGATCCTCAACGTATCTGAAAAACCTATTTCAATAAATCCTAACCTCTCGCTGACCTTAATCCCGATAACTAAAAATGAAATATGTTTATCTCAACCTAACGTCAATTGTTATGAGAGAACAAACGAGGTCCTTAAACAATTACGAACTTCCCATCTAAACTCTGAAGAGTCTGAAATCCTTTATGACATCTGTAGTCAATATGCAGACATATTCCACCTTCCCGACGATGAACTCACATCAACTAGTGCTATCAAGCACGAAATTAAAACAAGCACCTCGCAACCTATAAACGTAAAATCTTATAGATTTCCAGAAGTTCATAAAGACGAGGTCAGAACCCAGATTAGTAAAATGCTGGAACAAAATATAATTAAACCATCTATCTCTCCATGGTCATCGCCCATTTGGATAGTGCCAAAAAAGGTCGATGCTTCAGGAAAAAAGAAATGGCGCATAGTGATTGACTATCGCAAGCTCAATGACATCACTATTGGTGAGAGCTATCCAATTCCCCAAATTAACGAAATCCTAGACCAGCTAGGCAAGAGTAAATATTTCACAACTCTTGATTTAGCGTCAGGCTTCCATCAAATCGAAATTTCAGCCGAAGATGTCCCTAAAACTGCTTTTAGTGTACCCGAAGGTCACTATGAATTTATCAGAATGCCATTTGGTCTTAAAAATGCTCCTGCAACCTTTCAGAGGCTCATGAACACAGTCCTGTCAGGCCTGCAGGGTATACATTGCTATGTTTATTTAGACGACATTGTGATATATTCCTATGATCTTACATCCCATGTCCAGAAATTATCCTACACATTTGAGAGATTGAGAAAATTCAACCTCAAATTGCAACCAGACAAGTGTGAGTTTCTTCGCAAAGAAGTTACTTATCTTGGCCATACTATTAGTGAAGCAGGCTTAAAACCTAACCCCGAGAAAATTAAAGCTGTAAGTGAATTCCCTATCCCAAAATGTCCAAAAGACGTAAAATCATTCCTAGGTTTGGTGTCCTATTACCGTCGCTTCCTGCAGGATTTTTCTAAATTAGCTAAACCTCTTACATCCTTGTTAAAAAAGGATATACCATTTGATTGGACTAATAGTCAACAACTTGCTTTTGAAACGTTAAAAAATAAGTTAATTTCAGCACCCGTCTTAATATATCCCGACTTTACTAAACCTTTCATCCTAACGTGTGATGCGTCAAATTATGCTATTTCAGCAATACTCTCTCAAGGTGAGGTGGGAAAAGACCGCCCAATCGCTTTTGCCTCACGCACACTAAATAAAGCTGAAACTAATTACAGCGTAACCGAAAAAGAATGTCTGGCTATTATTTTTGGGACGAAAATATTTCGCCCATATCTTTATGGTTATAAATTTAAAATTATAACTGATCACAAACCACTTAGGTGGTTATTCAATTGCAAAGAACCAGGCTCTAAGCTAGTCAGATGGAGACTAAAACTCGAGGAATACGATTATGAAATTGAGTATAAAAAGGGTAAGATCAATAGCAACGCTGATGCTCTTTCCCGTTACCCTGTGAAATCCATTCAATCACCAAACACTGCTCATGTACTTACCGACAAAGTACCACCTGTGAATGTCCCACTTCCATCTCAGCAGCCTGAAATCCCTCCTATTAATCCTGAAAGTCCCGGAATACCTGAAATTCCCGACTTACCTGACTTTATTGACTTACCTGAAAATATTGATTTACCTGATGACTTCGAACTTCCCGAAGATTTTAATATCCCAACTCCACCTGAAGTCCAAAACGATGACGATACTTACCCTAAATGCCTAAAACAAATAAATAATAAATTTAATCAATTTGACACCATAATTCATGAACATAGCGAGACCCTATTAAAAACAAAATTAAAAACTATTATTATACCAACCTCCATTGACCTTGACGAGTCAAATCCATATATTTCGGAAGTTATCGATAAACTTTCGGAACCAAAAGATATCCTTGAAAAAGAAAGGACATTACATTCCTTTCTCTCCTTCGAAAATAATAATGTGAAATTTTACTTACTTTTCGTAAAAGTCCATCACTTCGATCAATGCAACTATGAGGATATTTTTAAGAGCCTTAAAAATCTGAAACTTGAATTAATTAATAAAAGCACAACTGAATTCGCTATAACGGACTTTCGTAATCCATTCGATTCACATAGTTTTATGAAGATTCATAACATAATTACATACTTGTTTCACACTACTTCAATCACTGTCCATATTTTCAAAAATATTATAATTTATCCTTCTCCTACTGAAATCATTAAAATCTTAAAAGAGAACCATGATATTCCCATATCAGGTCATTTAGGCTCAAATAGAATGTTAAGTAGAATCCAGGAAAAATATTATTGGCGCAATATGCGCAGAGATGTCGAAGACTATGTCCGAAAATGTGAACAATGCCAAACCAATAAAGCCCTGCGTAGGACCAATCGAGCTCCTATGCAGATCACAACGACCTCTACACAACCTTTTGAACGCGTGTCACTTGACATTGTCGGACCATTGCCTGAATCAGGCACGGCCAAGCTCAGGTTCATTTTAACAATTCAGGATGACCTCACGAAATTTTCAGCAGGCTATCCTATCCGAAATGCTACGGCAGAAGAAACCGCTGAATGTTTAATCCATTTCATATCCCAGTTTGGTATCCCTAAAACTATCCTTACAGATCAGGGAACCAATTTCACAGCGGAACTATTTAAACAAACCTGTACCTTTTTGAAAATTAAACAGTTATGGTCCAGCCCCTATCATCCACAAACTCAAGGTGCTTTAGAAAGAAGTCATGCGACTCTAAAAGAATATTTAAAATCTTTCGTCGATGACAACCAAAATGACTGGCCGAGATACGTCTACACGGCAATGTTAACCTACAATACAACAGTCCATTGCACCACAAATTATACACCATACGAATTATTATTCGGTTGCAAACCATTTATACCCACTTCTATCTATGATACAGCATTAGAACCTACATATCCTAGTTATGTCCGTATACTCCAACAAAGAATGAAACTCTCCAGAGAGAAAGCCGTAGAAAATATCCTTAAATCTAAAATCACATCAAAAGACTATTACGATAAAAGAACTAGACCTATGAAATATAAAACAGGCGATATGGTGTATATCAAACACCATCCGCGGCAGAATAAAGCTCTGTCGCCTATCTGGAAAGGTCCACATAAAGTGATAAAAATTAATGGCAACAATACGTTAACCCTTCTCGTTAATCGCCGTCACGTCAAGTATCACTATGACGAATTAAAGCTGGCGGAAATACCTAATATTTAGTTTCTTTTTATTACGTATTAATCTAATAAACTTAGTTTTAACATATTACATTAGTTAAAATCTTGTATAATATATTTCAGAATATCTACATTCCTGTCCCTTGCAACGTCTGATATCATCGAACAAGTCAATGAAAGCCCTGGCATATACTTCGACCCAATAGGAATCATGAAACAGACTTGTGATCATATCCATTTACTTGTACCTATAGATATTACATATATAAAACCCCATATAGATAATATAAAGAATGCACTAAAAACTTCTACGCTGTTGTGTCAACAGAATACAGTACTCAAAGAAACCGAATGTACAAATATACTACAGCCTCTGGTTTCCCGACTTATCGATATTCTGAAAGACTACAGTGCCATATCTCATTTAACATCTGCATCTGGGCGAGAAAAGAGATCAGCTTGGTTAGCAGGAGTTGGCTCTCTTTTCAAACAAGTCATTGGCACAATGGATGAAGACGATGCCACAAGATATAATAACGCCATTCAAACCCTAAATAATAATAACATTAAGTTTGCGTCCATTTTAAAAGATAACATTCTTGTAACAAGCGCAGCTCTTTCCAATTATAACAAAACTCTTGAAATTATAACCACACAACATGGAAAAACCAAACTCCTATGCTATGATTGTACCATCTTGTAATTATGTCGGCATTAGTAAGGATAAATTAACATACACCTGTTTAAGTAATCTAAAATCCTGTACTGAACCCGTAAACAGAGTTTATATTTGTGATGATATAGATACACACTCAATTCAAGCAACACCAACCTGTGAAACTGATATACTAACAAAAATTGTTACAGAAATACCTAAGTACTGTCAAACTAAATTAATGTATGGTCAGATAGATATTTGGCAAGAATTGCAAGGAAACAAATGGATATTTGTCCAATCTGAACCGACTAAACTTTCTATCCAGTGTAAATCTGATCTAATAGAGTTCAAAATATTAGGTACTGGTGTACTTAAGAGCGTTGTTCCAAATCTACGCGCTCGGGTTTTAGGTTTTTATCGCTCGACGCCGCTTAGTGTGCGTTTTTCCTCATGTACGGCACACAGTTGCGACGCTGCGACGACTAAACGGTCTTGATCTGTAGCTATGGCGTACCGCGTACCTATATTTTATTGAAGTAAAAAGCTAAAAGTTTTCGGAGAAAATAAAAAGACTGTCCACAATAGATTATTAGTGTATTTTAATTAAATTTATACAAATATGGATGAAGAAAATAACATTATGTAGCTACTTATAAGACAAATAAACTCATTTTATTTGTTTATTTGTATAAGTACCTACTTAATTGAAGTTTTTAAAACTATTTGTCTAATGGGCATCGCTCGACTTTTCCTTGGATCTATAATTGCTAGGAGAACACAATCAAAATAAAATGTTGTTAATCGTGGAGCCATCTTTTGTCCCCAGAAATTATCATCTCTGAAAACTTAGAAGACTTTTATGTTAAATTGACAGCCACACATCAAACAAACACACTGAAATATCTGTACTGAAATCACTGAAATAATAATAACAATTTTCTACTAACAATGTTTAATTATTGAGGTTATTGGTACTAGGTGTTTTTCTGGGTAAATCAAAAGTCACGTTTGGGTTTCGTCCTTCAATTAAACCAAGGTCCATGTTTTCAGTCCTACAAATAAAATTGCTGATATTAAAGAAAATAAAACAAAACAAAAGTTCATCTACTAGAATAAAAACAACTAGTTTCAACTTACGATATTTGATGATAAGTGATATCAGGTTCTTCTCTTATATCCGTGGATGAGTCAAAAGTTGGGAGCGAGTCGGAAGCTACATTTTTGGATGAGCCAGAAGTTAAATTTACTGGTTATACAGTAGGAAGGGAGACAGAAGTTACAGTTGAGGATGCATCGGGGATTATATTATTTACCAAAGATGCTCTTAATTTTGATCTGAAAGAAAAACATAGAAAATTATTAAGTTAGTTATTAATAAGTAATTTAATTTAACTATTAGTAAGTAATTTAATCAGTAATAGTCATACATTTTAAATAATTTTGTATAGTTTAAAAAACTAAAATCACACTTTAATTGTTACATGTAAGTACGCAACATTTCAACTTAATAGAAAACCGGGAAGTGGGTCAAATTTTACTTCTAAGATTTGCTTTCATAGTTAGAAGTGAAGGTTATACATATAAGTGTGTTCAAAAGAAACGGTTACGGTTGATGGGTCACCCCTAGTGGATTTGCCATTTACTATCTACTGCCATTTCTACGAGTGTTGTGTTGGTAGAAAAACAATAATTTACACAGATGTATTGACCCCCTGTTAAAAAATTAAATAAGTACTTACGCAGCTTCTCTTGCCTTCTGCAAATTATTAACCATTTTACTTTTTCGTGCCTTAACAGATTTCTTTGATCCAAAATAATATGTTTTGTTTATTCTACCCATGTTCTGTAAGTAAAATAATAACAAGTTTGTAGAGAAAATAGTTTTAAGTACATAGTTCCACTTTACCTAATTATTAAAATATTACTTAAATGAAGAACCTCATTCAGATTCACAAATAAAATAAATAATACTTACGGATCAAAAATATTTGGTCGCACTATAATTTACGTATATATCACGCGTGGCGCTTGCGCAGCGGCGGGAGGTAAACCGACATAGGTCCTACGTCGACGAGCGCCAGAGCGCGACTGATTTAGGCCGTAAGATGCAACCGATTTTATACTTACTTTGAAAAATTATTTTCATAAATGATTGAAGACATATATTTTTTCTTTTTTACACATTTATGGTGCAATGTTTCTTCTTACATATAAAATTATTTATGTTGCCAAATGACTTTTAGATTATGAGATATGACCTGGTTTTTTGTGGTCGATTTCTCGATTTTTTATTTTTTTTGACGTGATAAAACTACAAGTTCATGAATTAAAAATCGATTTTTTCTCAATGCATTTTAAATTTCAGGGTATGCCTCTTCGAATGAATACCTTTTTACCTGCTTACTTAGTAATAATATTTGGTGTAAGATTACTTCAAAGTTGTGCCCTCGCGCGTCATCTGGAAATCGCACCTTCGAAATCCGCTATTTTCATAGTCAATAATCCAATTTGAACGAGTTTTTGTTAATAGAATTTAAACAAAAATCTATGATAATTACGATGATTGAAGTCAAAAGAAGCTAAAACAATAAATTATGTGACTAAAATCACTTCAAAATCTCCCAAGATCGCGATTTACGTTTGTAAAATGCTAACACGCTCTTAATATTCGCCCTAATTGTACTGCTTATTGTAGAAATAAACAACTGTTTGGGAAAAACAACATTGACATAAATGTTAAAACTATAGTCTCAGATTTTAATTTAATTAATGAAGTCTGTTGTAATCTAGAAAAGTTTAACATATCAAAGCCCAAATTGTTATCCTCCAAATTATCGAATATAGACTTAGAAAAACTACCTAGCGTTATCAACAACCAAATGTTGTCAGATGTTGATAAAATTATAAATAATCCTAGCCCTAATCTAATTGAATATAGTTCTCACTATCCACTTCTGACTTATCTTGTATTCATCCTAATTTTAATTTTTATTAGTTATAAACTTTGTAAGAAGTTTGGAAAATATTCTGGCTGCAAATCGAAACCCAAATTACAAAATGATAACTCCTTAGATAATGAACCGGAACCCGAAACAATTCCTCTTCCAAGGTTAAGAATAAATTCGTAACTTTCCATGAAAACCGTAAAGTTCCTCTTAAAGGGGGAGTTGTTACATCCCTAGAATACTCCCTTAAGTGCCTAGTCAGCACCACATCATCACTACGTGCTAGACTTAGTGCATTGGTCAGGCTGTAGCGCCAGTTCGGGTAAAGACTCCTATCGGATAGGTCGCAACTTCGCAAGTCAGAATATTGACCAAGTTTCCCTTTTAATCCTGTATTTTTACCTTTTATTAAATATAATTAATTAACTTCAGACAATCGTTTTTTTTAAAAAGGGATTTATAAAGTGTGTCCTAACAGTACGTTGTGTCCCAGTATTGTTAACTAATAGCTCGACGATCAAGTCCTCACTAAACTGTTTTCATAAACACTATTATAAGCATCATAGTCCAAACATAAAACACCATAGTTTACTTAATGTTAACAATAGAGTCACGGCAAATTTAAACTTTCCGCCATTTCTAGGGTTGTGCTAAGTGAAACAATTTGTTGTAGCTAGTGATGGACGGGCACGCATGACAACAAAATGTTGTGTCATAAATATTTTCATGTTTGTTACCTTTTTTGGACATTTGTATCAGCCGGATGAATACTAGAACAAACGAGCCATGGAATGGGTATGAGCTTGTTGAAAATTAATTGTATTGTATGTTGAAATACGTTGATTGCCTATATTGTATGTCATATAGACCGTAAGCTAAAAATACAAAAGTTGTCACTCACAGCCATAGAGCTGCATTTTGTATATCCGGTTGTTCCTATATTCTGTACTGCGGTATTTCGCTTGTTTACATAAAAAATTTAACAAGAATAAAAGTTAATTGTGAAATATTGCCACAACAGCTGTCGCATCAACAAAATGTAATCAAATAAGTTATGATTTTAAAGCTCTCATGTCAGTTTTATTTCATAATATTAAACACTAGTAATACTGCCAACAGTGCGGTACTAATTATTTCTGACGTACAATAAGGGCTTTTGCAGATACCTCCAGCATGGAGGAACATAATGCATGGTGAGGTGAGTGGTGTGAAACTAATGAAACTGCCTCCAGCACATACAGGGTGTTACTTATCAAAGTTAATTTTCTAGTTTCCCCCCCTTCAGTTTACTTCGCCAATCAAGGTTGAAAACTTGTAACCATCTTATTAAGACGACGTCGAATTGGAAATTTTAAGTGGATATTATTTGGGAATAGGTCCTGTAGACGAATTCCACTCGTTATCAAACTTAATCCAATTTGTCTTTGTGGCGAATTGAATTACTTGACTTAATTGTGAATTTTATTGTGGGTAAAGTTTGAATTGTCGCGGTGGAGAGGGATTGTAAATGTTGGAGTATGGAATGGACACGCCGTTTATACTTTATATTGTTTGTTTTGGTTAATTTGATGAAGGCTGTTTTGATAATATCTTACGGGGAACAGGGGAGGGCAAGAGAAGAGGGTGAAGATTGTTTAGAACCGAAACACTTATTATTTATGTAGTAATAAAACCTACGAAATCATATTGTATCAAGTACTATATAAATAATCTTACACATTTTTAAAGTCACAAACATGGTTCTTTTTAACCGACTTCAAAAAAAGGAGGAGGTTCTCAATTCGGTTGTATGTTTTTTTTTTGTGTTTGTTACCTCATATCTCCGTCATTTCTGAACCGATTTGAAAAATTCTTCTTTTATCTGAATGGATCTACTTCTCGATTGGTCCCATAGAAATTTCATCAAAATCGGTTCAGCAGTTTGGTTTTGAAATCAAAATAACTGGAAAAAATGTCATCCAAGTAAAAGAAATTGCGAAATTGATTTGTGTGTGATACGATAACTAAAAAGGGTAAAATAAAAACTTTTTTGCAAAAAAAAACCAACTTCCAAAAAAAAACACTAAAAAAGTGGAAAATAACTTTACTTTCAGAAGTCGGTGACTATTGTTTGTTTCATTGACTTTTTTGCCACCGACTTCCGAAAGTAAAGTTATTTTCCACTTTTTTTGTGTTTTTTTTGGAAGTCGGTTTTTTTTTTGCAAAAAAGATTTTTTTCTTCTATTCTCCCTGTCAATCGTCACTCTATCATTTACTCCTTTTTAGTTATTTATTTAAACTTCATTTACAATAGTGGTACATAGGCGGACTTAATGCCACAAGGCATCCTCTACCAGTCAACCTTTTTCCTTCATATCATTCCTCACATAATCCATCCATCTTTTCTTTTGTGAAAATCTAAACTGTTTTAACAAACAGATCCGTTGAGAACTTTTTAAGTGGTTCATGCTTCTTGCTTGTGCACGCCATTTTGAAGATAGTGTTCATCATTAAGATAGGAAATGTTAATGTTCTTAGCTTAAAAATATAAAAGGTGGGAGAGACACCGGCGCGAAAACGGAAACCACACGAACCACAGAAACTCAGTACATCATTCTGAACCTTCCATAGAAATATTTCGTCGGTTCTTACTACTTACTAATAAAAAGGGTAAAATAAAAACTTTTTTGCAAAAAAAAAACCGACTTCCAAAAAAAAACACTAAAAAAGTGGAAAATAACTTTACTTTCGGAAGTCGGTGGCAAAAAAGTTAATGAAACAAACAATAGTCACCGACTTCCGAAAGTAAAGTTATTTTCCACTTTTTTAGTGTTTTTAAATTTCAACATTCCAGATTCACACGGACAAGCGATAAAAATATTTTTCATTTTTTAAACATTGAGCTTAGTTCTGCCAAAATGTACCGACCCATGTCAAAATTCAATATTTTGCATAGTTACCGCTGATTTATTTAAAATCCGTTTTGGATATTCAAACGACAACTAAATGCTAGTTTAGTTTGACTTATTTAGTTGAATTCGAAAGGGGCTCATCATGTCAGAAATATTTTTACAATTTATGTAGGTACCTTCCATCCAAACTACACTGATGGTGTTTCCGACTACACTCACTTTGATGTAGACAAAACAAGTAGCTAAGTGGCCACCTGTACCACTATGCAGCGAACAAACGCTACAAAATACACAATTTTCTCCATTCCTGTCAATTTGTAGAGACAAAACAGAGGTGCTTTTCACAATTTCTGGAGTAAAAAATTAAAAACACAAAAATAACCAAAATGTTTTTAGTAAGTACCCTTATATTTATAATGAAATACCAACAGTTTTCCAAGGATTGACTATTTCATAAAAAAATAAAAACATTAATACTTCACAATTCGCAGTATCATTTTTTAAAATCTACAATAATCCAATTACTTCTGACATTAGGTACTACATAAATGTTAATAAAAAATGCTACTATATTTTATGATTTTTATTTCTTTAACGAGACTTCACAAATTGGGTCGCATTCGTTAAACAGAATGAATCCAGCCTTCATTGATTTCGATGTCAAGTGGAACTATACACCGAGTAGCGTACATGGCTGCGCCTACAATTTATTACTTGATTGAATGGTACACAGATGGTGTTTACACGGTAATTAAGAACAATATGCAGTGCAGTACTACGGGTCGGGTAAGCCCGGATATGAGGTCGGTCATCCGTCATGTTGGTAGGTCTATATTGTGGAGCAATTAGGTATATTCGACACATACGGTACATTGGCACAACGCAACAGCTACCGTTATTTGTTTTGAGACAAATAATGATAGGCGTCATTATTAAAATGTTTCTCATAACATTACAGATGACGAATGATTACGATGCAGCAGTCTAGTGGTGTGACCGTTGAACTGCCAAGTCATAGGTCTCGAGTTCGAACCCAAGAGCCACTGATTTTTCGGAATTATGTGCGTATTGTACCTATAATTATCACTTGCTTCGATGAGGGAAAACACAGTGAGGAAACCAGCATACCTACCTGAGAGATATTTCTCGACGGTATGTCAAAGCCAAGTCAGAGGCCCTTGGGCGGCATAAAAACTCTGACAGCAGGTTAGGCACTTACCACACGATAAGAAGAGAAGACAGATGACGAAATCACGAATCACGAAACCTCCGAAATAGGTACGATTGGGGTATATCTCTTGAACAGGTCAGGTTTGACTGTCCAACATTGAGAATCAATGATCACACATACTAGAGACAAAGGAGATTACACGCACTTACCTGATAAACTGCTGTAATAGCTCAGCATCCACGTCCCGATGAACCGCAATGAGCTGGATCAATGAAAATTTTCTAAATGTTCACACAACTTTTGAAATGATCTTCAAGCACCTGTACGATTGGGTAGTAGACCACGAAATGCGTGTTTGTCAAATGGATTCACAAATCACAGTGTGCTCATATTAGAACAGGAAACGAGTCATTTGACAATGGCAAGGACACCAGCCGCTGAGAAGAAAATTGACTGAGCGAAGATCGATCCAATTTAAATTGGAATGAATACGTAACAATATAAGGGCAATCAAACGAAAAATTAAATTAATTCAAGACGATTTTCCATATATTTACTTCGCTGTTTCATTACACATGAGCATTTTCGACTAACAATGTAAAATTAACACATTTTCCTTTTGAAATATTAAGCTCCTTCATTGTAAATGTACACTGTTTAATAATTTCTATGTAATATGCATAACCTTCGAAATAAGTGTCTGGCTTCATAATTCGTTGTAATAAACACCTCAGGGTATGTTATTACTGTGTCTACGCTCAAAATTGAAGAAACGAGAAACCTTTGGGGAAATTATCCGAAACGATCCTTTTTTATAACGATTTGGAGTGAATAGGATCGAGAATTTATTTTCAGCTGTTTTGTTAAAACAAGAGGTTTGCTATCGTTATTTAGAAAGATAACAACGTTGAATAAAACATGAAGTTATATTAATTTTATTATAGACCGAAAGATCTATTTGGATCACACATTTTCAAAACAACGCATAGTGACGTAGTCTCTTACGTTTTTATGCGAAGTGTGCAGTTTGAAACAACTGAATATAACTACTGTGGTCTTATAAAACCCCCGTAAACAAAAGTCAAAATCACTGAACCATTTAGGTTTTAAAATATTGTATTAAATTCTTATTGATCACTCACAATCTCAGTGGTTTTAATTTTGACAATTCAATGATATTCTTCGCGTTATTTACGTTGTCGGGGAGAATACTTTTCCAAACATACTCGTATGAATCAAAGGATTTGGAATTTCCTTCGAAGTTTGATAGAAAGGTGTGCAATTAGGGTCCTGTTCAATATTCGTAATTTGGTTATTATAATTGACTGTCCCGATCTGACTGTATCTAAATGCGTATATGTGTGAGTGGTATATTAAGTTTTAAAATAAACTTTTAATAAAACAAACTTTCGAAAAAACGATTTTCATAGAGTGAAAAACTCACATGTGGCATACATTACCTATTATATTTATGTCAGCACGAAGTAACCTCATTCGTTTGTGAATTATGTGTCTACAAACTTTTCATTTGTTTGAGTTCGCGATCAAAAATAACTTTACCCGTATATTTGAGAGATTAAAAGCTTATGAATATCCATTGTCGTTCATTCAATTTGTATTATAATTTTTTTTAAGGGAAACGTAGTTAGTGTTGTGGAAAATATAATACTTAAATATTTTTAAACAGCTTGGTTTGCCCTTAGTAGAATTAAGTTCTCCTTTTTAACTATCCACGGTTTAACATTTTTAATTGTATTTGATATTATTACATAAGAATTATTTTATTTTAATATAAAGAATTTATTTATACTGACACTCAGCTGCATCCGGTTAGACTGGAAGCTGACCCCCACATAGTTGGGAAAAGGAAGGCTAGCCGGATGCTGTTATTAAAGAATTTATTTATTGGCTGTATCTCTTTTCCTAGTGTATTTTTACCACATATCAAATTGTTTGAAAAATCTTCTGAGTTAGGGAGTCCGCGTCTTGTTTTTAAGACATTTGACAAACGGTCATTATTTGTGGTCTACTACAAACTTCAAACAAATATTTACTGAGAACGGTCTCAAACGGTTTCAATTTATTCCGAACTCCTTTAATATTTCAAAGGATAATGCACGCACAATGTATCTTGATTACTTATCTATATCCAGTATGTTTAACCGTATTTTAGTATGGAGGTACCTATTACGATTTAATTGTTATTGTCCAATTACTCTAATTAAAAAAAGTGTACCTGCTTGTAAAGTTTGATACATTACATTTCCTTTCGATTTTAAGAACGTTCCTGTTAAAAATTATTTATAAACTATTTATAAATACATATTTTATAAAAATAACGAGCACAGAGAAGAACATAACAACCGTTTGTTTGTGTTCATTGACACTTGTGGAGGGACAGGAACAGTGATCTTGAGTTTAGCCACCATTTTCATTGAACGAATTTCAATACAACTGTAGCATTTTCATTGGGGTTCTAGTTTATTCATCGCGGCCATTCTACATTTAGACAATGTTATCTTGAAGACGAAACAAATTTCCAAGTGCGAGTAAGAGCGTTTCTATTTAATTAAAAGTTGTACCGTTGGGATCCGATCGCCTCGGTTCTTGCTTTGTGCCAAATGATGAATGGAGAACCTTATTACGAGGTACCTTTGTTTCTTTGTTTACAAAATGCTGGATATTTTGTCCTGAGCACTAGATGTACATGTAACTATAGAGCTACAAAGATCTTAGGTAAAATTGTTTCGTGAAATGCATTGAAAAATAAAATGGCGACATTAGTTCAAATTTTTTAATTTAATTAATTTCTGGTTAATCGAAAAAAAAATGCTCTGTAACAGAGTTGCGTTAAACTTTTACAAAACCATGAGTATATTAAATTTCAGATTAATATACTAAAAAGATAAACAATTCCTTGTTTTTCTGCAAGGTAAAAATATCAAATTAATGTAGCTAATCCGATTGATTTGTGTTACTATCGGAAAATACATGAGGTCAAAAATATTATTGAGTGCCATGAAAATGACGTGTTTTATTACGTAAACAGTCAAGCTACTTATTTACACAGTACCCATGCTCCATTTTATCATGCTTGCCAGTTCTAGTCCTTGAACAATGTAAGCGTTAAAATACTGTCTGGTCAACAAAAGAAGCAAGGTTTTTAAAATAACGAACACCTTTAAACGAAGAACGTTATCATCATCAGCCAACAGCAGTTCATTGGTGGTCATAGGCCCCTCCAATCGCATGCCATTCATTTCAATTATCAGCAACCTAGATCCAGCTGCAGCCAGCCGCCAGCATAATCACTCCACTTAGGCTGAGGGCGCCCTATCATACGTTTCTCGATTAAGGGTCTCCACTCAAGAACACATCTACCCCAGCGGTCATCGGTGAACGGTGATGCAAGCTAGCGGCTTACCTATTTTCATCTCTTCTGTTGCATGTAAAATGTCTATCTTTATAAATATCCTATCGTATATGTATGTCTGTTGCACATTACGATATGCAGACGACATTAAACCGGTGCTCAGCGTCTCCGGGTCACCATAAAGTGTTGTGTCGCGGAAACTATGGGCGAAACGATTGCCACGGCGATCAGGAACTGTCTCGATGGACTTGTGCATACTACTGGAGTGTCTATAGTGATGCTTAGTGGTGTTTTCGATGAGTCGAGAGTTTGAGACAGTAGCATTACTTTTTGTTGTGGTGGTTTTTATTCGCATCTTAGAATTACCAAGATACAAGATGGACATGTTATATCTATATGCCAAGTTGCGTAGGCAATTGAGTAACAAACAAACAAAAATATTCACAAACTATTCCTATTTCTAATATTGACAGCTACACAAAGGATACTTGAAGCTTGCTTACTCGCTGAAGTGGGCTTTGTCCTACTTGTTTGTTCTGGACATCCAAAGAAAGTGTAAGTAATTTAGAACCAACGACTCGTTTACGTTTATCGTTTCCACAAGTGTAGAAAACACATTATACATAGAATAAAAGCCTAACAGTAACACCGAAAAATCTAACAAGGAGACATAAATAAGACCTTTTAGTATCCTAATCTTAAGCGAAGGCCGCAATTTGCAGGAAATACAAAAACCTTTGTAATATTCGGTAGGAAAGTTCCATTTGTGAATAATTTTATCTGTGTATGTATGTGCCCGAATACAATAACAAATTGTTTATAGTGTATTATCTGTCGGTTAGTGGCCGGCGGTAGAGGCGGGAGGGACGAACCTCCCCGTTTATGGCGCTATAGCGGATCAAATGCCCTGGAAGTGATACACCCAGTGATCGTTTAGCCTTTATTACGCTATACGAATATACGCTCAACAATAAAACGGATTTTAATTTCATTTTCTTCATCGATTCAGCCACTTTTTGATAACTTTTACACTTAAAAGTCTTTGCTCTTTTGTCTGCTCTTTTCTATGCTCATGATTGCTTTAAAAAGTTGTAATATCTTTCTCTGAATTTGGAATCACAAAAGGTATAAAATTTTAGGTTTAATGTTAAAAAATATATTGAATTTGAGACAAGGGCTAAGCTAATGAAAAATTAGATAATAGCTTCTTTAGATTCAACTATATAAATTCTAGACTATATTTTTATAATCTTATTTTCTAATTTTGTTTGTAATCTGAGATCACTCATTTGTAATTTCTATTTTATTCAGTCAAGTGACGAAACTAGAAAATAGTTTTTGGGCAAAATGAGAGATACATTTAGTAAATGTATTCTCGTTGATCGATCTATGTTATTCCACACGAGAGGCTTCGTTGGAAAATCAAAATTACGTAAGATAACAAAGGTCCCTTTCATCACGAGCAAATATATGAATGTTTACCTAATATCTACATCGTAAGAGCGTCTTGACCGGCCGAATAAATTTAAAGGAAAGTATATATTATTCATATTCACTCAACGATGCCAATCTCCTCGCCCTTTCAAATGAAACGGGTTTTTACATAAAAGTAAGAGTCACATAACTTGTATATGCAAGGGAATACACGGCATTCTGAGGACACTTCAAAGAGCCAGTAAAGTATATTATCAGGCACTACGTCCCTGAGATTGTTGAATTGCCTTCAATTTCCTTTCGCAAGTGCCTCTTATACTGCCCCAATAATATTGTCATGCAATAACGCATTCAGCTCACAAAGAATAAAGTGCATCTACGTTTATGGAAGGCAATGTAATTTGTCCCGTCACGTTCAGGTTTGATAACTAAGATTTAATTTTCGGGACGTGCCGAACTAGGCTCAATGTAGTACATACATAAAAGCTAAAACTGAACAGCGGTGTTTGTTCAACAATTTTGAATCATGTTCCAATATGAATGAGTGAACGATCATGAATTCTCCATTAGCAGAAAAATGGTGAGACATAAAAATTTGTGAACGTCGCAACACTAAATAAAGATGACAGAAATTAAAAATAACGCGCCGCCGCGATCCCTTTCAAATTATTTGGGGAAGAAAGTAAGATAAAAAAAGATAGATAAGAAAATTATTCGTCTGACGCGAACAGTTTCCGGTGGCTGGCCGCAATTTATTCCTCTCACAAACACGAACCGTGCTGATTCAATATTGACACTGGCTGGAGCCTCGCGTACCTAGCCTATTCCCCAGTGCTTCAGATAGAATCTAACTTCGAAGATACGACTTTGTAGCCGCTTTTTAAGTTGCAAGCATACAGGGTAGAGTATCCCTTCGAATACAGTTTCTCTCTCTATTTGTTTATCTTGCGATTGCTACTGAGACGCAGGCGGTGCGTGCGGTGGGGTATCGCTATGTTTGTGTTCGACTTCTTTTGTTTTCTAGAAACTTTGAAACTGGTCTGTTTAAAAAATAAACAGTCACACATCCGTTCTGTTTTTGTCAGTACCTTTATATTTTCGCAGAAATCTTTAGGGGAGTAAATTAGTATTATTCTTGTCGAGGTTACCAATATTAATTACACGGTGTTAAAGGAATCTGAACTAATAGTAATTGATTAACGCGTTCTATCTGATCGTCGCCGTGCTCAAATAGATGCGATCGCTCAAAGTCAACGTTAATCCTCTCTTAATGAGTTCAAAAGCAGCAATTGTTGAGAGCGGCTTACATTCTGCTACCGACCCTCAGCGGGAGGCTGCTCCAGACATCTCCATGCGGATTGAATGGCATTACAATAAATCCCAAATTGTCCGTTAATTTTGCAATTGTTTGGTTTGTATTTCCATTGTATCGTGTGTTTGTAATTCCAATACCCAATTATGTCATAACCAGCAACAATAAATTCACGTCACATAATACAGTAATTTAGTGTGTGTCTAACAGAGACAGTGGGTAACAAAGTTGTTTACGACTAACATTCACAAACCTCAGTGACATTTAAGTTTCGTGGAAACAGCTAGAGACGGAGTCTGTGTGGTGATTGTGCACAGTGCACACACTTGTGTTATGTTGTCAGACAAACGTGCCGCGCGTTCGGGAACGGGGGCGATGTCGGCGACACGCGAAAACTGCATCAATCATAAGGAGGGCAGGACAATGGAGCGTTTTTTATCGGGAATTCCCGTTCCGGAGGGATTCGTCTGTGACTCCATTTCACATTTGTCACATTACCTACCCACAAAATCTGTCGTTTTCGCCTTTTTTGGGTTCGTTAGAGATTTGATGTCAAAAGTTTCACCCAAATTGAACACGCATTGTGCCTACGCAGCGGGTTCTTCTCTTTATAATTTGACTTCCTTTTCAAGAAGTTCGCAATAAATAGGGATATTTGAAAAATATACATTTGATTGCAATTGAACGAGGTCTGGGAATGGAATGTCAATAGATTTAATTAAATAATTCTTGTACATTCGTTTACATAACTTTTCAAAGGCGATTTTAGTACGCAGCACAAGATCCATCTCACAATCGCATTCTTGTTTTATAAATGTGAAATAAAAAGAGACGAAATAAGTCATCAGATACCGCCGTGGGCTTTACAAAGGATTTCTGTACATTGTTTATCTCGAGTCCTGAGGGACAGTTGGATGAAAAGGGGGGCATCTCCGAGCTAAGCCGTCGTGATTTAACAACCCATGCTATACCCATACAGAGGGACACTTGCGTGATCTTATTTATGTTGTAATGCCATAGTGAAAAGATTATTAGGGGAAATAAAGCGTTAGTGGATGTTGAGGTGGGTAGGCTTACTGGCTCCGTCTTATCATTTCGTGCGTTTAAATCTAGAACGTCCCTGCAACTTGGTTATTTGACACACATTTAGGCAGAGCAAGTAGAAGATGGAGGTGTGAGTTCGACTCCTGCCACAGGGATTAAGTCGAATTGTAAGAGAACAGGAATATGTGGACCAGGGAGAGGATACCTTACTTTGTTCTTTCAAATTTTAGATAGACAGAAATTATTGAATGTTAAGCAATATAAAATTGTATAATCTCGAAATAAATAGCCAACATACGCTGTCAACAAACGGTGTTACCGACACTTGTGTCAAAATGTTTTGTCTTTCATTAAACAGGCTGATTTTAATAAATAATCCTAGTTATATAAGCAAGCTTTGGAAACCGTTGTGTTTGCAGTTGACACTTAAGGTTTGCTCATTATAAATCACCTTCTTGGCATACGACTAGATTTAATTTTGTTAGCTATACTGTGAGAATTGGGACAGTAACTTGTCTGCCTTTATAGGTCCTGTGCATTTTAAATAGAAATATCAGTTTTGTGATATAAAATAAATTTTCAAACAATGAAGACTAGATATTTCTGTAATCAGCTTTTTGTTGTTGCATTTTTGCCGTGATATTGGAACGCGATCGACCGGTAAAATAAAGTTTTTTTTTTTTAAAGTTCACTGATGTCATGTGACGGACTCAGATGCATCATTCAACTTTATTGCCGTCAGCCGTCTTGTATATCTCCACAGTAAAGAGGATAAACTTCCCCTTCTCTCTACTCACTCTACTCTCTGTCACTTCTTCTACTTCTGTTCTCTTCTATTTTGTATACGGTAAAAGCAATGAAATGGATCGGGATTAAAGGATATTCAGAAATACCTATGTTCCCTTATACTTATACCAATTGTATATCCTTTTGCCAGGCGGGAAATATTATAAAATTTTATTTCAATAGCTTTATAACCATAATGCATTTTCATGAAGGATTGGTGAGGCAATAGAAGTGAGCTGAGTACTAGCATGTAGTCTGTAGAGTGTACAGGGAAACCTTCAAAGTTATTCATGCCACGGAACAACACTTCAACTGCTTTACAGCACATGATTGATAAGCTCCGTTATATTTTAAAAATTCCCGGCTACCGGCTATTTTGGTATTTTTATTTCAGTAAACCTTATTAAGTAAGAGGTTTTTCTGAAACTGGGATTTTTCTAATGAATTGATTGTGGTTATTTTTGTTCTTTTTAAGAAATCCTCATTCGTAAGAGGTTTTTCGTAGACGATTTTGTGACAGTTGGGAAAAGGTCAACTCCGTGAATAACTCTTTGTTGCTTTAGTGAATTGAGTTATTTTGGAATTGATTCTTAAAAACGCCAGTCCTTATATGTATATACCACTAGCTAATGCCAGCGGCTTCGCTCGCGTGGTGTTCGGTAATTTACCCACGGGATCGTCTTACCGGGATAAAAAGCAGTCTATGTGCTATTCCAAACTATAAACCATCTCTGTGCCAAATTTCATCCAGATCCATTCAGCCGTTCTGGCGTGATTGAGTAACAAACATCCATCCATCCATCTAAACTTTCACATTTATAATATTAGTATAGATGAAATCCATGAAACTTAAATTTCTATTAACCTTTTGGATTGAACATAACGTAAACTTTTAACAAAATTCTTAATATATATATACATATATGACCACTACAACAGAACAAATGATTTTATTATCATCGAATTTTGTGAAAATTTACTTAATCTAATTGGACTTATAAATTAGATACAAATAGCCAATAACAAAATTAATTAAAGATTCAATCGTAACTGCATGTCTAATGAGCAGTCACGTAATTATACACAAGTATATAAGTCAGTACGTACGTATTGCGATTAGAGCCGGGTTTGCGGTTACGAAGGGCCTGCCCGCTCCAACTATTTATGAGTCCAGATTAGGGTCCCCTACAAACCGACACAATTACTTTTGCACTGCGTTAAATTAGTTAAACTGACGATTATTCCACTGATAATTGCTTTAGCTTTTAGTGTGTAGTTATCTTTATGACGGATCTAGTGAAACTAAGCGCTGTTGGCCACGATTTTGTGCAGAAAAGTGTGTAGATATATGTACACGCGACGTTTCAACTTACCTTTGTTTTAATGGCATCATATTCTACTGTTTTAGACTAAATATTTTGTTTGTCGAAAGTCATCGAAAATCATGTTTCCAACTATGTAATTAAACTGGGAAAACTGGGAATGTTCCCGGTTCAATTAACGGGAAACATGATTTTCATATTTGTAAACAATTTGCCTGTAATTAAGTTATTTCTAGTACGCTATGGTCTGCACTACGCAAGGTAGGCCTGTAATTATCAGTGCGCCATCAACACCAAAATATGCGGAAGTCATAATCAACAAAGACCACATTGTAGCAACACCATTGTTATTGCAAATTGTGCCATACAAGCGAGAATGGCTAAGTCCCGAGCTCGAAATGAAAATGCTAAATTGCCACAAAGACATTCGTAACAGCGCTGATTTCCTCACTACAAACAAATGGAGCCGCATTTTAATCCGAAGGCAGTGTGAGTCGGTGTCCCGTACTCCTGTAGTTAGCGTATTCCTGCAGTTATGTTAGCTTCAACATTTGCCATGTAAATCTAAGTGTTGGAGGGGCTGCCAAGAGATCGCGTGCATGCGCCGCCGCGCGACGACGTCTGTCTTCCGCACGTTCACCGAATTTGTAGATTATCCTGCAAGAATTTCTTATTAGAAATGTTTTTGGAAGGCATTTTTGCTGGTTTTGGTTTCTGTATGCCCAAAAAGCAGTACTTGAGGGCCGAGACGTTCTTTCGGCGATTACGAAGATGGAAAAGTCAAAATGTATTGAATTGAAGTTAGCTACTGTAATACGAAACGCTTTAAAAGTTCTTCCAACTTGCTCTGACATAGCAGGAGCATAATCTCAGTCATTGCTAAAACCACTACTATTTTGGATGGAGATTTCCTAGGTATTTGTATTTTTATTTGTTAACTAGCTGTACAATGCACTTTTCCCTACCGAGTACTACCTCCCTGTATTTTTTACTACTCGATCCACCTAGCTACCCACTACCTAGCTACCTGTACCTACCCACTACCTACCTACTACCTACCTAAAACCTTCCCCGGCGGCGTATGTAAATAGAACAACTGTGCAAAATTTCACTAAAATTGGTTCAGTAGTGGAGGAGTAGTTGAGGATTTCAAACAGACGAACATCCGAAAAATAGAAAATTTATAATTCCCTCTTCGAATTCTTAACCTACTTAGCTTAGCTGATTTGTATAAAATATCGAAAAATCCGTCAAGCTGTATTAATAAAGTTTCTTACAATCGATAATTGGTAGGTTTATGAATTGCTAACTCTATTAGTAACGTTCCGGGGTAAAGTACCCCACAAAAGGGGGTACCAATGAATTCCGTTTCCGTATATCTAGACCACTATAACGAAGTAGGTACCGCTGCGCTGTGGAACGTTGCTATGATCACACACTTCGTTAGCAGATTGGTCGCTGTATCATGGTATTAGTGCTCAAAGCAAATTCTGAAAGCCTGTAGTCGCCATCGTCACCAGTCCGAGCGAGGGATATTCGTTCCATGTAGGTTACTCGTTGAGTACAGAAACATGAATATGAAATATTGACATAATATTCTTTTACGAAACCTGTTTCTTTTGTTTGTATTATGATCATTTATAGAAAAACATATTTCACTTGTCTAAAGTGACAATACGCTTGCATTTTTAAGGGCATAAATAACACCTTTGATTCTGCGATTGAACATGGAGCCCTCCTGGGCCCAAGTGATCCTATACATATAAGAAGAACTATTCATACGAAAAGAAGAAGCTTTAGATCATCTCATGTATTAATTTCCATTGTTCTTATTAGTCTCTGTCATCTCATCTTCAAGTCCCAATCCTCATTTTCGTCAAATACTTACAAGAGTGTTTTGTTACGCGTCACACAAATGAAACAGCTCAAAGGTTTTCGAGTACTCTCAGGCCATCAAAGGATTTCCCAGGAGCGTGTTTAAAGAACAAAATATGGAGTATCTTAGTAAACAAAACAAAAAATAAGGGCGATCGTTTTAAAATCGCGAGTTAATGATACTCATGCCGATAGAGAGAGGCCACTCGAAAAATTCGATGTTACAGAGAACACGCGGCGGGCGAAGTTTTTACGAGAAAATTTTACACATAAATTACGTCACATACGTTCTTATCCCCCATTATTTGGTCGCACCGAAGTTTCCGGCTGCGTACATTTTTACAATGTTTTGGAAGCGGTGTAATTTGTCTCCAGGCATCTTGTCGCGGTCTTGTGTAATTTCAATGTGTGTTCGTGAGTTGCGGGAACAGTAATTGGCGATACAAAGTTGAGAAATTTGTACTAATGTTTTAGAAACATTCACTCCCACAGAGTGCTCTCGATATTTATATCGCGCTACAAGATAAACCTGCACAACTGCACCTATTTCAGCGTTCTTTATTTGAACTTTTCCTGTCACATGTTAGCGGATTAACAGTAAGACAAGCACGTAAGTACTAGAAGCTTTGCATCCCGAGAGGAATAAACAATTCTTTGGTACAACTAATTAAAAGAAGTGCTTATTCTTTTTTGTCAATTATTAGAAGTTGCCTAGAGTCACCATCATGGGCGCAACAGTCAAAGGTTGTGAAGGATAAGAATAGGAATCATTATCGTGGCTTCCATTCTAATGAGATGCAGCTGAATACAAGTACATATTTTACATAGAGCATTACTTATCTGACTTCCACAATACAGTTACTGGGTAACACGATACCCATACTAACGAGATCTTCTCTAGTATCTACACTTCCAACCATGCTTGCTATACTTATATGACAAAAATCGGAACCTCACTAACCTATACGGAAATTTTATTGGGTCAAGTTGCCTGCTGTGAATTTACAAGAACAACACGGATATTCCATGCTGCGAATATTCCCTGTATAAATCCTTTTATGAGAACAGCGCATAAAACTTCAATAGGGATGTTCGGGCGATCGATAAGTCGATTGAGCTGACTCCGCGAATGCTTTTGTCGACTAAAAGACAAATTAATCGAGTTTGCGATTTGATTGAGTTGTGCTATGTACATAGAAGAGTAAACTGCAAAGTAATAATAGATCGATAGTGAAACATGGACATCTATCGGGATAGATTGGCGGGATGTGTGGGTACTACACTAGATTAGAATGTCTGATTTTTTTGCGTTATTTGCTTTTGCACATCATGATCAAGAAAGATTGCTTCCTTAATTAAAAAGTAAGGCTTCCTTGCACTTGAACTCAATGAACACATTTAATGGTAAACCAATTTAAAAATTATTTTGTTTCTATGAATCCTCTGAACATGAAAAAGTTCAGCGCTAAATATATTTAGTTATTTATCGTGTAAGTTTATAAAGTTCAAAACAAACGTATAAATAAATGTATTCCAATTCTTTCTCTTTGTTGTATTCGTAAGCTAGTGCTAGGTTGCCATTCATTAACCCATGTAGTTCGATGATTATTTCTAACTAGCTGTCCCGGCGAAGTTCGTACCGCCTAACAGTCAATGAATCCTACCCCACCTACCCTCCCTACCTACCTACCTATCCTACTCTCCTAGTACCTACCTACCTATCCTACTCTCCTAGTACCTATCTACCTATCCTACTCTCCTAGTACCTACCTACCCTACTCTCCTAGTACCTACCTTCATATCCTATTCACCTAGTACCTACCTATCCTACTCTCCTAGTACCTACCTACCTATCCTACTCTCCTATAGTACCTATCTACCCTACTCTCCTAGTACCTATCTACCTATCCCTATCTACCTATCCCTATCTACCAATTTTGTCGCGTCCGCGATTCACTTTTGTTGAGTTTCGGAACGCGACATTAGATCCTCCAACGCGCACGCTAATTTGATCTTTATGCAGCTGTAATAAATTACAAATTGACTCTCCATTTTATTTAGAAAACGTTTGTATGGGAAATAGAAAAGGGCTGTTTTGAGGGTTTTCCCGGCAATTATTCGTTTTTTTCTCAACTTTTAAACCTTCCCTAGACCTCCACGAACATTTCAAAACCAAGATAAGATAAATCCGTTCAGCCGTTCTCGAGTTTTAGCGAGACAAAAAAAAAAAAAAAATTAAAAATAATAATTATTAAAGGAGACCGGCTTCGTTCTCATCCCTACTCCGTGCTGTTTACTGGGTCAGAAGTGACACCTGTAGACATCTGGCGGGGATAACTAATTAAATGACGATTGATCAGTTTTCGAACGGAGAGGAAAAATGATTAAATTACTAAAATGGCTATTAAAAAATAAGGGTTGATCGTAGAAGGGTGAAAATTGAGGATTGTATGTATTTTTGTATGTTGTATCATAAAAAAATAGAAATTAAAAATTTTGTCTAAAAAATAAAAAATAAAATGTAGGGGTGGACTACCCCTAACATTTAGGGGGATGAAAAATAGATGTTGGCCGATTCTCATAGATACCGGATAAGCACAAAAAATTTCATCAAAATCGGTCAAGCCGTTTCGGAGGAGTATGGCAACGAAAACCGTGACACGAGAATTTTATATATTAGATTTACGTCTTCTATGACAACCTCCTGAACTTTGACGAGGATGCAACACTACATGTTGTATATTTTGTGTTATGTGTACATTTTGGTTATAAATATTCTATTCTATTTTGTTTCCTGTAAATGTACCTACTGGGAATTGTCTCTGCATCACCCTAAGGTAGACTGGTAGAAAATGCCAAAGGCCTTAAAATGCCTTTTGTCTAGTCCTTTGTAGTTGATTAAATATTAAAAATAAGTGATCGTCATCGTGATCGTGATTGTGATCGTGATCGTGATCGTGACCGTCATTGTGATCGTGATCGTGATCATCATCGTGATCGTGACCGTCATCGTCATCGTGATCGTCATCGTGATCGTGATCATCATCGTGATCGTGACCGTCATCGTGATCGTGATCGTGACCGTCATTGTGATCGTGATCGTGATCATCATCGTGATCGTGACCGTCATCGTGATCGTGATCGTGACCGTCATTGTGATCGTGATCGTCATCGTGATCGTGATCATCATCGTGATCGTGACCGTCATCGTGATCGCGATCGTGACCGTCATTGTGATCGTGATCGTGATCATCATCGTGATCGTGACCGTCATCGTGAATGTGATCGTGACCGTCATTGTGATCGTGATCGTCATCGCGATCGTGATCATCATCGTGATTGTGACCGTCATCGTCATCGTGATTGTGACCGTCATCATCATCGTGATTGTGATCGTGATCGTCATCGTGATCGTGATAGTGATTGTGATCGTGATTGTGATCGTGAGCGTCATCGTGATTGTGATCATCATCGTGATTGTGACCGTCATCGTCATCGTGATCGTCATCGTGATCGTGATCATCATCGTGATCGTGACCGTCATCGTGATCGTGATCGTGACCGTCATTGTGATCGTGATCGTGATCATCATCGTGATCGTGACCGTCATCGTGATCGTGATCGTGACCGTCATTGTGATCGTGATCGTCATCGCGATCGTGATCATCATCGTGATTGTGACCGTCATCGTGATTGTGACCGTCATCATCATCGTGATTGTGATCGTGATCGTCATCGTGATCGTGATCGTGATAGTGATTGTGATCGTGATCGTCATCGTGATCGTCATCGTGATTGTGATCGTGAGCGTCATCGTGATCGTGATCGTGATTGTGATAGTGAGCGTCATCGTGATCGTGATCGTGATAGTGAGCGTCATCGTGATCGTGATCATCATCGTGATTGTGACCGTCATCGTCATCGTGATTGTGACCGTCATCTTCATCGTCATCGTCATCGTCATCGTGATTGTGATCGTGAGCGTCATCGTGATTGTGATCGTGATCGTCATCGTGATCGTGATTGTGATCGTGATCGTCATCGTGATCGTCATCGTGATTGTGATCGTGAGCGTCATCGTGATCGTGATCGTGATTGTGATAGTGATCGTGACCGTCATTGTGATCGTGATCGTCATCGCGATCGTGATCATCATCGTGATTGTGACCGTCATCGTGATTGTGACCGTCATCATCATCGTGATTGTGATCGTGATCGTCATCGTGATCGTGATCGTGATAGTGATTGTGATCGTGATTGTGATCGTGAGCGTCATCGTGATTGTGATCGTGATCGTCATTGTGATCGTGATCGTCATCGTGATCGTCATCGTGATTGTGATCGTGAGCGTCATCGTGATCGTGATCGTGATTGTGATAGTGAGCGTCATCGTGATCGTGATCGTGATAGTGAGCGTCATCGTGATCGTGATCATCATCGTGATTGTGACCGTCATCGTCATCGTGATTGTGACCGTCATCTTCATCGTCATCGTCATCGTCATCGTGATTGTGATCGTGATCGTCATCGTGATCGTGATTGTTATCGTGATCGTCATCGTGATCGTGATTGTGATCTTGATCGTCATCGTGATTGTGATTGTGATTGTGATCGTCATCGTCATCGTGATTGTGATTGTGACCGTCATCGTCATCGTGATTGTGACCGTCATCATCATCGTGATTGTGATCGTGATCGTCATCGTGATCGTGATCATCATCGTGATCGTGATTGTGATCGTGATCGTGAGCGTCATCGTGAGCGTCATCGTGATCGTGATCGTGATCGTGATTGTGATTGTGATCGTGATCGTGATCGTGATTGTGATCGTCATCGTCATCGTGATAGTGATCGTCATCGTCATCGTGATTGTGATCGTGATCGTGATCGTGATTGTGATCGTCATCGTCATCGTGATCGTGATTGTGATTGTGATCGTCATCGTCATCGTGATTGTGATTGTGATCGTGATTGTGATCGTCATCGTCACCGTGATTGTGATCGTGATCGTCATCGTGATCGTGATTGTGATTGTGATTGTGATCGTCATCGTCATCGTCATCGTGATTGTGATCGTGATCGTGATCGTCATCGTCATCGTCATCGTGATCGTGATCGTGATTGTGATTGTGATCGTGATTGTGATTGTGATCGTCATCGTCATCGTGATAGTGAGCGTCATCGTGATTGTGATCGTGATTGTGATTGTGATCGTGATCGTGATCGTCATCGTGATCGTGATCGTGAGCGTCATCGTCATCGTGATTGTGATCGTGATTGTGAGCGTCATCGTGATCGTGATCGTGATCGCGATCATCATCGTGATCGTCATCGTGATCGTGATTGTGATTGTGATCGTCATCGTCATCGTGATAGTGAGCGTCATCGTGATTGTGATCGTGATTGTGATTGTGATCGTGATCGTGATCGTCATCGTGATCGTGATCGTGAGCGTCATCGTCATCGTGATTGTGATCGTGATTGTGAGCGTCATCGTGATCGTGATCGTGATCGCGATCATCATCGTGATCGTGATTGTGATCGTGATCGTGATTGTGATCGTTATCGTCATCGCGATCGTGATCATCATCGTGATCGTCATCGTGATTGTGATCGTGATCGTGATCGTCATCGTGATCGTGAAAAATAAAATTAAAAATAATAATTATTAAAGGAGACCGGCTTCGTTCTCATCCCTACTCCGTGCTGTTTACTGGGTCAGAAGTGACACCTGTAGACATCTGGCGGGGATAACTAATTAAATGACGATTGATCAGTTTTCGACCGGAGAGGAAAAATGATTAAATTTCTAAAATGGCTATTAAAAAATAAGGGTTGATCGTAGAAGGGTGAAAATTGAGGATTGTATGTATTTTTGTATGTTGTATCATAAAAAACAGAAATTAAAAATTTCGTCTAAAAAATAAAAAATAAAATGTAGGGGTGGACTACCCCTAACATTTAGGGGGATGAAAAATAGATGTTGGCCGATTCTCATAGATACCGGATAAGCACAAAAAATTTCATCAAAATCGGTCAAGCCGTTTCGGAGGAGTATGGCAACGAAAACTGTGACACGAGAATTTTATATATTAGAAGACAAGCTGCATGATAAGTTGGATAAACAACATCGTCTACTTTTTTCAAATCTATAAATGAGTGTTTCTATACCGATTTCTATGATTCTTTTTTATGGAATAGTTAATAATGTTAACTTTTTTAATTAGGGATGACTGAGAGTGTTATAAACGTAAGAGTAGACAAATTTAATCAGAAAACTTCGAACTGCTAAGCTATCGGGAGTTACACGTGATATTGTGAGTCAACCATAAAAGATAGACATATGCTGTCGTGGGATATTTTTTATATAATTTTAAGGAAAACATTTCCGTCATACATGATTTCTGTGTAGCTTTAACCATTAAGGTTGCACACGCGACGGAAGCTTAAAAAATGGAGTAACTTCTCCCGTTTTCCCAACATTTCCCTTCACTGCTCTGCTCCTATTGATTGTAGCGTGATGAAAAGTATACTATAACCAACTCAGGAGTATGAAAGATAATTGTACCAAGTATCGTTAAAATCCGTCGAGTAGTTTTTGTTTCTATAACGGTTATACAGACAGACAGACAGACAGACAGACAGACAAAAATTTTACTGATTGCATTTTTGGCATCAGTATCGATCCCTAATCACCCCCTGATAGTTATTTTGGAAATATATTTCATGTACAGAATTGACCTCTCTACAGATTTATTATAAGTATAGATAATTGCCGGCTCTCTCTGTTAGCATTTCGTTGACCACCTCATTTGCTTTTGCATAACTACCTAATTTGAGTTCAACTACGTTAATCGATGACGGATTCTACGAATACCTACTTTCCTTGACATTGAGTACACCATAAAATGAGCCTCAGATCAGAGAAGATCAGACAAATAACTATAATATAGAACGTTAAAATGATTACCAAACTCTTCTTTCCGGGTCGAGTCCCCGCAATAAAATGAGGTCGGTACATTTTATTGACAAGTTTCGTTCGCCTCTAGTTAGGTAAAGCTAAGCGCTTTGGGCGGTTTCGAACCTATTTCGGGTCATCGACTTAACATTTATGGACAGATTTATTTCGTTTTTCTGCGAAAATTACATGAGAAAATGTTTTGTTTGTTTGTTAAGGATTTCTGTACAAAAGATTTATTCGTCTATTCGGGTACGAATTCATATGAAATCTACAGTTTGCTTATTCCGACATTAAATTATATAGGTAGGTGAGTTTTCACGAGCGCATTAAACTTTGACTTCCACGAAGAGCTCCTTAAAATAATCTTTAAAAGGAAACTTTAAAATACCGAGTTAAACTAACGCCAATTTGACGTAGAAAGGAGATACAACGTCACGTCCTCTCAGAATATCTTCTTTAAAAATACAATTCCCTCAGCTAAAAACATACTGGTCACGTGAAAGGTTAAAACAACCAACTTAGGTATTTCTCTATTATATCTAGTACTAACTGAATTGTATTTACTATGAAATCTCGTGCAGCACAACACACCTCGAGGGCCGGCGGAGCCTTAACGAGGAAATAGTGGTCGTAAATCACGGGAAATTCGTTCTTATTGAATTTCCTTTTGTCGGCGAACGGAAGCGCCGCCTAGGTTTTTGCTCCAAATGGACGCTTCGAGACATGGCCGCTTTTTTGACCCGATCGCCTCCAGGTCCGGCCCACTGTGTATATTAATAGAGGGAATAAAATTATAGAACTGTTTCAGCTGTTTGCACATCCAATAGATTTGGCTGCACTAACAATAACACGATGTCCACCCACTAACTTACACGTGGATCGTACTTATGTTCTTTTCTCTGAACATGCTTCAACCATACTTGAGACGTTTTCAAAGGAAAGTGTAAATTATAACCAGTGATCGGATATGCGGATGCATATTTACCTAAAATTTGAGTGTTGACTGTTAAGGAGCACGCTTCAGTGCGGGAAAAGTCCCTGTTTTTTTTCATATTATTGTTTTACTTCAAATGAATTGTCATATTTATAATTTTGTCCTATTCGAATATTCAGCAGCAAAATTTAAAACCAAGTAGTTTTATTTTTAATATTAAGTATTATAAACATTTGTATCTTTTCGTGTTATTTTCAACATATTTCTTGCCTGGTTTTAAATTGATTTTAAATATTCATTATGCTTATGAGTACTACATTTTATACACACTGTATTATTTATGAAATACCGCGAACACGGGAAAAAAATGATATTTTAAGAAGCCACTTCCATACTTTTGTACCATATGCTGGGAAAAAACGTACTTTAGGTAAATATGCATCCGAATATCCGATCTATAATTATAACGCATACAAATTGCCAAAATAAAAACATAAGTTAAATTGAAATGCTGGATTTATGAAATTCTCAAAACGAAGATCATAAAATACTGGAAATAAAAATACTTATACTAAGTTTTCAGTGGAAATAATGGAGCCGTTTATTAATGATTGTTATTGTTTTAAAGTAATTGAATTTATATATATTTTTTTAAGTTTGTCTTCGTTAGTACATAGTAAGCTATATCTACAAAGATATTATTGAGTCATACTTCTTAGTTTTACCAAAGACACTTTACAACATTGAAAAATTAGGTCATCTGTGCCGAAGCGAAGATCTTTATTCGAAAAGTTCGCAAGTTTTATCGACTTTTATTCGTATCTTCGATCTAACCTTAAAGTACTTCACTCTATTGAAGCTATAGAAGCTAATTCAGAGAATCAAGTCAGGTATTGATTTCAAAAGCACACAGTTTATGTTGGTCCAACTTAAGCCTTGCAAATCTTCGCAAGTGTAACAAGACCCACCGAATTCACTGAACTTTATCAAAGTTATCCGGTTATGAAAATCTCACAGTTTTCAGACGAAGGAAACTAATTACTATTCTAGAAAGTTTTGGTCTCAATCAAGCTCTTTTTAGGAGTTTCATAACAGTGGCGTAAAAGTTAGCCTGTTTAACGTTCGGCCCGCATAGGAATTGGTTTAAATTTAATGCGCGCTACAGGTAAAGTCATACTGTTACTTCAAAGTTCGTTTTCTCTGGAATATTACGAATTTTAGCCTATAAAAACCCGTGTTACTTTTTAACAATTAGAAAATATTTATCAACTGTGAAAATTAAATATCCACTCAACTTAAAACTACGATGTAATAAATTCTCACCGACATTTATCATCTACGTGAATAAATTCATATGCTTCACACACGCTTGTAACTCGGCAAAGTTATTAAATTCCTCCTAAAAGTCGTAAGATTAAAAAAACCCTTTGGAAAGCGTAAAACACATTTACAAAACGAAGCACACGTGCAAATCTTAATTGCACGCGCCCGAGCCGCACTAGTGCAACGAAACGTTTATACTTGACGTTTTAAAAATATTACTTTTGCGTTTTAATAACATTTATTTAGAAGGAAGCGGACTCATCGAAATAATGAGGTGACGCGTGAATTTACCGAGAGCAAGTAGTCGAGCTGCGGAATAGTTGAATCGGCGCTTGCGCTTGCTTTTGTGCTCACTCGACCGTGCGCCACCCGCCAGGAGTTGAGCAGGAAATGTTATGATACCGTCACCTAAGCTACGTGCTCCTACGGAGCTATCCGCGCACAAACGAGCGAAAAAATTAAAAAACTTTACCGAATTTAAAACCGCACACACCAACTTTCCGTTTGCATATCAGCCCTTCTCTGTGTCGGTCCATAATCACATCCCTTGCATATTACCGTGTTTTTATACCATTTTAAAGTTTCCTACTGTTCTATTCAGGGTGCTCGCCACGGTTTTAGGTTCGGTGATTGAAATATGGCAATGGCTAGTTGATTTGTGTTACCGAATACGTCAAAACTGTTCAATCGAAAAATACTGTACAAAGCCAAACCAACAAGAAACCAAATATTTGTTGTTAAGTTCTTTAAAATTTTTAAAATAAATCAACGAACTTCCCGAACTGTTGTATAGAAGTCTGAGTTGGTATAGAACGTGCATTCGGCGCGTCGTGTTGGGAAGGGAGTGTGACAGAATTTCAGTAGTAAATCTTTGGCGGAGCGCGGGCGAGGCCGGCGCGGGCGCGGGGTGCTACGCGACGGCACGCTATCTGTTGCGACATATTTGGCAAGCGCGCTGGACTCTCAGCCAACTGTGACAATGCCTTCGTAGGTAGGACGCGGGAACTTATCTGATCGGCTGGCTTTTCAGATTAATACCTACTTACGATTCTGCATTTATTTTTGTATAAGCACATTTCACGTTGGCAGTTTAACTTTGCGAGGTTTTAGAGCGTGTGCAGTTCTCATTCCTTCGATTTTTCAAAGTTTTGTTTTACAACTTTTAGCTACGAAGTTCGTTGATTTTCGTTGTTTGAATCCTTCCTTCCGTCTTGCTTGAGTTACAAACTTTGGCAGCATACCCACCCCCACAACCGCATACACACATTTACATTTATACCAATTACTCTACCTAGACTAAGCATAACTTTACATAAATAAATAAAGTTTTCAATCTTTATTCATTTATTTAAAATAAAGGATGACAACGTAATTTGCCTGGAAATTAGTAAAAGCGATCTTTACTTAAACCTTCTAAGAAAATATAATGTCAGTAATTGGTTAAATTTAGGTAAATAGTCCCGAGATATTTCGTTCAGTTTAAGCTACGCAGACTTTAATGGTAGTCTTGCGTAAGACATTTTAAAGCACACCATTAATAAGCTAGGTCTTTTTATTTAATGGCGAATTATTTAAGCATCATTTACTATTAACGTATGCTTTTAAGTTTAAAGACAGAACAAACAACTTGTCTAAAAAATAAAAGTACATTGTAAATTCGTAAAAAAATCGTAGAGAAAAGTGCACTCATGTGAAGACGCCTTGTGGTTTGAAAATAACATTAGAACCGTATCTCAATCTAAGAGGCCTGTATTATAAATCAGTGATATAAATCTTGTGACTGTCACCGCATTGTCTAATTTAATAATGAACTCGCCATACATCATACAACAAACGCTGCGTTGAAAAGAATAGCCGCGCCGGTCACGAATACCATTACTTAATATTGTAAGCATATATATTATATTATTTATGCATCTATAGTTCATTTCGATCGTTCATTTCGTACAGATAACCGGTAGTTTTTGTGCGGCCACGAAACTATCAAATGCGCTCACGCGAACGGGCAATCATGGCCGCTGAAATACTGAATGAATGAGTGCAACAAATCGAAATGGTTTAGGTGGGAAAAATAAGCCTACGAGATAGGCGATCTCGTCATTAGTTTTCGCTTTCTCGGAACTATTGTGTTGCTATTTTTTTTGGGTTTGTATGAAGAGGAAAAGTTAGTTCTTTGTTGCCGATTGTGGCCATGAGTTGGTGTGTAAAAACCAGTATGTTGTAGCAACATAGTGTTTTTTTTTCACAAAATACTAGCTAGAAAGAGCGTAGCACAAATCGTAGTAGGTAATGAAGAGTTGAACGGCACGGTTGTTGCAGTGGCGTAGCGATTGTCTGCTACGCTATAACATGCTGCGGGTCACGGGTTTAACCAGTCCATGATGATTCTAAAAAACAAATATGGATGAAACTGAAGGTTAATTTTGTTACAAAAACCAAACTTTTGTCGTGTAAACTGAAAGCTTTTTGAAAGCGAAGCATGTAGCGATGATCATTAATCATTTGAGTAGTTAATATTATGATAATTTATACAAAACCAATTTAGAATAGTGGTTGCGTTGTCCTGTCCCCAAAAACAACATTTTAAATCTGTCTCTCAAAAACACGTTGTATATTCGTCAGTGTTCTCACAAATTTGTTTTGGCCCGCGCTAGTCTAATTTCGGTTATCGAGGTCAAGCAAAACAATAAGTACCCTCCGGCCAAAACTTTCCTTATTTCTTTGTTTGTTTATTAAAATTGTGAGGAAAGCACTAAACTTTGCACAACTTGACGTTTTCGTTTATTTGCAATTTCATTTAGTGGCTCCTTCACTTGTTTATGTTTGTTGTCTACGATAATAATATTTGATTGGTGACGGCTAACTGACTATTGTATGAAATATGAGTTTCTGTTTGTAAATAATATAAGCCATTATTAAAAATCATGCTGGGATACAGTAATAATCTTGTTGCCAACTAAAGGCAGTAATAACTGTCAGGGCTAAAGTAGGAACACAAATATCGGAACTATTAATGCCATTAGTATTGCTGGGTCATGAAAATACATCTTATTAGTTTTCGTGGTTTAGGGATCTTGAAAAAGTAGGAATTACTTATCTGTCTTGACAAAAAGCTTGCCACAAATCCGAGCATCAGAAAAACATTGAGAAACATGTTTTCGCAGGCAGTTTTTTGTACTTTTTAGTAGTCATTTTTTTGATAATTTCGTGGTCTTCAGCTTTCAACTGTTCACTTGTGAGACGCGAGCTATTCATTAATAAACAGTTTCAATCTTCCTTTAAATCTTGACTAATATATTAAGTTTTTTAGGTAAAATCGGCCTACAAGAACTTCATCCCAACTTGATGTTGACTTGAGCTAGCATTGTATGTAGGAATTCATCCTACACACAATGCTAGCTCGTATAAACTAGTGACACATTTAGAAATAGTGAAGCTTGAAAATAAACTTTACAAATATACTAGCGACCCCTTACCAGTCCCTGCTTTGCACAGGGTTTATGTCTTGACAAAACATCACGCTTTTTTACAAGTAATTTTAATAATATCTAATGTAAATGAATTGTATTCCTTATAAACCCTCTTCTAAAAGGTAAGGTAAAAACCGCATTAAAATCTGTTTTGTGGTTAAGCAGAACAATGTGGTCCCACAGACAGACATGAAAAGCAAGTTCAAATTATTAGATGTTTAAGTATTCATGACAATGATTTATATGAAAAGGAGTATAACAATACATTTCTTTAGAAGTATGCCTGTGTCCATCGGCTCGGCTCGTGGTTTCATTACACATTCTTACGGTTTCATTTGCCTACGTGATTCGTCCATCTTGGATCTTTTATTCTTGTGACATGTTCTCTCATTTACATTTATACGCTTCATGAATGGTTGCGAATATCGTCTTCAGAGATATTATTCGCTCAGTCTATGTGATTATGGGGTTGTTAGACTCGACTTGTATATTTGTGTTGATGATATTTTAGTTACAGTTTATGTATAGTGATCATTTTAGGTTAGCATCGTTGAGAAATAAGTGATTGGTTGGTTTGTAGATGGTCATAAACCAATTATTTAAAAAATATATTTTTCCAAGACTTGACCGAAGCGTACAATTATTGATATATTAGCCTACACATTTATTCAGAAGCCCCACAAAACAACCGGCTGTAATGGAAATATTATTTCACAAATATTATTTCAAGATGCTTCAATTCACTAATAAGCAAAGTTTTACTTATGTGAACCCTTCAGTTGTGGGGTTCACATCCCTCTGAGCGCGCCCCTTGCGCAGACAAAAATAATAATGATGACATTTATCAAGAGATATTTGAATATGGCCTTTCTTCGATATGTTTTATGTATGTACAAAATAACGGATGGAAGTTTCCCTCTAACTTCATAAAACTTCGTTGCAATTTATGGTTTTTTTCCCTTCGAAAGATGAAGTTCAAGCTTTGCTTAAAACCTAAAACAGTCTCTTATTTCGACCAAAACTGTCTCTTAAAACAAAAGAACACACTTTCTAACTCCCAAGTACCTCGTAACAGCAGTTAGTATTGTAGCTATTTACCTATAGACGGCAGTAATAAAGTAATTTAGCTGACGCGGCTTCGACGGAGGCACGGGCCACTTTCCCGACATGAATATCAACAAGGGAGCTTGTCGTCATCGTCGCCTTTATGGCACAAACTTGGGTAGACACCCTCGCCATTCACACTGTTAGTGATAAACAAAAAGCTTGTAATTGAACGGAAATATTGTGTTCTACATTCTACACTGATTGTCTACTGAAATAGTGTTATAACACGTGTCTAGAATGGATCAATTTAATTTATACATTTATTTATGAATGTTTCTATTAGTCTTATAACTATACCCTACGAAAAGCAATTTTCACGGTAGTGCTCATATTTTTACGATTTGTGTATTTGCATGACCATTTTTAGCTTCAGTTTCACCTTATCTATGAAAAATGTGGACTTAACTAGAGTTAAATATTACACATATAATATGAAGTCAAATTTGACATCAGTTTGGCTTTATTATGTGGTTTTTGTATAGATATGTGTGCGATAGTCAGACACCCGATTTTAAGTTTGTTAATTTCTTTATAGGCTTTTAAATCGGATTTGTCTATTCGTTTGCACGACAAAAGCTGCATAGAGACACTTTTAGTTTTGAATATAATCTCCTCCAAAGTAATAATAGATTTTTATTTGATGGATTTAATTAGTCTAATTGAGAAAATGCCCGTAGGAGGAGTGCGTGATTATTAATACTTATTAATCCGAAAATAGGTGAGTACCTAGCAGTTTTTGTTTGATTTTAATTATAACCCATTTCTAAATATCTTCAGCCGGTCTTAGAGCACGTTTGTGTGGTATATATATGTACGTTTATCTATACATATAATAAATCTGTAGACGTAGCGTTTCTGTACATTAAAAATATTTAGAAAAAAAAAATTGTAAGGGTGTTAAAGGATAACAAACAGAACCCATTTATACTATTTTTAGCATTTTTGTCTGTTTGTCTGCAGTCTGTGAGTCTATCCCGTTCTATCCCGTTTTATCCCGTTTTATCCCGTTTTATCACATTGTATCCCGTTTTATCCCGTTTTATCCCGTTTTATCCCGTTTTATCCCGTTTTATCCTGTTTTATCCCGTTTTATCCCGTTTTATCCCGTTTTATCCCGTTTTATCCCGTTTTATCCCGTTTTATCCCTTCCTATCCCGTTTTATCCCTTCCTATCCCGTTTTATCCCGTTCTATCCCGTTTTATCCCGTTTTATCCGTCCTATCCCCTTTTTATCCCGTTCTATCCCGTTTTATCCCGTTTTATCCCGTTTTATCCCGTTCTATCCCGTTTTCACCCGTTTTATCCCGTCCTATCCCGTCCTGTCCCGTTTTATAACGTTTTATCCCGTCCTATCCCGTCCTTTCCCGTCCTATACCGTCCCGTAATTTTTTTATTAAATATCCGTGCGAAGCCGGAGACAAACGAACAGCAATTGATTTTCATATATACATAATTATGTAAATATAAAAATCAATTGCTGTTCGTTTGTCTTGCTAAAACTTGAGAATGGCTGGGCCGATTTAGTTTTTGGTTTTGAAATGTTTGTTGTAGTCCAGGGAAGGTTTAAAAGGTGATAAAGGTGAGGTAGGTAGTAGGAGGTGGTAGGTAAATGGAGAAAAGTGCATTGCAACGCATGCCGGGTACAGCTAGTATAGTAATACGTTTCTAGACTCAGATAGACCAACATATTAATAATTTCCACAGCCTTCGTCTCGTGTTACCATGATGTATTAGAGAAGCTGTTATCTGCTACGACACAGTACGTGATTAGGTTACGAATATGAACATTCTCACAGACTGTGAATATTGGCGAAAACACCATCAAAAATCATTTTGTTTGCGCAACGGATTTTAATGGGATTTCCACTGTTCCGCCCCGTAATACTCCGGTAATCAAATAAGCTATAAAATCATCATGTCGAGAGGGGTGGATTTTTTTATCAATCAGGCAAGTTACTTGTCTGTATGTGGGTAAAGCTACTGATGAAAAGAAAATTATTGCTCATCTTCCTTGCGTTTTATGGTAAGCTGAGGTGTTGTGATTGTGAAGTTAAAGAGTTTTTTTTATGGATTAGACTAGTAGTCTGTGTTTTTGAGTAAGTAGTTATATGAGAGAAGAGTGGGAGGCTATTAATTGGGGTAGCCTTTGCCCAGCTGTGGGAAAATATTATTGTTATAACATTATTCCGTTATTAATTTTTTCTTCTTATCGTTTCCATTTTTAAATATTTCTTAAAAAAAAAAAATTAAAAAAAAAAAATAGTAGCCCACCGGCACCAGGAATAGGTTCCGAGCTACCTGTGGTCAGGGCTCTTGAGAGAGGAACCTCCTAACAATACGCGCCGTGTCCAGAAGTACTGCTTTCTGAATCAAGCCCTTGATCCAGTTCAGTGTGATACATTCCCATCGTTTACAATTGTATAATAATAAATAATATACCCTTGATTATAAATAACTCAGCAACTCAAAAACCTACACACCAGGTATTCCATCAAATCATTATTTTGTTACATTACAGATAAACATCCGCGTTAAAACAAATAACTATCCAACGTTTATCTAAACAGCTTCACAAATCTCGAAATACCATCCATACCGACCTTACCAGTTTTAAAAGGCTACTTAACGATGTTCAACACCAACTAATCTAGCCTACAAGAAAACTGCACTATTCAAATGTAATTCAATTATGTAAAGTAACGCTGGTTTATTTCTGCAGCTCGTTTCAACCTAACTAATGAGGTGCTATCCAGTAACACTACTTTATTCACACCTCACTAGACCTTACAGGATTTATACAGGAAATGGCCCCGGGGAATTGCTCTTTTCACACTATATTTGTGTATGAGTTATTTTGTTTGTGCGGGTTTTATGCAACGTACCTGTTTTGAATCAGTAAAGAACTAATCTATCCTCTAGCAGGTCCGCTGGAAGAGATTTCTAAATGAAATAAGCGGTACCTTTGTGCTCTTTTGTCTTTATGTATTTTTCCTGTAATGTGTTTTGTGTGTACATAAATAAATAAATAATAAATAAACTAAGTGTAGCTGTTACTTTGTACCTGAGTGGTAGTAGTCGGTTCAATTACCCATGTTTTTTTTACGATGAATCCGCCTCTTCGAAAATAATTTAAATCAAATTCCTTTGCAGCGTTGACTTAAGCAAAACAGTTATTTTATAGTGGTTCAGATAAGTTTTATTGGTTTTAATAATTAAACAGTGTGGTTTGTAAGTTATGCTTTGATTTTGATCAGTAATTCAATGACTTTTAAGTAGTTTAATGAGGCTGAATGGTTGTTTTCTTTGAATGGAATTAAACTTTCAATTAAAAATAAAGGAACTCTTAGTGTAATTTAACTTAGATTGTAAATAAATATCGATTAAAAAACGATTAACATGTTTTGGCATTTATACTTTGGAATATTAAATTTGATCTATAGTCTAGAAGCTCTTTTGATCTTAAGTTAATGTTTTAAGGTTTTTTGTTCTTATGGTAAACGATGATGCGGTCGTCTCTGGTGCATGCTTGTCAAGAAGTAACAGCACTCGAAATCCTTCAGATTTTAACTGGTAAAAAGTGCTGTCTCCGACAAAGATAGAAGAACGTAAGTACAAGGAGGTTAATGCCATATCCAGCTTTCGAGCTTCTGTGGACTCCACTGCTGAATGAGGTGATAACTATAACACGTTACAAGAACTAGTTATTACAGTCGTTTGTCGTTGACGTTAATATATGCCATCGTTATTGATATCTGCCAATAAAACTTTACTATAAAATAGACCTCATAAAATTCTACACTATACTCTGATGACTATTATTTATGAAGTTAATTGATACCTTATCTAAAACTGTTGTTTTTAATACTGGAAGGACAGATAGGGGGAAATTTATTACTAATTGAATGTCTTTATCTGTGGGATATTAAAATTGTTACTGTTGCATTAATTTTAATTAATTGAGAACGTTACTGTAAATAGTAGACGTTTATAATAGCCCTATAATTGCTAGCTTAAGTACTTTGTCAGTCAAGCTTGTCGACTTGAATATGATTTAATATAAAAGGAGTCCTTACGTGTAAATTTGTTACAGTTCGATAGAACGAGGAAAACTGTAAGGGAGAATTGTTTTGTTTAATTTTTTATAAAATAACATAAAGACATCCACTACAATAGATACAACCAGCTACAACGACGTATAGGATTTTGCAACATGCATTTTGCGTAGCCCATATATTGTGTGCCAGTGCTTGCAACATCCATACATACATATTACCCACTTAAAGCTCTGTACAATAATTACACATCTGACCGAGGGACCGGACGGTAACAGTGCACAAGTAGTAATAATTTACGGCCTTCGACCATAATAACCAGTTAGATGCTACAACTTCACCTATCCTGGACTCCTGGTACCTAATAACGAATTTCTTACAACTTTGTGTTGTGTACTGTTCATTAGCGGCCATGTTTTATGTACACAGACTACACAGATCTCCATTACGATAATTTGAAAAGCAGTCTCTGTTAAACTAATTCGTTGTTTCTAAACTAATTGTGAAAATACGGATTGTATTTTACAATCTTGCTTTGTTACAGACGAAATTTTGCATTGTAGGTTAAATGTATTTTAATTCTAAATGAGCTTTTCACAAAACATTGTTTTCTGCACTCCATGAAGTTTTAACAGGATTTTTACGCTTTTTAAGTCCAAAAATACGGACTAAAAGCAAAGTTAAGTGAAAAATTAATAAGAACGGAAATGGAAAAATAAAGGCAATAGCTATGTAAAAGTGGTGGAGGCGTCGCGTCGCTTAGTCAGCTGTTAATGGCATTTGTGTTTACGTGCAACCAGACGATGCCGGCTCTGCGAGGAAAATTTTGGGAAAGACTATGTTGGATGCGACAGAAGAGGTAAAAGAGACAAATAAAACACCTAATAGGAAGGTACTAAAGTCTAGTTTGCAGTTGAGATAATTGTACACGTAGTAAGCATGCATAGGTACCTACTCAGAATCACGTTGATGCATTTTCACTTATAATAGGTACCAGTTATTCAGATACCTAAATAAGGTTATGAGACTTGTGCGCTAAATGCCGTATTCCCACAAACCATATCAAGTAAATTCACATGTTCTCAACAGAACTCATACATATCAACAAGTTTGTAAATTGAGTAAGGTTCAATTAGCCTTATATGAGTGTGCAAAGTGTACAAAGAATTCTCAACAAAAACTAACTCGATTAAATAGCTTCACTTGCTCTGCAATGAACTACGAGGGTGATGCATCACTATAATAAAACATAAATAATTCTACCTCATTTTTTTCTATAGATAAATTAAAAAGAAATATTGCTACCATGCGGAATATCCATATTTTAATAGCAGAGTGCGCTTTTAGCTTAGTTATCAAGTCGGCACACGCAATCCTACAATCAGGCTTGAGACCACAATGAATGCATATCGAAACTACATTTTAGCGCCTCAACAATACATTCATAATACCTTTCCGTGATTTTACGAAACTTTCAAAAGAAGAAATTGCGTTTTTTTATGTTTAAAGCCCAATTTAGGTCAGCGTTTATTTAGCCTTTGTTATTATAATTATGTTCGTTAGTGACTTTGTTTCCATTGTAAATTTATACGAATTTTCCTTTTTAATAAAAAAAAAACACTGTTTACTGAGAGACTAATAAAATGGTTTATCTCTCTCTATCTCGGAAAATTGGATTCCTTGATGAAAATCCGTAAATTCGCTGAAAGAATCAAAAGTGTTTGGGAGTGCGCTGATTAGTGGCAGGTAACACTTCAAAGTTCGTTTTTGGCATCGGGAAAAGGAAATTAAGCTAAGGAAAATAGTCCGAAAATATTAAAAGTAGGTATTTTCAATTAAATAGTAAAACGGGGATCACCACTATTTTTCAGAGACTTATCGTGACAAAGCAAAGATGTTCGTAAAGTTCAATATTTCTTAAAACAATAGTAGTAGGTATGTATTCAGTTTTACCCTAAAACATAAATACCTACTAAAATGAACGCCACGCAACTAGAATCTGTTAAAAACAAAAAGTAGAGAATGAATCGGGAACGCTTTTACCATAGAGCCTCAGGGCGAACGTGAATAGGCATCTTTTAGGCAAGCGCACTGGATCTGAGGTCACATCGTAGCTTACAGATGAGGTTGTGCTCAAAGCTTATCCGGAACTAGACACACACAAAATGTGACAAGCAAAAATGCTACTCAAAACATTTAACACAAAAGTTAAAATCGCAGAACCGAAAATTCGTTTCAATGCCTTACTTCTTTAACATCTGGTGTAGGTGTATTTTATAACTATTTAAATGCAAATAGAATATAAACGTTTACAGTGCAAGCATTAATTAAACATTTCTCATCATTAACATGTAATAAATATTCAAGCAATGTAATTTTTATTGACATTAACGTCACACTACGAATGCACGGAGTGAGAAATTTAATATTGCAATCTATTTGATTTAAAGATCGTATCAAACGTCAATAATAAAACGTTTTTAATAAAAACGATGATAAACTGACTAACTCAGTCAATAACTCGATACGTACTCCTAAACATTCATAAGTATTTATTTCACTTCATAATGACTGGATACTCTAACGGTTCGGCTATAATGGAATCTCGTTTTATTTCTAAACTAAAATCGATAAAATTGTACAACAAAAAGCTTCACAATCCATTTCCCATCACTATTTCGCGTAGCTATAGTTCGCTGATGACATAAAAGACGAAAGCATGGCGCGACGCGGAATAGCGGACTCGGCCGATTGACGGTGCACATGGGAACTGTATGCTAATTCGCTCGGCCGTATTTCGGTGCACTGTCAACGAGTAACACAGCCTTCTGTGCCTGTCCTACTACGTGTGCACTGGACGTGGACGAAATGCAAAAACTTCGAACAATCGGATGTTTGCTCACGAGCTTCGGTAAAAAAACTGCTATTTTACTTGTGTGAGAATCGTTCGGAATGTAGTGTATAATGTGACTAGGGGCTCTGTGTGACGTGTCATTCAGAGCTTTTGTGTTTTTATCTAATTTCGATTCAATGTTCTTTTTATTCGGAGCTTGTTCGATGTTTTATTTTCATTTTGCCGTTTCTGAAAACTAGATGCGTCGTGTTGAACTAAAGGAAAGCTAATATTGTATGACATGTGTATAAGCAGATTTGGAAAGCTGGAACTGATCTTACAGATTCAACTTCTTGTTTTATATATCCTATATTGTCATAAAAATTGTCTCCGGAACGTATCTACACTGTTCAAAAATGGTTGATTAAAAGACTGTCATATAACAGGATCCTCTTAATCTTAATTATAAAACAAGTTCGTCAATCCGTCGTTGAACTAAAATAAAATGTAATAGCTGTGCTAATGGCTGTCCAAGAGCTGAGCAATAAATAATTTATTCCGGCAACATTTCCCCACTCAGTTTTTATGAAGCAACTAAAAGCTCGAAATAAACCGACAAAGAATAACTTCATAAAGAGATTTCCTCATAAATTATAAAATTGTTTATGGAGAGAATCTGAAGCATTTTATTTCACTACTAATTCCATTATGAAAAGCCTCTCACGGTTGAAAAGAGTCGGCGGTAAAGTAGTTTCGTGTAATCCCTTTTACTAACAATCAAGTATAGTGGAGCTGATATTAAAACATAATTTTAAACTTCTGTGAGGCGCCGTGTAAGAACTAAGCGGTAATTAAAACAAACTATGTACAATTTACCCATCATTGTTCGGTGGAAGTTCACGTGCAAGCAACACCAACACTATATTGAGATTGATGAACAGTTTCTGTTAGATGAAAATATTTTGAACGAGGATTAATAATCTCTCGCTTTGAACATGAATGTCGAGGAAGCTACGCACAAAGCCGACATGGAAAGGGTATTAAACAGTGGCTTCAATAAACGGCCCAATAAGTTATGTAAAGTGCGGGTGCATCGCGTTACATTACAACCCCTACATGGGCCCGGGGTTGGGACGCATGCGCTCGCACCGCCGGCCGCGCACGGCATATGCGGAATATTAAAGGAGGAAAGAGAAAAAAATTAACTTGTGAAGCCATTTTCGTCTATCGGCGGCCCCCGCGCGCGCCGTAGGGTTTCTGTGATGCAGGCAGAGAGGCTCGCGCGGCCGCCGCGACTCCACGCCGCCGTACGTACCCGACCGCCGCTCTTCGTCGCTCGTCGCCACTCGCCGCCGCCGACCGGTTCGCCCGGTCTTGTGATTACACCTTGTGCGACACATTATAATTGTGCAGTGTTATTTGGACATTTGAGAAGCTTTCGCTCTATGGACGCAGTGTTACTGTCCAACTAACTAGAACCTAATTTCTAAGTGAGTTTAACTTAACTGTGAGTGTAAGTTTTTGAGAAGTTTAATTTTCATCTTCTTCAGTGTTACGTCCTGTTAAGTGAACTAAACTGTATTTTGAAGTCGTGTTTTATGTGCCGCATCTGTTTACTTGACAAGTTTGATGCAAGTAGCAGTTATTTAGTCATTTGGTAAAGTTGAAACTTTTACAACTTACTCTGCATTCTTATTCGTACATTTGTGTGTTCCGCCCGATTCAAGTTCAACAACTTATGATCGCACCCTCAAAGGTATTTACTATTAATATTTATTTTTCTTAACTAGTCTTTATTTTTTTAAGTAGTGTATAAACTATTATTTATCTTTATGTAGGTAGAGGCTACGCATATGTTTATTTTTCCAACGAGATATATATAGTTACATCTGTCGCATGCAAAATTTTATTTTGCTCAAACATCTCTGTTTTTATTGCTTTATAGTGTCTGTATATTTTGTTTGAGCTCTTGTTAGTGATAAAATGTTTCACCTGTTCCTGCAACAGCTGTCCCTCAGGACCGGCTACGAGAAGAAGGTGATTGAGGAGCCCCAAATATTTCAACGAAACTTAATATACCTTCTATACGAGAACACCATGAAGGATAAACCAGTCATAACAAGGAACTAACTAACAATACAACCTCTCAAAAAGTTATAATAGCATTCTGAGGATATAGTAAATCAAATCTTTTATTTATGAAGTAATAACAGTGCGACAGAGTGCACTCTAAAATAGACGTGTATAATAAAAAATCCATACTCCTCTCAATAAATTATCGGAAGACGTTCTTTTTATTGGAGTAACGAATGGTGAGATGAGTAATGGCGTAAGTTTGTCCGATAAATCATGCTTCCCGAAACTGTGAGGAGCTTCCGACGTTGGGGTAGTATTGCAAGAGCAACCCTCACTTTTTAATGTTCTATCTTACACTTATCGGAACTGCAATCGATGGTGTAGAACAGGGGTGTCAAACTCAATTTTGCAGAGGGCCATATATTAGATTAAGAATGTGTAGGCGGGCCAGGTTCAAATTAAAAAACTAAAACATAATGAATTATTTTAACACCTTTATTTATTTAGTTATATATAGTTGTTACAAATCATACCAAAAGTAAGAAAGCGGGTAATTATTTTGAGCTCGAGGATCCGGATACCTGACTTCTCTTGTTTTTGACAATCTCATTGATGTCAGGTATCATATTCGTGGTAGTTATTTTAAGAATTGATTGGAGATGTTCATTCGTAAGTCTTGTGCGATATTTGTTCTTATTTATTTTCATGACGGAAAACATCTGCTCACATAAATAGGTACTACCAAACATACACAGAATACGTGCTGCATGCTTTTTTATTTCTGGGTAGTTATTCAAACTCTTGAAATACTGTGTATAAAATGTAAGAGCGTTAACTTCTTTAAATTTTTCCTTCAAAATGCTGTCAGATTGAAGATCTATCAACTCCATTTGCAAATGAACTTGGTGCCTGTGAAGCTTCAAAAGTGAATGGATTGTTGAAAATTGGGAATTCCATTTCATTCATTTTGTGGAAGTCTTCAAAACGTGTGTTAAATTCCGTAATCAGATTTTGCAGAAGTTGCGAAAAGTCGTCCAATTTTTTCTGGTCCACTGTGTCAAATGATTTCAAATGTGGGAAATGATCCAAAGTATGGTTTTTTAACTGATTTTCCCACAGTCTTAACTTTGTTTCAAAGGCTTGTATATATGAATACATTTGAGTGATAATCAAATTTTTACCCTGTAACTTTACATTCAAATCAGTCAAGTGTTTATTCATATCTACCAAAAAGGCACAATCAACCCACCAGTCATTGTCATAATCAATTGGCTTGCCTTTTTCTAACATGAAAGCTTGATTATGGTCACGTAACGCAAAAAATCTTTCTAAAACTGCCCCTCGACTGAGCCAACGAACTTCGGTGAAATAAGGCACATCGGAATACTTTTCGTCCAATTCTTGTAAAAACTGCCGGAACTGTCGGTGATTTAGTCCTCTGCTCCTTATAAAAGTTACAATTTTAATTTCAGGTTGCATGACATGGTCCATTTTTAAATGTTTGGATGCTAATGATTCCTGATGAATGATACAGTGAATTCCCACAAAATTCCCTGATATTTTCTGTTTCAATTTAATCACAACGCCCGAATGTTTGCCAACCATGGCGGGTGCGCCATCTGTAGTTGTGCTGCTAAATTTATTCCAGTCGAGTTCATATTCTGCTATCAAATGCTCAATTGCAGAATGAATATCATTTGCTGTCGTAGTACCTGTCAATGGAACGCACTTTAATAGTTCTTCAGTTATTTCAAAGTTACTATTAATACCTCGTATAAAGACAGCAAGTTGAGCTGTATCAACAGTGTCAGTGCTCTCGTCAACAGCCAGCGAAAAGTTTGTAAATTCCTTAATTTTCTCCTTTAGTTGAAGAACCAAATTTTGAGATAAATCACTTATTCTTGAAGCAACAGTGTTTCTTGACAGTGAAATATTTTGAATTATTGACTTTTGAGATGGAAATGAAACATCGGCAACTTTTAACATAGTCTTTAATAAAATCACCATCAGTGAAAGGTTTTGATCTCTTCGCGATTTCTAATGCAATAATGAAACTTGATTTCAGGGCGGCTTCGCTCTCAGTATTAGCTTTAGTAAACATTGATTGTTGACCTTGAAGTTTAGATTTTAAAGATGATAATTTGTCCATTCTTATCTTATCAGTGTAACAATCAAATTTTGATTTATGATTCGTATCATAGTGTCTCTTCACGTTAAACTCCTTACAAACAGCAATAGTTTGATTGCAAATCAAACACAGTGGTTTATCTTTCCATTCTATGAAAAAACATGCAATTTCCCATTTTGACTGAAAAACTCTGCACTCACTGTCAATTTTACGTTTTTGCGACATTATGCACAATCATAACAATTATGAAACTCGAATGAACACTAAACTGTAGGTAGGTACGTACGAAATACTTGACGCGACTCACAGATGATGCGACTGCTCCTAACAAAGACTTCAACCTGAGTGCGCGGGGGAGGGGCGCAGTATGCGTTAGCTGCTCGGACGAAATAGAAGACGACTTCGCACGCGCACGAGAGAGAGAAAAGCATAACTAACACTGTCTCGCTCGTCTAGTCAGGCGCTACTCTTGAAAAATTTACTTTTAAGTAAAGCGCGCGCAAAAAACAAGATTAATTTATTTGTGATATATTGTGATCGCGGGCCGTATCGAAATGGCCCGAGGGCCGGATTCGGCCCGCGGGCCGTATCTTTGACATGACTGGTGTAGAAAAAAGAATCGCTATCGTTTTTATAGACAATTTACAGGCGACAGAAATGTATGAGATACAAATACACGATGAATCGATCAATAGTGATAAAAGCCTCAAATAGTTACACGAAAGCAATATTGTGAACGGTACTTGAAGTCCGTTTACATGCATGAAATTGAAGTCCACTTACGCTACGCAATTTGTCACTGTTGGTCATGAAATCCGTTGGATAGTAATAATGCTAATAGAACATGAGCAACGGCATGATTTGCTGGTAAAATAGTATTGTAAAAAGGTAGTAAAACTAGTAATAGTAGGAAAGCGGTTCTCGTCAAGAAAATGGAAGTGCTAAATGGTACAACAGCCGATGGGCCGTGAAATGACACGTCGAGTGAACCGATACCATTTGATGAACTATTGTTTAGGAATGTAGCGATGGGCGGACGAGGATTGGACTCGCACTTAGATTTTGTGTAGACAGACGTCCGAAACATGAATTGGAATTTAGTTAGGAAATTCATTTGTTATGATCTGGTTGATTGTGAAGATAAGGTGGGAATATTGGTTGGACCAAATTGATTTGGTCGTCGATAATATCAAGTTTTGGTAAAAATTACGTACAATGCATTTATTCATCATAAATTCACTAATTATTTATTTCAATAAGAAGTGTAGATTGAAGTTGAATATTCTAAAATTACTTTGAAAAGTATCTTTCAGTGTTAGTAGGAACAAAATTGATATATTTTGGATAATCTTTGAAAGAATAGTTCACATGTACTTACAGATCAGGGTGATATACTTAATACTATCATCTAAACCAAATTGATTGGATACAAACTCTAAAAAGGAGGGCTGGATTATGAATATCGAATATCAGACTAGAAATTATCGATAGCCATAAAAGGCGTTCCCACGTTGCCGGAAGCAAGCACTGGATCGCCACGCTCCGGTACTTTGCTCTTTCACTATTGTCCCTTTGTCCGTACTTAGCTCCGTCAGCCCATCAAAAGAGCGCCTTTTTATTCCACGGATCTAGTTTGCCGCACTTAATTCGTATTGCATCATTCGTTCCACACCATTTTCTTTTTTTAACATCGATCGCACCGATAGCTCCCCCAATGTCGTGTCGTGCATTCGTAACAAAATTCTCTACACTACTTACCTTATCATATTTTTCAATCGTCGATTTGCTAGCTTATAATTATACACCCGTACCACAATAGTTTGTAACGTATAATTTAAAGCCTTATTATGGAGCTCTTAATTAGTAATTTCCTAGCCGAGCTTATGGCTAGCCGCCTTCATTTAGTTGCAACAGAGTTCAAGAACATACCGGCCAGCAACACTAGTGAAATTTGCATTCTTGCTTCGCTCAGCCGACATAGCCTAAGGACCACCCGCGTTGCACTGCCTCCGATTCAATACCAGCTTTATAACATCGAGATAGAATTTCGAATCAAGATTCTCGTTTCTCATCATACCCATCGCTTGCAATAAGACGCTCTACAATCTACTCGCGTCTACTCGCGCAAATTTCAATATGCGTAGCGGGAGAATATTTTACGTCGGTTCATCCCATTCTGCTAAGGAACTAAATCAGTATTACGTGAACAAAAAACAAAACGAAGGGCTTTAATTTGCGGTAAACATCTTTTCTCCTGCAATACCGTAAATAGAAACTCTCAGCAAGATTTTTTTAATCTTCGTCCAACATCTCGAATAATACAGCTGCAGCATTCGAATCTCATTAGCAAGTGAAACAAGAGAAAAAACTCAAAGCAATAAATTTTAGCAAGGCTCAAGTGGAAACGTTTACGGTTCCTTTTAATTTGGTTGGCATTGTCGAGGCGTCCCGCTGCGCGCCGCCCGTTGGATTTCTTGCTAGAATTCCAGCTGTTTCAAACATTAGTTACTTCTTATTAGTTGATTACGAAAACGAATTAAATGTTACGTTTCATGATTAGACTTTATGGGGTTGTAATTGTCATTAATTAGACATGAATGTAACCACACATGGAGTTAAATAAATCAGAAATAAAACAAATAGTTTCAATATCCTGCAACCTAAAAAAAACACCGGCAGATGCAAAAGCGACTGAGACTGAGGATCATGGAGTGTATCATAAATCAAAGTGGATTTTATGATGGTCTGATGGGACCAATAGCTACCTCTCTCGACACATTTCGAGGAAGGCGTGTTTATTTTAAATGATTGAAGTAATTCCAAGGGTCCGGCGAGGAGCCGCAGCTGAGTGTGAGATCGATGACGTTGCGCTTTCTGCCGCGCCGTCTGCGGGCCCACAGATAATATTAATACTAGCCCAGCTATCGATGGCGGCGATAAACTTGTTTGAGTGTGGAAAGATACTACACTACTACATCAATCATCCGGTAGTAATTGAAAACATGCAGCTGCGGCTTTACGATAAAACAATAAATAACCTTCACGACCCGAGAACCGTAGAAAATGTTCATTTCATTAACGTTATTCAGAAATATGTACTTTATTCCGGTGTTAAAGTAAGCGTTACTAGACATTTTATGACCGCAGAGACACGTGTTTTGCAAGAATCCTCACCAACTGCGGCCCAGCTGTGAGGACCAGAACGTGCCGTTCGGGGTGCACATTAAAATTCCCACACATAAAATTCAATGATAAAAAAAGGTTCGCCCGATGGCCCCTTGCCTACTCACAACAAACAAGCAGGTAAGCGAATCTTTACGAGCCCAACAAAGTGAAATATGCGCAATCCGGTGAAGGATTTTACATCTTATTACTGCTGGGTAAAGAGTCAGTTTATGGAAGTGAAATGTAACAATGATCTTTCGCAACATTTGGAAAGAATAAAAACTTTGTTTTCTTTTCTATTCTCCGACAAATATATGGTGATATGATGTAAAAAACTCCTTTCGTTTTAATAGGGCTTTTGGAGGTCTTCGGTTGGCAACCCCTTTATTGCAGTTGATTGTACCTTATACGGTTTGCTTCCTCGATGCGTCCGTTGCATTTAGTGTTTTGATTACATAATGGGAACTAATGAAAATGAATGAGTTGGGCTGGTTGGGACACGCATCCGCTTCGGGAAACAAAACAGAATAATGCATTATTTGTGTAACTACCATGTGTAAGTCATTGATTCTGGGAACGGCTTTGTTTGCTCTACAACCAGATATTTGAGGTCACTGACAATACACATGTCAAGAAACGATATCCGTGGGTATATGCATCTCAACTTGTTTCGGGTCCTCTGTATCGATTCCCATCAATAATAGTTCGTGACTGGATTTCGGCTAATCATTGTAAGAGCTTAAACCGGCTGTGACAGCGTACTTGTAATACATTCCATTGTCGCCCGCGCCGCCGCGCTGCCTCCCGACATACAGCGAGGTGGTCAGGGCAATCAAAACAGAGCACTGTGGTAAACTGTTACGCATTGTCCACTTAACCTGTACAAAAGTAACGTTAAGGTCGTTTCAGAGGTTAAACACCGTATTTGTGTTAAAAAAAGGAAAATTCTTTCTTTCCAGTTAGCTAACAATGAACTTTTGTAGTTCTAAAGAAAAATGATAAAAGATATCTCCGATTGATTTTCGGTGAAACGCGTTTGAAGATACCAATTACGTTTTTATACTGTTCATGGTGGATTGGTATTGTTAAGAACCTTTGGAGCTTTCTAATAAAGCTGTTGTGCCTTCGCTGCACGACTGAACAAACTTATAGGTGTGAGCTTTTTATTCTCTCTCATAAGCAGGCGCATATATTAGCGTAACTATGTTATCTATCAACAAATAGTATTACGTACACTTTTGTTGGTGTGAATTAATTTGTTCAAACATCACTCCGCTATAAAGAATGGTTAATGCAATGTAAACAGATTTCTAACAAGTTCTTCGACAGTACAAGTGGTTGCTTTAGTTATGGTATATTAAAAGTGTTTTGTTTACTTTATTTTTAAATTTCAAATAAGTTTGATGGCGGGCCATCTGAGGTTACGTCGGTAACTGGTTCTGGTTAGCCACGTCCAGCGCTGGGCGAGCAAAGAAAACAATAATGTTATGATAGGAGGCGACGGGTACGGGCGCGGTCGCGGTCCAACACTGTTTATTCTAAACATTCGCCGCCAGCCGCGGTAAGATTATATTCCTTGTAATGCTATACCCGAGGGCTGTGTGTTTTACCTCCGTACCATTGTTTGGCGGCCCTGCACTTTGTTTACACAAATTACTTTAAACAATTCGGTAAACACCAGCATTTCATAACAGCTAGTTGTTTGTGATAATAACTATTAATCTTCCGTTCCACCGACGCAAGCGCAACATTCTCAACGGTACTGTTGTGTTCGGTTATAAATAACTGAAATGTTATTTATATCTCTTAATACGGAATGAAAGTCGATGAGGAGTTGTCATTAAATAATTTTTACGATTAAACGAGGCGCTACGACTGCTCTGTAAGCAATACTCTCGTTAACCAAATCGTTCAATGACTGCGACTGGTTTCAAATAATTCTAACCAGGTTGCATCAGAACAGTTCTGTGGGCAAACGGTGCAGTCATTTATATTTAAAATAAGATAACATTCACTTCGGAATTTAATGTCAAACATAAAAATCGACGTAAAATGTTTATGGCGTCACGTAAATAATTATTTTGTTATTTAACAAAAAACATCGTAAATAGTAATTCTAGAAGGTACTTTATTACATTCTTGACAAAGATTATTATTGATTCGAACTCAATCAAGTCGTAAACTGTACGTGTTAATGGTATAATCAAAAGTTCCCAAGTAACAACATGAAAGCCGACTCCACGAGAGACACATACTCCAATGTAATTAAATTGTTTACATTGAAAATCGATTATTGAGTTCAATTCCGGGTGTGTATAAGTTAGGTGGCTATAACTCTGAATTTCGTGCAGTTGACTCCCGAGCCCCGACGTGCGAGGGAATCGAACTTTACTGCCTATAAACTCTTTATTGCCCATTGTCGACGATTATTACTTAACCCTCATGACTTATGAACTAATAAATTCGATCTTTTCATGCCGATCGTGCTTACGATTTCACTCCTAAGAGCTTTCGGAGTAAATAAAGAGCGCAATTTTGAAGTTTCATCGTTATCAAGTGAAATAAAGATAGGTGCCGGAGCACTTGAGCCATGATTAATGCGGCCCGGCCATATTCGGTACCGAGTCGGAATACCGATTGGACTAAATAAGAACATTAAAAGCGTGCAATGCCGCGTGCGTGAATCAATAGATTAGATGGAAATAAGCTTAAAATATCTCCGTATGGTCTGGCTGTAAATAACTTGTTTGTAATTGCAGAGCCGCGATTGTCTGCTACTATAAGGAAGGCGGCGCTGTTTGATAGCAATCTTGCCTGTGCCAGCTCGGTGGTGCTCGGCTCCCCTTCGTACCTTTTGCGTATTGGAGTGCTGTTTGCGTGTTACCGTTTTCGGTCATTGCTTAAGCAATACGCTGTCAGTGCGCACAATATGTCATTGTAATAGACTACATAAATATTCTTAACTGAGTTGCTATTAAACCTTTTAAGCGCAATAATATTATCATGAGGGCACAATAACATTGCATTATTGCACAAAGGATATGAACAAGAGAGTATAACATCTAAGAAGGACCATTGGCTTTATTGAAAACCGTGTTTGCTTTATACTGTCCCCCGCTTTCTGAGGCATAAAGTTATTTTCACAACAAAGCACGCGGAGCCTGTGAGCTCCTTATATTGGACCTCTCTTGAGCCGACCCATTGTAATCTTAATGCCGTATTATATTAATACGATAAACATCTCCGAGATCTCAGTGCTCATTTTTTTGTCTGTGAATTATAGTGAGTTTAATATTGGCAGGGTACGGTTTGTTAGACGAGACGTTTCTCTGGTTACGAGGTCTTATCTTCAATCGATCCGAGGGGATCCGATTCTATGAGCGAGTACCTACTTTACGATACTTGTGGTTTAATTTCTTTAACGGGCTGTATTGAAACGGCATTTGATTTAATAAGTCATCGAGTAAGGCTCAGAGATGCTCTGAATAGCATAAATAATGGAGATACCGACGTCATCTCATCAATGTCACATGCTATTAAATATGTATAATACGGAGCGCATTAAAACACTTATGTCGGATGACAAGGCATGAAAATCCAAATTTAGTGAGCATATTACTATGGAGCGAGAGAACACGGCGAGCCACGCACAATGAAACTTTGTGGCTTGCCTGAATAATTGCCGTATTTAACTGTGGAGATTTAGTGTCCCAGCTTGCCTCACAATAGAGTATTTAGTTCGTGAAAGAAACTAAAAAACTATTGTTAGTCATGCCTGAGACAAAATAAACGATAACATTTATTTAATGGAAGGAAATGGAGCACGAAGATCTTACAGTGCATGTATTGGAAGCCGAAAAAGCTGAGCGATGTGATTGGTTTGACTTGAACATACATAAAACAATAAGGAAACAGGGTATCTTATTCAAGATACGATTGAATATCTCTTTGTGCGATTGCAATGGACCAGGAGAGGAGCGACGTTATTTGCATCATCTCTCGCAGGGTCTCTGTGGAGATTGAATTAAGAAATTCGTAATCCTTTATTGATAGCCTCGCCGACATTTTAGGCTAAAGACCTACTGAGTTTCGTTAATCTAACAGTTGTTAGCATTAAAGATTCAGTCTGAACACTAGATGTAACAGTGATTTAAGACTACAGTAATAACTACAGTGTTTTACGGCCAGAAATATTCCATACATCAATTTTAATGCCACTAGCCAACATTAATTTGAAATAAAATTGTATTTCTCACAAAAACTGTTAAATTAGCTACCATAAATCATAATACGCTTACTTAAAAACTTGGTTCACAGCCAAGAACAAATGTTTTCGTTCAGGCATACAATGGAACATTGAAATCATGACTGTATGGTGTCACACCATATTTATTTTAATGGGAAAGGGCATTACTTTTGGTACTTTCGACTGGACAGAACTGCAGGGGTGGCGCTTCATCAATCATACACTGTATGAAACTTTCAAACCCACTTATGCATTAAAATTTGCATAGTTTTTTTTTTTAAATGTGAATATCGATTCTACTTTTAATTGTATAATCAGCCCATAATGTTGCCACTCCTGCCATGCTGGGACATAGCCTCTTCTCTCTCCACCACGCTTGCCCACGGTTGGTGGATGCCACACGGCTTCGAATTTGGCTCCAGGACATGCCGGTTTCCTCAGGATGTTTTCCTTAACCGTTCTGAGAGCAGTAGTGATGAAATAAATGACACAAAGTAATTTACCAAGAAACGCTGGCGGACTCGTTGCCGACTGATTGCCCAGAGAAGGCAAAACACCGACAGAGTTGGGAAGGAATGGGGGAAGGCCTTTGCCCAGCAGTGGGACAGAATAAGCAAAACAAAAAAACATGTTCTATACAAACATTTAAATCGGTATCATTGAAAAAATCCATTATACCATCCCGGGGCGCCTTAAAAACTGGGCCAAATCCTGAGAAATGCATATTGATGGCAGCCCTTAACCAGTACAACGTCGCTTTGTGTCCCGCTGAGTAATCGTCACAACTTAGCTCCTCGAATTTATGTCCCATTTATACTTCAACCATAATGGTATATTTAGGGGTGCGCGAAAACTTTTGCACTGTACAACCATATTTTATTTACGGTGACATGTGTATGTTTTGTTTTTTGTCCCGAGCCGCACCGCACCCGCAAAAGGTGGATATTGTTAGTTACTTTAATACACCTGGGTTTATGTAGCGTGGTGAAATTTTGAGAGTAATTTTTGAGGGGCCAAGAATTTTGTAGGTAACAGAAATCGATTAAAATGAATATTGTGGTGTTTGCTACGAAGTGCTACGAAAGCGCTACGAGTTTTATAACTTCGTTTTAAGTATGTAACAGTGGTTTAGAATACTTATTGAATCGTTATTTATACCTTGCATACCATTTTCTTTAATTAATACTTTTTAGTACAACAAAACTGTACACGACTCTTATGTAAGCAGACGTTCAACTTTAAACCAGGCTACTGTAACTGACCGCTCTTCAGTAAATTCTATCCGCAAAATGAGTGAAGACAAAGTGTAGTTTGTTACACCAGATGTTATGCTAATTTCAACAGGCACTCAAAAAGCTACAGAATTTCAGTTTCAACTTTGACTATTTTTAAATGTACCAACGTTCTAAATATGTAAAATCTTCATTTCATTTCATAGAGATAAGATTCCATAGATTAACAGTTTTAAAACCAAATTATGCACAAGCTTTAAGATTTAACTGATGCGACGAACTTTACGATGATTTTATGGGTAGCGTAAATTTTTGACCAACATTTATTTGTGACATTTATCAAAAATGTGGGCACTATGAAAAATGTTAAATAGAAATTTCATACTACAAAATGTATAATATAGAGTCATAAATAAGTTATGAATAAATTTCTACTTAAACGATATCGGATAACTGGTCATCTGTTTCTCATTAAAGTGCCTTCTGGTTTTCTTCTCCTCGTGGTGGCACGAACTACATTGAAACGGATTATACAAATATTAGCTATTCCGATATGTTTTTCAGAAGCTTTGCGACTATTTATTTATAGTAAACTTCGTTGGTAGTAAACTTCGTACATAACCTTATAATTCATTAAGCTATTGGTAACCTTTAAACTAGGTAGTTTCTTTGCATTCATGGCTACATACATACATTGAAAAGATTAACGGATATACTACTAAATGAACCAAAACAAAATAACCAAGCTAACCTTTAGGTGATTAAGATATTGGTAAGCTTAAAACGTAGTTTTTTTCATATAAAAGATAAATGATCCGCGCAACTTCGTTTGCGTAAAATTGTTGATTGATGCTCTGCTCCTATTGGTCGTAACGTGATGTTATATAGCCTATAGCCTTTCTCGATAAATGAGCTCTCCAACACTAAAAAAAATTCAATTCGAACCAGTAGTTCCTGAGATTAGCGCGTTCAACCAAATAAACAAAGAAACTCTTCAGCTTTATAATATTAAGTATAGATTAACAGATATACTACTAATTTATATTGTAATCACAACAATAACAAGAAGTAAATAATGTAAGACTAACAAATAAATGTCAAAGACAAAAACAGAGCTACAAAGAACTAGCAAAAAAGATTGCACACATTTGACTGAATTTATAGCACTCTCGTAAACTTATGAAGTGAAGTTTCGTGAAAAACTAGAAGGGCGCTATATGAAGAGAATACCTATAATAAAAGTACTAAGTTCTGCGAAGGTCGTTCTAAATATTACTTTCGCCTTTGACATTCTGTCCTTTGTGTAAAGTACATTTCTTTCTACGTAAGCACTTTCTACTTAAGTAATCTACATATATCATTGGTTCGGTACCCAGTTGAGTACGTTAACTTTTGATATGAGCGAAACAACGGTCAAAGTTTCGGCAGACAATACCATAATTCATCTTGTTCTGCGCAGTTGGACATGACAGGACATTAAACTAAGTATGAAGTGAATTGTACATAAGTAACCGTCTAGAAATGTTGACGGTAGATAGCACTTTGTTTACTTTGGTTGAGTATGCATAGAATTGTAACTTAAATAAACCTACCTACCTTACCTATTGTTACGCAGAGCAGGTGCTGCATATATGTAGATATTAATCTAAGTTATTTAACCTCCGACCACAGGTCTTTGTTTCAAATCAAAACAATGAATCATAATTATCATCGAATTTAAACAAAGGCAGTGTTCGCTGAATTGATCAATACTTCGTTATTGGGAAGTAATTATTGCTGAAAGGAGCTTCCCATGATTTTTAAGAACATTGGCATCAAAGACATCTGGAGAACCCAACTAATGAAAAGAATTCAGTCAGGTTTCGAGAATCTTTAACTGCTGCAATCGTAACATCCTGAGAGAAAAAAATAAAGTTGGATTCGTAAAAGCTTTTTCTAAACAAGTAGAAGCAGACTTGAGACTTGTGCATACTCGTAGTGCACAAGTGAAGTGTTGCTAACATAGTTTTAAGGTTCTATTAATTTCTTTACACAATTTGTATATTATCGTATGTATGTTAGTCTGTCATCATCTTCCTAGCCTTTTCCAACAAGTTGGGGTCGGCTTCCAGTCTAACCGGATGCAGCTGAATACCAATATTTTACATGGAGCGACTGTCTATCTGACCTCCACAACCCAGTTAGTACTGGGTAATACGATACCCAACGATACGATATCTTATTCTATTGTCAAGTTACCATTTTTTTTTGTCCAGTGCGAGTCTCTTACACATTTTTCTTTCTTTCTTTCTTTAAACCCCTTGGTAAGACTGGTTGTCAGACTTTCGAGTCACTAAGTACCTGTAACGACTGTCAAAGATCTTTATTTGACAGCCGGGACCAACGACTTAACGTGCTTTCCAAGGCACGGAGGAGACTCAGTATGTATGGGTGGTCACCCATCCACGGACCAACCGAGGCAAGCGCGGCTTAACCTGACGATCGGCCTGAGCGGCTGTTATTATTTAGCCACGAGCCCCTCCTGTATGTTATGTCATGTATGTGAGTCTGTAAGGTACCTATACATATATCTATGGGCCAAAGTTGCCTGAAAATAAATGAATGTTATTGTTGTTATATCCACTCACCTGGCTCTAGTGACCAGCTTGAGATAAATAAAAAGCTTTGGGTAGTTATATTATATTTCGGTTATGTACATAAAACAAAGAACTAACGTATTTCCCTTTATTGGCAACGCCTGACTAAATCTGCCGCTAACTTAGTCAAATGCATGCACGAAGGAAAACAGGATATGAAACACTATGAAATAAATAAATAATAAAAAACCCACATAAGTTATGTAATTTTGATCATTACCATGACAAAACAGGCTTGCTTGTTCGATGTACGTCCACGTTTATTAAATCATAGTGTAAAGTTCCTCCACTTAAGACCCCGGCCACAATGTACTGAGGTTTGTTGTTGAATAAATAATGAGTGAAGCCACGTTAAGCCCCTCGTCCACCAGTCAACACTTGACAAACTTGTCTTTAACATATCTAATGTTGTGGAACTAACTTTGATGTTATGATTCTGTTTTGCAGGCTAATTTAACTAGCTAGGCTAGATTTATTCTAGAAATAAACAATATACTGTATTGTTAATGCTTTAATAATATGCATTATCTGGTGGAAGTCAATAAGCCAGGGAGAAATGAAAAACAGAGACAAACCAAAATTTTGTCACCCAAAAGCATAAATTCAACTTCAGTTTTGCAAGGTGTCGAATAAGAGCTTGTAAATTTCTGTACACTTAGCTTAATTACACACGGTTACATTACACTCAATTCGTTTCAATAAAACTTTTCACCTGCTTCAATAAAACGGCTATAAAATGTTGTCAACACTCAGGCAGGAATGTTCAACGTTATTTTATAGCTTTTTAATTAAGATATAATAAGAAACTTGAGTTGTTGGTACAATTGAATACACAGTGGGTCGTACCTTAGAATACCAGGAAAATTAATTCAAACAAAAAATGTTGTTCGTTTCCGAAGGCAGTTGAATTTGCAAAATTTTAATCAGTTAAGGATGCATTCGTTTAGTACTCTTTACTTGAGTACAATTTTAATGATGAAATGAATAATGAATCAACAGTTTATCAACCAGTAAACATGGTTATGATATCGACCCACTCCCTCACCTTTATGTCTTTAGTAATAAGGTTGAAAAATTGTCGACTATCAGTGAACTGGGTACTACCTACCTATTGCCTAGCCTATAATGTACATAAAAAGCTATGATTATATTACGCATACCTAGATATCTTGATACACAGGTACCTAATTAATAAAAGCTTAAATCTAACTTCTGCGATCATTGGTTTATACCTCGATTTCCACACTACGTTACTACTTTTTGAATCACTGGCGTAAGTACATTATGTAAATACCCACAGCAGCACTACAATATATCAGTATATCTACACGAACGGAAGTACGGCGGCAAATGCTAAACTCTAGCCGACCTGATGGATTTATAGTGAGGGGCGCCAGACACGACTACCGACTTATACCTGCTAGGCACTGCGTTATCGTGTAACACGATAATGCTTTAGCCGCTAAGTAAGAAGACCCCTTTTGTATCTCTTTGGATAGTAAGAAGGATCGTGCATATGGGGTCTTAATCTGTCATGCAGGTTACAAATTACAGTCAATCCAAGAATACAGAAAATTATCATGCTGATATCACCTACCATAGTTGGAATGAAAGATAGGGTCTTTAATGTAGAAATAGACTGAAGTAAATAAAATAAACCTTTAGCGTAGAAGCGGAGTTGTTTTAAAGTGCATGATATTCCCTGCAATAAACGTTAAAGTTGCGTTCAGAAACCAATATTGAATGTAATAAAACCTATCATACGTTTCGTTCAATTTAATGCTCACAATAATATCATACTATTGCACATTCTCGATTGAAAATAAATACGCGTTTTACGTGTTAAAGTAACATCGTAGCATGTGACTTGTGACAGCTAGTTATTGTTTGCGATCAGCCGTGGTGCAGGTAGCAAGTTCGTTTAATTGGCCTGGCACCGCACGTTCCAGCATGGCGTGTAAGATAACACCACGAAGTATACACGCTCCAAGAGTGTGCACTATGCTTCACGTTAAAATGCTATTTTTAACTTGGCTCGATTATACCACACTGTACCGTCCTCTTGCCGAAGCATGGCGACAATTATTAAACGATAACATTTCGGATATGGCTTTCCTGTGCCTGGGTCGTGCGCATTAAAAATAAAAAATGACAATCGCCCGGAATTTTAGATGCGATAAGGACGTGAATGGGAGATATTGATAGAACTTAATAAGCTGGAACTTCGGTAAATGTACTTTCTATTGGCAGTGCAATGTGCCCAAATAATAAAAAACTAATATTTATTTTATATGCAATATTTTAGAACATTCGATATACAAGATATCGGTTGTATTAAATGTCAAACATTCAATTTCGATAAGACACACATTTGTTAACGAAAAATATTGCGTATATTGTAAAAAAAAATTACTGATTTTTATTACGAAATTGAAATTAAAATCTACCACAATTTTCTTAAAGACGAAACGACACAGAAATAGTTCCTGCGAGGTAATTGTAGAGAAACAGTAATGGCGGAGTTTGAAGACTGCAGACGGAATAATTTGAATTTGCATAAGTTTGAATAAAACATTCATTATATTTAACTATTATTCAAACAGATGAAACAGTTGCGCGGCAGAGTCGATACAGAGCGAGTTATGGAGTTGCAGTTTAAGTTTAACTTTAGTTTTATATGTTCAAGCCATACTCCGTCGCTTGGAGACTTACCAACGTGGAAGGTGTTTTAGTGTTAATATATTCTGTATTTAACACCCAGCGCTATGACGATCGTATATCAAGTTGACTATACAGTTCAAATATAGTATCTATCTAAAGTATTTTGACCTTTGATAACCGAGCTGTCACCATACAAATCAGTTCATCGGAACAGACAAAGCCACCAAAAAGTCGACACAACGCAACACGAGTGAGCGTCACGTCAAAGCTCTCTTTGTTCTTTTTGAGCAAGACGTTGAAGATAACCCGTGTTCCTGTTTGAATGGCATGTCTGGTCGCTCGCGTGCTGTGCTCGGATCCATTAATGTATTCAGCCGTGTGCTGCCGCCAACAAACAAATTACTGATGCAAACACGTCGCAACACGCGAGCCAGCCTTGAAAGCCTTTTGCTTGCTTTGTCAATTTTGTTCCTCGTTCTCCCTCCTCCCTTCTCTGCGTATCGCCTTCGAGTTATTCGCCCGAATAATTTGATAAATGTTATTGTTATTGGTAGTGCCAACAAAGGTAATTGTTTTAGAGTTTGCTCACGCTACTCTGTGTACATATTCGGGGAATCATTTCTGAATACGCGCTTGTTTGTTGTGCACTTAGTTTGTGGACGGATCGGACGGCTGTGAATGATTAGGTTGTTAGGTTTAAATTACTCAACAATGTTTGTATTTACCTTACATTTCTCTGTAAAACTCTGTGCAGTTTCTTTTCGACTGTTTTTGTGTAGAATTTGTGTCCCGTGGCGCGTTCTAATTTTTGTCTCGGTCTTAAATTCCAATTGTAAATGTTTGACTCACTACGTCTTCTAACTAAGTTACAAACTTAACCCACGAGACTACTACATTTATCAACCTACACGCTTTCAAAGCTTGTAAGTTACCTCATTTTTCAGTCTTGGCACACCCTACCAATCATAGCGCTAAAGCTTTGAATATATCTCTGAATCGTAGCAGCATCTATTGCAGTCGGCCACTTGTAACGAAGCCTTCACGTGCAGGGTGTGACGTAAGCAAGAGTGGGGGGATGGGGGGGGGTGTAACACGGCTCTACTAATTTCGCAGTCTCATGGGCTCGAGCCGCCACCGCGCATTTGCCCGCCTGTTGCCACAATCCCGTCTTACTCAAAGGATTAGTCCTTTTAAGCAAATAATAAAGAAATTACACGAATTGAATCCCTACAGTTACACAACACATACGTTTATAATTTAACATTTTCCTCAAATTCGCAAAACAAACGAGTCGTGTTTTTTTGTTTCGCAGAACGTGGGGGGTCAATTATAGCTAAAATTATTACTGTCGGAAATTAACGTTCACCAAAGAGCTTTGCTGACGTAACCGTCGAAAGATTAATAATTTCTGAATAGTGTTTGCATAAAGGCAATTTTATTGATGGTGCTATTATTTTTCGGTAATGTTTGCAAAATGTCCAATTACGTGGGGTAACCGGAATTTATTGAAGATATTCTTATCTCTGCGTCTCATTTCCATGGAACGCGACAAAGTAATTTGGAGCTGCATAGATGGCTGGTTAGAGCAGTCACCACTGGGCAGAGTTGAACTATTAGTAGCTAGCTAAAATAGTGGCACTGTATTGTGTAGCTGCGGCTGGCCGGGCCTGTCAATTAGGCGGCAGCAGCGCTTCGCCCGTCGCCTGTCACGGACCGAACTATGCGAACGTTTAGTTTGCTTCATTGTCGGATATTTTTGAATTCATCGAGACTTTGTGGATCCTTTATTAGCTGCTGATTTCAATGGCGGATAGTTAGGATATATTCACTAATCAGTTTGTCTTTTGTAATGTTACACTTGGAATTTACCACTTTTGTTCAATGTTTGTAACATAACCTAACTCTGCAAACGATGTAAAAAGGTCCTAAAACACTTACAAAACTCATTCAACAAACTTCATTCATTTTTTTCTTAGCAACAGTACAGCACCATTACTCACAGTAACCGTCAATTTGAATATTTTTATCGCGTTGTATTGTTCCGCCGGTTGATTCGTTAATGTAGTTTTGAACACCTCACAATACACCGCTTACGCCGGATGCGTCTAATTTCGAGGCGTCCACTATTACGTTTGAGTGTACTGTACATGATAGGTAGATACGCCATGATAGCTCCATAAGTGGTTTCTAGTGTCACTTGGTGAGTCCCTTGCGAGGCCATTTAGTGTGGGTACTTAGCTTCACCAACATTGAAGGTGAAGTACTTACAGATGGAGGTATTTTACTTACATTACAGCTCAATACTCTACGGAAATTACGATATATTTGTTGAATTTGTTTTAGTGAGAAATAATCGTAGCACTTGAATGAACAAAACTTGTAGCAATGCTACATTTAGGTAGGCTGTGGGTTATACACTTTTCAAACGTAATCTTTTCTAAAAATTGCCGTTTAAATATCAAGATATTTTATTTGAAATCCATCTCTTGAGTCTTATTGTTACAAACTAAACATTTTACCAAAAGCAAGTACTTACAAATCTGAGTAACTTATACGTTTTTAGATCGTCCTACTTCTATTGTAACTTTCCTCACCACGCGGGTTTTCAGAAATCTTCGAGCCCACAAGGGAATGGTACTTACTTGTCCAAACGATAACAAACAACTTTACGCGAACAACTTCTGGAAATTTGATCATTTTGTGAACCTCATACATAATAAATAGTATTCTTTCTTTAATCAAAGTATCGAGATTATTTGTTCGGTATTCCAAAATGGCAGGATACGGATTGAAGAGTTTATTCACCTTCCCGAGGCGTCGCATGTAGGGTTTCAGTATGTGTAATGTAATAATATTGAAAATCGGTGAACTCGTATAGTTGGTATCGATCTAAATTGCTTGTTATTCGGATTTTATACTGATATCCTTGTGGTTTGTTAGTACAAGTTATAGTCACTGTTTATCGTGTTCGGTTCCATTCGTTAGGTAAACTTTTCTAATTACAGTAATTTGGTTTGTGATGAAGGACATTTGTCTGTATAAAATAACATGGTAGGTCGTTGTTGACAGGGATACTTGATTATTTACCGACGGATTGAGTTACTAACGAACGTAAACTATCAGATGTTATATCTATGTTATATCTTGATATAGAACCCTGACGGTATTCGTCCTGTTTCAATTAGGTCCTGTTCTATCAGTGGCGCTTCAGGCAAGCAAGTCTTCTCTGGCTCTAAGTATGATTTAATGCTTGCGTAAGTAGCTATATTTTGCCGGAGTTGCTTATGAACGTCTGATATAAGTTACGGCTTATACTGTAAACTTTACTTATAATATATATGTATATTTCTACGAAAGAACCCAAGATGATAGCTGTAGGCTAAAAGATAAAAAGAAAGCTTAAGTATCCGAATATATTTCTGAGTCAGTCCAAGTTTTAGTACATTTAGGTCAAACGAAACGTGTTTAAGTTATATGATTTTATAGAAAATGTTCCAGTCATCACACAGAACTCGTGCCAATAAAGAGCCATCAAAGGTTGAGTTGGCGTCGCAATGCCACCGCAAATACTTGTCATTCCGATCAACCGCGAACGACAAGCGTCCTCGAAAATGCATCCGCGCCATTGAATAAAGAAGTCCACTGCAATCCACTCACGTAGAAGTACAAACGGACAGACGGACTGATGCGTCACGTGCACCCTGGTGCACTCTTTGCCCGCAACTTCAATTTAGTTAAAAGTAGTAGCTGAGTGCAGGCGTGATCTAACTTCTCTTCGCGGCAGGAATTTGGTCTTGCTTTTTCAAAGCCCGAACAACTTTATACCACAGAAATGCGGTGACTGGAAGCGGTGCGCGCTGCTACCAAAACTCCGGCGTGTTCTGTTATTATGCGATTTTTATTACTTTGGTTTTCAACGACGACTGAAAGCGTTTTAGGAAGGTTGTTGTTGAATTTATTGCTTTGACTTAGGCAAAACTGTCGGAAAGAATTAAGCAGATTTTGAATACGACGGTAAATCATTGTATAGTCTCCCAACATTGAAAAATGTATCATAAAGGGCTTTCTAATGGATTTTATTGTTGAAAAAAACAATGTAACATTCTGATATTGATCAAGGTTTTTTTATATGCAATACATTCACCACATACCTTCGCGTGTTCGTGTTAAAAAAGCGTCTAATTTGAAGTGGGACGCATCTACGGCTGCGACCGTCTCTTGTTTTATTTTAGGAGACAACACACAACCGACGAGAAAGTTTTTCCACGGCGTATATCAAAATGTCTTTTGGTAAAGCCAGCTAAGCAGAGCAGACTGCTTTCGTTTATAATTAATTTTGGCTGCAAACTTTACGCCACGAATATCTTTGTAACTCCAAGTTACTATTTTAGGAATTTAATACGTCCTTGTTTTGCCGCAAGCTCTCGAACCTCTCCAATTTAAATATTTTATAAGGGAACTTTTGTTTGCGGTAATTTGGGGACAACTTTTACACGAGCGGTTAATAAACTAAAAGATCAAAATAGTTTTATAAATGTTCAACATCGTGGAAAATTTTGTACAATGTAAAAAAGAAACATGGCACTCGAAATGTTTAATAAACACGTAATTTATTCATGAAATCGAATGTAAAATATGTATGTATCATGTTAAAACGACCTTTGTCGATGTTATCACTAAACCATCCATGTAGCTAGTCGGTTTCGACTTTTTCCAACAATAGCCGAAGCAACGACATGTGTTTCGTCAGCCGGAACCGCCCTCCGATATTAACATACAGTTACCGACCGTCTAAAAAACCTTTTTTAAAACTGTGACATGACAATGATGCGTTAACATTCTGACAATGCCCTGTTAGAGGTAAAATGGGAAGTGGCGTCCATTTAAGTAGGTATTCACGTTCGAGGCGTGTTTACAACGGGTTCGCTTCTATAGGGCTTCGGGTAATGCTTAGTCACAGCGCTGCGGAACTTGTTGCCTTAACGAAATTTTTATTAATGATCCTCAGGCCTCCGAGTAAGTCTGATGCCCGAGTAATTCGGATGCGGCCTATTTGGTACACATTTGTTTTCTGTTTAACGAACCGCGCGCATAATAATATTTCACTTTGTACTATCAATCACGAGTCGACGCGCGTAAATATTGCTGATAAATATTCATGTGGAAGTTCGATTACTACTCATATATTACCCGTTACATTCTCACTCTCACGTATTATGTGCCAAGAATTGCTGATATCTTAATAAATAGCGCCATTAAATATTTTGTCATGACGCGATTTATGAGGAGAGAAGCTTAAGTATATTAAATTAATTCCTTTTTTACGAGTGTCGCCTCCTACGCGTGTTCAGACACTATTATCGTGGTATGTAACTTATAATACTCGTAATTTAATGCATGGCCGTCCCATTAAAATCCATTGAGTGTCGGCGCAGTATCAGAGAGCATTCAATCCACCAGAAGTAACCACAAATAAAATAAAACTTAACTGTCGTTTTATACGCAGAATATTAACTTACCGCGTATTAAATATCGCGCTTTATACGCTTTGTTCATTTATTTTGGTAGTACCGAACATAGCGAATAAGCTTTAGGTAGGTAATCCAGTTACCATCAAACTAATGAATGAAAAATTACTAAGGATTCACTTATGAAAAGAGAACGTTTACCTCATCACTGTTCCTATAAAGATAACAGATAGTAGCTACTCAAATAAAATACTTAATTGAATATCAGAGAAGAAACAGTCAACACATTTTCCTTTAAAAATTGTCTCGTAAATCGTTCTCAAATCTAATTTCCTGAATATCTAATTGAGTTTATTTTACAGTTCTACAAAACAAGTATGTTTAATAAGATTTTTTTTTAAACAGGCATTATCTACTACGTAATTCTTCGGTATCCTCTTACAAAAGTCACTGAAATACAAGATGTATCCGTTGTCAAGAGGAGCCAATGACATTAAATGATTAAATTCAGGGTCATGTCGGGGGCCGTTACAAAATTATTCCTACTTAAAAGCCTTTGCTTAATTAACGCTCCAAAGATTTATCACGGGTCAATCTCGGCCATTTATTTTATGTGGGTTCCGCCATTTGGAATGCCTACTAAATATTCAACAAATAGAAATGTCCGTTTGCAAAATCCCATTATATGATTCAGTTAAAATAAAGGTCAGATTGAGTTGATATGGGGGACTTTTAGGACGCTCCAGAGTGTGACATGAACGTTTCGAGTCATCGTTTTCTATATCTTTAGATTCGATTTTCTTTTCCACATTTTATGTGCTTAAATTACTTTGACTCTTGGTTTCTTGAACGCTATTTTGTAAAATAAAACATGCGGCCTCTCAATATACATACAAACTAGTAATGTTTGTAAGGTATTTGTAAAAGCTTTCAGCATGAAAAAGTTTTATCACGAAACGCATACGAATAACGAATCAGATGTATACCAAAAGATTTCCTTATCATTAATGGAGACATGACATTAAGTGCCTACTTACCTAACAAAACCAAACAACTTTATCAACTTTTATATCAAACAATCTTCATATCCACCTAATAAAAATAGAATTACTAAAGAATTACATGTTTGTTGAATTCTTTTAGGGAAAATACTATTCGATGGAAGACATTAAGAATAATATGATTACATTATATTCACCTGAGGCTCGTCTGAAGCAGATGGTCCACAAAATTAAATACCACCTGTAGTTTAGTAGACCGGCTCGTCCAATGATTACGGTAGGTTTGACTCTAATGGTCTACTATCGTTACAATTTATCGTTAAGACTATTTATTTGAATTCAAAACGTATGAAGAAACGAGTTTTGAATTACATTGATTTAAATATTTATTGAGTTTGTTTACTTAAATTATATAATTAAAATTTAAATAGGACTGATCAATGTCGTATTTGACGAAGAAAGTAACATTTGACAGAGAAACGACATGGAGTGTTCGATGAGCGTGGGCGGTGTACAAAAGCCTAGGTGCTTATTATTGTATCAGTGAGAAATATCAAAAGTTAATGGCCGCTTGTCCGCCGGTTCACTGCTCTTTGAAATTAATTTAAAGTGCATGGGAGGGGTAATTATGAGGCCAAGTAGCCATTATTGTAATAAACAGACGAATCATCTCGCTATTTGCACGATAATGTTATGTATGCAGAGCTTATTATTTTATGATTAACGAATAACATTTTTAAAAGCTTTTATGAGAGCAAAATGGAAATTGAAAGACTTAAATGCGAATTTTTTTTAGATCCTCGCTATGATGAAATTACCTTTAAAATAGAATGCTTATGTTTAGCACAGACGATGTTGGCTCGCATAAAACCAGGTTTAAATATTTAACTGCAGGTTCAGAAATATTCGGAATGAAGTTGGGATTAAGCGCGAGTGATTTAATATCCATAAAACCGTATGCACACTCCGAGGAATCGTTCAATGGCTTTTATTCTTTTGCTATCAACGTTTGTTAGGTTTATGGAAGTCATTTAATCCCTTTTATAGTCTGTTCGTTGCGATTTCCATAGCTACTGTGGATAAATGGTAGAACATATAGGTAATCTAGTGATCATCACAACGGATTTGTGCTGAATCTGTGGAGTTGCTTATGTATTTGTTATTAGAGTTACTACTAATAGCTCAGCTCTATGTGAGTAGCGCTTATTTAGTGAAAAGTTTTCAGTAAATTTGTCTTGAATATTTGGGCACTGGACTTAAATGGAAATTAAATGGTAGGCATGTATAATTGTATAGGTTTATCAGGTACATTATAAAAATTGGGATGCAAATAATTCTCATTTCTTTACAAAAATGAGGGTTCTTTAGAAAATGCTCGCGTCTTAGCATTCATTGCGTTAATTATTTTCCGTTCCTTTGCGAATTGTACGAGCGTGGCTTTGTTAACGGCGTGTAAAGATTAAAGCACGAGATTGGCCACGCCCAGAGCTGATTGTTGGCCGTGATTGGTCGAGCGCACTCTTTGTTGCACGCCGCTTTGTTTAACATCTCAAATTAGCGATTACTTACCTACGTTAGTTAGAAAGTTGCACGAAGTTGCGTGGGCATGGCGGCCAGCGAGCCGGAGAATATAGTACCTGACACGAGCCAATCAGTGGCTGCTCTGTTAGTTTGTTTTCCCAAGATTGTGCTTCTTAACGTCCGTCAGCGGTGGATCGCCGACGTAATAGTCTGCTTCAATTTGTTGCGTAAAAAGTTTAGATTGTACGAAGAATTAATTTCCCAGTAACGAGAGATGCATATAAACCTTGTAGTAACATTTATCTTTACTTCTTTACGAGGTCCATTGCCGCAATATTGATGACCATTTAAAGGTAGAAAGTACAGGTATTTACGGCCTTTACCGTGTGCAGTTATTATAAAAACATGCTCGCATTCATTGAAAAACTAGACTTATAAACGAGAATTACTCTCAGTCGAAGCTTAGCCGGCACTTTATTTTTACTGCGAGGCTCTTTAATAACGTTTTAATTTTACAACCGGCAATATTGTGTTAAAACAATTAACCTTCTGATTTATAATCATAACTTTGTTGATTACAGCATCGTTTAATATTAATCATTGGCGAAATTCATTGAATTTAATTTTATGTTTATAATTTGTTGCACGTGGCTTCTGTTAACAAGTATGAATTATTAATTTCGTATGGACTGATAATTACTTCTCGTAGGTATATTCCCAAAGGTATACCGTTGGCATGGTGTAGACAGGCCATTTAGGACAGAATTTCAAGTTCTTACCGTAGGCTGACAAATCTAATGGACAGTTCTGCCAAACACCTGAATCAACAATCAGCCCTGGGTATTGCACGAGTACGTTCTATCAAGCATGGTATTTCTTCAAGAAAAACACTAAATATTATATTAGCGATATAAAAACAACTGCGGAGACAAAAGCTCCCATGCGTCATGCTCGGAACAGGTGCACCATGCGACTGCTTGCTGATTTATTGTAATTTATTTACTTTTTATAATGTAACCTTCGCGGTTCCTGGGCCCAGTTATTTAGGCTTGGCCCCTTGGTGAATAGATTACGTTTAAATACAATTGTCCTGTGAGTGGGCGTTTTATGTAACGTTTTGTTGAAGGAAATGTCCAAATTTCAAGCTTCTTTTTTTTGAATCCTTGAAAATAATGGTAGGTTTCAGAATACGCCATGGTTATTTTATACAATGAAATAGCCACAAAACATTTGTAACGAATAAAAAAACTCGAATGTAGTACCAATGACATTAATCAGAACAGAAACAAGATAAAACACGCAAAAAGAAGGAAAATCGTCTAATTTATTTTCTTATTCATCATCGATAATATTGGCTGTACGATAGCCGCCGGGCATAGGCGTTCCAATCTCCCATAAAGAAGAGTTTCTCAAGCCCAAACAGGTCCTTTGATTGAATAAAACCATGTTTTTTTACCTTATGATTCCAAAATTGTGTAGGTAGATCGATAGGTGAGTACTTGCCTTGTCATGTCTTTCAAAGCTAATTTAGGAACATAAATAAGTTGATAATTATAGGTGGTAAATTGATCGTGGGTGATTTCATCTCGTTCGCTTGAGCCCCGACTCTAATTGATATGAACCATTTAGGAGACCGCGGGTATTAACCTGAGATTTGAAGACCTACCATCTTATTTTTTTAATAGATGATAACGTCACTTCAACCTATGACATGTAATGCTATCCTTACCTACATAATATCGTTAGTATAGTCAGCAGGACGTCAATATTATTACCATAACCACTATGGTTTGAAAACAGATTAGTCTAGCTTAGATTGTATTTTCATAGTCACTTTTTACTGCATAAAGATAAACGCATACGCATAGATGGAATCAACATGATACTTAAATATCTGGGTTATGGACGTCACAGTCACTATCATGCATGGCCTCAACAAAATGTTTGTACTTAGGATAGAAAAGTACGCGCACTTATTTGCGGAAAATGTAACAGCTGCACGTAAGAGCGGCGTATAATCATGGACCAAATTACAAAAATAAAAGCAACATAGAGTCGGGTAATTTCGTCCCTCGAGTCCCTACGTATTGGACGTCATGTCTCTAGAACTACTTATTTTGTATTACCGTGGCAAAGTTTAAAAATCAAGCAAAACTGTTCTCATGTCGCGGTCATGGACCATCATGGACATTAACTTAATAGTTGTAATTCTTGTTATTATGGCTGTAAAACGATTCTCAAATGACGAACAGGCGGCATTGGGTAACTTTTTGTAATGCTTGACGCCTTCACAGCAATGTAATGGGCTGTAATGGATGTCGCATTCTTCTTTCGAGTGACTTGATCGTTACAATGCCTGTCGTGTTACAATTTCGTTTAATTACACTTATCAGCATACAAAGGGGCGAAATGATAACTACAGCTGTTGCATATGTCAGGAATTATACAAAAGAAACGATGTCCAGTGCAAAACTGTAGTTTATACCAACAATAGATTCAGAGATATATTTTCTTCGTAAATATTTAACACTAAAATTCTAGAACAACCAAGTCTTAGCAGTACAGGTGAATTCAGGCGTTCATTCAATTTTAATAGCAAAACTTATGCCTTTTGTTGTCTCACACTGCACCCAGGGGAACCAATGAGGTAGACCATTCTCAGACATACACTTAGGTCTATAGTATGACTCTTACATAAGTCCATGAACTGTGGAAATGTAGGGAGCTTATTATTCGTGTATTGTCGGTCACCTAGAATATAAGCTACCTACGCTCGTACCCAAAAGAGACTACCGATAAATGAATATTTTATGGGTATGTACTTTTTAAATAATTCATACGTCGGTATCGTTATTCGGCGGGACTTAGACCGGCGACTAATACATATTTAACAAACCTTTGCCGTCCCGTAATAAAGACAATGAAGCGCTTTCGTGGCTCAGCAAAATAAATTCCAACTCCTCAACGAAACATTGCAATTACTCGACTCAATGAACGCAAATCGATTCAGACGATGCTTTACGACCTTGTCGATTCTCGTTATTGTTGTAAATTCAAGTGTAAACTTTAATATATTGTGCTGAGTTCCGGCAATCCGGCAACTCGAAACGCACTCGTTTGTCGTCCCATAATAAGATCGACCACTCTCCACAATAATAGATAATTTGTTTAGAGTAAAAAACCTGCAAATGGGCCTTAAGCCTATAATAAAAACAGAGATATGGCGCTGGTGGGTCGGATCGAGAAATGAATTTAGATTACAGGTTAACGCCGACTAAGTGTGGGTTGCCGCTTCACCTGTGCTTGAAAAAACATCGGGTAAAAAACGGCCAGCGGATGGCTGCTCTCCAGGCCGTGAGCCCGTCACACGAGCCCGGCCATTTTAGGCGGACGCTTGTCAATCCGCCGGCTTACTATGAGTGTTACCGTATTACAAAAAGCATTTCCAAGTTCGTAACTGTTCGCTTTTTATATAACAAAGTATGAGAAAACTTCGGATAAGATGAAACGTTTTTTGTCACTTAAGGTTTCTTTGGATATCGCTACTTAGCGTTCTTAATTCAAAATAAACGTCTGGCTGATTCCAGTGGGACGAAAAACTTCGGCACGTTCCCAGCAAAATGCAATTACACGTGTAAGCCCAATATTCATAAATGTTATTTTCCAATAAAACGCTGTAAAATAAAATAAAAAGCTGATCGTTCGCTGCAGAGAGCGGAGCGGCCGGCAGCGTCGCATTAACGAACAGTAAAAATAAAAGCTTCGACTGAAATTAATAAATTTTAATTGCATAAAAGTACAGGTTGCCGTCGGGTTTAAGTGGTAACAATCTACCATTCGCGTCTATATGGGTCGGAAACTCGGAACACGACAGAATTAAACGATACGTACAAATAGACGATGATGGATGCGCACCCATTATGTGAGTACATTCCTTCGAAATCACAGCGTACAATAACAACAACTCAACCGGTTCCTACATAGCATTAACAGAACATTTAGACTTTGATTATTATTTATGAGAGGGCAATAAAAAAGACATGACAAACTCACTAACTACAAAGAAAAAATTCTTTATAGTAAAAAATAAAAATCCGATAATCCCACGGTGAGAACTGTTTATGACAAGTGTCTCTTAAATCGAATTTTACACCGCTCAGACGTGTACAAGTAAAAAATCAAGTCGCCGATGGTCTTCGACACTCAATAACACGAACATCGATTCACAACAGAAATAAAGGCATGTCCACACTAAGCGGTTATATCGTAGTGACCCTTCTCGGTGCATCAGAACCGGTTGTACGAGAGGAATAGTTTCTACGTGAATGCTATAAGCACGATTATTAAGCAGCCATAGTCGCTGTAGGACGTACCCGAGTACCCCAACCCGTGACTAAATATGCCCACGCGTATAACTTATGATGCTTCAAATAATTCCCTTGTCCGCACCGCCTCGTGAACCCACCATTTTCGTTCGGAAGCAACGTTTCATAATTAAATTTAACGCACGGTTTACGTAGACGCCATATAATGCGATTATAATTGACTTATGATCAAGTTTCAAATACGACGCGTACCATTTTGTAGAACGTGGTCCGTCATCACATAACTCATTACAGGGGTGACTGGCATCGGATTAACAGCGATCGATATGGAACAGTGTTCGCGCGCGAACGCATCATGGCCACAGCAGACGAACGCGGGGAGGGTGACGCGCGCGGGACGGCAACGCGGCGCGCGAGCGCGCCTCCGGTCGCCCGCCAGTGACCGTTCAAACACGCCAGCGAGCGGGCTTTTCTGTTCTTTTAACCTATGCAGTACCATTAAATCATCATTTATACAGTCCACTTAGTATCATTGAAGAGCCAACACACCATCCCAAACATTGGTCCTTCCACCGGTAAAGAAGAATCGACGTACCGAAAGAAAAAACTGCAAGAAGTTAACGGTGCAGATTTTGACCCGTGCACGTGCGCCGCCATTGCCGCCAATCTATTGTGGCGTGGCATCGCTGTCGACGAGCGAAGTTTTGAAAACTCGAATCACCACCTGTGGATTACACGTGTGCCGATCTATTGCGCCGTGTCAACGAGTCTACGAGTGAAGATTTGAAAAAACGAGTCACCAGTGGATTACACGTGCGCCGATCTATTGCGCCGTGGCAACGAGTCTACGAGTGAAGAATTGAAAAAACAAGTCACCAGTGGATTACACGTGCGCCTATCTATTGTGCCGTGGCGTTGCTGTTTTCGAGAAGAAAATATTCTGAAAAATTGGGAGTCACCAACAGATTAGTTGGATAAGGACGCGGGCGTATTGTGAGTTCGTTCCAATTTTTCCTTTAATCCACACTTCTGTGCGTTATTGCATTAGTCGTGCCTATTTAAATCCAATTCAACTACATTCCCTTTATTTGAGTTGACTCAAGCTACTCGCTTCGCATGTACATAATATCTCACTTCGCTTGGTTAGGCGAGGGGCGGTCGCATTGACGCCATTTTGAGGCATAGAAATTTTCCACGAAATAGTTTCTATTCCGTGCTTATTACTTTTTATGGAATATCGTATGCGGGGCAGTTAACGGCTAACTATTGTGCATGTAATTAGCTGTTAAACCGCATTAGCTGAGTGTGTGTGTGTGTGTCTATTCATTACCCACTTGCATTCATAAAAAAAAAAAAAAAAAGCGCTTGAACTTTCATTGTTCGTCTTTCCCTATTGCAAGATGGCTGACAAATTAATTAAAAAACGCAGTTCGATGAAGGCTAAGCTTACTAATTTCACTAATTATCTCAGCACTTTGGAAAATAGTGATCGATTGTCTGAGTTGCAAGTACTCGATCTAGAAAGTCGGTTTAGCAAATTTGAACAGTTGTATGACGAGTTTAACGCATTACAGACCGAGATTGAGCTGTTATCGGACAATCCCGACGATGCCTACGCCGATCGCTTCAAGTTTGAAGAAAATTACCACAACTTGGTTGCTGCGGCGCGGAAAGCTATTTCTGCTGAGCACGAGCAACGACAGCAGGACAAGACTTCTGCAGGTTCCGTATCGGGCTCCGAGGTGACAGGTGGGACAAAGAACAACTATATACGTTTGCCTAAAATTGACTTACCTCGTTTCGATGGCAGCTATCAGTGTTGGCTGGAATATAGGGACACCTTTTTATCCTTGATTCATAATAATAACAACATTGACAATATAAATAAATTTCATTATCTACGTGCTTCCCTAAAGGGACAAGCCGCTGAAATTATCAAAAATATAGATTTTAGTCATGACAATTATAGGTTAGCTTGGGATTTGTTGTGCGAGCGATACGATAATAGCCGTCTGTTAATAAACAATCATGTCAAGGCACTTTTTAATGCAGAGCCTATTACCAATGAATCAAGTACTGCTTTACGCCGCCTTGTTGACATTACAAATAAGAACATACGAGCATTAACATTGTTGAATGAGCCTACACGGGATACTCTCATTATCTACTTAATGACATTAAAATTAGATAGTACTACCAGTAGGGATTGGGAAGAGTACCGTAACACTTTAGTTAACTCACCAACATTGCTGCAGTTCTGTACATTTATGAATAATAAGGCCGACTTACTAGAGACATTAGAGGAAAACAAAAAACCAGACAAAGTGCAATCAAATAGCACTAATAAATCTAAAAGTTTTATTGTTACCTCACAGAAACAAGAAACAAACAATGAGAAAGACAAAAGTAAAATTAATTGTCCTATGTGTTCTCAAAATCATTATCTATATTCATGCACAGCTTTTAAAAAATTTACAGTAGAAGAAAGAGTGCAGAAAGCAAAGGAATTCAAAGTATGTATGAATTGTTTACGGGTTGGCCATACAGAAAAGCGTTGTAGATTCACACGCTGTAAGTACTGTAAAAACCGTCATAATACCTTGTTACATTTAGATCAGCCCGGGACTCCAGTGCTAAATGACCCTATGCCTAGTATGTCCTCTAATAATGTGTCACTTTCAGCAGATATACAGCCTACTTCTCAGAAGCACATTTTACTGTCCACAGCTGTGGTGAAGGTGGTGAGTGACAAAGGCGAAAGATACAACGCCAGAGTCCTGCTAGACAGCGGTAGCACGGCTAACTTCATCACTGACAAGCTTTGCAGTGACCTGGGATTGTCTCGAGTTGGTACCACCTCCAGGGTAACAGGTATAAATAGTTTGACCAGTAACAGTACACATTCTTGCAACCTCACTATTGAGTCCACATATGAATATTATTCTTTTAACATCACCTGTCTCGTTCTACCTGAGATTACTAGGAGATTGCCAGCATCATATATAAATACTGAAAACATACCAATTCCTTCAGGATTAATTTTAGCAGACCCGTGTTTTAACATTCCATCAGACATTGATATTCTGTTAGGAGCTGAACTATTCTGGGAAGTTATTCAGGCCAATCATATCAATTTGGGAAAAAATTTACCAAAGTTGTGTGAAAGCAAATTAGGGTGGTTAATCTCAGGGACTGTACCAGCTAGCTTGCATAAACAAACTCATGTTTGTAATTTTTCTAACATAATTATTAATAGTCCTGACTTGAATAAGTTTTGGGAACTTGATACAATATTACCAAAGCATTGCCTTTCTTTAGAGGAGCGCGCATGCGAAGAAAGCTTCCAATTAAATACGGTCCGTGGCTCAAACGGCCAGTTTATTGTTACCATGCCACTTAAGGCAAGTCCTACCGCTCTTGGTGACTCATATGCTGCGGCTAAATGTAGATTTTTATCATTAGAAAAACGCTTTGAACGTGATCCGATTTATAAAAGCTTGTATATCGATTTCATGAAAGAATATGAAACATTAGGTCATATGACTGAAGATACCGATTTATCATTTAGTAATAAAAATAATATTGGCTATTTCTTGCCACACCATGGGGTTTTACGGGAATCCAGTAAAACGACCAAGTTGCGAACAGTATTCGATGCATCAGCAAAATCAAGTTCGGGATTATCACTAAATGACATCCAATATGTAGGTCCCACTGTACAGGATGATCTATTCTCGATCTTACTGAGAGTTAGACAACATAAATATGTTATCTCAGGGGATATCGAAAAAATGTATCGAGCTGTCGAGTTAAATCCCAGTCAACGATCGCTACAACGCATTATATTTAGGAAAGATCCGTCAGAGTCACTCAAAACTTACACATTAAATACAGTTACATATGGGACGGCGTCTGCGCCTTATCTGGCCACCAAGTGCCTAGTGAGCCTCGCAGAGGCCACAGACAATCAGCACGTGAAATGTAGCATCCAACGTGATTTTTACGTAGATGATTTATTAAGTGGATCAGATACTATAAATGGCGCAATCGAACTCTGTCAGAACATAAAATCAATATTAAGTTCAGCAAATTTTAATTTAAGAAAATTGCAGTCAAACAGTACTCAAATTCTAAAAGAGATAGTGGACGTAGAGAATGACTCTTGCCTTGATTTAGATTTGTCAAATAATTACACATCAAAGACATTGGGGCTACTATGGATTTGCAAATCAGATGTTCTATCATTTTCCATTAATATAGACATTCACAAAACAATAACAAAAAGACACATTTTATCTATAATAAGCCAAATTTTTGACCCATTGGGGTTAGTTGGTCCATGTGTTGTTGAAGCAAAAATTATAATGCAAAAATTGTGGGTCAATAAATGTGACTGGGATGATGAGGTTCCTCAGGACATAGCAGATCAGTGGTCGAAATTTGTCGATGCATTAAAACATTTAAATTCATTGAAAATTCCCAGATGGGTCTTATGTGACAACTGTATCATTAATGAAATACATATATTTACAGATAGCAGTGAAAAGGCATATGGTGCTTGTGTCTATATACGCACCATTGACAGCAGTAATGCAGTCACGGCACGCTTATTAACTTCTAAAAGTCGTATAGCCCCGATAAAACCAACAACAATGCCCAGGTTAGAGCTATGTGGAGCGCTGCTAGGTGCAAGATTGTGTACAAAGGTCAAAGAATCTCTTACTATACCAGTTAGCCGATGTGTCTTTTGGTGTGATTCAACGATAGTGTTGAGCTGGTTATCCGCACCATCAACACAACTTAAGCCTTTCGTCAGGCATCGTGTTAATGAAATTCAGGAAACCACCCTCGGATCCGTATGGAACTATGTACCAACGCGAGACAATCCCGCAGACCTCGTTTCTCGAGGGGTGAAGGCTGATCATATCAGCGATTCTAGTTTGTGGTGGACAGGCCCTTCATTTTTGTTGCAGGATGAACGCCTGTGGCCAAAACTACCAAACGATGTTGCGAAACAAGACTTGCCTGAACTAACCTATTTTGTAAACCAGTCCAACAATAGCCACATTCCAGTTACTCAAACATTAATACAACAACTAATTCATAAATATTCAGATTTTAACCGTTTACAAAGAATTGTGGCTTACATTAAAAGGTACATTTACAATTTAAAAAATAAAAATAATAAGTTGGTAAAGTGGCTGTCTAATCAGGAAATTCAATCTTCATTAAAATGTATTTTACGCAATGCACAATTTGAAATGTTTCCGGATGAACATGCTATTTTAAAATTAGGAAAATCTTTGCCTCATAAAAATCGGCTCATATCTTTATCTCCCTTCTTAGACTCGGATGGCATTATTCGTGTCGGAGGCAGGTTAAACAATTCTCCTTACGATTATAACGTTAAACATCCTATACTCATGTGCAGCAAGCATCATCTAACTAAAATCATGTTTCAAACTGTTCACAGAAAACTGTTACATGCCGGACCTCAGTTGCTCTTGGCAAACATTCGGCAAAACTATTGGCCCTTGGGGGGCAGGAACTTATCTAGAGTCACTGTTCAAAAATGTGTAGTATGCTTTAGGCATAAGGCTCAAAATGCACAACCAATAATGGGACAACTTCCAAAATCACGAAGTAATCTAGAATTCCCATTCTTACATTCAAGTGTCGACTATGCGGGCCCAATACTGATCGCTGACCGAAAGGGAAGAGGCTGCAGGCTTATAAAGTCTTACATATGTATTTTTGTCTGCCTCGCTGTCAAGGCCGTTCACCTGGAGCTTGTCACGGATCTCACAAAAGAAGCATACCTGGCTGCTTTAAACAGATTCATTGCGCGCCGTGGCAAGCCTCGTAGCATATTGTCCGATAACGGAACAACCTTTGTCGGTTCTTGTAATCAATTACGTTCTTTTTTGCAGACCTCAAATATTGCATATGACGTCGCTCAGGAAGGAATTGAATTCAATTTCGTGCCTGCCTACTCCCCTCATTTCAATGGCGTTGCTGAGGCAGCTGTGCGCTCCACGAAACATCACTTAAAGAGACTGCTTAAACTAACGCACTTCACATACGAAGAGATAGCTACGTGTTTAACCCAAATAGAGGCTATTCTCAATTCCCGACCTCTCACTCCTTGCTCTCCTGATCCACTTGATTTCTGTGCCCTAACTCCTTCTCACTTTTTAATTGGAAGATCACTCACGTCCGTTCCGCATCCACAGTTACCTGACAGCGGAAACATCAGTCGACTCGAGCGATTCCAAAGGGTGGAATACATTAAGCAGCATTTTTGGAGAAGATTTAATACTGAATATATATCTCTACTGCAGCAAAAAACCAAGTGGCCTACAACGTCATGCGACATCAAGGTGGGGAGCCTCGTCCTGGTCAAGGACAAGGCGCTTCCACCTCTCTGCTGGCTGCTGGGTCGCGTCGTGCAGGTGTACCCGGGCTCCGACGGCGTCGTGAGGGTCGCCGAGTTGAAGACAAAGAAGGGGAAAATTCGGCGGGCCTTTAACAACATCTGCCCGCTACCACTTTCTTGAAGAACTCTTCAACCCGGGGAGCATGTTCGCGCGCGAACGCATCATGGCCACAGCAGACGAACGCGGGGAGGGTGACGCGCGCGGGACGGCAACGCGGCGCGCGAGCGCGCCTCCGGTCGCCCGCCAGTGACCGTTCAAACACGCCAGCGAGCGGGCTTTTCTGTTCTTTTAACCTATGCAGTACCATTAAATCATCATTTATACAGTCCACTTAGTATCATTGAAGAGCCAACACACCATCCCAAACAAACAGATTACTTTTATAATCTCCAATAACGATACAGGCTTACAAACTAAGCGCATTCGGCCACGTTCATGTTTTTCAAAGGAAACACTACCATTTTGGTTTGATGTCAGAGAGCAAAATTAAAATGACATCGATCGCGTATGAAAGTAAATTAAGTTCTCTTTGACATTCATTAGTTTCATAAAAATACCTCTCTAACTCGGAATAAAAAAAGCAGGTGAATAAAAGCTCGTTAAAATCACTCGCTCTTCGACCCTGAATAAAAGTTTCGAACGTACTTTTACCTACGTGGATAAAATGAGTGGGGCAGGAAGTGAAGCGTATTTAATCATTACAAGCGCGGCAGTCAGTTTTTTCATCTCCTGAATTAATTTTAAATTTGATTCTATTAACATAATAAAATAAATGAGTGAGTGCCCTCGGGCAAGAGTGAAGAAGTAATCTTGAGTGGGGATCTCCGAGATTTGAGGTCGAGAGGTTAATGTTGATTTGTTTGTACAATTGTGTACATGTTGTGATACTGCTCGTTACTAACCGACGTCCGCCGGTCGTGTTGCGGACTCTTGGAGCCCGTTAACGTTTTTGTCGGTGGTCCGAGACAAAAACTAATACTGTGGTACCCGAACAAAGGCTCTTGTAATGAAAAGGTGATGCGAACGTCCAAACACGATCTCCTACAGTTCACGAGATTTCAAGTAAAAAATATTGCTACGCTTGTTATAGAATTAAATTATAGACATGAATAATGTTTTCGATTAGCATTTATTTTTGGAAGGGAACATAATCACATAACATATTGCAGATTTGTCTGTGCCGTTACTGCCTAATAGCTGTTATTATCTACAAAAACGTAGAGTTTTAATCTTCTTATTTCTTTTACTTAAATTTGAGCTGATTGTCGGCCTTCGTGTAATGCTTATTTATTTTAATTAGAATTCATGTTGTATTTTCTTCTAGATTGATTTTAATATTTAGACAAAAAAACCAACTACCGTACATTTCATATGTTTCGTGCTGTTTTGTTTTCAACAGCAACAATAGAAAACGCTACGTTTATAATACGCAGTAAATCACGGAATTACTAGATTTATGTACATTGCGTTGTGAGCCAGTGCACGAATCATTTATAAGCTCTGCAGCGAGTCCGATGTACAGAGTTAAAAGCTAAATACAGGGAATCGAGCGACCTAAATGCTTTAATACAGAATAGACGAGTACATGAGTGACCAGCGACCACGGCGCGGCGCAAGTGTGTTGTGAATACAAAACGGTATTTCATATTTACATGCGATGGTACGGACATGGCGGAGGAAGGGCCACGACTATTCAATCATGGCTGTTTCAGCAAACAAATTGTGTTTACTTGTAGCTTGTAAAAGTGAAGCTGCTACCCAGTCTATTTATGTATTTTTCTGTGTATATTTTTAAAATGGAAATGCAACGTTACTTCAAAGGTGCGGTAAGGTTTATGATAAAATTATTATTTGTTTTTTTTGTAGGTACCTAAAGAAAATTTTCACATGAAACTCAGATTACCATTACATAAACCTGTGAGTCTTCGATAACATGATTGGATCTTAATGATCAAAATCTTATCAGCATGTTTTTTTTTCAATTTAGAGCCTAATTTTCCCAATGACTTATTTTAATCACTGGGACTAGATAGGTAAATAAATATATTTTCTTTCTTTGCTGATTCTTATTCAACACAAGAATATTATTATACCGTTTTGGAAGTTCATACTTTGATAAAGAAACTCTAATACTATGTTGTCGTGAATGCAAAATCGTGGTCGCAAGTTTCATCTCAAGCGATAGAATATACATGAGTTTAGTTGCTTTCATCAATAAATAAAGAAAACTCGGTCTTACTGTATTTGCTATAACAGAGGAAAATACGAGGTTTGGATGTATTTTTCATCCTTACAAGTCTCGTAAAGGATTTTGATTGGAGTTTCGAGTATACATAGGAAAACTGCTTCTTCTTTTGATATATCTTAAAACCAAAATTAGAATTGCTTACACCCGTATCTATAAACAAGTCAAAGTGATTACTTGAGTATAAAAGATACGACTTAAGATACGATTTTTATTCTGTAGTTTAGTGGTTGCTTGAAGTTAGAACTGTCAAAATGTAGAATTCTTAGCTTTGCTTAGCTTGATGGTTCTTACTCCGTTCAAATTCCTGTCTATTGTAAAAGTGATTATTAAACTGTATAAGTGATTACTTAAACTCAAGTTATTATTTAAACTTCACTATAGATACAAGTGTTAGAGTTTTGAGTCATGCCATGGGTACTTAAAGAAGTAGCTGTTCTGTAAAGAGATATTCGAAACTGTAGAATATGTGTATAGAGGCATTCAGCGACTGATCAAGAGTTCTGACCGCCCTAGGCTAATTATGAGGACACGCCCCCGTCAGGTGTGTTACGGACGGCCTAAAAAGTAGTAAGTGAGTAGAGTAGTAGTGTGAAAAGAACAATGCCCAAAAATGTATGGGCCCCGTCCCCACCCTTGTAGCACTTTCAAACCTATGTTAATCGAAGGACCATAGTCATCTTATCATTTTATTGTACGACAGCGAAACAGAAATGTGCATCCGAAAAAAGTTATATCGACATGAAAAAACCGGAATCAGTCACAATAATAATTATGTTACCGATCACAATGCTGTTCTTTTTTTAATTATTACTGTGGGATGATTTAGTTCGGAGTTTTCAAATAACTCTTTGGAATTAAATGGTGACTCCCGCACGGGAACAACTCACGGAGCAAGAAAAAGTTCAATGAAGAATTCTGCTGAATATCGTTTTTGTGAAGTAATCATTGACTTTTTTTAGGAGTTTTCAAATAAAAATACCTTCTTAATTACAAATAAAACAGTTTACTTTTTATAACAACAAATAGATTATTCGGTGTTTTCAGTGTCTATTACAATATTGTCCCAAGCACTGGCTGGCCCAATGAAATTCTCTAAACGCCTTCCAATCCCATAGTACCACACGATACTGACGACATGCGCGCAGGCACCAACTGTCCTCATACCCGTCAAACATGAGCAGTAATATGCCTGAATAGCGTTTATGCCCTGTGCGTTATTTAGTAATAAATACGTGTAATAGGTCGCATTTGACCTATGTCTTGATAAAATTCGACCCCTCAGAAGAGTGCAATCTTCCGTGTCTATACCGTATTGATTCATAATTGGGCTTGGAGTTGCGCAAACCTCTATGTTATAGACGCCGCCACGTAAATGTTCGCTGACATAGGAAGCTGCCAGTTTTAGATGATATGTCCCCAAGCTAAACAAAATAATATCTTCGTTTGACAATTCAGGGAACGGTATATTTATGGACTCGTCAGTCAATGTCCTGAACGCAGCCCGCTGTCTGTTAACATTTTCTGCAACAACGTAGTTGCCCAAGTCATTGTTGATATGAATTCTGCGACTAATTCGTTCTACGAAGTCTGTGGCGTAGACACTATCATGAAAAGGCTCCCTGAAGGTGTTGAGAAGCGCTCCAGCAATTCGGAAGTCAGTGAAGAGGTGAGGAAGTGATTTATTGAATACCACGTTCCTGAACATTTTAAAGTCGCGTTTGAATCATCCGTTTATCGCCTCAATGACCCAGCGGACAATTGTTATTAGACGCGATTTATTCGCTTGTTCATTCGTGACCTGAGTTGCGTTTCTGTATTTTGTAGGTGGCATGTGAGGCTCATAGCCACATTCTTCGATTGCAGGAATTGAGTCTCTGAAGCCTCTGTCTAAAATAAAAGTATCATTTTCTTGGAGCAAGTAGTGAATCGGAGAATATAATTATGTCATTCATTATATCCTTCATAATCTGAGCGTCTGATTTCCTGGCAGAATACGGTCCTAGAATGTCTATAATATACCCGTCTGGGCACACTAAAAGGAATGGCTTCAATAAGTAAGTAAGGCTGTAAGTTATTTTCTGGAACAGGAAATTCTTGCTTTTCTGTATATAAATGTATGTCCCGTCGAATAATATGATGGCTTTTGAATCTCCATGTAATGCCCTGGCAATAGTAGTGCAGTGACTTATTATTTCATCTCGGCTGATGTGGTCGTATCCTAGATGAAGTGCCACAAAGTCTCTCGTTAAGCACTCTCGGGCTGTATTCAGGTAACGTCCCACTGTTGTCCTGCTGACGTTTAAGTGGCATGCTATTCTGACATCTGATTCAGCTGACCTTATTTTCATGAGATAACACGCCAGCACAGTTTTTGGCTGTCTTGTGTGCTGGTTTAATGATGGTGTGTCATTTAAAACAATAGCAAACTGCTCGTGGGTTAGCCCTGTTCTAAAATATAGTTCTTCAGGAGAAATGCTGTCTATATTTTCAAAATCCAAGCCTTTTTTATTATTATGCGCATTTTTTAAAACGTCCATCATATCTTTTAACTGGTCTGGTGAAAATGTCGTATCTGCAGAATCGTATAATAGGTTCCATTCATTTGCCCGCATATGATTTGTACAAACCCTTGCACTGGTAGGGATATATAAGCTGTGCTCGACTAATGAATGTATTTTTAAGAATAGTGGTATTCTATGTAGATCTTGATTTGTACATCCATGAAACGCACAGTGACGAGAAGTATTTGCTAACCTTTTGTACGTTGGCACTGTAATTGACTGTTCGGCAACTGCTTGTTCATCGGCTTGCTCATCAGCTTGTTCCTCGTTTTGTCGACCTTCATTTCTCATTTGTCGTTGTATGTGTCGATTTGCTGCTACCCAACAGCGGTAACACATGTACTGCAAGTCGTTATGGGCCACCTGAAAGATAACATTACTAATGCAGTGAAGCAAAAAAAATATCACAATAGCTTACTAATGAGAGCGCCCGACTTATATTTTTCTCAGTTCTTAATATCGTTGTGATAGCTATCTATCATTTTTAATGGGCCAAATGATAGCATTTAGAAATAAACTAAAATGTTAAGAAATAAGTCATATTATTAAATACAAATACTAATTGATCAATGAAAAGTGCCATAATCTATTTATTTCTTTAAGAAATAGTTGTTTACTTACCTCTTCTATCTACATTCATCCGCTCCAGTACGTACTCGAAGAATCCTGGATGGTTTTCCATGTATTCACGTGTTAGAATGCGTCGATTTCGATCTCGGAATACAGACCGTGAACACGTAACACATTGATGAATTCGTTGCTGTTCCATATTGCCAAAAAAATTAAACGAATCCAAACCACAGGCACACAAAATCCGTTATCAAGTCCGTAGTCACTAAAAACAAACCAATTCAACTTAGTCCAACCGTTGGCACAAAATCAAATCCAGTAACAAGTCCAAAGTAGAAGGATAAAACTAGCAATCAAAAGTAGGAGACAAATACGCGTACGCTCAAGGAAGTTCCAAAAGGTACTAAATAACAATTACAATAATCAAAAACCAGCAGTCGCAGACAGGCAAGCGATAAGGGAACAAAGACATACTTCCCTTCTCTCCGCCCTTCCCCCACCCCGCACTTACTACTTGTTCTGCGTCGTGTTGCGCTGCGCGTGCGGCTCTTATTATAACCATTGCATCCTGCTCACCTCTAGCTTCTTTGGACTCTGAACGTGTTTTGAATTAAAAAACCTACTAAAATGTAATTATAATTGAAGTAGGTATGGTTACATCATGTCGAAAAAGTATAATAAACGGCAACATAATTGTGACTGATTCCGGTTTCTTCATGTCGATATAACTTTTTTCGGATGCACATTTCAGTTTCGCCGTCGTACAATAAAATGATAAGATGGTTATGGCCCTTCGATTAACATAGGTTTTAAAGTGCTACAAGGGTGGGGACGTTTTGAACATTGTTCTTTTAACATTATTGCGAGGCGGATTAAACAGAACTCGCACTAGGCACTCTGTTGCCAGCTCACCCACTCGCTCCACCACCGACCGATTCGAGTAACAAGTCAGTGTCTGTATTACGCGCGCTTTTTAAAATTTCAAAATTTATTGTTAAAATCAGGGATTCTCAAGCGCATTTAGTTTTAGTGTTTTATCTCGGTCTAGTTGAAATATGTAGGGTAGATGATGGGTAGATGCAATGATGCTAGATTAGTGCTAAGTGCATGCGAAGACAGGATTTCAGCGCGCCCCTCCCGATCCTCGCGCCCTAGGCTGCAGCCTAATTAGCCTAAGGGTTAATCAGGCCCTGGAGGCATTGACACAATTATTTATTGTATCTACATTACTACTACCGCCTGCCGACATCACACATCATAATAACAAAATATTCAAAACAAACTCTGAAATGCGAAAACCACATCCATATTTATTTAGCGGTTTATGTGATCAGCGCGTCAATACAAACCGACTCCGTAATCATTTGTTACATTTAGAATTTTAGATTGATAGTTAATTGATAATATCAACAATGCACTGTTGTTTTAGTCAATACAATTGATGAAACTCCCGATTAAATTATGAAGCGATATACACTGTTAACGAGTTTAAATATCAGTTTGTTTAAGCTAAATATTATGATATTTGTTGATTGATCAATCCAACAACTGGTATTGAGTTGCACTGGTAGTTTTTACCATACCACTTTGAAAAAGTTATTAAAATCGGTTTCACTTGATTTTAAAATACATATTATTGAACAGGTTGGAATAACATAGCAAATTATGACATGGGTACATAACGTTTTATTAATTAACGTAAACGTTTTGCTTGAATTAAAATGTAGTTGTTTCGAATAGCACACAACATTCACAGCTGTTAACACTGCATTCTGTTTGTGCACCAATAAAATTAAAAACAAACAGTCTAAGTGAAAACGAGACAGACAGTTTGCGCAGATTCAATAAACATTCCCTTTTTCTAATTCTGGCCGGGAAATCTAAAAATAAATATACAGAAGTCGATTCCATATTATTCCTTACTTACTGTCCAGCTAAAAGAAAATAAGCCAAGTAAGTAGGCACTACTCTACTGCTTTTATGTTAGCAGTGAAATGCGCCATTAATAATTTCAACACCACCAAGGAAAACATTGCTCAGCCCATAAATATCCCCCTTAATGGCAAAGCCCGTAATATTTCTTCCCTCATCTACATTACTTCTGCAAAAATAACAAAATAGTGTTCGCAGATTGCCACAGCTCGATAAGCCTTGGTGGACTGCATAGAATGAGGCACTTCAGGAGTGTACCTTTGTTATCTGATGCGGACAAAAACGAATCATAATGCAACGGATTAAGATTGCTTTTTGTGTTTAAAGTTTTTATCTGGCAGTTCCACAGAGGTACTGATTTGTAGTCGAGATAGGCACGCGAATGATGCTCTCGGTGGCCGCAACAAGGACACAACTAAAATAAAACTACACATTACTACGTGCAGATAAGGAACGTCCGCCTCTTACATCTCCAGTTATTTTTATGAACGTCACGCTCGGTCAAATGTAACATTTCACAACCTCGACTTATGAACTTATGATGTGTTGAAAGCAAATATTAGATGTCATATTTTATTTATTTAGGACACACCGGAATATAAATATGTATGGGAATTAAGAATAAATGCGGCCGTTTTCCGTTGCCCATAAATCTACGACGTATATATGTGAAGTAACTCATTAGTCGTATGTAGAAATATGGTAGGTAGTAATCCGACCCTACACAGATGCGAAAAAATCTAGAACATCCGTTTAGCGTTGTTAGTCATTGCGGTTTATATGCGATACGCAGTACATGTTTTGTATGTAGATAGCTAACAAAATGATTAACATTACGGCTTCAAATTAGCAGTCGGAGCGCAAAATAAACTCATCACCGTGCAGTGTCCGTGAGTGCGTCGCGCGTCGCGTCAGCTCAACCATTACATATTTATAACATCTTACATGGACTCAAATCGATGTTAAAATTTTCATATCCAGCCAACAGCGGGGCTAACGTACTGGCAATCGCGTCACGTACCACCATATTAGACAAGTTTTCAATGAATTTTAATGCAGTCCAAGATGCCTCCGACTTGGGGCCGGCCATTCAGTGCGGTCGGCCGCAGTGATTGATCGAATGTTCAAGTAATCTGACCTTACATCGATTTAATCGACGTATTTTCTGCTTTAATTCGGTATTCTATCGTTTTCTGCCTTTATGTTGATGATAATAGAGCCATGTTTGCCTCCATCAAGGACTCGAAAGGTTTGTGGCTTATTAAATCATGTTTATACATAAAGTTTGGTCTATTTTCCTCTTTGCTTTGAAACGTTATAATTAAAATCGACAATTAGCAAGAAAAACAAGCAAGCTTAATAACGTTGAACGTAATAACATTCGCTGCTCTGACGTCTGCACCCCATAATAAAACAAGCTTAGCGTCGTAGAGGGGATTTTTGCCGGAAGCCATGGTGTAATAGACATAGAAGTCTGCAATGTATCTCATTTCTCTTCAGTACCAATTTTTATTCAGTAACTTCTGTTGATCGTTGCCTAGGTTCAACTCCCAGGTCAGCTAAAGTATTATAGAGTTATCTTGACAACCAATGAAAATGTTTACTATACATCTGTGCCTAACCTCTTCGGAGAACACAGGCGTGAAGCTATCGCAATTTGCTTGTTACCTATAATTTTCTAGCTACTTAGTGATGGTTTCTCCGCTTTGTTCTGTTTCAATATAATACTTAAAGTGCTATAACTAAGTGCAGAAAACGTTATGGTTCGATAGAACTATAGAATCGGTTCGATGAAGAATTTATTTATAGTTAATGGCAGACCTTCTCGGAATTAGCCTTCTTGCTGAACACTAAATTGAATAACATTTCTTGGAAATTACACTTACGCAGCTTATTGGAACGGACATAATCATTTGGTATTTTAATTTAGGTACTTACTTATTTGTTTGTTTTATTTGATTGGAATCGTTTAGATTGTTTTATTCTTTTTAGGCTTTCTCACAATATGTATAATATTGATATTTAATTGTACCAACGCTGTCACAATTTTATGATTTTCAAAGTAAGCATATCGTACGAAGTTCACACACATGTGACAAAAGTATATCGTATATCCATAAAAGCTTTTCCACAAAGTAATAACGATACTTACAAGAAACTTATAAACGTTTTGTTTATGTCCATTTTATGGTTAAGTAACAATTTTACAGCTCGAAACAATAAGCGGCTTTTATAATAAAACACTGAATGTCTTAAACAAAATCCATTTATTTTTAGTGACATATTGTCCTGAATGTGACCCATTGTTTGACGTCGTAAAGTGCGCGTGTGTGCGCGTGTTAGGGTTAGCAAGCCTCACTGTATGCACTTTGTAAATATTCATAGGATAATAAATACATCGTGTGCCAAGGATTGCTCGTGAACGACTTGATTACTGTTTCTAAGCTTTACTGACATTCTATGTTGAGTAAGCTTTGTAATTCTACGGGTAACTCGGTTTTAAAGTATAATATATCCTGCCGTATTTCGAATGACAAATCAAAACAAATAGGGATGTAATTCCGGTCTCATTCTCTGGGGACAACCCTGTGGCGAGCGTGTGTGAGTGGGTCGTGTATGCAGATACTAATTTCGCTCTCGGCAACGGCGACGTCGACGTTTAACATTTGGAACGCGGCGCGAGTTTTAATTTGTGATCAATTATGCGAGGGCACTGTTATTTATCGTTGTTTTATTTTATTTGCCTTCTCACAGCGGCCGTGGGTGGTCCGATCACGATTTTCGGGTTGCGATGTTCACCAATAAGTTCCACTGATTGCGCCATAGAGTTAGCAATGTGATAACATGGTCGTACGTGGTCAGTTAGCTGTAAGGGTTATAATATCCGTTCTTTGTTATTTTACTGATAAATAAAGGTTTTTATAATGACTTCTGAAGTTTCACCCAAGTAAGTACCTCCTTATTTTAATGGAGATTAGCTTTTATGAGGAGCAAACTTGCTAACTTCTCACATTATAAATCAAAACGTATACAAAGTTTGTTTAATACCTGTGACCATATATCTTCCCCACACTTAGGATAATTAACCGAAACATAAAAGGCGGTTCGAAAATGTATTTATGAGCAAAATTTTCGTGTATGAAATTCTCGCGGTTCCAGTTAATGTTATCGTGAGCATTATATGGTGTACACAAGAAAATTTAATTTCCTTCTGAATTATTCGGCTTTTTGCCATACAGATAAACATAGCTAATTTCCCAGAAGTAAAGAAATAAAGCAAGAAAATGTTATTGCGTCCTTAAATATAACACGGGAGAGTTAACTTTTGGAAGGCTTATTGTTGTTGTTGTTATTTTTTCACTTTTATTGTTGTTTGGTGAGATGGAGATGGTTTTGTGTTGTGTTCTTATAAAGTATCTATAAAGCAAAGTTCACAATAATAAAGTGCTTGATTTGTGTGAAAATAACAAGTCTCATTGACAATAAAAGTAAAGACATTCTATACGTATGAGAAACAATGTCTCACAATGCCACTAGCCAGCTATCAATACAGGCTGTTTCATTGATTTAAATTCAAACCTTTAGTTGTAATTCCTTGACATTGGTACGATTCAAGCAATTTCTTTTTAATAGTTTTCCATCCCTTTAGAGAACAGCGAAAAATTGAAAAAAAAAATATACTACCGCATACACTAATTCGGAAAACACTAACGTAAAAAATGAGATACAGGAAAACCGCTGACATTCCAATATATCTCGAATGACCCTGTTAATAAGATCGATACCGTCCAATAAATATCCGAAGCGTCAATTCTACAATCTTCTTGATCTCGTGCGTACAGCCATTTTGTTATTCCGAGCGCATCGGGCGCCCCACGACCGGTTAGCGGTAAATTGTTCCACGTAACGTGGTTCTAATTGAGCAGCTAATTCCTACTGAGCATACACTCAGATAATTAGCCATTGCGCTGACTGAGACCGCTTCTTGTATTGTAGAAGCCTTTTTGTTGCCACTAAGTCGGCATTATGAAGCTTACTCGCTGCAGAGATTAGGTCTACCTACTTATACAATCAGCGGAACTTGGGTGCAGTTTACGTTTCAGCGTGTAAATTGCGCTGAAAGGCAGTATCTGTTTGTCTTTTTATGTAGTATTCTGCTTCGTGTCGCTGGCGCGATATTAGATTTTACTATCTGCTTACACCAGCCCAGCAGCAGGCCCTATTATTTGTAATATAGGGTAAAAGTGGGATAGTTGCCCTAGGAGGATTGATGCCCCAAAATTCAAATTATGACTTGTAAACGTTCTATGATCGCAGTTAATACTTATAAGCAAAGAACACCCCCCACCCCGCTAGTGTGCGAGCGGCAACCGCTGTGATCGGACGTGTTGCGTGTTCATGAAGAAAGATCGACGGGCTAGCTCACAAAGATCGCGGATTACGAATCTTGATATTTTAGAAACGCGTGGAACTTTTCATTTCCAAAGGTAAGTTATATTATTTTATTATTATTTGCAAGTATATAGTTTGAATATTACCGTCAGTGTAACATTTTGTCATTTTTTAAAAGGGATTTTTTTATTTTAATTACGGCAACTATCCCTATCGAAAAGGATAGACGCCTCGTATTTTGTGAGTATAGATGCCCTTAGGGGCATCTATCCCCTATTGATTAAGTTGATGTTTGTTGATGTTTGTTCATGTTCCCATTTCTTCTTTTCAGAAATGCCTCGCAAATATATTAGAAAGGTTGGAGTTCGTCCACGAGCTGAATGGACGCAAGAGGCATTAATAGCTGCAATAGACGAAATTTCGAGAGGCATTCTAGGAATTAACGAAATATCTCGTAGATATGGGATTCCCAGATTGGATACAATGTTTAATGTGTAAAAAATGGCTACATGAGGATTGTACCATGTACGGCGACTATTGCAATAAATGCGGTAGGATTAAACGAATGAATACGAAAAAATACAAGTAGACTGAACTGTAGAAATACTTTTTTTTTCTGAAGCTGATTAATATAAGAACTAATAATAATTGTATACCAAAGTGAAGAATATTTTTTTTCTGAAGCTGATTAGTGAAAGAATATGAAAATTAAAACCAAAGTGTAATGTGCCATAACTAAATATTAAAATAAAACTTGTTAATTATAAATATGCTTTGATTTATACCTAAGGGCAACTATCCTCATAGTGACAACAGCATCGGGGCATCTAACCCATATAAGAGGCATCTATACTCAGAACTAGTACTGTAACTTTTGTTTTTTTCTATATGTATAAGCAATAGCTGCATTGAATTTCTTTTTAAAATATAATAAATAATAGACCAATGTACGATAATATTGAAAAATTGGTTTAAATATAATTTATTTGTAGGAAAAAAAAATCAATTTCAAAATGTGGGGCAACTATCCCACTTTTACCCTAATGAATAGCTTTTGCTCGCGGCTTCGCTCCTGTTATGTGCGTAAATTAACCCACGGGAACGTAACCTATGATACTCGGGAATAATGTAACTTTCCGTTAGTCAAAGAATTTTCTGAATCGGATCGGAATACAAACAAACCTTTTACCTCTTTGTTAATATTAGTATAGAAGTATAGATTAGACCAAAACTTCACCACTTCCACGGCTTTGACGGTGACAGCGCAGCGGTCGCTTTGGCAGAATTTTTTGGAGCTCGGTGGGCAGGAGGTAGAGCATAGTTTGCGATACAGCTCCACACCAGCACCCTGACGCTGATCTTTCAAGGGAGTCCAACTTTACTAGATTTGAGTTATATCTTCCCACTTGGGTCCAGAGTATTCCAGGTGATTAACGGGTATCTCTAATATATTAATGAATTAGAAACAATAGCAGAATTATCTGATAAATGAGATTGAACTTACAAGCAAAAGAGAATATACGCTCTAAAGAGCGGCCGCCAGCGGCTTTGTGTGTTAAAATAAGACAAACGAAACCTTTCTAGAAAACGTTTTCGACACTACCCCGAGCTTGAGTTTGTTTAATAATTATGTCGACAAAACAAAATAAGAAATTGTTTAACGTTTTAACTGGAATCAATATTATATTTTACTTTATTTAACAAAAACAAACCTAATGTTTATGCATTTTAATGTGTTTTTCAATAATATAACAGATGAGTTGCCTAATAGCTTTGTACAGATAGTAAAATTTCATAGATAAAATCCTTTTGTGGCTTGATTTGTTCCGGATAAAGCTCTGGTCGGATAAAGGCTCATCAAAAATAATTTTTCCTTGTGTTTTATGGCTTCAAATTATGGCGATTTTATTGGAGATCTTGTAAGCAATTATCGGTCTATAATAATTGTGCTATGTTGACTATGTTCTATCGTTTTTCCTCTTATTGTCCGAGTCCACTCCGCTCAATAAAACTGGTCACGTGCTGCATGTTATGCGCACGTTTGGTTCTGATTTGGCGAGCTCCTAGTTCTACAAGGATCGACTGCCGATTGACCTCATTTAAGAATGCCATGTTGCAGTAACTATGACTTTTTTAAAATACACGTGGAATACCAGTTTATACTACACTGAAGAGAATCTGGTGCGATTTTAATTCACTTATTTTTTTTCCCTTAATTTTGCGACAAGAACAAGGTTTGATTCAATTAACAAGAGGAAACAAGCTCAACACTAAAGCCGCGTAATCGCAACGCATTACGTTAGACCTACGCGCTACGTAAGCGTATATACCACAGACTCGTAGACGCCTACGCAACCTGTACGAAGTTCTATAGCAGTGGCTACGACGCGTCTACGCAGCGTAGCCGCCTACGCACTTGACGAACGCTCGGTACGAAGACACTATAGAAATAATTAATATGGTGTATTTTATGTGCGATGTGAATAGCTTATGTTCTGAAGATGAGATGACTGGAGCTTAGTGCTGCTTGAAAACGTACGCGACAGGTAAAGTTGTAAAGTGTATAATTTAGAGGGCGCAATAGGATCTAATGAGCGATATTCCGTACACTGAAGAGCACTCTTCACTATATTCTCTCAGCGTATTCTTGCTAAAGTGGATGTATAAATGTATAAATAAATATAATATACTCGGATGCCTTGTTTTATGTTAGTAGTAAGTAATAGGGTACTCTGTTCTATTTTAAAAATGTTACGTGAATGTGTTGTGGTCCAAGTTTTATATATTATAATTAGACCTTTACCATCGGAAACTGCTAGACAAATAAAGAACATTATGTTATTATTATGATATTGATACAACTTCGATATAATAATAAAATAATAATAATGCGCCATCCCTCTCCTAGCACGGCGGGCTGTGCTGGGGTGGTTGCTGCAGGTGCTGAAATCTTTAAACTTGATAATAACGTGTTTGAGCCGTATGGGGTTGAAACACTGGGGCCCGAGTGCCTATCCAGTATCTCGGCAAATCGCCAAACGGTTGGTCAACTCTAGTCGTGACCAGAGGGCGGGCCTATTTCTCGGCCAAAGAATCAGCATTGCCATCCAACGTGATATTGCTGCCAGCCTTCTGGGTACTTTACCCGCTGACCCACGACGCGGACGAACTTCTGGACGCATTAGTTTTTTTTACTACTGTTGATACATGTAGGTCATAATGTAAAAGATTGTAAATCAAATAAAATTCTTATTTCTTTCTTCACAAGTTATTTGTATTCTATTATTAAAGCTGCACGGACTGAAAGTCAGACCAAAGTTACGAATTTAATCAGACTCAGAATAGTTTATGTCATCGCTCTGACAACGTGGTTCAGACAGCGTATTTTCTATTAGACAATCATGCCACACTCTTGAAAGAATAACTACAAATTAAAGTTCTAAACTATGAAAAACAGGTCCTTGAAGTTCTCATACAACCACAGTTTTCATTAACGAAGTAGGTATTAATTTGAAAAGTTAAGTAAAGCGTTACGTGGCTGAACAGATTTGCAATTCATTCTTAGTGCACAAATTAAAAATATATCTTTAATTTAAAGTAGGACACTTTAATGGAAAACAAAGGTTTACATAATTCTTCAAACCGTTCTCAAAGGGTGGAGTCGCCAGCACATTTATTTAATTTTAATCTAAACGTTAAGTAATAACTTTTACTTACAAAATGAAAGATTGCGTGTTCAGCTCGGTCGCAATTTTAAACAGAAATAATTAATTATGCACGAGCAAGTTGCTATTATTTATTAAAATTTGATAAACTTCTACAGAAAACTGCATGTTGACTTCATATTTTAAACTTAATACATGCAAATACTTTTACAGAATATAAAGAGCCTATTAGACGGTTAAGTATAATTCAAAATAAGGTTCCAATTTTAACAGATCAGATAAAAACAGTGTGGGAATGAAGCAGAAGCCTCAACCGATCGGTTACGTACCGTCCTTGTAAAAAACGAACAGTTACCGGTAGCCGGTAGGAAGACATTTAAAAAACCGTAGCAAATGTGAATACGATCTGTGAGCGGAGGGTGTAATGTATTCTGGGATTAACATGAATTGCTTTTCTTCGTAACCTATGGGTCGGCTCGGTTCGGCTTCACGTTTTGCTGGTCATCATTGAAGTCAAGTTGATTGGTAAAGAGAAACATATATTTATTAGACTGAGGTTTCATTTATTTTCACAATGATCATTAATTGTCTTAAGTATTGTAGGTACCTACTCTTGCAAAAACTGTCAATTTATATTTGCTTTAATCACCTCATTATAGTTTTGTGCATATTCAGAGCATGCTAAATTTATTTACTATTGAAATGTTGTATATGGTTTTTAGATTTTACCCGCATTGTAATATTAAATATTTAATATAATATACAGGTAAATATTTACAATTAATCAGTCAGATAATTAAATCGCGTCAATAATTACACTTTAAGTAGAACTGCAGCCGTCAAGTGGGTTAAATGAAATGCGTTAATGAACGTGACTTGATTTAAATTAATTTAAAATTTTACCGTTTATACGTGAACATAAATTTTAAATGCAACGGAGTCGTTGACATGACCTGACATCGGCGCCTGGCTGCGTTATATTTACGCAGGATATTTTAATTAATAATATAATTTGCAGCTTGCTATTTATGTATTTTAATATTCATTGTTTCATAACATAACATCACGCCTGTTATCCTCAAAGGGTTTGCACAGAGGTGTATCTATGTATAGTACACCTACAATTCGCCTTCCAATGTTTCATTATGTGTAAAGGTTTACATAATGTAAATTTGTGAAAAAATTAACTATTGCTAGGGTTGTGATAAAAGGTAGAGGTTGTAAATCAAAGTCCTAACAGTGTTTGTCTTTTGTTTCAGATCATTAAGCGCCATTTATCTCTTCGCTTCTTGGACCAGGTGAATATTTGTAAATCTTTACACAATTGCGATTTAAACATTCTTTTTTTCACTTCATCACACAAACATCAGTGTAGCCCTGGCTCTTGTAATAGGAGTTCCTGTATCACAAGAGTCAGATTATGAAAACGTCTAATACAATCATACATAGTTTCTCAAAGATTTAGAAAAATACAACGTCTGTAAAAGACAGGGCTATAAAAACCGTTTTTTTTTAAATGTAGGACATCCTTAATGTGTGTTTTATTTATTTATTTTTCATATCAACACGTATACGCTGTCAACAATAATTTAAAAGAAGATAATTATCTCAATATAAACCCAACGTGTGTCGGCAATCACTTGTACGTGACGACTGTGTTTAACTTCACTTTTTAGTGCTCACCAATGGCTAGAGGTGATCAACAAATGAATTTATCCCTGAGAACCGTGCTTCGTACGTGTTCGTTTGTCAGTCGAGTGACATCGCCCACGCCCCCGCCCCTAATTAGTACAGAAATAACGTCAAGAGATTTGTCAACTTCCGAGCCTTTCCGAGGCATTCCTTTGAGGTTAACTCCCACCGACGTAGCAACGCCGTCGAACGCACACTATATCTCACGCAGGTACTCAAATAGATCGTTAACTGACTGTAAAATATTATTTTGAACTTTGGGGTGGTCCGTGTTAATACCTCCATATTATTTAGTAACATCGCCAGAACAAATTAATCTTGATTGCCGAATCAAGTTCTCGTCTACGAAGTTTTGTTGTCCAAACTTCTTGATGGAAAAAGTTTAAATATACCTAAGTGCTTTGTTTTTAGAATCAAATTGTTGCCAATAGTTTAACCAAATTACTTTTCGCATCGCTTAATCTTTGTCACTTGCGCTTGCATTGAAATCTATTTAATTAACTTTAAAATTACGTGTTTTCTTCTTTGTTAATATTTCCCAAAGCTTATTTATTTTTAAAAGAAAAATATTCAAAAGCTGTTAATATTGGTAAAGAGATATTTTTGTTAGCTAGTACTGTCCACTCTTGGGAAAATGCCTTCCTCCATTCCTTCTACTTGTCTCGGTGTTGTAAGAGAGATTTGTTGTTCATAAAACTTTGAACTCAAACTTTTGCACCGAAACTGAAAGTTAGTCTGGTCCTTTACATTCGCATTATTCAAAATTTCGTTAAAATAAGAAGAAGGGGTTTTGCAAAAGTGATAAAACTAAGTTTTCCAACGTCAATATTACCAAGAGAAATTAATCTGAAGCTAAAAGGGAGCCCTCGAAAGTTATCTGAGGAAGCTGGAGCAGGCATGACCTCACAATCAAATGTCAAACAAAGTTTTATCAGCGCAAAGTTGACAAATAAATCCCCCGTCCCGCAAGGGAACTTTTCTCATAGTCGAGGCGACGAGACGTGATCCCACAGACTATATCGACCTCCTCTTCTTGACGTACGCAGAGCTCTTGTTTTTTGTTGCTACAATAATGGCTGCAATTTATTGTCATGTACCTTTTAGTTTGAGATATTTTTTACCAAAAAAATTCGACCATTTTTCAACTAAAGTAGCCAAAGATAAACACTTTTTACATGCGACAAGGGCCTAATTTGTGGATGTCTTCAATTATCTTAAAAACATGTCATCATGGTGGTTTCGATAATTGGCTAGCCTGTCGTACAAACACGCACGGCGCGTGGGGCAGCCGTGTCACGCCACTAATCCGGAGCCCCATAAAGTGTGTTAGACTGAAGACCCCACTCGGGGCGTCGAATGAGGAACGACTCACAAGTACGCCCACCTTGTCTCCTGTGACAACGTGTTTTCGAGGTTCACTCACTTATTACATTTTGTTAAAATTCTTTTTGTGAAACGCCTTCTGGATACCTTGTTAGCTCTCAATCTGAGAGGGATTGATTGGTAAGCTTTTTTACTGTTTGTCGCTTTGTCTAACTCTTTTTTTCTGCTTGATAGCTGTCAAAAACTAGTCCTGCTAGTTTATCCTATCATGTCTAATTTATTTACATATTATAATGAACACGGACAAGATGAACGAAAATAGAAGGTATATTTAAAGAATGCCGGGACAAACAAGAACATTCTTATTTGTACGGAAAGACGTCGAAATGTCAAGAATCCGAACTTGAAACATACTCGGAGTACCCTTTCAAACCGCTCCCTAACGAGCCAATGAGCAACTCCGCTCGGAAAGAAGATTCAGTAAACAGTAACTTACAAGTTTCGTGTTACATTTGAAGAGTTCATTACTTTGTATTGTTTAAACTCGAGTTAAGTATGCTTAAACAGCTGTCATTTGTCAAGTGCTGGCCAAAAGTGATGGATGGCACGGGCGTTTCCGTTCGACTTTTAAAACTGGGGACTGTGTTGTAATGGGCCAGTATTGTTATTTCAGTCGTCGGAAACGTAACGAACTAACGTATGGGAATGTTAAAAGTGACGGGGCACATATATTTTATAAGCGTCCATTTGTCTGGAGGCGCATGTGTGTCCGCCCTGTACGCTGAAATATTTACGAGGTATTAGCGCAACAAGAACAAATACGCATTCAAGATGCGTCTCGGAAGCCGGATCACAGGCGTCTTTTAGCGCTTCACTGATTTAACACCACTACAGAATTAAGCCTAAGTAATTAATGTCGCATCTCCTGCTATATTCGTATCTTTTGAAGTTAAGACATATTATATCAGTAAATTATTTTATGTTAAATGGTGCGTTATTGATCTTTGAATTGAAACATTATAACGTTCAACAGTTAAACATTATACGTCCATTATGACATTAGCTAAACGTAAACTGTTATATAAACGATACAATTTCCTCCCATTCGTTTGCTGTTAAGCTTGAAAATAGACGGTGTAAAATATACGTCCATTGTGTTTTTTATCCGAGTGAGTTCGAAGAAAAACTGTGCATGTTCGATCTAAGAGCTTATTTGCTTTTTAATTCGACGGACAAATGTGAGTGGGTACGAATTAATCCCTGACGCCTTGTTAAGGGTGATGTACGGCCGGTATTAACGCAGTAAGTAATTCAATTTCACGATGAAAATCTGTTTAATGAGCCTAAGTTAATGTGTCCACTGTTAACAAATAAAGGCGCAGCGCACTGACAAATTGCTTAATTTTATTAAGTGGCTCTCACTTGGGCTGAGTGCAGTGTTTGTTCACTAGGATGTGTTTACGAGACAACCCTCGCTCTATTCGCGGTTCATAATGTACAAATTCACTGAACTGCTATATTAGTCGACTGCGACAAAGAAACGGTAATGGACCCTCATATATATGCTAATAAACTTTCCAAATGCGTTTTAAATTAAAATAATCCCGAATTTATATGTAAATTTGTGACCGCACTTAGTCCTTCGCGGCTTCTCGTTCCGAAATCGATTACATTACACGGATTCGAGCTTAGATCCGACGTAGATAAGTTTAATGAAGGGTTTTACTAAAACGGAGATCCTTTGGTACAATCCACTCGATGGTGATTCTATCCGCTCTCGATATCACTCTTACCTAAAACAAAAGCACGAAATATAATTGTTGAAACGTCTGAAATATTTGGTGTATCGTCGCCGCGTTTTATGTCGGTCGGCACGAATGTAGTTCTATATAACAGATAGTATTAACGACGTTTTTATTTAGCTTTCCATTAGGCATACCATTATTATCTTAATTTTTATGTGGTTAACCTTTTAGTCGCGTATTATCTAATAATATAAAAGCTCAAGGCTGCGTTCACGAGACCACCCGCACATTCCGACTTGTATCGATCTAGATGTGACCGTATCCCTCTTGTGTCAGTCCAATTAGTCATGATTAACTTAAATTTATAGGGCTGTTTAATGGTCCATTAACGAACTCACTAGTATCTAACGACTTCTTATTGTGAAGCTACAATTCCATAAAACACTTTCGACCAATTAAACAAGACGTTGATATTTGATCCCAATACGTAGATTGTCACTCTCTATTAGAGTTTATTGCTTAAAAGTAATTGTATCAGAAATATGGTCGGATTAACTAAGACCTCATCCCGTAAATCACTAAAGACGCAACATTAAAAGAGGAAGGTGTGTTTTATATTTTTCTCAAAGAGAAAATGTTTAAGCTTAATTTGAGCAGACATTCAGTAAGGTTTAATTTCGTTGAGTTCGTGAAGTGGGGCGTTTTGTTTGAGATATCGCACATTTTGCCACGCTCGCCTCACTGTTTGTACGGATGGTATCTCACTACATTTTGAAATGCCGACTGTTAGGTTTTTGTATCAAATAACAAAACACGCGATCGCAGGCTTTTATTCTGAAGTTTAGCTGTTTGTATTTCGCGGAAAATGTTGTTATTTGGTTCAAATACCATGAAAGTGTAGATTTTCTGGTATTAATCAACCACGGTAACTTGTTTTCTTGTTATTGTTTATGTATGATTTTTTCCGCTAATAGACAGCCTAAGTGCTATCATAGATTTATTGTATTTTCTAAAGTTTAAATAAGTAAGTACCTGCCTACTCAAACTAACATCGCACGTGTGACCTTTGATTCCATTTTTTTTTCTACATTTTTTGTTTAAATTTGTTTTATTACGACCTTTGACATTTCATAACTTTATACGCCATATAATGGAGTTCAAGAATATTTAAAACTTAACGTTTTCATCGAAAAACTTTCTGACAGCTAATTTTATATAATGCTAAGCCTTTATTTTGGGCTTGGTAGATTAATGTTTAGACTTTAGTATAAATAGGTGCTATAATCGAATATTGTATAAACCACGTAAATGTAGACATGTAAAAATATGATAGCGTTGAGCTCCTTATGTATTGCATGATAAATGGCTTACAATTTATCCAGTGACAGCCAGTGAGGAAAGCTTTCGGTAACAAATGCTTAAGTTTCGAATGCACGCGACGTATGGATGTAGCGTAGCTGAAGTAGTGGGGATTGTACCACTTTAGACTAGCGCGATTATGTAAAATGTAATTTAAGCCCCGTTTTAGTGACGTCACACAGTAGTTATCAAATTAATGATCGTTTTAATTGCAGTTATGTGAGTTAAAGTGGTTCTACGTTGCTGATGAATTTGTATTTCAATAATTCAACAATTTTTAACCTGGTGGAAGTAAAACAGCGTCTAAATAATAAAATACGAATAAGGATTAACTAACAGATAATAAATAGCATTTATAAAAATATTTTTACAAAAATGTAGGTATCTAGATATCTGTGACTGTCCGTACGATAAATTTTGAGACTTGAGTTCTTAAAGAATAGAGAAATTTGTTTTTCCGTACTTAACGATTTTCTTGACGTGAACCATTTTTTAAGCAATTACCCACACAAGTTATGGTTACCAAACTAGCAAACAAACAGAATCAAGTTATAATTTAGAACAGAATAAGATTTAAAATATCTTTAAAATCTTGAGCACGTAAAATTTAAATGGCGGCCATAACTTACAAAATATTTAAGTGTCATTTATTTATAAACGGAAGGGTGGCTAGGCTCAGGCACCTTAGAGGAATGGTTCATTAATCACCACCCCTAATACCCCGGGCTAAACGAATATGTTAAACCGGAAGACGCTGAGAAGCCACCGACTTTTACGTTTTCAAACGTTGCCATAATCCTGATTCACTGAAACGACTCGAGACGGATATAAATCGTACCTATTCTGGAGTCCCGAAGGTCATTTGTACGACGATAATTTATGGAAGAACTTGTATATGTAAATAGGAGTGTAGGTATTTCTTAGCTATTTCGTTATCGGAATGGATAATCTTTATTAGGAATTCATTATTTCTGAGAAACGATTTTGTGTCTGAATGTGAAGCGAACGTTCGTTGTTTATGTGTTTTTAATAAATAGAAATATCTAGGAGGCCGATAAAAATATTTATATTGGAGCTTTTAGAAAAATCTTGTAGAAATAGATAAACGTAACCAGTCATGTGAATAAATACTAGAGAGATATAATTGCTTTTAGCTTGAGTGATTTCTACTGTAATCTAGGAGAGAAAATAACTAATATTTTACTTATTGAAATACAAAAATACAATCTAAGTACAAAAACGAATGGCTACAGAGAACTCTATTTATTTACTTACCGAAGTGTAGGTAGAATTTCATGATACATAATAAAATCAAGTTTCAAACAATCGTTCTAAAATACTCAAGATATCAGAAACGCCACGTTAATTAAATCCAGAATAGGAACACGCTCGAGCATTATTCACCGAAACAAATGAACGGCGCGCGACTGTTGACACATCGCAGCGGTCGCCGATCGCTAACAAATAACGACTAATATTACTATTAACTACTAGTATTGTGTTACGAAAACCAACAGACGGTAGTTAATCATACGTAATCTGACATCGATCTAAATCTAGTACAACGTAGATCATAATTAATGCGCTCAGTGGCCAGTGAGACGCCTGGCCGTGGTCAGGAAGCGTTTTGTCCGTATCGCGACCGCCATCTGTTGTAACCACCGTCAAATGTGTTTAAGCACCCTTAATTACCACTGGATGTTAGAAAAATGGAATAAAAATTGTGGTGATGATCATTAAGGTGTCTATCGATCCATCTCCTATATGGAAATTAAATATTAGGTTGGACGGTTTGGTTGGACAGTCGGACGGATGGGGTAAACATGTAAAAATATGTCTCTTTTGTCGTGTAAGCATCGTTTGTACTTTGTGAAAGATATTACTGTTTTTCTTCAACGTCAATAAAATTTCTCACTATGTACTAGGTAGAGGTACTCGATCCTTTATGTAGGTAAGTATCGTAATATTAAAACCTTAGGGGTTTGAACTCTTTCGTTACGAATGTTGCGTACACCTAAAGCGCCTTTGTAGTTCTCAAGTGATCATAAACATCACAGAAATAAGTGCTACACGTAAAGGATATCATCTAAATTGACAGGATTCTTTGAATGAATGATAAAATTGTATTTCCTCACATCAAAGAGTGAACAAAAAGTGCTGTAGCAGGATTCTTCATAAGCTCGTAGTCGGTTCACCTCGAGTTTTTGCTGTACAGAGGATTTCACCCTACAAAGTTGACCCTTCGTATCTCATTCGAGCCGTCTCGACAACCCCTGCCGTCAGGGGTTGTAAATCATAATTTATTTCACAAAGAAATTTCTTAAATAAACAAACTCATAGACGCAATTTTAAACAATTACTGTCTGAGATTTCATTTTAAATTATGCGATCATAATTTTGAATGAAAGATGATTTCAGATGTAAAGGCAGTATAACACTTGTGTATTTGTCGGCATTTTCCGGTACATTTTCCTTCCATTTAGACTTGCCTACACGAGCGTGGCTAAGGGGCGTTAGGACCTGGATCTGCTACAAGGTTGAAAAAGGGTTTTATTTTCCAGAATATTAAATAGTTTGGAAAGGAGTATTTAATATCTTGTTCGACATAACGAATGAACAGTGAGACCTTTACTTTTTGAGTTAAAATAATACAGACGCTGTTTGTAAAGATTTTTAATTAGGTGTATATATATTGAAGAATTTATTTTAGATATTCAAGTAATTTGTATATTGACAGTGTGAAAATAGTGACTTGCACAAGTTCACGGTTCAGGCCAATCAGTCAATAAATATTTCTCGCACATTTTCTACTTTTTTACAGAAAAAGGGAGATATACGCATGTCAATATAGAAATATGCGCAAAACCAACGCATTACGTATCTCTAACATTCCCGGAATTGTGCTGAACGTGAGCTGGGAGACAAATTTGTTCGCGCACACATTTTCCTTGAGAAAGGATACAAGAGGAAGAAATTTTCTTAAAGAGAAAACTTTTTGTACAAGAAACATGATTAGGTATGTAGGTACTTTGTCAGTATATAAATTGCGTGCCAATTCGAAAGAATGATAATGTCTCTTACACATAATATGTAGCTTATCCCCATAAAACGTAGGGTTTAAAAATCGAACTCCTGTATTATACAGTACTCAAAGTAAGCCTGTAGATAAAGCCGGTAAAAATATTGAAACACATCTAAGTAGGTACCTATAATACCGATCTTCGTGTTATTATGTTATTTTTTCATTACTTCGACTTGACACATTGAACGATCCTTTACTTCGCTGGTATCCATCTCACGAATCGCCCATGGTTTGCTTTATCCGTATGAAAAACTTATAAAAAGAAATGTGCGCAGAATTTCAAGTCTTCGGAATATTCGGTGCGATATTTACATAGGATCGTCAACCGTCACTACGTAAGCAATATGTCAAATATTTTCTTCTGAAAGTTTTCTTTTACATATGGTATTGTTGCTACTTGTGTCTTCTGGCCGTCCCATTTTCAGCCAGCGAAAGTTTGCTCTCAAACAAAAAAGCGGACTAAGAGCTAAGAGCGCTTTATTATTTACTTTCAGAAATTGCGTGCAAATTCAAAGGTACATAAACAAAAGCGCTTTTTATAATTCATTTGTTTCTGCGCGACAAAGGGCCAGTGTTACCTGCGGCGAGTAAATACTCGGATGTGAGAAATAATAATTCGCTTTTCATTTTGTTTCTTCATTGCGAGGCTGCTCAAAGACTTGAGGGCCATCGATGGTGGAGTGGCTCATACTTTATTATTGGGAAATGTAAAATGAGGTCGCTTTTATCGGTACACACTCGGTCCTTTTGCGTACTGAAGGTACACACAGATAAAGTCACTTAGTCATTCATGAATCATTAAAAATACCTAAGCCTGATGGATGAGTATATATTGGGACCTTCTTGGAATTATATCAGTGCGAAATTAGCTTATTTGATTGATCGTAAATTGCTTTCACATTAACATTTTAAGTTCAAAAGTGCAGTTAATTTGAGGTATTTAGTATTGTATATCTCGGTCATTTTTTTTAAGAGTTACTGAACCGAACAAAGGCATGAGTAATGAAAAATTTAAACGTTATTCAATATAATTATTACCGTTGGCCAACGGATAGAGGCACAGGCCACGAATATGTTATAGTCTGTCTTAATAGTACCAGAATAATAGCCATTCTATAAATATTAATATCAGACAGTGACCGCTCCACTCCAATAAATAACGATTGATATTTTTTATACATATTCAATTAACTCTCAAACTATCAATTACAATTGGAGTAGCCATATTTTTTGTTTAGACAACCGCAAAAAAATCTAATAAAGAGAACTGAATTGTAACCGGATCAACATAATAATAGACTTGCGTTTCGCTATAATGACAATAAACACGGTTATTAAATAATATGTAAAATGAAAATTACAGGAGCTCGTATATAAGCCGCGTGACACAAGTGTCAACGTGCCGTGACAGCTACTATCACGTGTCTCCGACATTTCCGTGCGTAAAATCCGTAACAATATTTTCAGAACACGAAACACTGCGGAAAAATCCCGTCAATATACCGCGAAACATCACAGATGTATATTATGGGCGATTTACATGTATTAGGACTAACGTGAATAAGAATAATTGAAACAAAACGAGTGACATTTTCTTTCGTATCACGCGATTCGTACAGATTACGGTGGGCTCTGTTTCGTGGTAAATTACGATGTGGCCTCTCAGTTCTTAACGCCACATAATGTCACGTATTTTATTATTGTGAGATTAACTAACGGAATACATTAGACACATCTACATTATGCATGCCACCTGTTATTTGAGAAGTTATTGCAGTCAATTTATTTAAAAGAAAATGCTCACAGTTATTTTGTGTATTCGATATGGCGGGACAAGGCACTAAGCTTATACAGCTTTTAATTTGTAAAACGTAACTCACAGAGATACCATTTACATTTTTATGAGACGTTTAATTATTCAGAATTAGGAAACTATTAAGTAAATTACAAAAACGAATGTTTTAAACTGTTATTAAATAAAATATTTATGTAACTAAACGGTTAGTCGTTTATCAGCACAATTTTTATTTAATAATAAAAACAGAACATTAAATTAGAAAAACGTAAACACACATAATATTAATGTAAAACACAGACGTAATTATTATTTAACATCTTGAAGCTACAGTATATTTTAGGATACACTATCTAATTGCCCCACAAATAATAATCAAACAGGAAATAATATGATTGAAATACGCTATCACATACGCTGTCAAACCTATAAATCTAAAGAGTGTATAATTAGAAACGTTATCAAAGGTTCAAGAGCCGTTTAAACATCAATGTGGATACATTATTCACCTTGTTCTAATTCAGCAAATAAAGCCCTGCGCAGACGAGGGATTTTTGTCGGGGTAGTTGTTGTTCCGTTAAAATAGATCAGTTACAATTGCATGGATTAAAAGTGAAGAAAGAACGTGATGTCCTCGAAAAAAATTGAAGTAATTCTGCCAATCCAACGTACCTAGGATGTTAGTCTACGGGGCTAAAAAGTGCACCTATGCACTATAAAATTCTGGCACACCGTGTTCAAGTCTAAGGTAAGTCTTCAGTGGACAAAAAAATCCCAATCCCTGATTTTTGTCTTCCGCGGGCAAAACTCTGTCGTCTGCGAAGGCCTTAAGCCAGGAAATACTCCGGTTCGGTCACGTAAGGGTATTCAACATTTGTACCTTACTTCGGGCAATAATTGAAATAAAGCAGGTGACATTACTACGGTTTGTCACGCACCGTCTGATGTATTGTGCAGCGTTACGCAATGTTTCCGGATCCGCAAGATTATAGCCGCTGATGATATTATTTAGAGAATTTAGACTTAGTGTGGTTTTTTGTTTTTGAAATGTCTCTCTCGCCATCTTCATACTCCTGCCTTCATCCCAATTTATTTGGTCGTCTTTCGTCTTCATCTTCCATACTTCTCTTTTGTTCGTCATCTCAGTAGTGATATGTCTCTCTGGGAGAAAATACTCTCTGTACATTTGTGTGCTTCGAGCGGCAAATAAAATGTTCTTACGCAGTTCAATAATGTTGTTTTTGTCGACCATTTTCGGCTTTCGAATTCCTAGAAGTGGCCAGGCTGTTGGCAACGTCTGTTACTACGTCGCGTTGTTTTCACACTTTTCTCACTTATGATAGCAAAAATAATTTCTTTTAGTCGCAAGTTTATATCGGAATTCCTCCCCTAAAAGCTTTTAGTCGTTAAAACGGTACAACATTACTTTTAAGGCAACACCTGATTATAACACAATCGGTGAACATAAAAAGAATATTTGCGGCCGATAAAATTAATGATATCAATTAGTATTCTCCGTCAGCGATGGCCATTCGATTTTTACAAAAACTCATTTGGATTTTCTTATCTTGAAGATATCTTTAAGTGGTAAAACAGACCTTAAGTTATCTCACATATTAAGGTGATAAGATAAGGTAAAAACACTCCATTAATTATGGTGAAAGAGCTTGTAATCACAGGTGACGCCGATGGGGCAGGCCCTTTACTTGCGTAATTACTACACGTTACGACTAATGCAATACGAGCCTAAAATAAGGCGTTACTTAGTCGACATAAGTCAAGAGTTAGCGCCGTAAACCTGAAAGTACTTGATGCTTGTTATGACGACATTAAACGTAATTAAGTCTTGTGACATCTTTGAGAGCTTCAATCAAAATAACATTTTCTAGATACTTAATGCAGGCATTATGAAGTAGATATGTAATTATGTGTCCATTTCAAAATGAAATGACTACTTGAGTAATAAAATAATTATTTAAAGTGTCAATGTTATATGTTCGAGCTCACAGAATGTGATTGCAAGATACCTAGTATGGTGAAACGGCACCTACTTAAAGCTTATTAAAATTATACAGTGAAGTGGCTGCTCTAAGAGCCATTTAGGTTAAATGTTCATAAATATTTATCCCTATTTCAAATCATTGGAATTTCAAAACCTTCCATTCAAGGATTATCACGAACACTTTACAGATAGGATCTCTCTTCGGTACCACATCCGTCGCAGACATGAAGCTTGACAGCCTAAATAATGGAGCCAATTCATTAACCGATCTCTCCGCGGAAGACACGATGAAATTTTAGACCTCTTATTGTTAGGGCCCGGTGCCATTGTCGACGCCCCCGAGGCAAGTTCACATGTAGCCAGGCCCTTTGTCCTTCAGATCTGTCTCTGACGTCGGCCTGTTAAGATAAATGAAGCTTTCAAAATTATATTCAATCTAAATGACGAGGATTACGTGCTTGCAGTTTCTGATAGTGACATTTTATAAGCATAAAATGTATTATGAATTGATATACTTGGGTGACAACAGTAAAACTCCTAGACCATTAAATCGATTTTGCAACTATTATTATTATATAGTCGTAACTACGTTGACTCAATTGACATTTGAATCTTGAACTTCGATATTGAAATACAGACGAAAGACACAAAGTTTGATTCGAAACCAAATGATTTCGTAGACTTAAAATGAGCAAAAGTTGGTCGTACTTCAAACTCGGACTATTGTTTTAGGTTTCAGAATTTGGAAGTCAATTTGAATTGATATAGATTCGGTCTATCAACTGCTTTTTAATATTTTTATAAAGGGTAGACATAGCAAGCCCAAGTTCGATTTGCGAAACTAAATCGTAAGTTAACGTGACTCAGTTTGTGAAAGCAAAACACGAAATACAAGCAAAGCCAGACGTATCAAAGAAAACTTATAAGGGAATATAAATAAGGTAATTATTTCGAAATACTTCCAACTAGTATCACGGAATATTATAATCGTTTAGTCACCTCGTTGAATAGTTAACGAGAATTGGGCATTTAAAAATGTGGACAAAAAGTATAAAAAGCTCGCTCGTCAAGAATGTTTCCAGTTTTTGGAGGTCTTAGAGAAATGGTGGAGCTAATAATGTGCTACAGTTTTATGGCGGAAGCAATAAAAAATAACAAGCAGAAAATATATCTAGATGTAAGTTCACCCAGCAGGTGTCAAGAAACAGTATTAGTTGTTGAATTATCAACATGATTCACACCAGCTTACAATCCCTAATTGATGATCGGCTGGAACCGGTCTGAGTCGTCTCAACGGCTTATCCCATTTAAAATCAATGGCGCGATAACGTCCTCATGCATATTCGTCTACATAATCGTAATCCAAATGAACGATTAGAGTCTCGTGCGCAGTGTGGGCGCGGATTAACCTTCGCTCGAAATTTACTCGGCTCGCCCTACAAAATTAAAAAAAAAAAGCTTTATCTATGTACCGCCCGCGTAATTATAATGCCGTAAGTCAGGTGACGGGGCTTTTTACAACGAATTAAGCCGCTATACAAACACTTATTACAGATGTGTATCACGTTCTGGCACAGTTTTTTTATTCATATTACAATGCTACGCTCAACGTTCAAGAATTTGTGTACGCGAACTTGTGTATTGAAATTTTGTGATTGCGTAGCGATCAAATATGTATATGTTAAATGTGTTGTGTTTTACGCGAGAATAAATAAAGGAAAACGTACTTTCGAAGTTTGGTATAAGATTTTTATAATGGCCGAAACAATTATGAGTAAAACTACATTTTAGGATAGAACTATAATTTAAGATGCAAAGTAGAAACTTGATTGATATAGCAAGAATTGTTTCAGGCACCTACAAAATATTTGAAGGTCCTACAATAGGGTTTATATCCCTGTTTAATTCCGTCCGTACGTACAGTTTTAAGCTTAGGCCGCCTCCACAGGTCGTCTGCCTAGTAAATTCATTACTTAATTTAAAATGCTAATGGCCTGTCGTCTGGACGCCAAGCAGATGAATAATGTAATGAAACAACCGATTCCGATCTCGAATTCTACGATGATTGAAGTCCCCCGTACTTATAAACAAATGGATTGAGTTCACAGTGGGTGGAGCAGTAGTCTACAAAGCCTTCTGGATTATCTGATCTAGGTCGCTTTACAGATTTTCCAATTACCCAATACTTCTAATATCCGAAATACGAGCGCTCGACTCGAGAGAAAGATTTGTTTTCTTTTCGGATTTAATTATTTTTCTACTCGTTTAGCAATATATATTACCAATACCATTTATATAATTTTGTTACATTATCTAATGAATAACATTAAAACAATATTTATATTGATTATTATGACTATCAGGTTTTTCATTTCCGAACAATAATAAATTCGAACGTCCATCATTATATTTTTCCAATTTGATAAATATTACCATATTTCAGTTTGATACTCTCGACAGGCAGTCACATTAATCGTAGAACTTTTAAACACGTCTAATATAATCCGTTGAAAACAAACATTTACTTCATAATTGACTGAATATTCAATAAATTATCTGTGGTGGGCTATTATTTATGCTACAACACGTAGACGTAATTATAGCTTATGTGACAGTAGGTTATCATTATCAAACATGGGACGTAAATAAACAGTAAATAGGTATAAAAGCGTTGATGTATTTGCACCTTGTGTAGGTGTAATTGTGTGTGTTGGATACGTAAAGTGCTTTAATGACGGTTGCTCACTGAGGCGGCTGTCAACGTCGTCACAGTGACGTGTCCGTGTTTATTAAGAAATATGTGACGTTTATTGTAAGTCAATAATCCCGCATGTGGGTGTCGGCCCTATTATCGGTCAATTGAGGCGGTCAAGCTCTCACACGCTCAGGACACACTAATCAGTTGACGTATGCCTTCCTCGTCATATTGACATTACGACATTTTTATATCACTTTTATTATGTCGTCTTTGCTTCCATTATGTCTAACGATGTGTTTCTTCTTTTTCAGAATTGGACGGATAGAGTGCAGTTTAAACATGTCATAAGGTATTTTGTTTCTTTCATTATTTTCATGTTAAGAAATTAAGCTGAATGTGAGGTTTTGATCCGTTACAATTTACAGAAAAAAATATTCACATGTACAGTCACGAGCACCAATATGTAAACACTTTTCTAAATTTAAAAGTAATTTTCGCGAGAAATAACGATTGTAACTTGGAGGTAGATTCTATTTTATAAAAATATGAGTTCCAAAATGCTACGTTCGTAACAACATGAAATTTTAATCAGAATAGTAGTAGAAAATCACTTTGAAAAGTTGCTGAGTGTTTACATATATTAGTGGTCGTGACTGGACTTTATTTAAAAATGCGAATTCTCTAATGGATATTTCATTAACAACAGCTGACATAGCCTTTGACTTAGTTACTATATTATACATACTTCTCTATTACAAGAGTTAAGAAATATCCGCCTCTGAAATAAAAAGTTACAAAAGATACAAGTTCATTGTAATGTTGCGAAAACACTGGTACAGTAAATAACTTTTAAAAACCCATAAAAGTTATAATGGTCCTTACGGGTAATTCCTGACAAAGTTATCCAGGTATTTTATTAAAGCTGAAACAAGAGGATTTTCTAAAACATAAAACTTTCAACTTCATAAATAATAAGTATCGCATTGAAGTCAAACATAATGGAGAATATAGAATAAGTTCAGAACAGCCACTTGATATTGATGCGGTGTAAGTGCACAACTTTGATTTATTCGCAAACTCTCTGAATAATGTTAGTCTAGCCCTTATTAAATCACTTCATTGTAGAATTCAGCTATCAATTCATGAAATTTATGAGGTTCTAGCGATCCACTAGAGATACGCATACTAGTTCACGGTAACTGCGAATCTAGAATGGAAATTAAGTGTAACGACTCTACGCACAAGGAGGAGGAGGAGGTGAGGAGCTCGTGGCTAAATCATAACAGCCGCTCGGATCAATCCTCAGGTTAAGCTGCGCTTGGATGGGTGACCACCCATTACATACCGAGTTTCCTCCGTGCCTCGGAAAGCACGTTAAGCCGTTGGTCCCGTCTGTCATTAGTAGATATTTGACAGTCGTTACAGGTAGTCAGTGGCCCGAAAGTCCGACAATCAGTCTTACCACGGGGTATCGTATTACCCAGTACTAACTGAGTTGTGGAGGTCAGATAGGCGCTCCATGTAAAATACTGGTATTCAGCTGCATCCGGTTAGACTGGAAGCAAGGCTAGGCATCTGCCTTCATCATCTGATGATGACAGTACGCATTACCCAGTTTATTACTAGGCATCAGTATCTACATGTATGTTAGTTTTATAATAAAGTCATCATTAGTATTAATGAAATAATAAACCCGAACAACTTTACAAAGACATCTCTTGGGAATATCTTCATTCAATTAGAAATCCTATCAGAGCATTAAGTATTGTTAATATTCAATTCCACAGCAATAAAAATAAAATATTCCCCATAATAATACTGCTTCTATATTATATTTTAAATAACAAATGAAATGTTTATAAACACGCCATGACCACAAATACAATTCGATTAATTGAAAAGTTTAATTACACCTAATGAAATAGCCAATCATACGGCTAATGCCGATAATAATAAAGTAGCAACCGCCATCAAAAACCACAAAGCAGTAATTTCAACTAATACCTTGTATTAAAATGTCTGTACATTCATAGCATCAAGGACCAGTGTTCAGTGTTACGTTCTATGAGTTTATCCTAGTCTCTTCTAGTTAATTAAACAACCAAATAATTATATATACCCAATTTTGAACGCAGCATATCATAGCATAATTATTGGCCTATAATATTCCCACTACAGGGTCACAAGCCCCCTGCGTTCGTGTTCGTGTGCGTTTATATTCGGTGCTCAGCATAAATACAAAACAGAGCACTAGCTCTGCGTTGTTTAACGAAAACAAGCAGCGCTCCTCTTATAACGCTACTCGGAAAAGCCCATGGAGTCAATTGTCGCGTCTGTGTGCTTCGATAACAGTTATTGTGTGGTTGTTGCCGCCGCGTATTTGCCGTGGACACACGGCTCCATGGCTCCACGGCCCGGCTCCACGCCGCCTCGCCCCGGGCACCCGGCCGTATGTCAACCGCTCCACTGCAGATTATGCTCTAATCCCCTTTCTCTCAACTAAGCCGCTTTCATTGCTTTGTGCTGAGAATGTTGCCGAAGCCCGTCAAGTGGCCCGAATCTGTTTAGACCCTGTGATGTATATTGTACGCGCCACTACACAACTTTATTGAGTGATAGTTGTACGCTTCGCTAAATTATTATCATCTCTGCCTTTTGCCTCAGGGCCAGGCCCAGGGCGAGGCCCAGGCCTAAGCGCTCTGTTTTCGAGATTATTTATTGTTCAGTAGGTAATTTATGGGCAGTATAAAATATATTCTATTACTGGACCAGGAGATATATATCTACGACTGGCAAGTCCCGTTAATTGATTCAGTCTGTGTCTTGATATTGCAGACAAACAAGCGCGCACTTATAATATTACAAGTGGATTAATAATAATTTATAAGATGTTTCTGCTCTGCTCGTACTTCTACACGCAAAGTAGTAATTAAATATTGTTCAGATTGTTTAATATCGAGAATACTTCATCTGTTCAATAAAATAAAAGCCTTAGATAAAAATAAAAGGAGTTTAGACAACTTTGTACTTGAAAATTTTTAGCTGAAAAAACATTATACTTGACTGGAATTCTCCTTAAATTTCTTTATTATTCTTTCGATACCTTTATCAATAAAGAGTCGAAATGTAGCCGATAAAGTGAGGATATTATTGGAGTAACAATTTCAATATTTGACTTTGGCATAACAAGTAACTAGTCGAATTGAATTACCTGTCTTGGAACCCAAACAACTGACTGCGTATTTTGACTTAGTTCTGTAGACCAAAATTTGATCATCTAAGTTACTTACTATTGTTTTGTCTAGCTACATTGCGGCATCGAATTCGATCTATTATTGTTTCAACTTGATGCTTATTTTAGCAGTTGTAGAACTAAGGCATGTTATCTCGAATCTCATATTAGCTTGTTCACAACTGTTTTATTTCTAAACTGTAAGTTTAGAAATAAAACAGTTGTGTGTTTCGTTGACTTACGGAATATATTCCGTGATTTTCGACTATTGAGAGTTTTGTGATCTATAGGGAGCTTTACAATAGTTGCAAATCACGGAAGATATCCCATAAGTAACAGTGTAAGTTTAGTCAACCGTGAAAGTTTAAAACAGTGTTTGTTTGACTTCTAAAAATAAACCTAATAAAATCAAGTGATTTAAACAAAAACCCAGAAAGATCAACGAAACAAAACGCTAGCACAAATTGGCAACGGTACACGAAAAAGACATTTTTCGCGACATCACGTAAAATAACCTTCGCGTAACAAAATGTCAAGTCGTAATCGATGGAGACCTAATGTGGGTTTAATGTGGGCCGAGCCGAGACGCGTGCCCCAGCATCGGCGCTCGAGATTACGCTATAAACCGCTTTCTTTGTGCCTAAGTCACTCCGGCGTTCTCTGGCTAAGCTGAGGACGCCATTTGGCGAATCAATTGCGATTTATTGTGCTCTGAGCGCATTCCACATGCCACTTTATTAAATTCTTTGTTGCCATACATCCGTATACGTACATATACGTAAACTTCGATAAACAACTATTGGTTCTCTGAAATCAATGTTTTGAAAGTTATGTATAAAAACAGAAAATTTGTTTAGAAATCAAACACCATAGTGAATCGTAATAATTAACCTTCGACCTATCCCAAGTTTAGCTTTTGCGTAGGAAGCTTTAAAAGTTTTACTATGTATTATTGGGGTCAAAAGGTTGAACAAATCTAAATAAATAAACTGAGTTGTTGATTTTGCTAAACATGAATTATTTTAACAATATTTATTTTCTGAAAATAACTGATTTTTGCTTGATCGTTATGCTGTAACACATCACTATCGACTCTGTTGTCCGTCCGGTTCAGCATAGCTAAGTCAGCTTACAATCTAATTCACAATATCCACAACCAAATTATCAATACATAATGTACTTATGCAACGACCTCATCCTGACGTCACGACAAACGCAGACATGACAGTTGCGGCTCTCCGTTAATCCAGACATCTGACAGAGCGAAATCCTCGATCACAATCCGGCCTGATCCATTGTCACTTGCACCACAATATTACTTAGTACTGACACTAATAATGGGAGCTAATATTATTCGAGAAGCAGAAATGGCTCAGGTAATGTTATCCGAGATTTGCTGATTTAATGTGAGTTCCGATAATTGTTATTTCAATACGAATATCATTGCAGAATTTCATACAATAAGGATTGATATTTTGTATTTCTAGAAAGAGGTTACGCGAATTGGTCTGCGGTAGTCGATTCTAGGAATTGAGGAACGTCTTGGTAATACAATGTTGTGCAAATAAACATATGCTTGTAATTTGGGAAATCGGAGGAAAAGGATGTCATAAGTATGAAATAAAGAGAACGAAGAGAACGTTACTATGCCAAATATGAGTAGGTGAATGAAATAAATCTATATCACTTTTTCCACAGCACAGCTTTTGTAGGGATTTTTGTGTATAAATAGATAATAGACATACAGTTCAAAAAACACAGTAGGAATGTAAAACGAAAGTACCAATAAATACTATTGTAAATTGTACAATAACCTCTAATTATATTTATGGGTTACCAGTAACGAAATTCGCATCAGTCCACAAATACATGGTTAAATTTAAGTTTTGACGAGTTAGGCGAATATAAATGTACTGAACAGCAGAATTTTTTTTCGCGATTTCAGGGTTGGTCCCATAGTAAAAGTTGTTCGTTATAATGAGTACAATGACCCCTTAAGAGGATTAAAACGACTTAACTTTAACCATGTAAGTACATATGTATATCCTTCTGAACCTAATGATCGTAAAACTCGTACAGTTTCAAATTTTGGCGGAAACATAATTATGGAGGTCTATAATAGATATGACGGCGTAAGCGATGGCTGAGCGATAGCGCCGTTGTCATTAGGGTTCGGTGGTACCGGGTTCATGATGAAATGTTAAAATAATAGTTTCGATTTCGGTACACAAAAATCACAGTTTATTATTTAACACAAATTTACATTAAATAACACTAACAAATAATCTCCACAAAATGGGCAAACGGACAGTTTCGTTCTGAAGGAGTGACTTGGTTGGAGTTCCGAGCAAAAGTGATCTCGGCACAATCCCCACTCTACAAAACGACTCTGTCCACGTGCCGCCATTAAAACAACATCTGACGTCACGGCGTTTACCCCTACTACAATGGTCAAATCAGCAACTTGACGTGTAAAAGTTATCTCTTTCTCCGACAGATATATAACTGTGTTGTGAACTTATAACACAATTCTCATCACTTCAGTCGACAATTGATTGGGTGATAGTAGAAACTATTTGTTGTAGCCAAGGTCTTGTGACATCTGGGCATTTCCGTCGTGAGAGAGAATGGCATCAACGAATAATTCTTTCAACGCAAACAGTAATTTAGTTTCCGTTTTTACAAAGCTCAGTTATTTGTGAAACGGCCCGGTAGGCACACGTGCATGTTATTTTCACAGAAAGTTTATTCTGTGTTTTGTTATCCAACAAAATTTAAATAGAAATAACACCACATGTTGGACTCAGGGACGCGTATCCTTAAAATTTGTTTGTCTTAGTCCCAGGAAAAACAAAGAACATCATGGACCGTTACGTGAGAACTTTTATCTATTATTCTGTGTTCTGTAATATCCAAACAGCAACTGTCGGTTGGTGATGAATATTAATCATTATTTTAGTGGCTTGTCCGTCAAACTGTAAACGTCACTATGTTTATTGTTATAGTTAACCGTTTGGTAGCCAATGGTTCTATTTAATTTGTTGTCCGTCTATTATATACAATTGAGTGATTGAATTATATTAAATGAAAGTTAACGAATATTGTTTTGCTTTTCAGGAAGAATTCACGAAAGTTATACACGGTTTAAGGTACTAAGCGACATCGACGTAAAAATTTGTGATCATAAAAATTTCAATGGTCGATCTAGAATTATGTACTGAAATTTATGGTCAGTTTGCGCGTCGAAGTGTATCATCCGATATAAATTTCTCACTTTGTTGTGCACCATATAAAATAAAATAAAAACATAAACAATCGGCGGTCGGCGGTTATCACACAGGATATCTTACTGATAACCTTTCACCTTTGGATGGACTTTAAGAGAGAATTTCACTTAATTTAGAGGTCCAGTGTCAGATTCTGACTGAATAACATCGGAAAGACCATAACTGTTGCAATAGTGACTACATGCCATTCCCATCGCAATTCTGACTCCATACATCAAGCATTTGTTCCCTTTCAGTTTCAAAGTAAAAATGAAAGTATCACTGATTTTTAAATGAAATAATAATAATTACTGTAACTGTATAAAGCGTTGGAAGTGAACTTAATGGCGTAGCTTCCGGCGTGCGCCCGCGCGCCCCCAGCCACGGAACTTCAATTTCCGCTCCAAAGCTGATTTTCCCTTTATGACAGCAACACTGCTTCTATTTATTTACTTTTTATTAAGATGCTTATTGACAGAATTTCGTATTCAATGCTTATACAAATTAGGAAGGATCGGAATGATGACGAAGACTGTCAATTCTTTGATATAAGAGGGGTAAGACTGAGTTTCACGACACTATCCATCGGCATTTAGACATTTATACGACATTAATGTCAGATTTAAAATTTAACGTCATGGTAAATAAGCTCTAGCTCATTTAAATTCAAAGCTAAACTAATACTAAAACATTTTTTTTGCCTTAGCACTAGTAGACCAGTTAGATATCCTCATTTGACCAATTTCCTGTACGATATTCGATCGACGAGCTGACCTGATCCTACAAGACTACTTTACTTTTTTTAGATTCATTTCTATCATTGATAAACGTGTTATAAGAAAAACTTTTTACAAAATAATAATAATATGATAATAAAACTTCAAAAAAAAAAAAACATTAAAACAAAGTGGAAAATAACTTTACTTTCGGAAGTCAGTGACTATTGTTGGTTTCATTGACTTTTTTGACACCGACTTCCGAAAGCAAAGTTATTTTCCTTTTTTTTTAAGGCTTTTATTTTTTTTGCAAAAAAGTTTTTATTTTATTTTATTTAGTTATCTTATCACACACACAAATCCTTGTCAAGTATCAAATTTACATTTTTTTTTACTTGGACGATATATTTTTTCCGCTATTTTGATTTAAAAACCAAACTACTGAACCGATTTTAATGAAATGTCTATGGGACCAATCGGAAAGGATATCCTTTCAGATAAAAGATTTTTTTTTTCAAATTTGTTCATAAATGACAAAGAAATGAGATAAGAAACACAAAAAAATACAACCGAATTGAAAACCTCCTCCTTTTTTTGAAGTCGGTTAAAAATGACCAAAACAGTGGCTTGGTCTTTTTCTTAGAAGTTCTTTTTCTCATTAGAACGCAATTCTTACCAAAGGAAATTTCTTTCACGAGTTCATTGACGTATGTATATAACAAACGTCTGTCCAAACAATCTTGACCGTTTGTCGCGCGACATATCTACTAATAATATTCGTAGTAATACACACACATAGTCGTCCGTATACTCATTCCTCTGGGCACGAGTATAAATCTGTCGTGAGATCGTGTATTAATCGTCGTATTTGGTGAATAAATTTACTTTTGTTTGAGTTTGCTTTTGCTTTGGCGTTATTTATTCAGTAGGACGACCCGAGGCCACAGTTGAGATATACTCCGCTGTTTACTTAACATTTTCGTGCTGCCGACTGTTCTCCCCACGTTTCCACCGACTTGAATTTATCAAGTATTTAGTTTGGTATTATTGAGGGTACCTTTCTTATTGATTTTTCTTGTCTTTGTAGTTAATAAATTGTTGTTTTTAGTTGTTCGATTGGAGTATTTTGTTCTCGTTTGCCAAATTTCTCCAATTAAAAAAAAGAAACAAAAGTAATTTTAAAACAGCAACGAACAAAGAACAATAGCAATAAAACTTTGGTAAAACGTAGCACATAAAACAATTGACCTCTTTCACGCAAATTTTGCTAGAAGTTGCATTGCGGTGCATAGCACACGAATACTAACAGCTTTATTTATTTTATTGACGCCCTCACAATGTGGCCTATAAGTTATGCTATTGATGTGTTTACGATTTGTGGTATATTTCGCTGATGGTCGTATTCCGAGGCAGCCTGTTGCGTGGGCTCTGATTTACTGCGATCGATCGCGCGACAATAGGCGTCTCCTGGCTACAGGACTACTGCCCACACTGCGCTTGTTTGGCGTCGTTATAAAGTGCTGAGGTGTCTACATTGTCATCTTCAAGTCGCGAGGGAGTTGAAACTCACATTTTATACAGCAAAACTACGAAAGGAATACATTTTTCAAAGAAAACTCTTTAGTGTTATTTTTATAAGAATGGACCACCTCAACGTGCCCTGTGGGTGTCCTGAAATTACTAGATTATTCACGGGTACAGCGGCACCTGTGTAGTTACTAATGCTATCATTCTGCGCAGTCTATGAGGCATGTTGATTATAGCAATATTACTCAGAATGGCCGGCAGTAGCTAATAGGAACGGTTCATGTTCAACAGTAATCAATTACATGGCGGTTTGATGATGATAAATTACCATATCTGGCTAAGTTATTGCCTTATATACCAAAAATAATATAAACCCGTAATGTGGATGAATAGAAAAAATATGAGTTATCTAATATTTTACGGCAACTAAAAAGGTTTACGGGAAAAGTTCAAATAATACCAAAGTTATTATTTGATTAGTACTTAATCAAATTACTTTTTTTATTGTTGTATTCATTTACGCATGAGGGGTAAAGTTATGTAATACGAGTCCTTTTATATTTCTTTACATAAAAAGACAAAAGTAAGAGGTTTTATTTGACTCACGAACTTTAATACGAGTATGTTTCCGACGGTACAGAAAATTTTGGTGCTCTTTTATTTCGTTAGCTTTATAAAGTACTATGTGAGTTGGAACAACTTTTCCTGTCAGTTGAGCAAATCCACGGAATCCTAACTGCATCACAAACCTGCAAGTTGGCTTTAACTGAAGCCACACCACCATTTAACTTCCCCCTGGGAATTTCGCGACAAAAACAAAACAGAATCACCATAAATAACTGTACTTTATATATGTATTTACATATAACATTCTCGCAACAAGCAGATAGAACACTTCCTGTGTACTCCACAATGAATGCATTTCCATAATAAAGAAGTGGACGAAAACAATAAATAATTGGCAACGTTTTATTTCGCTCGTAACGTCGAATATAATAAGGAATTGCAACACCTATTTCGCATTCGGAATTAAGAATCACTCTTACTGTAATGAACGAACGGGGACGCCATTAAAATAGCGGATCATAAATAATTCAAGCGCGGGTTTGGCTTCGTTTCAAGACATTTCCACATTAAATTTCATGAGATGTTCATTTTTCTGGTGAGAGACGCGTGCGCTCGTGCGCGCCCGCCCTGTCGCCACCGCTCGCTAGCCCTCCAGCCCGCCACCACCGCGCCTCGCCGCGAGCACAGCGACAAGTCCACTATTTCACAAGTAATTGACCGTTTTGTCTGATTACCAGACCCGTTGGCTCTGAAATTGTTCCATTCCACTGACATACAATCTTTTCACAAACATTTTTGGACGCAGTCAATACTAATAAATGTTAAAACAACGCTTAACAACATAACCTTAAACTTTCCTCGATTTATTTTTTACAAACGACAACAATGCGCAATCCTCAAACAATTCCGTCTTAAGTATTTCCAGTCGTGGTGGAAGAAATCTTATTTGTTCGTTTTGTGTCGTCGCCTGAACCGCCGGGAGCGGTGACGGTGCCCACTTGGTTCATTTTTATTTTTACGTCGTAAACCAAAGTCTACGAGTTATGATCGTTGATTTATATGTTAATGGTCTCTGCAGCGACTGTCGAAATTTCATTTAGTCTGGAGCAGCGAGTGGAGTCCTCATACGAGTGCTTGTTACTTCATAACCGAGGGTTCCACGGCCGTGCGGTGACATTGTGGAAACGGCCATCCATCATCCTAGTATCAAAATTTGAAGTTGACATAAAGTGGATGAGAAAATGATTGATGCGTCGGCGACTCCCCAAAGCCATTGGCACTTACCGAAACTAAAGCATTAATTGAATAAACCCTTCATAATTAGGTACGTGAGCGCATGAAATAAATTAGGTTTCGGAGGCTATTTTCGTTCTAAGGTTAATAAAGGACATTACTAAAACTTTTAACATTAATATCGTGTCTATAATTTTTGTTAACAATGTTCGAAGGAAAAAAATAATTAACACATCGTACCAAAACGGGCCTGTCTGCTTTCATTTATTTGTTATGTTTACTAGCACGCCATTCAGTAATTAACAAATCAAACCTTAACGGAATGCCTTACTAAACGCAAAGAATGAACACAACATACAATTTAAAAATTGTAATTGAGTATCCGGCAAAAATAGAGCAGAAAATCTAAGAAAAATGTTCAAAACAAATTCAGTCAATTTATGTATTTTTAGAGATCTACAGGCGTTGTCAGATGAATCGCTTTTGTCTGTCTCCTGTCTGAAGCCACAAATATATTTATGTATGTAGGTACAGTAGGCTTCCCATTACTCTGCCGATTGATATAGTCTCAAGAACGAAAGGTCAATGGAAAAGGAGATCTTAAAATAGGAACCCTTCACGGTATATTATTGGAATTCCGTTGAATACAATTGGGATCTTCCGTATTTCATATAAATTGTTTCGGACAGGCTTTCTTGGTTCTGTGAGGGATTTCCGATGGCACCCGTGAAATGAACAAAATATTTCCCGAAAATCCGCCTGCGAGCTTGAACAAAAAATCGCATGGAAGTAGCGCGTAGCAGTAGCACCGGGAAGCAGAACACAACGGTTACATATTTTTCGTAATGGAATGTCAAAGGTCAGAGCTGCTGTTTCGTGGAAATGAAAACTTTGTGAGTACAAAGCAAAGTCAAATAAATAAACCTCAATTTAATCTGAAAGACCCTCCATTTCACAGTGTTTATTAAATTTTAAAGCAAATTCACAGAAATTCCAGAAATCATTAAAACGAAATACTTCATCCAAATATTCCCCGCGGCCTGCGCTTCCACGAAAGTAAAATGTGTCGTAATGGTTCAAACCGTACTTTGTGTACGTGCTCGCATGCTCTTACAGTCATTATGAAATGTATAGTAGTTGGTGCTTGGTGCTACCTACCGTCCGTCGTCCGTAAAATGTTCCCCGAAGCCATTACTTTAAACTTCATATGCAAGGGGTGATTGCAAATTCACGTCGAACAGACTAAAAACTGGGCATTCATTAGTTTGGTGACTTGCATTGTGAGTCTACGGTACGTTAATGGTTGTAACGCTTACTAGAGCTTTGCTGTTTGTGTCGGAGCAAGTCTCGCGTATGATGCGGGTAATGCCCGCTCTGGCCGCGTAGTTTTTAATGCGATAACTGTAGAGTTCATAACCGGACTATTTTAAAATAACTACTTTAACTTGCAAAGGTATTTCACTAAAATTTCAATTAGTTGTGTGAATCGTTACGTTAAAAAAAAAATAATCACACTGCCATGAATTGTTAAATAACCAGAAACATTATTTTTAATTACATTTAATATCTCTAAAACGGTCATTTATTTACAGCGATCGTTATCACAGTTTTATTACAAACCCACAGTCCCGTAATAAATTCTCCACACATAAACATTTACCCCGTTGGAGGATTTATTTGATTGTTTTCATGACTTGCATGCCTCCCTTGCTCGACTGATAACATTTTTTATGTTCAAACTACGCGAAAAGAGGTTACGACGACCCTTTCGTTGATCCATGAATGACGAAGTACTTCTACGGGATCTAAATCTTGCCCTGAAAATATTATCGACGAAAACTCAAACTGCCTCGTCATTGGATTTAGTAGTTTTCTTCATTTGTTTTGTAGTAAACGCGACTTCATTCATAATATTTTATTTAATGTCAACTTAAAATACTTAAAAGCCTGTCATTCTCGTGACGTTTAATCAGCTTGTGAAGCATCACCGCTTAATTTGTAAAGTGTCAAAATAAACAGATTGATTAAATTATTTACAAAGGTGGGTTCGGCCGTGGAGGTGAGTGGATTCATTAGGCCACGTGACTTGCAGTGTAAAGCGTATGTCACCGACCAGCGCCGACCACTCCCGACTCTGGCCTATGGCGACCGCCCCACGGTTTTACGGCTTTTAAAATACAACCCGGATTCACCGGCTCCATTACACTAATTACGTTTCGAATTTAGAACGCTCATGTTTATTTATATTGTTTGTTTTGTCCAAACTTTACTACTCTTATAAACTTTTAAAGTGTCCAAATTGACTCATTTTGGTTGAGCCTCCAATAAAATAAAAACACTCCGGTTGTTAATTGACTCAAAAATCGACTAATTAATAATATTTTAACTTTTAATTATGCTATAAAAATGAAATTAACCCACTACCGTGTTGGTTATTAATTCGTGTTTATCAGATTTTACTTGGAACGAGTTTACGAAAGTTTTTTAACACCGGACTTCGTCTGATATAATTTAGCAGGCTTCGTAAAAATATTGTCCTTATTGTTTAAATTTCCTTGTTGTTCAAGTGTAATACCTACTTTGTGTAAATAGTCAGCTCCTTATCTTTACAGCTTTATCGTAGTGAGTTATAACGTCTATGGACTTTCACCTACTGTCGCATGCACTTAAAATGTACGGTATCAGCCAGCACACTCGGGGTATCCACCGGCACATCGCCGATAGCACTGCAATAAACTCCGGCCTCATCACACTATTTCGTAATTGGATCGTAAACTTCTGTAAAATTATTACCTGTCTTTTACTAGCTTGCTTTCATGACAATTTTATTTGCCTACTGACTACATTTTCTTTACAATTGTATGCATGATACTGTTTAGTTCATCGTTTTATTGCACGGAAATATGTTGTAAAACTTATTTCAAAATAATATTAAACTTATATAAAAATGTTTCAACAATTTTCTAGGTAGGTATAATGTTAAAATATTCGGACCTTTCTTTTTTTTACGTTCAAATTATAAGCAATAAAACGTCACCATATTTTTCAATTTAATATGTTTTAAAATATTTTATCAGTGTGCTGGGGCGTTAGATGATATTTTTCTTCGATAACTTTCAATGTTAGCCTATTTATGAAACATGAATGGTGTTTTTCTCGAAAGCTACGACGGTAACGGATGATTGGGCAATATATTTCAACATATCGTTTATCGGGCATAATGTATAATAGCTGGTATATTTCAGCTAGATAATCTGGGACCCTAAAGCTGATGAAGGATTAGATAGAAATGTTTCAGCGTAGCTCTGCATATTTATACAAAGCTTTCGAACATTTAATAACGAACGCACAGCTCTACATTATGCTAAGGAATTTGCGTCTTATTAGTTCAAGCTGGCAGTCGCAAAAATTAAACCCAGATAGCCCATGTCTGCCTCAGAATTTAGTCTGAAAATGTTTACTTAGTAACGCATTTCCATCAAATCCAGCCAACTTTGATGTAAATGGACGATATTAATACGCATCATCACCAGAGGTCGGAATTAGGTAGAGTTATTTATGTACTTACACTGATTTCATACAGCGAAAGAATAAAGTGGATATGCCTCAAATCCCGAGATTAACCATAAAGAGCAGAAAAATCCCGTGATTTATTAAATAAAAAGTTAATTTTATCTTATCCATCTCTGAGGTTTCTATTATTATTTATTTGTAATATTGTTGGCCACACGGGATTGATTATAAATCCCGAGAAATCCGGGAAGATCCATATTAATTCTACCTAATTCCGACTTCTGATCATCACACAACAAAATATTGCACGCTGCATGTGACATCGCAGATGTGGTATCGCAGAGAAGCTATCTACATTATCATATTGCACCGAATGATTGATGCCAAAGGTCGCCAGCCCGAATGACGTAACCTGCCTATCTGTTATGATGCGACACTCATTTCAGTATGAACGAAGCTTTACATCGAACGAGTGAATGACTTTTTAAAGCCTCTCACATTTCTATTTTGAGATACCATCGTGTAGATTGGCTAATTGTAAAGGGTCGGATACAATCATGAATATTGCGCGCTTGACAATTTGACATCGCGTAGGCTTCGTTCTGATTTATAACCGGTACAGCAACCAGCAACATCGTGCTGAATTCCACACATTTACAACTGAATGAACCAGTCAGTTCTCAACATGTGTACGCTAAGATAACGTCATTAGACAGCTTCATCTGTCAATTAAGGCGTGACCACCGACGTATCGGAGACGCATCGAATCGCCATTCGTGGTGACTAATACTGGATTAATTACCTCTGTATACTATGCAAGCCAGTCGAGGCGAATGACCCGATGGCGATAGCGACGAATCTTTTTGCACCTTGAGTAAAATGCTGATTTGATGGTAGCTGCCACGTCGGCAAGTAGACACAAGCTAGACGTTACAATAACATTACTATTTTCAGTCAGCTGTTTGAGTTAGTTCTCATCCAGCGCGCAAACTAATTTATTCAGGGCGTGAGTTCACACAGCCCGGTTCACGGGACTCCGTTTGTTCGTCGTGACTTAAATTAAAAATGTCATGAAAACTCTGCAGATATTAAAGTACTTATGTATGTGTATTTAAAAAATACAAACGTCCATGCAATCTAAGCGCCATGATGGTTACAGTATCTTGTTATTTCTCAGTTTAATTTAAATATGTAAATTTTATTAGGCATCATACAGACTGAGGGCTCTTGAATTGCAAATGAATGTGACATTACGTTTTATAGGCTGGTAGCCAATTCGCCGGCTCGTTTCCTTGGAACTGACGGCAAATTTTCACTTAGAAGTGCCCTCAGATTTAGTGGTGTTTCAATGGATACACATTGAAGCGATTTAACAATCGGTACCAATCGGATTAAGTAATAGAACATCTAAGAAAAACTTTGAATTTCACAAAGTTTAATTTTAAACATACTTGCCACATATTATCGGGCTATTCGTGTAAGTAATTTTGTCTGCGTGTAAGTAATTTACGATACGATAGTCTGGGTATGGGAATAGGACTGGAATAGACAATTGGATTTCAACAATACGGATTGTACATACAATGAACAGTTTTGGAATTAAGTTCTCAACATAAATAACAAACATAATGCTATTTAATTTGTGGTTTGATGTCTGAAAACCGGATTAACATTAAAGTGAAATGATCGCACAATATAATATTATACTGCGATTTAATAGCTCGTAGTGGAGTATAAATGTTGTAATACTCTGAAAGCTAACGATAATCGCGGTAACATTCACCCAATACATATTTAATGTTAAAGATGAAAGACAGATTTTGTAAAGCTTAATTTCATCGTTGAGCTTCGGATATATTTTCCCTTTCATATAAAATGATCCAGACACAAATCCTTAAAAATGTGTTATTGGGAGCCACGGGGACGGAGCAATATTGAAGGTAGTCACGTGTCTCACCTTAGGAAAATCGCCGTAAAATAAATGGACGATTTCATAATCCCAGACGTTATATAAAATGTTGAAAAACTATTTCTGGATCGAAACGATTCTGCAATGTTCGTAGCCATAACTCTTTGATACCGGGGATTTGAAAATACTGTAGGGTTATTTTGAGAATTAAGCTCTGCTTTATTGATATTTTATTTTGTTACGGCCGTGACGGGTTAATCCTTATTTTTATAAATAGTTAGAGTTGAAAAGCGACTTTAATTTTATTCTATAACAGATTTTTATTGAGCAGCAATTATGATATTAAATGTCCGTTCATCAATTCGAAATCTGTACCTACTTTGCAACGACTTTCTTATACTATCCAGAACTAATGAAAGACCGCTAGTGGGCTAGATGTCCATGTTACCGAGAGTGTTATGAAAACTGCAAGTTCCCAAGTAAGGATATCTCTTGAACCACGTACAATAATAACGTGTTGAGTGCGAATATCTTTACTTACTTTAATGTTAATATATTCTACGGTTACGTACCATGTAAACTTTGCTCTTAAACTCCCTTTCACTGAGCTGTTTGTGTTGCTTACGAACGGTGTATGAATATTTTCATTGTAGGTACCTCTATGGGGACCTTATGGTGTGTGTAGCCTCTAGAAATTTCTATGAGTTGTATCAAAGATCCGGCTGTAGAGCAACCGAAATATGGATCGCAAAATTCACGATACATAAATATTAATCCTAGTAGCTTCGAATTCTGAAATCACTACGTAAAGTTTAATTACCAACAAAACATACATAACTACGTACATTACACAACCTGGTATATTCATTCATGTTAAAATTCTGTACGCACGCCGCGCTGGCTTCATACTAAATAAATTAAAACCTTTTTACGTGGGTGTCTCCTTCCCGCGGCGCACACAAGTTACGGGATCAAGCTCAAACAAACACACTAACTTAAATCAACCAAGTACTAGACAAACGTTTGAAGAGATTTTATCATAATAATTACACACCCAATTTCGTTAAAACAAATATAATAGCTCTTCTTACACATCAGTATTTCGGGGCGCGTCCCTAATTTTGGTTGCAAAGCGTGTATAAACTGGGCTATAATTGTTAAGACGAAGTGTGCCTACTCGTTTGTAATGCTTTCTTAGCTTTACTGAATTTTAACGAGGCACCCGACCTGGTGACGGATCGCGAATTCACGGAATCAAGAAAGTACATTGAAGGGCGACAATATGTATCCACCAAAGCCAAAATAAACCAAATTCATATAGGTGATGACATTTACCGCAAGTTTTGATTCTTGTGAGAAATAACATTCCTATTTTTACCATTAAATTAGGTGTAAGTAAATGAGTCTATGTGTTGTTCTTTAACTAAAAATATCTGACAGTAAAAAAGACTTTTCCATGATTTTTATTATGCATATTGTTACATTTTTTTTTTTGTTTCAAAGATCACTTTTTCACAAAGATCCGATGTTATTTGTTATCCTATGACAAGAATGTATATATATTTTTGGCTCTGACTGTACCTGATGAAATTGAGTTTAAACTTTTGACTCGCTCGATTAGTTAAAACTTCGAGGTGTATGAATCCAAAATTCAAATGTTGGTGCCATCATTCCATCTTGTGTTGGTTGGATCAATGGAGTCAATTTACATGACCGAACATTTGTATTTTATTGAGCTGTGTCTGTGTTTTGTAAACATTTCGAACTTGTCACAAGATTTGTTTTTACAACGACATGTGTTTATAAATGTTTATATTTAACAAAAAGAAAAACATGAAAATTAAGTTTTTTTTATCTAAAAACTTACTTACACACAGGCCCGAATTAAAGAAAGAAATTATTGTGTTATTACGAGATATTTTGACAGCTACCGAAATATAGAATATCAACTGTCTTCAATAAAAGTTTTGTTCAGTTTTGTAGACGTTTATTTTTATATCCTAGGCTTAAAGAAACACAGAAAATAACATTTACACATCACAGTCGTTAAATCGTTGTTAGTTCATAAGAATATTATGCAGAACGCTTTACCACAGCATTTTACTTCTTGCAAAACCACGAAACCCAGACAAGCATAACGGCGGAAAAAGGCTAAGCGAAATATTTTATTAGAGTTAATTTATTACCACAAAAACGCTGAAGTTTAAACGATACAACCATGTATTTAAATTCATTTCATTATAAATATCAGATTTAATTTGAATAACAACAAAAACGTAATTATTCATTTAAGAAATGACCTTAGCTTAATTACATTCTAAAACAACAGTCTTAGATTTCAAGTTAACATGTAATTTAAAATTTTCTACAGTGTGGTATAGGTAATCCCTAAGTTAACAGTATAGGAAAACAAAAACAGAAAAAGACACAGACTTAATCTGCTAAAGAACTATTACCCTTACTTAAGGGCAGTATTAGTAGTCAAATAAACTGTGAATGGTTACGTCCTGCAGAGATATTTTCGCACATTTTATTAACTACTTTCTTAGCAATAAAACGCGGAGATCTCTCTCAAAGGGCACTTAAACCGTTCTGCGTTGAGTGTCGCATAAACCGGCCGATAGGTACCGGAATTAACTGTTCTCTATAACATTTGTAAGTAATAGTTTCGAAGGCTCACCCCCAGTCTCTTTAATTACATTCTGAGTGAACAGAGGCATGATATGGTTACTATCGCGCCGACATAAATGAAAATATACCTATTTATTTATATACTACGTAATTTAGACGAATAGTAATTAATACGGGAAGAAATTAAACTCAACGAGGTGGAATTTTATGCACAAGTGTAATGATAAATTTTGTTGCTTACCCAACATCTCTTATTCCGACCGCTGCTATAACTGATGTAAGTAATTACATCGGCCTCAGAATCACAAATAAGATCATGGAATTAGTGACTATTAATAGACTCGTCTTAAGAATCATTATCTTTATTAATGGACTTTCGTCGACCAATCGCTTATCTCGGCTTTGCTTCATCTTAGCTTTTAACTAAACTTTCATTTGTTACTTATTTATTTCCCGAATTCAAGCACTTCGGGAATGGAGCATAAAATAAACAGAATCGTCGCGAAAAAGGCTCAGCTCGTTTTGAATTCAAATCTGTGAACGACGGCGTTCAGTGTAATAGCTTTCTTATACATGTTGTAAAATGTACCACTTTGGGCACTTACTTTATACATGTATGTGGATACTTATTGAACATTCAGATCTTAGATACAGAAATTACCTACACAGTAAAGTTTCGAGTCCTATACATTATTGAGGGTGGATAAAGGCTGAAATTAACTAGTAATTTTTTATACTAACTACTTAACTAGACTTGCGTTTGGCTGCAACTCGCCTGATGTGAAGCGATGATGCAGCCTAGGGTAGAGCACGCTTGCCTAGAAGAAATCGATTCACTCGAACCTTGAATAGATCGAGATTATAAGGGTCACGGAACAGAGAAGCTGGCAAACATTAATTTCCAATTTTGCTATGTTACACAAAAGAAATGAGGTTCGAAAGTCTAACAACCAGTCTTACCAAGGGGTATCGTATTACCCAGTACGAACTGGGTTGTGGACGTCAGATAGGCAGTCGCTCCTTGTAAAATACTGGTATTCAGATTTTAAATATATAAAATATCTTGTAATTCTGATTACTAACCTTAAGTAAGTACTTAAAAAATATGATTACATTTTAAATGAATACCTAACAGTTTTCTAGAACAGAAACATTCCATTTATAATATTTACGGTCTTTATCGAGTTCTTAAATAAAATTGATTTAACGAACATTTTAAACGGAATTTACTGCGTTTGTTTTAACGAGTCATCTTGGATTTCATTGCACCCATTATAAATGGCTCTAAGTAGAATAAAACAGTTCTTTTCTCTCTTTACTTAGGTTCCTACTAAAAACTTAAGATGAAATACGTCAGATATTATGGCTTTCTGCCACTCTCTGAAGATCAAAGGGTTGGTCTGACGATTGTACACTGACATGTGTGATTAAACGATATTCAAGTTTTAAAAATGCCACATACATACATCATGCACACATCACATACACACATCGGCTATGCATTGTTACATACCCTAGTCTGCAACAAAGCATAGCCGATGATTTCTAAACTTTTTGACAATTCCTGAATGGGATGATGAAATCACGTTCTTTGAAAAAGCACAAACAACGACAACTAATATTTTACGTTTAGTATTTGGTGAAAACAAAACAACACTAAATTAAACACTATTTGACTTCATATTTGTATTGAATTAATATTTAATTATACATTTCCTATAATTTCAGTTACTAAAGGAACCACAACCATTTTACTTATTAATATCCCCAGTGGAGTCCCTCAGGGTTCATTGCTTGGCCCATTGCTTTTCATCATGTACATCAACGACATTGACTCTTGCCTGATTTCATCCAAATTGTTGTGTTTCGCTGATGATATGAAAATTTACGCCACAATATCATCACAGGTGGAAGTGATTGCACTTCAAGATGATTTACGTCGGTTGGAGGATTATTGTCAAAGAAGTAAGCTGGATCTTAACCCAGCCAAATGCTCGGTCGTAACATATTCTCGAAAGCGCTCAGTTATAACTGCATCGTATAGCCTGGGTGACCAAGTACTACCTAGATCGAATTCCATCCGAGATCTGGGAGTATGTCATGATTCCAAACTCACTTTCGAACCTCATGTCGATGCCATAGTGGCTAAAGCATCCAAATCATTAGGTTTCATAATGCGGCTATCCAAGTGCTTCACACAAGCCAAAACCTTAAAGATTCTATATTGCACTTTTGTTAGAAGCCACTTGGAGTATGCATCTGAAATATGGAATCCATGTTACCATAAATATATTGATCGTATAGAGAGCATCCAGAGAAGATTTATTAAGTTTTTGTGTTATCATCAAAAAGTGCCCTACCGATCTGAAGATTACCTCAGCCTCTGTAAGCAGTATCATATATTACCTCTAATGAACCGCCGAGCCATCTCTGACTGTGTTCTTTTATTTAAGACTTTCAATAATAATATTAATAGCTCTGATCTTTTATCCAAATTTTATTTTAACGTTCCCGGTAGGTCGAAGCGATGGTACCCGCCGCTGCGTGTTCCATTTACTTCCACTAATTATAGGCAAAATTCATTTATTGTGCGTGCAAGCAGTAACTTCAACCAAATATGCAAACAGCATGATTTTGATCCCTTTTTAACAAGTGTGTCCTCGGCCAGAAGGTGCCTGAGCCTTAGCTTCTTTAATTAAGATATTTCATTTTATATTAAAGTTTACTATGTGTAGGTATTTAAGTAAGTTGTTGAATTATTAAAGGTTAAATATAAGCTGAATAGATTTAAGTATTAGTGTCTATATTGGTAGTATTAAGATATGTGTTTTAGTTTAAGCTTTGATGGTGTCCTTTGATTTTTTACTTTATTGTGGCAGCGATGTGTTGTTCACACTTTTTTTTGTTTACACTCTGTTTTTTATAAGTGAAGACTTATCATTGGCTGTCAGTCTCACGTACTATTTTTAATCGGTTTTGTTAGCTGTTAGTCTTCCATAGATGATAAATAAATAAATAAATAAATAAATATAAAACAAATTTTAATGAATACTTCTCTGTTTATTGAATCTGAAATCGGAAAGATATTAAAATAACATAAATGAATCGGAAATACTACACCAATTAAAATGCGAATGGGTAAATAACTTCATTGATATTGAACGTTCGAGGGCTTATTTCTGAAAACAACGCCGGAGTCATTTCGTAGTAATATTCAATCAACGGCATAATCCACTTCAGTAGTGGGTACCGATAACTATAGCTTATTTATGAGTTAATTGTTTTTATGATACCAAGTTCCTACTGTGTTTTATATACAGTCTATAATCATTTTGAATCAAAATACATTATACCTTGATGTTGGATGTGAGTATAAGTCAAACAATTTCGCAACATTTTCGGATTTTTCACACTTTTGCTCCCTCAGAATATATTAAATTGGTCAAACATCTAATAAACTTTGCGTATCAGCTATAGTAGGTATCAATAATCTGTATCCCTATGAAAAAAACGGCGAGTAATAAATAGCCACCCTGGAAGTACAAATACCACATTCGTTTTAAGAAGTACAGAAATCCATTGGATCAAGAGTTTTTTCAGAGATTAAGGGATGAATGCAATGCTCTCAGTTCAACATGCTACAAGAAATATGTATCAAGTTTGGAAAACAGTATTGCTCGAAACCCTAAAACATTTTGATCCTTCATTAAAAATAAAAGGAAAGGCAGCAGTACGCACAAATGTCTCACAACAATAAAATCGCGTCAGTCGGACACAGGATACTTGTAATATGTTTGGAGAAAATTTCATAAGTACATACCTTTACTGCCTCTACAGATAGTAATCCAACTCTTGCAAACACTGCCTTTTCCCTATCTTCCACAGAACTGTGTAATTTACAATTTGAATTTGTAACAAAATATATCGTGAATTAATTAGATTGGACGAAACTAAGGGCGCGGGTAGTGACGGTATTCCTCCCATATTTATAAAACGTTGAGCTAAGGCTTTAGTAAAACCCCTACAAATAATCTTCACTAGATCTTTACGTGATAGTATTTTTCCAAACACCTGGAAAGAAACCCTCGTCAAACCCATATTTAAATCCGAGAAAAAGCATTCAGTGACTAATTAATTTATAGACCAATCTCAGTACGAGTTACATTTGGAAAAGTGTTCGAAAAACTTGTGACTGCAAACAAGTTTTTCTGTTTATCTGATGTGGTACCTCAAACAACACATCACTGAATATCACTATGGTTTCATCAAGTCTAGATCTACCAACACTAATCTATTATGTTTTACATCGGCTTTGTCTAAATTTCTTGACAATCGTATCCCAGTGGACGCTATTTATACAGACTACAGCAAAGCATTTGATAAAGTAGATCACCGTCTTCTTATAAATAAATTGGCTCAACTGGGTGTGGGGGTTAAAAAGGGAGTCAAAAGTGGTAGTTAATGGTCATTTTTCTGACAAGTACGTAGCAACTTCCGGAATTCCGCAAGGATCACTATTGGGTCCTATTCTTTTCAACGTATTCATTAATGACATTACTGAATATTTCAAACACTCCCGTTTTTATTTGTTTGCTGAGGACCTAAAAATAATGAAACCAATTCAGAGTAACATAGACTCCATAATGCTTCAAGATGGCATCAACAGACTTGTGAACTGGTGTACACAAAAAAACGTGCACTTAAATATCGATAAGTATCACTACATTCAGTTCACTCGTAACAAAAAGGTGTTAGAGAATAGATACTACATAGACGGGGTTTAAGTACAGAAACAGAGTATTCGCAACCTTGGAGTTCAAATCGACCAAGCACTGAAATTCGATGTACACATTCGTTGGGTTCGTTTTGCGAAACAGTAAAGAATTTAAGAGACCATCCACTAAAATAAAGCTCTTCGACACTCTAGTCCGTCCAAGTTTAGAGTATAGTTCTGTGGTATGGAATCCGCATTAAGATGTTTATACCAAGCGATTAGAGAGTGTCCAAAAGCGGTTCCTTTACCATCTGTGCTGTAACACAGATGATAAAGGAGTCAGTTGTTTAGCCAAGTGATATCCGTAGAGATCACTTGGCTAAACAACTAACTAGCTACTCTGATAGGTTGAATAATTATCATTTGGATACACTAGCCAGTCGTAGGAAGAAACTAGATTTCATTATCTTTCAAAAAATACTTAGTGGAACGATAGATTTCAGTGAACTTTTGAGCTCATTAAAGATTAAAATTCCAACTCGGACTCCCAGGCATGATACATACGAGTTATTCCACGTTCCTGGCTCAAAAAACCAGGGTCATTACGCCGCTGAGCCTGGACTTTGTAGGCAATATAACACGGTGGCTAAAAAAAAACAATTTTGACATCTGTGGATCTATATAAAAAAGTAATGTATAAAAATGTATTAAAGAATTTTCCATTTGTTAGTTATTTTAATATTTTATTTAATTTGTGACTTAATTTTTCAATTTCTAAATATGTATTACCAAATTTTGTTCTTATTTTAATTCTTGTTAACTTTTTTAAATATATTTTATTAGTATTTTATTCTTGTTAGCTTAGATGTAATTTTATTATGCATGCTGTGGTCTCCTGTAAGTTAAGGAGTACACCTACGTGATACCTCTGTCGTCCTTAATTTTATTTCCCATGATCTGTGTACATCCTATGCTGGAGATCCTAAATAAATAAATAAAATATGAATATCTGTGAGCCCAAAAAGAGGGTTTTTCTAAACAAGTAGAACGTGACCTATCTTTCTGAGGCAATCAAATTCAACGCCGCATCTGGCGTAACGATATAATATTACTTCCCTATGTAAATACACTTAGGTAAGCCCTATCTTATCATACAAATATATTTGTAAAAAAACTAAACAGAATTTGAACGAGAATTTGTTAAAATGTTACAGAAATATGGCTGATTACCCTGTTCAACGTATTTTCCGACATCAGTACTGCCATTATTAAACGATAGAGCTTGTAAAACAAAAGCGTGGCTTGGTTACGGTCACTAAAGAATTGTCAAAAGCGAAAAGATGAAGCTGCAGTCCAGTCACAAAGCATAATAAATATATGAAATGACTGTAGTTGCCCATTCCAAAGCGTAGATCTATATGGAGAGGAATGTTCAAGATGTTTCGTAAACACTGTTTTAAATCAAATTATTAAATAAAAATAATCATCATCAAAAGCAATATTCCTCAAAACAACTTGATTCCCAGCTACCAAATATTACTTACAAAACAATTGACAAATACCGCCTGCATCCACCACAGCCGGTCAATCATAGATCGTAGTTAAGTAACGATAAATTAAAACGTGACAAGCTTTCATGAGGTCGTCACCTAGTGAGTCACCAGCTCACCAGGCAGTTAGTGCGACGGTACTTGATACATAAATAATTGGTTCCCAGTGTGGTGCCACTGAACTGTGAAGCTTCTTAGAGATAGTTCTATAGAATGACTGCGGACTTGAATTAGTTAGCGAGTTCTGGATGAAAAAAAAAATTTTAAAATCCTGAAATTGTTGTATTCGTTAGTTCATAGTCTTGATCATTTACAGAGTATATTACACAATAAAGCTTATCGTTCAATAAAAGCCAAATTGTGGTTTTCTGTAAAACGGTGGATCACTATTTATTTGTTGCTTTCTAGATGTGTTACATATTTATTATATCAAACCAAAAAAAAATTATACAAGATGACTAATATACAAGATAATCTTCTCAACTATTTTACGGCTTAACAAAAATGTTTTTTACTAACCAGATACCTGATACGTCCAAGCACAAACCTCATTCATCTAAAACTAATCCTAACTCACACATTCTATAAATATTTAATCAACAATTTGTCAATAACGCCATCCGAAGTAGAAAAAAATGGTCGATTCAGACATGAATTACAGTTCCTTCACATTTATTTTAACTCTGACATAAACCTTATGACAATGGGAATAAAGGTCATTGTACTACAACACCAGGGGTACAATATCAATGGCATTAGTGTGGAAGGTGCCGACCACATGAGTCCTCAGTATACACGGCGACACATCAAGCTATACCTACAAATTATCTAGTATAACCTGGGCTCGCTTTGTATGAGCTTCCCGTACAATGAGAGATCAGCTGAATTTGGTTTAGCCTAGCTTGATTGGTAGAAAAAACTTATTATTTATAATGATGGTCGTGGGGTGCATATAAAATGAAAACACTTATTATTTTATCGCCTGATGGATGGTGATTACTGTAATGTTGCAATATTATTAGCGTACAGTGTAGCTGGTGCTTATTCGATTTTAATATCGGGTTTTCTTTCTCTCTTTCTAACAGTGAATTGGTTAATTTGTTATGGTTTTTCTACTTCAATGAAATCGCTTGTAATATAATATTTTTGTTAGTAATTCATGTTCACAACTTAGCACTGTAGAAGACTCTTTAAATTGTATAGGAATAACTTTACCAAAACCCAATACTACAAACTCATGTTATCGTACAATCAAAATAATTATAGTGCTCTACAAAATGCATTAGTGTAACCATTAAAGCGCAATGTCAAGTTTTAAACACGCGTTTTTAATCCCCTAAATTAATGTTGGCAATTAGTGTCAGTTATACTCTGTAACAATAATAAATTTCATTGCAATTACGACGCTGTTATGTGCATTGCATGATTTTTTAACCCTCACAAAACGTAATATATTCTTAAACTTAGGGGAAATAGAAAGGGGAGCCAAAATGTGCTTACAACGCACTATGAGAACGCAATGGTAATGTATCGTTCTGTCACTAAATGTATTCCACATCGACAGTAAAATACATTTTTTATGCATACTACATTGAATCGATCAATATTTGGTTTATACGGAGGGTGCCGATCGCACCTGCAGCGTTCACGAAAACGTTCGAACTCAAACAATATTTTGTTCACGAGGGCACAAAAGTGTCCCGAAAATTGCCATAGAGCGAAAGTTAGGCCATAGACCGTCGTTTGGGCAATAGAGGCGAGCCCAAACTCCGAGCGATGCGATGGCACGCTATGTAACAAATTATAGCGAGCGGACGGTCAACGGGCTCTTTACGATCCGCTTCCCAGCGCTGATGATGATTTAGATGCAAGGAATATCGGGCGGAAGCGCGATAAACCGCGGGGACCCGTCGCCATGGCAACCGAGGGTGTCGCGTCCCGACGCCCGCCCTTGCCACTAGTTCACGGACACTTATCGTTATAGTAATAAATTTGTCTGGAATTCGTGCAATAACATCCCAGCGAGACGCAATAAAAATGTTGATTTTGAATTCGGTTATGATAGTTACTGTGTTTGTGGGCGATAAATCGAATGTAGTCACATAGAATTTGCATTCTAATGTGAAAAATATATGTTCTAGCAAGTTTTAGACGTTTTATAATTAAAAATATACAAAACACAACTACAATTTGTCTTCTAACATACCTTCATCACTCTTAATTCCCATAACAAAGCAGACGTGACATTACGTCACATATCACCAAGTAACAAAGCTTCTAAAAATCCGCCATATAAAATGTAAACACGGCACAAAGTCCCCGATTTATTACCCGGCGACTGATGATGATATATCGACGTCGGCTGCTGTGTTGATCGTCACTTACCCTACCCTTATCACGCAGCACGTAATTTCGGATTCATTGCCCTCGGCCCCGCCGGCGGTGTCGGTCCGTGGCTTTTATTAAAAAGAAAATATTTCATATTTATGTCTAATGTTCCGGCAAATAATAATGGTCTTTCATTTTTTACAGGTACTAATTGGATATGAAACGATGAACCATGGAATCACGAAGCGCGCCGCCGAGCCCCGACGAGCCCGGGGAGGCGGTGTACGACAGTCGTTGTGGACGGTACCCCCACGCCCCCGCGTTGCAGCGGACGTTCGCCAGCTGCCGCGAGAGCACGCGGCCGCGCCCGCACCACCGCCATGCCACGTCCGAGCCCGCGCGACCAGACGACCACGTGCAGCAGTCCTTCGTCACTGCAGAGGTTCACGACTACCCCTCTTCAGAATCCGGCATAGCAGCCGACTGCCCGCATGCTCATACTAGCAATGCCGATGACAGCCCTTCTTACGACCGCTCAGACTTTGAAGGAAACTCGAGCTACAGCCTGAGGCACACTCCTGATTATCACCATACGCTAGATTGTAAACATAGGCCTATTGATTACAATCGCAGCCACACACCTGATTACAATCATGGCCATGGATCAGATTGCGACCGAGCGCACGCACGCTCACAAACGTCTCGTCGGCCGCATAGGAAGCACAGACGAGAGGAAGATGATGGCGCGCAGTCACTTGATGAACGCTGTGCCAGGGACCTGGATGAAATCCTCCCAGCGAGACTAGCCGCTGTGAACTTATCGAGGGAGCCTCCCGCTCAGACTTGGAACAGGAGCAACATCGCAGCGACTATGGAGCGATTTGAACCAGTCGACTACTCATATGCTTACTACGACCATCACTTATCAATGCCTTCATCATCAAGGAAGGTAAACCGTCAACGTGGAAGGGGTGGTATTCCGCGAGATCGATCATCTCGACATAATTACGTGACAAGGTACGGCACTGAAGAAAACATCTATGAGGAAATTACCGATGGATCTAGGACGTGTCCCAAACATCGATACGCTCCACGACAGTCACTAGTTTCTTTGGATCGAAGCGTTGTTGAGGAAGAAGTTCGTCGAGTAGAATCGAGACACAAACGAATTTTGGGAGAGTTAAATCTTAGTGTGGAAGCAATGCTCATGCCGGAATGCGAATCTCCCGATTCGGAGCGCGCTGAAGACAGAGACAATATCGAGGAATTGTTGCGAGTTGGTCCGACGGACGAGTTACTTTCGCCGGCAAGTTGTAATCCACCAGACTTAGACAGCGGGTTTAGTGGCAGCAGTAGCGGGGCAAGTTATGTAGGTAGTTTGCGTCGTAAACCGACGGGATCAGTGCCGCACTTGCCCGCTGTGGCATACGGCACGCGCGGGGCCGGCGTTCGGATCTTAGGTGCCGATGAGTGTGGTCTGCGATGCCCCAAGGACATACCTTCACCGCGCAGCTCCAGCTGTGGAGACGCCAAAGCAAGTGGGTTTTGGAACAAAAAAGCCTGGAAGAAAATATCGGGTTTCTCTAGTTCCAACAGCATCAACAAAGCCGGATTAACTGGTAAGATTATAATCACTTCCTTCAATCATTTTTTTCGTCTTCATCTTCTAGCTTCTAGTTCTGCATGTAAACGTTTAAGTAGCTGTTTATCTTAGTATGTTAGTATTGTCTTAGTTCATAATGAGTTCATAACTTCTGTATTTAGCTCAAACTAAACTTAAAACATAAAGCACATACTCCAAACATTCGTCGTCGCCACTTAGGAAGTTCCACGATACACAGCGTAGTATGAACATAAATCCAGTACAAAAATGCATAAAGCATAGACTTTAATTCTCCCATAAGACATGAATGAATCCTAGCAGTATCAAGTCATGAAAACCCTGAGAGCATCATTTCTTTTTTTTATTTTGGCCCGCTTTCGTCCGCCCATAGGCGTTTTTCAGATGGACGCGCGCGCGTGGCTCTGTGTTTGTTGTTTTCATTTTGGTTTAGTTGTTTGTTTTGTTAACGGTGCGGCGTTTTGCATTGCAGGTCTGCTCGTTAGGTACACTTTCCGGCGTAAGTCCGGCTCGCAGGGCTCTCAGGGCAAGCGGCGGGCCGAGCCCGTCAAATGCGATGCGTGCCTCTCACAACGATGTTAGCCGCTCTATGGTAAGGCTCTCCGCCAACACACTTGTCACTTTGCTGGCAGAAAGTACACTGGCTTCCTCCCTAATTAGCTGGGAGTTCAAATAACATTCGATAAATAACTTTCTACCAGTAACTTACATGATAAATTATATGACTCCTGGAATTGGCAAATGCGCGTCCATTTCAAAATTTGTCTCTTATAGAGAAATTCATACATCTGATTTTTATTTTGTTTTTATTTTCATCTCACAACTATACACAGCACAAATGAACACTTAACAATGTAATTTTAAACAAACAAAACTACTTAAAATGATAAAGGCAGAACAGATCGAATCGGTCGGGTCAGAAACGATTAACGAAGTCGATACAAAGTTCCCTCATTAAGGTATCGCAGATATTACTTCTGCTAACTTCGGCTTAAGATAAGTATTGTTCCGCAAGAGCCGAGACAATAGCGTGCGCTACCACTTAATTAAACCTCGTCGATACGATATAAACTATGAACAAGCGGAAAGTTTCCGTTTTGCCCGCCAAGACAAACGCTCATTACAAAGAAGACCATACATACAATTTAAATCGTTCACATTGAAATGTCTTGGTTGCAGATGACGCGTGTAGGCCAAGCAGAGCTAAATCCAGAACAGCCACTATACCATACAGGTTAATAACTACTTATTACTTACTGTTCGTTCGTTTACCTAACTTAAACATACATAGCAACTAGTTTACAACGTTTATAAACAAATGCAAACTAAATTTTGAAGTGGAAAATGTTCGTGTAATTTCAATAATTTTCCTTTGTTATAGCTACTCCAACGGAAAACTGGTGGTGCCGCTGGATTCCCTAGCACAGAGCTGAGGGGCCCGGCCCCCGCGGAATTCCCGCCTCCAACTCCTCCGAGGGTCTCCTCAACACCGCAGGACAACGCTGAACAGCAAGCTAGTGACGTAGTGCGACTGGGAAACCTTTCGTAAATCTCTCGTGTTACATTCAAGAAGAAACATTCCATTCGAGCCCAAAAGTGGGCACCATTAAGTTGTCGACACCTCAGCGAGTCTCAAAGACAAACTGTTCGTCGGTGTATCCAGTGTAAATATAGTGAACAGACGTTATTACTGTAGGACAAAGGAGGAGAGTATACGTTGAAGTGATAGAAACGCCTAAATTAATTATTTGGATTGTTATAACGATCGTTTCATAGAAACGTAATGACTACGTTGTTGTTACTTATCAATTTTTAGTAGTTAATAGGTACATGAAAAGGCTGACAAAGTTGAATCCGATTTTGTACATGATATGAAGCTGCCATGTTAGCTAATACTTCAGTTTTGTCTACCAATTTGGCGTTTATCTGCGACTTTTCTATATCAGAAATATTAGATAAATGTAATTCGATCTAAGAAAATTTTATTATTCTAAAAGCTACAGATCTTTGCCCAAAACATGGTGCTTAACATAACATTACTGTAACATCTGTCACTACTTTCTATACCGATCTTGTAAATAAATAATTTCATGACCCAAGCTGCGTGGATCAATCTAAATATGTATTTATTTCCAACAAGGAAACACGTGTAAAATTTTTGTTTCATAAAGTTTTAAACGTCTATCTCATTCGGTAAAAATATTGTTAATAATTGTTAGTACATAGTTGTATATTTTGTAAATACATGCGAAAAACATGGTGCACTATTTTGGTTTTTAATTTATGTAAATAGATATAAATGTACGTAAAGAGTCACAGTCGTTACGCTTTAAATATATTTTACATGCATTTCTCGTAAAACAGATGAGTGTCCTCGAAATGAGAGTTTGAATTAAAGTTGTCAGTAAATATTGTATTTTGTTTTTGTGGTATATTAATTGTATAATGGTAACTGAGTAACTCATTCATGGATGTCTAACGCTGTGTTTAATTGGAACACATGCCTCTATAGTAGTATTTTGGTATTAAGTCGCTGATCCATTACATTTGCGTACTCGGCGCGAGGCGCGAGGCGTCGTTTGTATTCGAGGCAGTCGCTTAGCTGGAGCCAGTCTCGCATGGAGCACCGGCTTTACGTGTACAGATTTGACATATGGGAATTACTATGCGTGCTGATTTACGAACATAAATAAAACTGAACGGGTTTCACTCTACGCCACATGCTGCCCGTAATTGTTCATGATTTTGTATTATTTTTGGCTTCCGATTTACAGATGTTACACGTTTAAAAAAAAATACTCTTCCTGTAATTTTCTTATTAGCATAAGTTAATTTCCAGAGCCAGATCTCATGCTCGTTTAAATTAATGTTTAAGTAACAACTTAAATACATATTCTTAAAAATTACTACTTTAAGATCTTTTAGTCTGATGTGCTTCTAGACAAGACAGGCGTAGAGTGAAACGATTATACCGTGATTATAATTTATATTTATTCATCAATGTCACAAGAGCAATGTACATAAGTAGTAATATAATGTAAATTTTCATTTTATCAGTCAGTGAAGGAGTCTTACTTGTAACTATTATTATTCTAAGCTCGACTGATACGACGTAAAATAATCTCAATGTTACATGAAATAATATTTCTTTAATTGTCTGTAATTTAGTGATCGTGTTCAAGTCAAAAGAGATTTTTATTAAATAAATTACAAAAACTGTTTGCTTTTTATTTCATAAAAAAAAAAAGGAACCTCTACAATACCAACGGAATACAGAAAAGAGACGTGCGGTACACTCACATTAGTAAAATATACATAACATGAATAATACAAGGAGTCCACATACGCGACCTAATTTAGGTACCTATGGAGTACCCAGCTGTGAGGTTGCTAAATTTTTATTATATATTATGGGAATACTCATTCACAGGCCCAAAGCTTTCATCTCGCGAACCGGAGAACAAACCCTAAATTCACCACAATACGCCTTCAATGAGTATAAAATTTCGCCCTACACAGTGGGGAGCCTCCATTCCTTTGTGCCTCTCGACGGGTTAATTGTTTAATTGCCAATAAAAATAAAAAACAGAGCACGCATACTCTTTGTTCGAGTACATGCAATATACAGCTGCTTGTAAAATGATTGTTTATTAAATCGCGAACGATGAAAGGCGGAGAGTATAGGTAAGTTGTTAGGTATACCATGTGAATTTGAATACGGATCAATTCGGAATGGGTTTAAAGACGATGAATTCGGTGTCAAAGAGGTTTCCAGGAACGTTAAATCAAGCAAAAGATTCTCCTTGAACTAGAAATAGTTTCGTTGAATGTTTCAATTTAAATTACAGAGTCAAGTCACAAACGTTAAGAAGTTGAGCGTCTCTATAGCATTAAGAAACCATTGACTACAGAAAATGCAGGTTCAACATTCTAAAATTCCTCGTTGAAAAAGTTTCGAGCGCAAGGAGACTCCTGCGTCCTTGCTTAATTAAGTTGCCAGCAATGCAAAAGGCAATACATTTACTTGAACTTATTGCTGGACCACAGTGAATAATGATTAAACTACCGAGACCACTTACCTAAGGACTTCAGACCACTTTAACCAGTGTAATAGAAAATTACTCCACTTACAAAATATCGGGCAGTTCGAATTCAAGTCTGAGGGCTCATCGATTACTTCTTAAGTGAACTTGAACACGGTTGTTACTCATCTCATTTGACTTTATAATATAAACACAACAGCGGATCATAAATCAAAAAATATTCAATTTGATCAGGTGAATTATACCGAAAGATAAAAAAAAATATCTTAAAATACCTTGCTTCATTTGGATTCATTTGACACGTGTATCACAAACTCTCAAAGGGAATTCCTACAATCGAGCCCGTCCTTTATTAATCTGTTGTTAGTCCCATCCGAACGGTTTCTGTGTCGTCCAATTAATATCAATATAGCGTGTAGGGATTTGAGCATACCATACAGATGGCGGGCATTACATGTCTCGAATTGTTTGTTTGAACGAATGTTCGGCTCGATAAATTAGAGTCAAGCACACAGCGAACCTCGTGTCAGATGAATTCCCGCGTCGGATGGAACGCGTATCGGATGATTGCCGTATGTATTGACATTGATATTGGTAGAGCCTTGATGGATGTACGGAAACCTGTTTGCTCTGCCGTATCGTTTGTTAGCACTAATAATTGTCTGTCACGGATACGAGCGGCACACTTATCGTGTTTGTTTAATTGAAATGCCTTTGTTGCGGCTTTTATTATGGATTTGCGGGATGTGTTTATAGTTTCTACAAATAGATTTGCGTAGGGACTAGTGGACTCTGTGTACCTATATAAAGAGATTAATTTCGAGTCATCATCTGCCTAGCCTTTTCCCAGCTATGTTGGGGTCGGCTTCCAGTCTAACCGGATACAGCTGAATACTAGTATTTTACATGGAGCGACTGCCTATCTGAACTCCACAACCCAGTTCGTACTGGGTAATGCGATACCCCTTGGTAAGTAAGGCTGGTTGTCAAACTTTCGAGCCACTGACTGTAACGACTGTCAAAGATCTACAAATGACAGCCGGGACCAACGGCTTAACGTGCTTTCCGAGGCACGGAGGAAACTCGGTATGTAATGGGTGGTCACCCACCCACGGACCAACCTAAGCAAGTGCGGCTTAACCTGACGATCGACCCGAGCGGCTGTTATTATTTAGCCACGAGCTCCTCTAATTACAACTAATTACACGACCTCGTTAATTAATTAAAAGAGATTAATTTCGAGTAAACTAGCTATATTCTGTAATCTGAGATCTCTTGAATAAGTTAAGACACTGTTCAGTTTCAATGGAGTATACCTATACTGTTACACTCTATCTACTTATTATCTAGTAACTTATAGTAACTTAGCTCATGAAGTATTAACAAACCTGTAAATACGAGGATATCCCACAGCTACGCAGAATTTACAACCAACAATTTACCAAAGCCAGCACGAGGTCTAATTACCACTCAGTACATCAAAAAATAATTTTCAGTTAATTAAGGCTCCGAATTAACGGGCAGCATAAACAAGTCCTCATTGCCCACTAATCTCCTAAACAAGAAGGAACAGCAGTGTTAAATAACCTTAAATATAATGGGGCATTACCATTAAACTGCTCCGCTTCGGCCCAAAAACCGCAACACGAAATTAATATAACAAAGTAGACATAACTATGTATAATGAACGGGCTTGTAACAATAAACGCCTCTGGGCGTTGTTTTTGTTCGGGAATCCTCGGAGATGGGCACTATCTGCGCGGAGTAAGTTGGCCTTAAGTAAACATTATCTGACTTGCGATAGTCCGACCTCTGTCGACCTCTCCCGAGCTCTCCCGTCCTCACCCTCGCCGCTGGCCAAATTAGTTTTTAACACTAACATCAAAGTAGGCAATAACAGTGTTCGCAAGTTGATGCGAGTTCCCAATTTGTTCTCTGTTTGTCAGTTCGGGATGTGTGTCCAATTTGTTAGCTTTTTTTAGTCTTAATAGGAGAGAAACATGGAGACTTAATTTCATTCTTGGTTGTCTTTGCTCCTATTACTAACATTCCTACAACAAATGACTAGAACTCCAAGCATTCAGGGAAAACTGAGTAAGACGAAGTTGCATAATGTGGCTCAAGAGATGGTTTGCAAGAACTGAAAAGTTTTAATTATATTATTACTCCCTGCATCAGTCGCCCACCACCTGCGCGGGTATACTTAGGTGTTTCTAAGAACACAGCTGAGCCGGGAGACTAGACTAGCTCAGGCCAGAAAATATCTAAGAATTGAAACCTTAGTGAATCTGTTACTTGATATCTCATACTCGTATAACATTGTAGGCGAAACCGAGATAAAGTTACCAATGATGAGGAAAATAAACTTATTCTCGTAACAGGTGGCTGTTAAAACAGTAATTAGTTAACTTCTTTCGCTGAATTAAAAGGTTAATTATTTGGGCTATTTTAGGGACTTGTCTATCTTTTATTGCTCAATGAAATAATGTACTACATATTCGCGGGAATAACACGTAATGGTAAGATTTAAAACTTTTACTTACGTATTCGGTCAATTACCTATGAATAAAGTTACCTACATTATAAACCACCAGACACACTTCAAGTTATTTTTGCCCTTAGGAAAGTACAAATTGAGCATAAATCTGCTTTACCCTTCAAGTAAGCAACTACTTATGTCGGGCATACACTGTCCTTCCATATTTAAGTACTAACGCTGTAACTTAATAATATTGTAAAACCAAATTATTTTTAATAAAGTTACCATGGAGTTTCTTGCCGGGTCTTCTCCATAGGAAACGACCAACTCGAACCGTGCACCTTTTCTCCGCGTCTTATAAGTGTGTTTCTTACGTGTGTGTCTTAAAAGTGCCCATATAGGCCTATGTGAAATAAAATAACTTGATTTTGAAGAGCTATAGACAGAGGAGTATCCTAATGGAAACCGCGACAAAAAGCAACACTGAAAAGTCTGCCCATAGTGTCCATAAGTCCTCAATATCAGTCACTTTAAGTTTCTTTAAAAACTGAAAGCAAATTCAAATGGGACGTCAGCAACTCCGCACTAGACATGTACGTGAGGTTACTTAACCATTCCCCACAAATATAGTACCCACATCTGCTACATTTTTGCTGACAGGAGCATAAAGTAGTTCTAGATACACTTGTGCTTGGTATGAATTACTACCCGTACGTGGATGCAGGGATGCAAACACTGAAGCAGATCTAACTCGCACGGTTCGCTACTTCTCTAGCGGTTTATGACCGAGTATTGTTGTGTTACATGCAAAACATGCAGAGTCATTAGTAACAAAATATCACGACTGTTTTCCCCGAAGGGTTAAGCAGAAGTATCCTACGTTCGTCATGATTAACCTAGCAAGTAATCAGGTAGCAATAAGTGATTCAAAAAAAAAAACAGAGGTTGACTGAACTCGTTATAGAGTAAACTAGGATTAAACGGCGCATTGAAAGCATTCTAGAAGTTGATTGCTATGATAATATTAAATTGATAAGTCCCTACACAAACATTGCTTTATTAATACCGACTCATTCAATCTTTATAATTATCTAACTTAATTCTTACCGTCAAGTCTGTATCATCCGTTTTAATAATTTAGTTAGATTAGTTCACCCTAACATTATCTTCTTGATAGTGCGAGCGCGATGAAACGATCTAGACTAAGGAAGCGCGGGCAAAATGTGAATTTTAGTGCCATCCCATGCGCCGTCAACGACGACGCCTACATTAAATGTCTAAATATTATTTCAGCTTAAATTTAGGTGTCTCTTACCCCTTAGTATTAGTAAAAACCAACATTTGTCGCTTTCATAGTCCACTTTTGGCCGCTTAATCCAGCTTACATTCAGCACATATTATCACAATACGCAATCAGCCGCCCTAAATTGCACAGCAGTCGCGCAAAAAGACGCACTTGCGAAGCGTCACCATAAATACGCAAATAAATCTTGTTGAGAATAAAGTAAAACTTTTAAGTTCAAAGTCGACACAGAGCATGTCGTACAAGCTCTTAATTTTGCAGTCACGTAATAAAAGCTAATGAAAATGGTTGGGTTTGGGAGCATTTTGTTCCGTGTTAGGCACATCAAAGGAGTCTAATTGGACTTCCGACTGTTTATTTACTGTTCAACATACAGTCAACAAGGGATAATCAAATTTGTGTCCCAGTAGTAAACCACTGTATTCGGTATTAATTTCAGTCTTTGAAAATTAGGAGAAATTGTACGATCTGTTTATGTAAAATATTTGGTTCAGGAGCCAAAGATACGCTCATGCAGGACTTATCACCTGCCTAGCCTTTTCCCAAGTTAGTCTAACCGGATGTAGCTGAATACCAATATTTTATATGAAGCGATTGCTTGGCTGAGCTCCACAACAACCCAGTTCGTACCAAACAAATCATCACGCTACCAATCAGCGATTACCATCCCAAATATCAGTCATATCCAAGTAACAAAATATAGGCTAAATTATAGAACACAGGAACACGGTGAAGGCAAAGTTAAGTCAAAAAGCTTTCACGTCGTGAAATTTTAATTGTACCACAAAGAGTTACAGGGATTCGCAGGTACACTTTTCACACTTATGTCCTTTGTAATAAGGCTGAAAAGTGGTCGACCGTCAGTGAATTCGGTAATACCTCTCACAGTTTGAATTTCGACAGTAAATTAAACTGTCTGAAATGCTTCCGCGTGCTTACATCGACATTTATTTCAATCTACCGAAAAACGATTACACTACAGCTGAAAAAAAAAGTGTACTCTTCCCACACTGGTTTTCAGATGTAACATATCTATTTAATCAAATTATTTATTCTCATTATCTATACATTACTGCCATCTAATCGGAAGTTCATTTATTCCTTTGCGATAGAACTCTGGGGATCTAGATTCGACAAACTGTGTGAAAGCATTTTGTACTGCCTCGAGTAGAAAATTGTCCTAATCAAGAAAAAAATGGTAGTCAGTTGGAGCAAGGTCGCAGTAAACATCTGCTGATATTGCTTGACCAGACTTGAGAAAGCTATACTGAATAACACCATGAAGAGACCACCATTACCTTTTTATTGGTAAGCTTTGCTTTAGGGCACTGTTGCGGCGTTTGATCTGGGGTCAACCATCGCATTTTTCGCCTACATTTCTTTACGATAACATAAAGAATCCACTTTTCATCACATATCTCAATTAGATCCAATGTTCCTTCATTTCTGTGCCGATTCAACAAGGCAGCGCAATTTTCAACACGCGTTTTTTTCTGCAGATCAGTCAAATCATGAGGCAACCATTTTTCATATTTTTTATCTTATTGATTTCATGCAATTGAGTCAATATTGTAGGTAAGGTAATGTTAAACCATGCTGATAATTCCAGAGTAGTTTGACTCGGATCGGCTTCCACCATCTCCTTCAATTCTGCGTTATTCACCTGTGTGGGCGGTCTTCCACGTGTTTCGTTCTTTAAGTCGTAGTTTCCATGACGAAAGCGTTTAAATCAAAAACGCAGCATTGATAATGCAAGCCGTTTCTGCCGCGTTAATTCACGTTAATTCGCGTCTAAGCTGAGTAAATAAAACAATTGAAAATCAAATATTGCACATTTTTTTTTAATAAAAATTTCATAGGTATAATGTATAAAAGTTTCACTCGAATATATCACAAGACGAAGGTTTAATGTCAATTAAAAAAAAATCAAAGTATATATTACCATAAAACGGTAATTTCATACTATAACCCCTTTCCCAAACCATGTGATGAATTTTCCAGGGATCCAAAAGGCTAGGCTGTGTTTTTTGGTCCTTTGGTAACAACCAGCTAAATTTATTAAATGACACGCTATACAGTCAAACTCTGCTTCTCCTCTTGAAATAATTTCCTAATCGTGATTTAATCAAAACACTGACTTTCGATTTCCCCATCCTCTGCGAAAATATTTAAAAAAAACTTCATTAAAGCGTTTCATAGCTGTGTAGGCAATGAAAATCTCATTGACTCTCTTTATGCATCCTTTAGAAACGATAATGCAAAGCAAATTAACATCGATAAAGATCCAAGATTTAATACTGAAATAGCGACAATAACTTGTGCTATCACCTCGCATAACTTTATGGTCGATTCCTTCGCTAGCTCACGCAAATTGCAACCACATTGTGATATGTGTGTGTGTGTGTTTGTGTGTAAACGTGCACCTGTGGGGAGTGATGTTGTGTGTGTTTGTGTCAGTGTGTCACACGATAATTCCCGATATCAAGCTTTACTAAAGTTCACTCGGGAGACTGTTCATTTTTGTTTCCTTACATATCCACGCGACACCGACAAAAATACGTTGTGATGACCGTTCATCTACTCCGTTCATTTCGTTTTTCGATCATTCGGTAAATGAGTGAAAGATTCCGCCGGAATCCAACATCATTTTTCACTTTTGATTAATTTTGTGTCTTTGACGTTTCACTTGGAATGAAAGATACCGAATCAGAGGCAAAAATGAACGAAGAGAGAAGCATATGGTATTGCTTTTATCATCGACTGTTCGAATGTGTGTATGTTTTCAGTGCGTGTGTGTTTGTGAACGACTTACGATCTCACCTGTATCACCTGCTACAGATAACTAGGCCGCAGGACATACTTGTAACTAAGCAGCATCCCGCCATATTACATTGATTTATTTTGTAACGTCTTGTCGCCATTTGGATTCCTAATGGTAGTCTTTGAATTGTTGCCGCTTATAATGAACGAAGTTTTCAAACTAGGATATTATTTTAATAATTTACGTTGTTAGTTTAATGGTAAGTATTAAATTCCGTCTAAAGTACATTGCAAATTATTTCGATTAATATAAAACCACACAATTTGCATAACATCGGATAGGTACGTTTTTGACAACAATAAATACCGGTTACAATATTAAAGCAAATAAGTGACACTTATTTATTTGCTTTAATATTGTTGGTAAAAACACACACATTTTAACATTTATATGAAAATAAATAAAATATAAACATAAAACAAAAGTAGGTAACTAGGTCATTTGGCTTGTTGATATTATGATCAAAGTTGTGTATCCCGTAAACCCTTTTTGGATAATAAAAGCTTCAAGTTAAGACCTCCGAATAATTCCAAGTCACAAACTGAAGATTAAGTGGACTCGCTGACATTACGGAAATGTTTATAGAAATAAACTTATTACTCTCTTAGCATTTCAGAATTATTTCAGCTGGTATGCAGCGAAAAGTGGACACCAATTCAATAAAATTCAATTCAGAACAACAATTATCCCGACGAAGAGCCAAAATTTCGAAGAAATGTGATATCTACCAGCTCGCACGGGGTGGAATATGGCCCGTTTTCTCTCACAAGGCGGAGGCCTACGTCCAGCAATGGGAACCTCACCAATTGGCGAGAAACTGTTCTGCTAGCCAAATTGCGTAGTTACTCTTTCGTAGCTAATGGTCGTATATAGAATCGGATACCGCTCAGAATCAAAATAAACGCCTAAGCCAGGGGGCACACAGGGGGTAGCCTTAGCGTGTAGTCGCTTAGTTTGTAAGTTTTTGGCCCCTGGCTGGAGGCCTTACACTCAAAGCACCCACATGATAGTCGGATTAAGCAGACGACAACCTCCTAGGCTGAGACGCCATTCACAAAAGAAAAAAACAAATAAGTATATAATGTTTTCATATAATTTGCTACTGCATCGGCAGTTTGTACACCTGATGTGAGTCTGCAAATCATTAATTTAAAAGAAAAAAACTCTTAAAACCGTCCTCCGCGTCCACCCTTCAAAAACGAACGACATGGCATAAAGTTTATCTAGGTTATAAAAATTCCATAGGTGGATGTATAGTTTTTCGGTCGCTAGACATATTGCTGGCTGGTTGCCAGATCAAATACCAGTTCTGAGGCAGCGGAGGCCTGCCTGGGGACGGGAACGACACTTAAATTTTAGATTTTTCCTACGTATACGTGACGTGTTCTATAAAAGCAAGAATGTACCAAGTGTGGGTGGTCTTTTTATTTTTAATAAAGACAAAATCTCTGTGCTTACAACCTCGAATATCACTTAATTTCTTATCTTCTTCTTCGTGTCGATGATTCCCATAGTTATTTAATTGAATTTGTTTCGACCAGAACACAGCCATTAATCAATAATCCATTAATTTCTTATTAAATTGGCAATCTTGCCTAGCAAAAAAATTAAAGGTACCCATTTTTGTATTAACACATTACATAAACTCTGTAATCCCCGAAGGTTTAAGCAGAGGTACAGTATCGAATAGTAGGTATACCCACATTTCACACGTCATGTTTAAGTCCTATGTAAGAAAGCCCTAAGGACCCAATTTGCGTCTGCAATAGGCTCGTCTAAGAGACAAGCCTATAGCAGAAGCAAATCCAAAGCCGTAACTGCTACTGAGAAAGTCAGAATAACACATTACCCGGCCTAGGAACCGAAACCATACTCAGCAGTCGTGCTTGCGACCACCAGACTATCAAGTAGTGTTGTATTAACACCTGTCCTCAAAACATACTAAGTACTTCACGTACTGTCAAGAGACGGCACTTTCATCAGTCAATTAAATATAACTGCGTGTAAACTGCCTTCATTCCGTATCGAGCGATTGCAACCTGTCAGCAACTCAACACAGCTACTTCAAACCATTTGGATGCAATTGTAACGTTCCCAAGTCGCAATACACGTTTAGTGAGCTCGTACTAACATGGTATGCAAATATGAACGTATAAATAAGGCTGTGGTCATAGGAGAGCGGAGCGGGAAGCGTTTTGCGTGCTTCTTCTTTCGGGTGGAGTAAAATGAGCCACTGAAGTGGGTGTTGGATTACCTACCTGCCCAGTTTGTACTTGCTTCTCGTAATGGGTTGGTTTTTTTATGCATTTTTAAGAAGTGCGAATTTATTGGATAGCTGGATACTGAGGGTGGAGGGATCGATTGAAGAATTGCCAAAGCAACATGCTTTTTATTGGATCTTCTGGCTGGCCTACGAGAAATGGTTTGCTATAATCTTCTCTCTTTATCGTGTGGTTAGTGCCTAACCTGGTGTCAGAGTTTTCATGCCAGCTATGGACTTCTGATTTGGCTTTACATGCCCTCCAGAAATGTCCCTCTGTCATGCTGGTTTTCTCACGATGTTTTCCGTCACCGAAACAAGTGATAATTATAAAAATTATATTTATTATTATATAGTAATAAGCACCACATAATACCTTAGAACTATACTGGCTCCTCTCGCCTATAAAGTTGGTCCTACGTCCTGCTGCCAGTACCACCCAGTACAACGCAAAACGCTGTAACTCTTGCTCAAGACACTCCCAAACACAGTCTAACAACGACATATTCCGACAAACGTTAGATAATTGATTCAGTAGGTCTACGTGTCATTAGCGTAGTAAAGAGTGACAAAAGAAAATGACACTTTATCGCGCATGGTCGGGAAAGCCAAATAGAACGTGTTGGAGGTCGGTCGGTCCTCGAGGGAGAATGGCGGTACATAGAACGGTTAGCTTTAGTTTTTATTCTGCATATTTATTGCCTGTGGTCTTCAGTTTTGGTCGTGTTGACTTGTGGATACTCCAGTGGAAAATCGTCTACTATATAAACTTTAATCTGAATAGAGTCATGTATTCTAAATCAAGTGCAGTTGTTATATATCAATATATGTAATATTGTTGATGGTTCGACCATAGCTAGGTCTCAATCTGACCAATGAGGTCAAAGTATTTTGAAATACAAATTGATATTACCAGATTTTCGACCAATGACGATGCTTGGAGCGAGGTTTGCTAGCGCTATTAGTTTCACAGTTACCATCCCATACTACTCAGGTTCTAGATATCCATGTCTGTTCAACTTATTATTGCATTGCAGGCTTCAAATCAAAATCAAATCAAATAATTTATTCCTTTGCAAATATGGGTAATAGGTACATAAATGTTCCTTTATAATAATGTTCTCCATATTTGGCTTCTCTGGACAAAGTACCTACGTCCTAAGTACCTAAATAGCTTTTCAGTTCGATTAAATTAAGAAAAAACCAACCTTCATTAAATTGTATGTTGGACTTAATTAATATACCTTCTCAATACTAAGAAAATCCTTGATATAATATAAATTTTCGTCCAAAGCTCAAAAGAACTTCAATCCTTAGAAAAGATCGATACCTACCTACATGTTTTTAATTATAAAGTTCATTATACTACTTAATTAGCTTCCCCTACATTTTGTCCTGGATTTCACATAATGTGCTAAGACACAGGCAGCTTCATTAATCTTTTCGATAACGTGCCTAAGTTAGTACATTGCGCAGAGGAGCTTACTGTCTAGATTTTCTAGACAATATTTGATTAAGAAGCGAATTTAATCTCTATATTTAGCCATTCGGTTCTGTTTTTAGTTAGAGGGAATATAGGTAAGTCTGATATTGAAGTAAAACTTAATAAAGTTACACATCACGAAAATTGAAAAGATAATTTGGCTACAGAAAACAATATAAGAATTGTATCACAAGATAGCAGTAAAAAAATATTCTAAATTCCGAAGGGCTCTGGACATTTTCATTGTTTCTGAGCAGTTGAACGTAGTTAGGTCAACAATACAATAATTACAATAAATTCCCAGATTAAATAGGTGAAAATATTTTCCACAAAATACAGTACAAATCGTCAATGTATTTAGGAAATAAATAGGTAATAGTTTCTACAAAGTAACAACAGTTAAACAAAGAGTCAATCAAATAAAACATTGAAGAGAACTATCCTAATACAAAGATACAAAGGTTTATTCAATACTGATTGAACGCAAAATTTCCTTGAAATTCAGCATACGGGGTGGAAGGGACACCGATGCGAAAACGGAAACCACATACTCAACACATCATTCTGAACCCTCCCCACAGCAAAATTTTCCGTCGGTTATATCAAAAAAACTTTTTTGCAAAACAAAACCGACTTCCAAAAAAAACACTAAAAAGTAGAAAATAACTTTACTTTCGGAAGTCGGTGACTATTGTTTGTTTCATTGACTTTTTTGCCACCGACTTCCGAAAGTCGGAAGAGTCGGAGTCGGAGTCGGATTTCTGTAAGTATCTACCTACTAACATAATATGGACTTGTATTATTTCATGTGTGCTAGTCTGAAATAAATATTTTCATTCATTCATTCATTCAAAGTTATTTTCCACTTTTTTTTAGTGTTTTTTTTGGAAGTCGGTTTTTTTTTGCAAAAAAGTTTTTATTTTACCCTTTTTTAGTTATCGTATCACACAAAAATCCTTGTCGAGTATCAATTTCGCAATTTCTTTTACTTGGATGACATTTTTTCCAGCTATTTTGATTTCAAAACCAAACTGCTGAACCGATTTAGATGAAATTCTATGGGACCAATCGGGAAGTAGATCCATTCAGATAAAAGAAGAATTTTTCAAATCGGTTCATAAATGACGGATATATGAGGTAACAAAAAAAAAAAAAAAAAACATACAACCGAATTGAGAACCTGCTCCTTTTTTTGAAGTTGGTTAAAAAAAATCTGCTGTTTCCTACAAAAGTGCATTACCAACACGGTCAAAATCTATCACCCCGTATATCAGCATCAATGTTTAAATATACAGACTATAATAATACTGAGAAAGCTCTCAGTTAAAATAAGGCCAGATGTAGTACTCCATTAAGATAATATAATCGTTTTGTTTATTTAATATCTGCTAAGTGGATGGGTCGGGTTGCCATAATTGTACGCTTTATTTATAATCCAGTATTTATTTTATACATTATTTCAATGGCCAGAATTGGGGTAGACTCTTGTTTTTTAAACTTTTAATTTGGAAAAACTGACGAAGTACACATTGAGATCACTAGTTCAAGGATCGGTCCTTCGTCACAATGTGAAAAAGTTTGTAGTAATCAAACATGCTTTCCATTAAGTTCTATAAATATAGGTACAAACTAAACCGTCAAACACTAAAAAAATAAGCTAGATTTTAGAAAAAGCTGTGTCCCAGTTTAGGTTTTAACAATATGTAACAGCGATACCTACAACGTTCGGTCCCAACAGCAATTTAGAACTCATTATTTATTTAAAATGCGCGATCCACACACGAGCGAGTTATGTGATTAATGATTCTGCTAAATACCATTTCCACGCTAGTGGAGAACTGGGTTCTTAAAACGCTAAAGTGGACGGCCAAGTGCCGAAATTTGGGTCAAACGATGCGACGACGGCCTGTATCGCAGACTCTTCTCCGACCAAATGTCGCACCTCATTTTCCGTCACTTAGCACCGCGATGGCTTATATTAACAGAAAACTTATGTTCCCCCTACGTCACACTTAAAGTCAACTTTGTGTTGTAAGTGGGAAGGCTACATTTCCAATACAGCTGGGAGGTATTGTGGGGCAGCAGGAAAAATTAAGGCACTTTCTTTGAACGCCCAGTTTTGATGAGTAGCACCAAAGAACTGTGTTTTTAAGAGTCTTTAATACCTATGTATGAAAAAAGCTACAAAGGTTTTAATATTCAGACGGTGTAACGTACTTCGGGTGGAGTGTCGTTGGGTCTCCGAAGTTGCAAGTGAAGGGCCGGCCGTAAGGACATTTTCTGCTCAAGATACTTTTTTATCCAATTGTTACGAAGCGACGACAGAAGTAACAAAATATGGGTTTCGAAAAAATTCTGCTTGTTTACTTTATTATTACCTTTCGTTTTAAATTGAAGAAAAGTTGGAAAAATAACAAGGATTACACAATTCTTGCAAGTCAGATGAAAACATTTTGACAAACACTGCCAGAAATAACGCCTTCAATAATAAAATCAAAGTAAAATATGGTTCCACTTTAAGTACCAACTAAATAACTTACTTCCCTACAAGTGCATTCCAAACGTGACATTTACTAAAAGCCAACTAAACCAGCACTAACACTGATTTCAAATAAGTACAAAATAAAATCAAAGTAAGTATTTAGGTGTTAGTAAGTGAGACATAAGTACTCATGTGGGTTTAGTCGGCCGCTCAGTGCTAAGGAAACACGGCTATTGGAGACACACGGTTGTGCTTGTGCAAATAAGTAACATCCTGACTTAGGGAGAGCATTATTGAATCTTACGTTTAAGAAAGATAGAAGGCTCGTGACTTTTTGACTGACTAAAAGTAAGACTTTTTATATTTGAACTAGTTGTTGCCCACGACTTCGTTAGCGTCGACGACGCGACTTTTCATACAAACTTTCAAATTGGTTAAAATAGACCAATTATGGGATGGATTTCTAAAAATCCCTTCTTAGTGCACACTTACGTCATGTAAGGAACATTGGTGCACATGCTTCTAGACCCAGCGGTTTCAGCTGTGCGTTAATCGATCAGTCGCACGAAAGACAAAAGAAACGAAGAAAGTGGATGTAAACCACATGTATGTATATGTATTGATATCTACTTAATTATAAAGCTTTGAGTGTCAGAATGGTAACTTATTATTAACTATGTCTGAAAGTATTTCTAAAAAGGTGTGTAGGGTAAAGGGATTTTATGAAGAAAACCACAGAAAGACAAGACTATCCATTTATTTCAATAAGGCTTTTCAGCTATTTATAGGTATCGATAATTAACTATCAAGTCCTATCCCGTCCTATCCCGTCCTATCCCGTCCTATCCCGTTCTATGCCGTCCTATCCCGTCCTATCCCGTCCTACCCCGTCCTATCCCGTCCTATCCCGCCCTATCCCGCCCTATCCCGTCCTATCCCGTCCTATCCCGTCCTATCCCGTCCTATTCCGTCCTATCCCGTCCTATCCCGTTCTATCCCGTCCTATCCCGCCCCATCCCGTCCCGTCAGCTATTTGTTAAATACCCGTGCGATGCCGGGACGGGCCGCTGTATATATATATATTATATGTAGATAGATGGCCACATGCAAATTCGTTTACATAGTAAAAACTTTTGTCCTCTGTTTACGTTTCAGTTCCAGGAAAATATACCCTCTGAAACACTTGCAAATAACATTTGCGAGTGTCCACGTGCGAGAGTTCCACGAGTCGTGTTAAAAATAGATCCCGGGTACATTATAGTCGGTTTAAACAACTTACTAATTCGATCCCCAACATGTTTACATGCATACAATTACAGCTCGAAATAGGAATTCAGACAATCTGGACAACAATTTAATTTAATTTAGATATACAAAGAACCGTCATTGTAGTCTCATAAACTAGAAAATTAATAAACGACGTAATATTTCATTCTTTTAGGGAAGGTCTCTTCGTTATTATAATTCTTATTTGTTTTCTTGGGAAAAATGGAATTTTCTTAGCATTCATGATAGTTGGTTAATATAATTTTCATAGATCTATATTAGGTTGGCAAATATTAAGTTCGAATGGAATCGTAATACGAATATTAATCTCTAACTGTTGCTAAGAGGTATCAATCAAAAATACTTTATCTATGTAGTTTTTGTTATAGCTCATCGAAGCTTTTAAAAGCCAATAAGCTGCAGGCAAGTACCAAGGTGTTTCCCCCTCATCATCAAACACAAATAACACCACAGAATTTTCTCGGCGTAAGGCGTTCGTGCAGAAATAATTCAATCAACCAATAGAAGGTGTAAAGCATAAATGCATTTCGCAAAATTGTTTAAGTTCAATCGAGCGTAACACGACAAACCTTTCTCCCCCGTTGTCAGTCAAAAAATAAATTCGCCATCGACAGGCATCGCTACTTCCGGTAGCTACTGGCGAGCGGCTTCCGGCATCGATCGTCGACGGATACAGCTATTGACCCCCTATAATAATGCCGGCGGCTGTTACACCTACACCAATATTGCTCTACTCTTTGCCAAGCACAAACCCTTAATCAAAACACTCTATCGCAATAACAATAAGAACGACAATCCTTCGGCAATATCCTCCCCTATGTGACAACTTGTGCTCCGTGGAAACTTTTATAATACCCCAGTTATGTGCTAGTACGCACACCATAGGTATCATTTTCGTATGCAACAATTGTGTGAACAAGTTTGTTGCGGCTGTGTTATGAGATGGCGCGATCACGTGTTCCAAACATCTCTGTAGGGTTGAATGTGGCAGGAATCCTCGGCAGAACGTGCAACATCTGTGAGCCGGCTCCGGTCTCCGCCGTCGGTATTACCGGCCACGACGAGCCGACAAACAAACGACTATGTGTAACAGCCATTCGGGGCTTGAAACTTTGGAGCCCTAGGGGTCCCGAATTTCTCAGGAAATCCGTTGTTATTTAAAACAAAAAGCCAGATACGTCTTAGAATGGGATATTGGACTACCGAATTCAGCGAAACTGACTTTGTTGAGCAGAATTTACAGAAACCAGACTTCAATATTACAAGAGCTGCTATAAATTTTATCCAAGAGTTGTGATTGCTTTATTTCCAAAGTAAAATAGAAACGCTGTAGGTACGTGGTATTTCAAGTGACCTCAGCGATTGACACACTAATTGTGTAACCATCATTCAAATTTTAGGCACAGGATTAGCGAATGTTTCAATGTCCCATTTGGCCTCGCTTTCAATAGGATTCGAAAGCAAGTGTTGAGTAACTCATAAAAAAAAAAGAATATAATTGTTGAATTTCCCATTGACCTTATAATTCTTTCTGAAGGAACAGCGTCGACCTTCGAAAAGCAAAGTTTCGTACATTTCCAAAGAATAAAGAAATTTGCGAGACGAAATCTCTTGGCGCGGGTCGTCGGGTAGTGTGTCAGTTCCCAGCAAGACGTAAAATTAACAAGCCTTGCACCCGACCCCGTTTGTATCAGCTACCGTCTAAATTATAGTGCCAGTGTCTTTGACTTCACGGTTAGCTTGTCTTGGGAACTTTTGTCTTACTTTTACGTAACTAGCGCCAGGTAAAGCACTTTAATTTTTATATAACAGTCCAAGTGTGCAATTTTAGTCAAACATAATTTCAGGCACTTTTCGAACACTTAAACGGTAATGCTATACCTAGTAAGTTCTGTTTTCATCATATAATAATCAGACAACAAAATCTCACCACCACAAGATAATCACAAAAGTCGAAACCGCGAACACAGACCATTAAATACACTTACAAACTCAACTAAACACACTTTCAACTAGATTAATATCAGTCATTAATCAGAAATCTATTTTCTGTGTCCCAACACTGGGTGGTTTGTCCCCGCACTAATTTCCCGCGCTAATAAGCCGTGAAGGAATCGGCGCGCGCGCCGCCCACGAGGCCGCCGCATATACCGGCTGTGCAATATATTAGGCCTGTCATGTCATACCCATTGCCTTTTTGCCCTTTTACCCGGTTATAAATTTGTACTAAAGCTCACAACATATTGGAATTCCCTTTTGATGAATAAATGTATTTATTAAAAATGTGATGAAAGAGGCCGTTTGTAAAAATAAGTTGAGCATATCCGTTTCGTGTTTTCTGCTGCCAGTTTTGTGTATTCTTCGTGAATATAATAAAGATCAGTAATTAACTCGTTAATGTTATTCACAAGACGATTTAGGAAACCAAATGAAGTGTACTTCGGGCAAGATCATCTCATCTCTCATCCTCACTACCTAATCATGCCCCCAGAAATTCTCGCCAATAGGAAAAGGTTCAGCTAAGAAAACAGAAAGAAACAAACTGTCAGACAAAATTTTTAATTGCAAAGAAAATCTTCACACGACATCACGCACTATCTATCCGTTTGTAATCTACAACATATCCAGCAACTTTCCTGTGTTTTCCCATTTTCAAACAGGTTGATTATTGACATGTGAAGTGCAGATGTGGCTTCAGTGGCGTGGCCTTTACCGTGTTCTCGGTGACGCGTGCGCTTCCAGATGACTGAGCGTACGTCACTTGTTTGCAACACAACTCTTCACCTGCAAAGATGAGCATTGACCGCAAGTCATGTAAGATAGTGCTACAAGGTTTTTTGGCGTTTCAATGACTTTGATAAGGCGACGTTGCTGGAAAATATTAAATTTTTGAATTGAAAACTAAGATGGCGGCGAAGGTTCCAATTTGAGCCAAGCAGATACATTGATTTTAATGCAAACCAACGCCACCATTTTCTTTTTTAATACAATTTCTCAAATGTTTCCCAACAACATCCTTTTGTCAAAATTATACAACCGCCAAAAGATTTTTCCAAAACAGTGCAACTCTACTGTATTGTAGGTACTCATGACAGTTGTTTTTACGAATGACGTCAAATAAGCAAAATAACAATTTTCACCATAACCAATCCACTTCCACGCAATAGAATGTACAAATTGATACAAAGCCAAAAACTCGCAACAAATACGCAAACAGATTTGTCGAAAAACCAGCTCAGCATTCACGAAACATTTCACAAAAGCCCAAACAAAATGTAATGACAGATAAAAGATTATTTCAATCCATTACAAATACATATGTTGTATAATTTATAACGTACGACAAACAATATAGCACTCATGAACGTCAAATTAATTACAGGCCGACCAGTGTATGTTGATAGTCTGTGTTGGCGCTAGTTGCAATGGGAAGCATCAAAATCAGTACTTTAAACTTTTAGTTCCTCGTTTCGCCGTCTGTCAGTTTACAGTGGACACTCCTACTGTGAAGTGCCGACCACCCGCGACTCCGTATATGATTAACAATCGTTCATAAATGATATAAATATGAGAGCAACATTTATAACATTAGTTTGAATTGATTATTGTAGTAACGCGAGATGAAATAAACATAAGCAATGTTCTTTGTTTCACTTTTAAGGAAACATTGTGCTGTTATTTTTTCAATAACTGTTTGAGAATTGGATAAAAATTTCATTGACGATATTTTTATTTATAAACTGAGGTACAATGACAGTGATTTTTCAAAAAAATGCTGTCGTAGGACGCTATGATGAAAGACATTGAACCCACCAGGTTCTGTACCTTGGAACCTCGCTTCAATGAGCCAGACACGTTATCTGTACCAAAGTTTTTCCTCTGCGTAGTAAATTCTATATCACCCAACACAATAAGTATTTTTAAAGTAAGATTCCAATGAAGACCAAGAACTAGAACCGCTACAAAGATCAACGTTCTGCTAAAAGTCTTTATTTAGTCTTCGGTTAGCTACTAACTACACAAAGTTAAGATCCTGGGGTAGTATTATTGCAGAGATTTAAAATTAAATACTCGTAATTTAGTACTTTAGTACTTACACCTCTGCCTATCCTTTCGGGAAAACAGGCTGTTATGTTATATTCAGATTCAAATATCATTCATCACATGAGCCTACCTTATTGAAAATGAACTCATGCAAAACAATAGTTACACACCACGGGAGTATCCGAAATTCTGTACATAACACCATTCACAGCGACATTGTCGGTTTGAAATCATTTCGCTTTGTGTTGCATTTCAGTGACCGCAGCCTTTCGCATCACAACGAGCTAATCCAATTGATGTTTATGACATTTTCATATTAAAAGTTAGGTCGGTTATACACGGACTACTAGGCCGCTGCTGTATCCTGAAGGTCCAGACAAAATGGCATTTTCTTAGCTATAACGATAATGCAAATAATATATTATTATTAATTTATTTATGTACACAAAACACATTACAGGAAAAATACATAAAGACAAAAGACCACAAAGGTACCGCTTATTTCATTTAGAAATCTCTTCCAGCGGCCCTGCGAGACGATACATATTATAGTTCAAAAAAACCGGTCAAGTGCGAGTTGGACTCGCGCACCGAGGGTTCCGTACAAACCTGTGGGTATATAACTTTTTTTTATATGACGGAACTAAAAATTTACGGTTTTCGTAATTTTTCCTATATCTGTACTATAAGACGTGACTTCGTACAAAATTTCAAGATTCTAAGTTCACGGGAAGTACCCTGTAGGTTTTGATTCCCGTGCGAGTTTCGAAAATTTGCGGAAATTTGCGGCCTAAGTGGCTGTATCTTTTGATTGCGTTGACTTAGAAGGTTGATTTTTCTACAGCTTGATACCTCCACGCGTTCCTGAGAAAAACGGTCTTGACAGACGGACGGACGGACAACAAAGTGATCTTATAAGGGTTCCGTTTTTTCCTTTTGAGGTACGAAACCCTAAAAACAAAAAATCACGCTTTAATGTGACGTAAATTTTTTTTGTTAGTTACTGGTGAAGCAACTAAAGGCGTTAAATGTTATGCAAAATATGTAGTTTTATTTCCACGAAAAAGATCCAGGCTGGCCTAGATGCAGGATGCAGCAACCGATCCCATCATATTTTTGCGGGTGAGAGGGCGCTTAAAACTACATATTTTGTAGAACATTTAACGCTCATACCGTAATACGCGTCATAACATTTAATGTCATGGATTTCCGCAAAGTAACGCCTTTCTATAACTTAATTTAATCATGTCAAAAATGCATGGGTTTGGCTTAAGCATCTTAGCTTATGTCAAGCCCATTCATTTGTTTTCACAATCCTGTTCAGATTCGTTGTAGAAATAGAGAACGCTTTAAAAATAATTGTCAGTTGACTAGGCCGTTGACTCTGATTGTAGTTGATAAATCCATGCAGCGACTGCTTATTGGCCGGTCAAACATTGCCTGTGTTTTAGACGTCCATCGCTTATTGAATTCATTTAAAAAGGTGGCATCCGGCAATATTCCTAGCTTGATACAGAGAATAAATACAAGTATTTTGGGACATCCATATTTGTAGCTCAACCATGGACAAGATACATTTCCAACAAGTAAAGGTGAGTGGAGAGGAATGGCTCCAATTTACTAAATTAAACAATCAGATAATATGTAGGTAGAAACTGTTTCTATTTAATTTATCAATAACCATAAACTATGCAGGCAAACTGACGAAACATAAATAGCCTAAAAACAATGGTGGTGTTGCTATCGAAATAAATTTGTTAAAAATGTGAGAGATGATATTTATGTACCCATTCTTATCAATACTAATAAATAAAATTGAAGTGTCTGTTTGTTATTTCAAAATAATATCTTTTAACTTATATGAATATACAGTGCTTATAACACAAAAAAATTGTAACATATTTTGTCTGTCTGTATGTTCCGGCTAATCTCCGAAACGGCTGGACCGATTTTAACGGGACTTTTACTGGCATATAACTGATGTTATAGGGAGTAACTTCGGTTACTTTTATTTTAGAAAAAAGATTAGGGTACATTGCAACAAAATGAAATCCCTTGAAATTTTTAACAACTAGGGATTATAACAAATAGGGAAGTAATATTTTTAAAATAATTTCACGGGGACGAAGGTGGCGGTCAACAGCTAGTTTAAAATATAATACGAGTATTAAAGTATGAGATCTACAATCATGCATCAGGTTCGCCATTGCTCAGGTTAACCATGGCACTTGGCACCTTGGCCACAGGCAACTGAAGGAACACGGGTGGGTTTTAGTCAGTAAGAGTCTGACACGCCCTCCCGCTCCACCCAGAGCGGGAGAGGTCATTTGATGATTTCCCACCCCAAATAAAAAAAAAAGAAGGTTCGCCATTGGTCAATTAAATATATGCTCAATGTTCAATGAAATCCATAATGTTCCACAAAAAATCTAGAATTAAAATCAAACTTTTGACAAACACGTAATTTGAAATATCAAAAGTTACTCGATCAAATCAGTTTATTTTGTGGCAGTAACTGTATTAGTTAAACTATAGGGTGATTTGTTAACATAACAATAACAAGATACTTAACCGAAGTTTAATAGTTTGTTTACTATTTAAGCTAAGTCAAACAGAACTAACTAACATCGGTACAATGGTATTAGGATTTGAAACCACGAACTACCCGTTACCATGCCGGTTTACCTAATGCATACAAACTCGTGTATTCTGGAGTCAATATTTTGTTTATATAACCAGAAACACGTAGTAAAATAATATTCGCCAGGTGAGAGATTTTCTCATAGACGGCTAATTGTTAGTAGGTACTCTTGTAGTTTTCCATTTTCTATTTTTCGTGAATAAAATTGTTCTACTTTGTATTTAAAGGTGAAATTCTTGATATTAACTTGAAAAGAGAGAAAACTGTTTTCTACTCAAACCATCTCAACGGAGAGTTTTATACAAAATACAATTACTTACCTATTTTGTTACGGTCAAGATTTCACCGAATTTACTTGCTTCGACGAAGTTTGTTTTCATCATTCTAGCATTTTCTTTTGCATGAGTTCATAAGGCACCACATAAAAATATAACTAGAAAATTCTGTACGAACCAAATGAGAACATTTCTAGAGCTATATTTTCTTAAAGCGGTTATATTTTCAAAGCATTACAATGAAGCAGAGCCAATATAAGTTTATTTTAGCTCGCGACAGTCTGTCTGAAGCACCCATCTCCTAGGTACAGTTTCATTATAAGGCAGACATTGCGAATACCAGGAATACCTACCAGCTGTACCTTCTAACAAAATGCTTTAAAATGAACATTCTTTTTGCTGAAGTATCCTTGTAATTAATTTTAATAAATAAGCTTGAGTGTACATTGTTAACAAGGGTAGGTATGAAGGATAATATGGTACAACAAGATTAAAAGGATACAATTTCTTTCCTTGAAACATCATTAATCCTTCTGGGATTGGAGGTTTTAACAAAAAGGCTGATTGTAATTAGATTTTAAAAGCAATCTATGAAATTCATAATTTTGAGGAATATTTCGATTTTTAAAGTGTTTATTTTTTGTGACTTATCTTGCCGTTTGCCCACTTTAGTTTTGTTTTAAGTACAGTTCAATGTATCACTGATAAAATTCAAAGGACTTTGGTTTCAGAGAAAATATAAATTAATTCAAGTTCTCATTGCTTCTTTCATTATTAGTTAGCTCTAAAATACTTACACAAACTACCAATTAGTCTAAAGTTCAAAATGAAAATAGAGAAACTTCTCAGGATAAAAAAATTTCAAGAAATTTTAACGACTGTGTCTATTGCTGCACAAAGAAAGGGCAATTATAAGTAAGCTGCCTTGGTTTCTCTTTTCGAGAATAGCATGTTTACGATGGCTTAAGTTTTACCTGCAAGTGAGCTTTTACAGCTGCGAAAAATAATAAGATACCTACCAACAGTAGAATACGATGCATTATCTTTTTGAATCAAAACATTGCAGGTTCATAAATTAAATTTTTGTGGGACGGTTTGTTCGAAGTATTTTTTTTTGTTGTATTTTATACCCACTACCGTGTAAAGAAACTGCCACCATTGTGCACCATATCACAATGTTGTCCTATTTAACCCAAAGATTGACTGGTAGAGAATGCCTTGTTGCATTAAGTCCGCCTATGTACCACTATTGTGCATGAGGTTTAAATAAATAATTAGTACTTTGATAGATAGTATAGAATGAAAAAAAGAGAAAACATAAATTTGTCCTCATTAAAATTCTTTCAGGACCATAATGATATTATTTCATCAGTACATAAAACTTCATACATGGCTCACGGCGATTTTTCCAATTTCAGTTCCATTCCACTAGCGAATTGGACGCGTCCGTCGAATCGAAAAGGCTTGTTGAAAATTTACATATGCTGGAAAATAGATATATGTTTGGCGAGCTCAGTGGAGTGGAGGCAATCAACCCGACGCAAATATCACTGGACACTGTTCTTATTTACATTCAAGTTTAAAATAAACAAATGCTCTAATTGTCGACTATTTACACGTTAAAAAATCCAAATAGGAATACCCTGATAAAGCTCTCAACTTTCAGTGAGTCACAATTTATGTTTGTTCTTTATTTATTAATATCTCATTTGGAAGCATAGACTTTCATTATTAAGTATACTAAGTTAAATAACACTGATTACAGCGTCCTCCCATTGACAGTAACGACTTGTGTAATACGAGCCATTTAGCAATTACGAATGAGAAGGAGTAACGTTTGACTGGGGAACATAACAAAAAGCCGATTGCTCATACCCATATATTAAGTTAATGGGTTCTGGCACTAAGCACGCCCTTGACTTTAACGATGCGGCAGAAGAGGCACGAATAAATTTAAATTGGTCGGGCGTCGGCCGCGCGCAGCGGTCACTCCGGCTGACTCCGACTCTCTCAATGCGCGATGCAGTTAATGCACACGTTCACATACACTTCAACTTATTAATCCTCCACAAGAATTATGTGCATGCCTACATCGTCCTTCACAACACTATTGATCCAGCATTCACGTTGCGTACAAGCTCGAATTTCCATTGAAGCGGATATGGAAGCAAAATACGAACGTAAATATAGAATCTTCGCCAATAAACGTCTATTAATAGCTTGAAACCCTTAAAACTATAAACACGTAGCATTTGATTTAAGTAAAAAATAGAAATACATTTGAAAAAGCGAGTCATAGTAGAGTGTACATTCGCAGAGACGCTTAGACGGTGAGAATCGGTTCCAAGATTGGTTTGCTCTTACATTTGTTTCTGTGAACTGTATAAAAACTTTTTTGCAAAAAAAAACCGACTTCCAAAAAAACACTAAAAAAGTGGGAAATAACTTTACTTTCGGAAGTCGGTGACTATTGTTTGTTTCATTGACGTTTTTGCCACCGACTTCCGAAAGTAAAGTTATTTCCCACTTTTTTAGTGTTTTTTTGGAAGTCGGTTTTTTTTTGCAAAAAAGTTTTTATTTTACCCTTTTTAGTTATCGCATCACACACAAATCCTTGTCAAGTATCAATTTCGCTATTTCTTTTACTTGGATGACATATTGTTTCCAGCTATTTTGATTTCAAAACCAAACTACTCAACCGATTTCGATGAAATTTCTATGGGACCAATCGGGAAGTAGATCCATTCAGATAAAAGAAGAATTTTTCAAATCGGTTCATAAATGACGAAGATATGAGGTAACAAACACAAAAATTTCCAGCTATTTTGATTTCAAAACCAAACTGCTGAACCGATTTTGATGAAATTTCTATGGGACCAATCGGGAAGTAGATCCATTCAGATAAAAGAAGAATTTTTCAAATCGGTTCATAAATGACGGAGATATGAGGTAACAAACACAAAAAAAAAAAAAAAAAAAAAAAAAAAAACATACAACCGAATTGAGAACCTCCTCCTTTTTTAGAAGTCGGTTAAAAATGAGTGCTACGCGAGGCAAAACAATGAATTGCTAAAATATTCATGTTACCCTTCTGGTTTGAAAATAAATATTGTGAACAAAGCGACTGTTTTTCCAAAATTCAGGGAAAAACATATCGAATTCGAAATTCAGGTTTGAGCTTTTTAACATTTATTATTTATTCACACTATATTTTTAATTTTCTTCTAAACTTTACAGTAATTCTGCAGCTTAAATAAAATATTTTCTACGCTCCGAATATAAACACTTATATAAGTAATTCAACGAAGCAATTGCTAATCTGCAGTAAGATTCTGTTACATCCATTTATAAATATAGCACTAAGAAACTGCGGATAAAGAGATTTAATTCCAGGTTTCATTTCATCGAGAAACATCCAGCTCTCGACAAGAATAATCCTTAGAATTCGTGGGAAAAGGTTGAAAAAAAAGTCCCAGAATTTTTCACCTCCGCTTCTGTAACCCTCTTCATTTATATAATCCCAAAACTTGGTAACTGTATTAATTAAGTACTTTCATAAAATACTAAACATTTCCTGTTTATTATTTTCGTTTCATTCAACTTTATTGTCTAATTAATGTTTTAGCCTTTTATAATTAAGCCGGACGATTGATAAGGGCAAACATTTGTTTTATTTTTAATTAAGTTGGTATACAGGAGCTTGAACAATAGTCACAACTCATGTAAATGTATGAAAATGTTGATGAATGTGGAAAATCGATCGAGTTGAACCCAGTTCGTGGCACCTGAAGTTAAGTAACTTCTACTTAGATTAATGATAAAATTACTTGAATTTATGGCAGTGCATTAGTAACTTATCCAATTCAAAGTAAAGCTTTAGAAAAACTGCAAAGTTTTATACGAACTGTGGACCTGATAAACGTACAAAATAATTGAGAAAAACCATTTTTTTCTCCAAAATGTAGACCAATTTTCATTGCTCATCTATTTACTAAGAAAAACTTGAGAAAAAAGAATACAAAACACGACAGCGGTGATAGCTCCGTACCTTACTAAGTGATTATGCATGATGCATCACACCCTGTATTACTCGTCCATCACACAGCCATCATACATCATCCCGTAACGTAATAACTTATGAATAAATAACACAGCCGCTAAATACACGGCATGAAAGGGTCTAAAAATATGCAGCGGGAAACTCATTTGCCTGGTCTGTTTTTAGTCAGTGTCCATGTTCGCGTCAAAAGTTTCTGCAGTCAAAAATAAATTATTTTACAGTGATTAACCATTATATATAAATATAGCACTTTTAGCTATGAAGACGCACTAACAATGTAATTGCAATGCTCAGATAATAAAAAATAACAAAATATGACCCCTATTTAAATGAAATTATTACAGAAAATGTTGCGCAAGTTTAGGAACGTCTTGCGTTGACTAAAAAATAATACAAAACGTTTATAACATCAACAAACAAAATTCTGCCACACATTTCAAAATAATGTTTTTTTCGTGCTCAAAATTATGTCGTTTAGTCTTTTCATCGTAGACAGAACAAACATGACCAAAAAGCAAAAGTACAGTCTATGGAAAATGAGGCGACAAAAAGGCTTCCATTTTTAAACTCGCTCAATTACGATCACCCGAACCGCGCTAATCCGCACGGCCACATAAAATGCAACAGAAAGTTTCAGTTAATGAGCGACTGCTAATTTCTTTTAAAGTCTCTATTATGGTGAGCTTATCTGTGGCTGGCGGCTTCTGCTGATTTTTGTTCTCTATCTCCGGAACCCAGGTACGGTAATTAACCACGACGCTACTTCAATTTATTGCGGGAAAATTATCTTTGTTGACCCACGCGCCTCTGGTAAGGTGCTTAATTTTTTTCGCTCTTTGTAAGCGTTTTTCATATCCCTCCGTATCCGTCCTTTGTTTGCAGTGTCTGTTTATTAATTTGGTAATGGAACGTGAAAACGAACGGTTTGTTTTAATACGTTGATAACATGGTTCATTTGTTCCGCCTCGATTAGTTTTGTTGTTTGATACATTTGTTGATTGATCATTTGCTGTATAAATTGTGTGGGTGTACGATTCTATAATCGCCTCATCATTTAAGTGATAGTTTACATTGGCTCACAGTTTTACGGGTATTATGGAGTTTGATTCTCTCAGTATTAGGTAGGTGCAGTTCTGTAGAAATTGATTGGAATATACAGTCTAAACAAGAGTTTTGCGAAATAAGCAGCAATGGTCTATCTTCCTGTCATGTTCGGCCTCAAAAACGCTATTAAAACACGGGTTTATTAAAGTAATCACAATTTACCTTTTGAGTCTCTTTAGGGAATCTACTTATGAAAAAGTGAATTGAGGCCAGCCTTTTACTAGGCGATGTTGCTAAATATAAAGGATTTTCACCAAGCGATTGCCGACGCTTCATTTTATTACTATTATTTTCAGCCTTGTTTCACCCGTTGTAAAGTGTGGGCCTCGTCCCCGTGGCGCCATGATTCTCTGGTCTGCAGTGATTCTCATTCATGTAGCCTACCATGACGTCTTAAAACAGTACCATTTTAATCTTATTCCAGTGTGGGAAAGAGATGGCGATAGACATCCTGTATAGCTCTGTCTCTTTCCCACACTGGTATGACATTAAAGCAATACTGCTTTAAGACGATGACGTCTCGTGATGGTAACCCTGGTCATACTATACGTTATTCACTCAATGCAGGTTACTGGTAGGTGGGTCAGGATCACCTAATTTATTTTAAAAAAAAGAACTTGATAGACGAAAAAGCAATAGTTACAAGCCAGCATTAATAGATCAAAGGCAGGGCCCGAGTAGCGGACGACATGACACGGGAGTAGCTTCCCGGTCGCATTTCACATGTGCACTGGGGAGCGTGGGGAGCGGCCCGCCATTGGAACACTAATGCAGCGTGCATTTTTAATTCATGTCAAGAGTCCCGAGGCGGTCGCTCTAAGTGCGGCCATACTGGAGTGCTGGATAGCACCCGTTTACGGCTACTGAACATGTCACGCTGGTAAGCTGCTTCAGTTAAGCTATTTTTATACTTTGCCTTCGAGATCGTCGAACTAACCCTTTACAGTTTTAACTGTGGAGGGAACAGGTTCGTTTTTTTAACTTTTCCAGTTTGTTTTATTTTTTTTTTGTCTCAAATAAATAAAGCTTTAACCAGTATTGTATTGTTATTTTATTTTCACTCATTTTAATCTCATTCGTATATTGTTTTTCCACATCGGAAATGGTTGGATAGGTGCTTGTAGATAATTTTGTATGAATAGAAAACCAATTTAATTAAGATCAACTGTGAATTGTTGCAATTTTTAAACATAATAACTCTACCAATATTCATTGTGCCTGGCTCCAAGCGATAGAAGTACCGTTCACCGCAGAATGTAGGAAACATATTTCTAGAAAACCTACAGCAGAACCTAATTAGATAGTTAATTATAGTGTTTTCTTAAAATATAAGTACGTATTCTTGTAAGAAAATACGGACAATGTTGTCTCTTAATTAATATAAAATTACCTATAGCTTAGAAAATGTCTATGTTTTAAAGAAGTAAATTAATTACTTCACAAAAATACCGAATCAAAAGTTATTGAATACCTTTCTACTTCATAAAGAAGATCAATAGAATCAGTCAGCCGAAGGAAAATAAATTAAGTGCGCAGAGACTTGTTGCCTTTAAAGTATCATTAATTTAACTGTCATGAGCTTTCATAGTATCGCGGTGATGCGGTGAAAATTATATTATTTCTAAGAAACCAACATAGCTTAGGAACGAAAATGAAAACGCTAAATTTCTTTAATCAAATGATTGAAGAAAAAAGACTACCTTATTTATTTTTCTGGGAAAAGTTGGGTTTACTAGTTACTGTCAGCCAGCATCATCGCATTGGTGGGCAAAGGCTCCCCATGACACCCAGCTATTTAAATACAGGGCTCATGTGGGCCATTGATTGTTTGTATAAGAGTCGGGTCAGGTATCTACATTTATAATACTTTTATTTTTTGTTATTTTTCTTTATTTTTAAATGCCTTTTATTTTGCCAATAGCAATCATTGCGATAATTACGTTTTCAAGCAGACGTATTTTCGAAACATACACAGCAGTGTTTTAGGAATTCCCATCCAAATCCTTCGGATTGTGATAGAAAGGGTGTTACGCAATTCGGGTTATTACTAACTTGTACCCCTGAGTATTAAGAAAGTAAGTCGACGATATCCGAGAACTTATAAACCAGCCATATTACGAGCAAAGGTCGCAGGTTCTCTGAAAACTTACGACCTGGTCGACGACGCTCTAAAATGTTATATTATAACATATAACGTGACGGTTTAAGGGAGAATGAATAAATTGTCGCATGTTCAATAAATTTCAATGTAGTATGTAATCGTTGAACCTTAATAAGATACCTCGACCTCTGAGCTTGTGACATTTTCTTCTCAAAATATTGCCTCGCTCGCTAGCTTCTTAAAAATCTAGTTAAAGTGATTTGAATTAGGTAAGGTAGGTATAAAAGAAAAAAATATTATCTCCTTATAAATTATTTACATAGTCGTAACACGGCCTGTTTTTGGAAACCACTCAAACGAAACGATCCTGCAAAATCGAAACTAAACGGTATTTGGTTAATTAAAAACAATCAAACAAAGTGCTATACCATAAAAAAATGTGGAAATAACTGCCCAGCCTACTTTGCTCGAGCACTTGAATTTCGTAGAAAAAAATAAACTAGAATATTACGACCAGTTTCAAGTGCCTGAAAGTAACAAGTGTGTAAGTAAAATGTTTTAATTGCCAAACTTGAGATCGTTTTGTACGATTTTAGTACCTACGCTGAAGTTACATTGTATCTAAAAATGTACCGGCGATTTGTGCGTTTGGAAAATCTGAGAGGGATTTTTTATTTCACTGTCCCTGACGTGTCCGTCAAATTTTGTATATTTTTCGTTCGCTGTACCCTAAAAATATATCTTCTCTATAGGACAGTGAAATAGTGAGTTTAAAACGCAATTTTTTAGACATACGCGGAATTTATTCAATATGAAAAATTTACACGAGTTTAAAATGTGGGTCATGAAAGCAGTGAGAGCTTCCAGGTATGCGGGCGCGTGTTTTTTTTTTATTTGATATGGCACCGAAGAGGTGTGACGTGAAATCGGGAGCAATACTTTCAACCGAATTAAAAAGGTTTGTTTGCAGTGAATTCATTACTTACCGAAATAACATTTTGATAAACGGAGAGGCTTATAAAAGTCAGAAACATGGAAAGATTTTCGGTGTATAATTTCATTTAGGCAAAAGAAGACTTCTTCACTGGCCAAGCAGCCGAAATGAAATTCATTGCGCGGAAAATTCGTTGACTTTGTACAGGCTGAAAGGGAACAAGTAGAATAAGAAACTGGCAACACCAGAGCTCTGAAATATTTTGTTCCATGGTCAAGAATAAATTAAAAAAAAAAAAAAAAAAAATATTTTGTCTTATTTTCCATTTACAGTACCTGCCATAGATAACAATCTGAAAACTTTATAAACGCCGAGTAGTTTGAAGATTTCGTGGATACAGAAAAAAATACGTGACCACCTCAAGTTTTAATTAAAAAACTTTCTTCTTAAGTTTTTTGCGTGTTTCGAGGCGTGTCGGTAGCGGCACTAAATTGTTTCTTTATGTGAACCTGCTTAGGTAAATAACTCAGCTGACTCCACTCCTTAATTAACCACCTCTCTATTTGCTGTAAAACCCTCCCTTTGTTTAAAGTATTTACAGAAAGTAATAGAACAAAGACAATTTGAATGAATTTGTCAGCCTAAACTTACAATAGAATTTACTATGTTTGCATAAATCTAGTTGTCTATTTTAGGTGTCTACCCTTTGCTGTTTTATTCAAGAATAATAAAACCACGTTTCAGCGCTTGAAATAATTAATTATAATATCAAACCCGAAATCTTCATGTTCATAAATAAACCTTCATATCGTATGGAGTAAATATTTTGATAAAGAGCCTATTTTTATGAAACTAACGACCCGTTTTGTGCCTAATGAACGTAAGAGCTGACGATGATGACAAATTTGATGATTCCTGAATCTGCTAACTGAACTGACTTACACCCGTATCTATAAACAAGTCATAGTGATTACTTAAGTAATTAGGTAAGTACCTGCAACCATTTTTATATAGATAGATAATAGACAAGAATTTGGAAGAAGTAAGAACCGTCAAAGAAAGCAAAGCCAAGAGTTCTAACTTTTAAGAGTTCTAACTTCAAACAATTACTAAACTACAGAAAAAAATAGTATCTTAAATTATTACTTTTACTCTGACTTGTTTATAGGGTGTGAGTCTACGGCAGCTCAGTTACTAATTATCAGGTCATGATAATAGGTAATTAGTAGAAGAAACTCGCCAGACTCCATTACGCAACTGATAAGAAGTAGACACCTACCTACACTCTGGTAGAAGATTTACAGGCTCTTTTCAGTCATTTTAGCGAAAAAGGAGAGCGATTTTAGCGATAAAAAGAGCCTGACGTACTTTCAGGTACATAATCATATTTCGTGTAAATCAAAACCAAGCCAGACATAATCACACAGCAGCGTTTGTAACCGTGTTTATGCAAGTGACATATATACCCAGCATATATATTGTGGCGCAGCAACTGTAGGTATGCAATGAAGTGCAATAGCTCGACAAGGTAGCAGCAGACTGTAGTTGAAATGTCAACAGTACGCCACGTTCACCGAGCAATAATGGACTGTTTACACTGTCCAATACACGCCCTTACTCCAACTAAACGCTGCAAACCCATCCACCTGCCGGCACCCTAATGGATTACTACGATATTGATAATTCACTGAACCACTTGACAGTTCTACCCAATAGTTAACACGAGTACTCGCCAAATACACTCCGTTATTAAAACATTTTTTCGTTTCGTGCAAATAAGCCTAAATCGGGATAAAATTGTGTGTTTGACGTCTAATTCAGAATTCATCAGACTGTGAAAAAATTAAACGAAATGTCGGATTATTTCAGGTTTAAGTTAATTACATTTCAATTTCAAAATCTGTTCAGGGAAAAATGTAGAGATCAAATCGGTGGAAACAGCAAAAAATAAGAACGCCTGTTTTTTCAGTATCATTGAAATATAGCGCTGAATGTGACAAGACATACTACACGCGAACTTTGTAACGACCTAAGAGTGAGCGTGTGAACGTAGTCGCGATAAATCCAGATCATTAGACCGCATCAATCCAAAGGAAAAAGAAAGCAGAAGTTATTTTGTTCTAAATAAAAATATATGTGTTGTCGTGTCTCTTTCTTGAACAAGACTGTCTGGACTCTGGTATGTTTGTTCCATAAGCTGGCAACATTAGAGCGTGGTCGGCAGGGGGCGCTGGCGATGGGCGAGCGTGAGACTCCACACAAACGATGAATTATTGCGTGTCATCAATTACCGGACAGACACGACTCACACCGATGTGCGACTCGTGTTTCTGGATACGTCTTGGGATAAAAGAACACACATTGAAATATATTATGTTATTGATGGAATCTTATTTTACTACTATTATAAATGCGAATGTTGTGAGTATGGATGTTACTTCAAGTGGCTTATGGTTGTTCTTTCAAGCAAAAACTCCTAAACGGATATGGCTGAAATTTGGCACACAGATAATTTAGATTAATATTTAGGATACTTTTATCCCGATAGTCCGATGCCAGGAGACATTTACCGAACAACACGCGGGCGAAGCCGCTAGCGAAAGCTTGTTTTTTTATTAAGGAAACGGTTGCGTACTCTTAGCGCGTCGCACAACTTTTTCGTTTAAATATTTTTTTAATTAACACAGAGCTCAGAATTCGTGAAATCATGAGGCTAAAACAAAACGTGTTCGGGATCGTAACACCCTAGAACCTAAACGTGCTTTGATAACCATATGGCGCCTGTGAATTTCATACATATTTCAAGAGATGTCAAAACTACACTAATGAGAGAGCTATTCAAATACGGGCCATAACTAAGTAAACTTTAGTTTCTGTTCCTATTTTCATTACACAAAACTTTATCTTGATACAGGAGGAATTCTCACCAAACAAAAAATCTTTTTTGCAAAAAAAAACCGACTTCCAAAAAAAACACTAAAAAAGTGGAAAATAACTTTACTTTCGGAAGTCGGTGACTATGGTTTGTTTCATTGACTTTTTTGGCACCGACTTCCGAAAGTAAAGTTATTTTCCACTTTTTTAACCGACTTCAAAAAAAGGAGGAGGTTCTCAATTCGGTTGTATGTTTTTTTTTTTCTTTTTTTTTTGTGTTTGTTACCTCATATCTCCGTCATTTATGAACCGATTTGAAAAATTCTTCTTTTATCTGAATGGATCTACTTCCCGATTGGTCCCATAGAAATTTTATCAAAATCGGTTCAGCAGTTTGGTTTTGAAATCAAAATAACTGGAAAAAATTTCGTCCAAGTAAAATAAATTGCGAAATTGATATTTGACAAGGATTTGTGTGTGATACGATAACTAAAAAGGGTAAAATAAAAACTTTTTTGCAAAAAAAAACCGACTTCCAAAAAAAACACTAAAAAAGTGGAAAATTACTTTACTTTCGGAAGTCGGTGGCAAAAAAGTCAATGAAACAAACAATAGTCACCGACTTCCGAAAGTAAAGTAATTTTCCACTTTTTTAGTGTTTTTTTGGAAGTCGGTTTTTTTTTAGAAGTAGGTTAAAAAAGCTCATAATGTGACTAAAATCAATTACGCCACATTCAGTAGCTCTATACAAGTGACTGTTATTGTAAAGCGGTGTTTACATCATCCTGCTTTATAGAACCTGAACGGCTTTGGCACGCAAACAAAACGATGTTTGTTCTATTGTACATCCAATACGTTTGTCTTGTGACGCCATTAATAAGGAGAGTATTGGCAGAGATAGATTACTATTATGAAGGAGATCGTACAGTGTGCTCTTAGCCTTTGATGACGCCTACCTTTTTTCTCCTTTGTAATATATTCATGGTATTAGAGTGAATTATTTGATTTCATGTGAGTTTTGAGATTGAAACCATTTTATTTGTATAAGAGCTGTATAGCAGTGTGAACTTTATCCAGTACCGAATTACTTTAATAAATTGTTTGAAAGTTAATCTTTGTTTCTTAATCAAAATGTCTTATAGTTTTTATTACACATACCTACACAGATTTAAACAAACATCTAATTGAAAATGAATTCAACTTAATAACAACATGAACTATTTTAACTTTATCCGTTGAAAATATTTTCGAATTTAACTTTGCACTGTTGAAACCGCGACATCCTTCAAAGTGAAGTCGGAAACACTGACATGTCACGGTTTCAGTGTGATTGTTCTTGACAGGTTAAATTTTGGCGTAAAAACGTTATGGCAGCGAGCTATGAACTCTGAAATTCGGGATCATTGCATATAACATCATGAAGGTGCTTCATGCAGAGAACTGTAGGTCGATGGTTAGAACCGAGGCTGGTACGTTACTTTGTGTAATTTATTCAATCACTTCTGCTCACAAAACGGTGAAGGAAAACATTGTGAGGAAGGTTTCGCGCCCGAACGATCGTCGAGTCAACACATCTCCTGAGGATGCCCCGTGGAGAGGCGAAACACGTGTCGAGTATATGTTTGGGTGCATGACATGCTAATTATTATTGCTTTTCCATACTTCGCTACATGCTAATTATTATTACTTCTTTCCACATTTAATGTAATGGATTTCCGCAAAGTAACACCTAATTCTATAACTTATCATCGTGAGGAATCCGGCATAGACGACAAATTTGGGGGTCAGCTACTATAACTACCAACCCGCACTGGGGCTGCGTGGTGGATCGTAGTACATTCCCTCACATAAAGAGGAGGCCTAGGTCCCAAAGGTGGGAACACTCTAGGCTGGTGTTATGCTCTTCATGCATATTTTAAGACACTATTTTATACCTGTACAACGAATGGTTGTTACGAACTTTAAACGTTTAATTTTACAATTCGTTATCTATACTTCTATACTAATCTATACTAATATTATAAATGCGAAAGTTTGGATAGATGGATGGATGGATGTTTGTTACTCAATCGCGCCAGAACGGCTGAGCGGATCTGGATGAAATTTGGCACAGAGATAGATTATAGTTTGGAATAGCACATAGGCTACTTTTCATCTCGGTAGTACGATCCCGTGGGTCAATTATCTAACTCCATGCAGGGGGAAGCCGCTGGCATAAGCTAGTTAGCACATAAAACCTCACGATCCAATTCCATAATATGAAAATAACAAACCGATTTTGATACAGCAGTATTATTTGAATCAACATTAGTTTCGTCGCATTAAATTAGAATCGCGTCTCACGTGCAAAAATAGATTTTAAATACATTTATTTTAGAGCTATAAACGCTTCAGTAAGAGCTATCTTTGCGATTCATGATACGGCTTGCATAGATAATAAAGCACTTAAATCTTTTGAGAGCAATCCATTTCCACCTATAGAGAGACTGTTTTATTTTCATCTACTGCCTTGTCGGGGTCGACTTCCAGTCTAACCGGATACAGCTTACAGTTATTTATATGGCACGACTGTCAAACTGACCTCCACAACCCAGAAACTGGGTATTACGATACCCTAAAGAATTAAGAATATAAACAGCTGTCCAAAAATGCGTTGGGTTGACGATATCGAACAGAACCAGGAAACATGGCAGAATTGGCCGAAGAAATGACAGGCCCATACCTAGGAGTAGGTGGTTCTAGGCTATAATTATTATAAAAACTGCTATAAAAATATTTTTTTAAAGTGATAAAGACCACATGAGTACTTAATATCATCCGCATATAGACAAAACAAAATATAGATAGGTTGACAATAATATCAAACACAATTAAAACATTATAAAGTAACTAGTCCCAGCAATTATCTCTGAAACAATAACGTAGGAATACCAACAGTCCAACCAATATGTTGTTACAACTTGGTACTACGTAAACAATAAACCGCTTGGTATTTAAAACTACACTATAAACTAGATTGTAAACCATCGCCACAAGCACCCATTTCCTTTGCTATACTTTTACAATGCGTGGAACTATTAGCAGTTCGTTTTTGTTCAGGGTGTTTTAATTACAGATCGGCTAGTAATTTACTGGGAGTATTTACAAGAAACTATAAAATATATATAAAACCACATTGACACAGATTTTGTGGAAACATTAAAAAGCGCCTCGTTGGTATAGTCATATAGTGGTTGCATGCACGACTGATGAGCATGTGGTCCTGAATTTGATACCCAGGTCGGGCAAAGTGTAATTGGGTTTTTCCTATACGAATTTCTCATTAGCAGCCATCGGAGTCTGTATTAATGCCCGGTTAAAGGCAATAGGCTTGCCCCCCTTGTTACATGGGATTTAAACATAACTTGCGAAATGTGCGTGTACTATTAGGTAGCGCCTCTGCGTAACCCTCCAGGGATAACTGGCGTGATGTTATGTTAGTTAAAGAAGCTATGTATGAAGTTATGTATGTATTAAAAAGCGCTTAAAACGTTACCACCAAAAAAGGTCTTATTTACATAAATAATACAATTAGTTAATATAATGACAAGATAATAATATAGTGATGTATTTTTTTATAATATAATGACTTTACATAAAGTCATTAAATTACGTAATTATTTGCCTAGCCTTTTCCCAACTATGTTGGGGTCGGATTCCAGTCTAACCGGATGCAGCTAAATACCAGTATTTTACATGGAGCGACTGCCTTTCTGACCTCCACAACCCTGTTAGTACTGGATAATACGGTACCCCTTGGTAAGATTGGTTGTCAGACTTTCGGACCTGTAACAATTGTCTACAATTGACAGCCGGGACCAACCGCTTAACGTACTTTCCGAGGCACGGAAGAAACTCGGTATGTAATGGGTGGTCACCCATCCACGGACCAACCCAGGCAAGCGCGGCTTAACCTGACGATCGACCCGAGCAGCTGTTATTATTTAGCCACGAGCTCCTATTTGTTACCCACCCACAACAACCACAAATGAACATTTTATTCTATCCAGAATCAGGTTCACACAAGATCTCTCACTCAACCAAGGTCACCAGGTCACGAGACGTGAATAAAAGGTACTATATATACATCAAAGGTCGCAAATAGTCACATAAAATGTACTAACGTGATCCCATAGCATCAACTCAAGTGCGAATTCGTCGCAATAAAAATTTCATTACACGCATGGCCGCCGCGCGTACGATACGAACGACACGACCCGTTACATATATTTAATATTACGAAGCCTTTATTAAAATTGTATCCGGCTTGTCCATAGGAGATCATCGTGGATTAACTGATGGTTGATGGGTTTTTTGTTGTGTTCACTTTGATTGTTTATTTGGGTGGATAAATAAATTGTTGTTATTGGAGGTCATAAGCACTTGCCCCATGGAAAATAGGTACTGGTATGGTATGGTAATGGTATTCAGCCAGAATCCAGATTGGAAAATGAGTAAAAAAAGAAGTGGTTGAGTTTATGATTCTGTAATAATAACTTGAAAAGGTATTCTTTGATTTGTCATGGATACATTGAACCTGACCACACATATCAAGAAGAGAACCAGCAAAAAGCAGCAGCTGAATTCATATTCAGTTTGCTTTTCGTTTGTGTGAAAAGTTTTGTTTTGAAAGGCTGACTTTATTATTTGTTAATTTTTTTTTGCAACATCAATGACAAATCTAGACTATGGCGTGCTTTTTTAAATTTGAAATCCATTAAAAACTACGGCAACATACAGCAGAGCACACAGCTTCCAAATAAAGGAAATTATTTGATTTCAAGTTTTACTTTATAAATAAGACGAATTTTATTTTGTCTGTACGCAGTTAACTATCGGACCGAATCCGAGCTTTTAAAGCAGGCAAAGGATACAAATGGAAACGAAAAATATCTCCAGAATATTTTAAATTGAATGCTTCAAAGGAAATTTTACGATAACGTATTGCATATACGGCACTGAATTGAATCAAGATACTTAATATAAGTAATTTTATTTTATTTTACTCTGGAAAGGATGTATTTGACTAAGGGATTCACGAATGAGATGAAACAAAGGGGTTTAAAGTCAATGAGGATCATTTCGTCCTTTGCATTACGACCTTTCATTATATAGGTACTTCAGTTAAACATTTTTTGAACTGTAATTTGGATAAGTCGACATTCACGGGATTAAATTACTCTAAATCTTAAAATGCAGAGTCAGAATCAAACATTTCCCATCAACGTTAAAACCTTACTTAAAAGTAACAATATAAAATGTAACCAATGTTTTAATTAAAATTTTAATTGTGAAGCGTAGACAAAAGCCCTCAGAGCCCAACTAAGGCCCGGTGAGTAATTAACTAATGGGCTATTAAATTCAGTCAGAAGTCATTAAACGTGCCGTATGAAGTGTCAATGAGGACACGATTATGTGAAAACATGTTCGCGAAAATTTTATCAAATTCAATTTTGTGTTTGATGGCATAGCTTCACAGCGGGGTGTTACGACGCATGAGTGCACATTAATTACTTTCGTAAAGTACTAATACGTACTTGGTAAAAGTTCCTACTAATTGTTAGGTAGAATAGAATTTAGGTGTAGGTACATTTTTGTACGGGTTGACGCTATTCACGATTTGGTGAAGTTACTTTTGTCCTCCAAAGGAGTCAATAACGAGACAGTACATAGGTAAGTACCTGTGGTAGGATTAGAAAACGGCTAATTATAATCCAGGCGATTAACAACTTGAAGGGCGGCTGACTATTTGCTTCTAAAACAATTGCTTGGCTGCCGGAAAAAATACCTTGGCATAATTTGGAGTTGCATAAATTTTCTTGCCTAGCCAAGTAGCAGAACATAGGGCACAGGAAGCTTAGGGCACCCCTACACGGGTAGGTTACTTTAAACCCTGCAGACAGAAATAGGAACTCCACGCAGCGGGGCTCCGTCGGCGAGGCCAACAAATTCATTTACCAAAACAAAAACTCGATGGCAGTTTAAATTAAAACAAAGCTAACAATTGATTATTAATCTGCTACTTTCTACTTAAAATTACGCTCCGCTGTAGCTGCCGACCGGCGGATTTTTGCTACCGGATTTATTTATTTTTTACTTAAATTCAGATTAATTTTTCGCCGCATTAAATACATGCCTTTGAAAACAAGCCATAGGTGTTTGCTTGTCTTCTATAATCCGCCTCTGTTAAACATTGGATCTGAAGGCACCTTGCATGATAGACATAAAGGTAAGTAATGAACAAAGCGCTTGCTCGCTTTATGCTTCCACATTTATTGTGCAAATCGCCAGTCTGTGGAATTCACTAGCGGCTTCTCTGTTTCTCGATCACGATAATGTAGCTCTCTTCAATGTTCGAGTGAATCGGTTTCTTCTAGGCAAGCATGCTCCACCCTAGGCCGTATCACGTGTCATCGCTTCACAGGCGATTTGCGGCCTAACGCAAGATTATTTAGTATTAAAAAAAGTAATGTTGGCGGATTTGAAATTATTGCAACGTTGAGCACCACCTAAAAGAAGATCCTATGTATTTGGGAGTAGTAATTTTTATCAGGCAGACTTTTGGTTGCCAATACCAGGTTTTTTGATTAACAAAGTTTAAAAAAAAAATTGATTTCGAATAAAACTAGTTCAATGTCTTTTACTCATGTATTTATTTGCGATGAGCTTTGGTAACAATGCCAAGTTACTAAATTAGATGGGTACTGCTTATATCTTAGTACTGATTTCAGCCAAGTAGGTCCAAACCACTCATACTTTCCCATTCCTATGGGATTTTGCCTTGCAGCTGTAACCCATAACTTGAACCACCAGAGCGGTAAAACTTAAACAAATAAAAGGTGTAACAAAAATATTTTTACCTGTACAAAGTTGCGTCACGCATTATAAACTTATTCGTTTGTTTTATAGGTTAGTTACGACCATAATTAAAATGTTGCTGCAGTAACTGGTACCGAATTTGAACGACGTATGATTATTATCGAAGTAAAAAAATACAAGGCATTATACAATATAATATAGTGTAACATGACATAGAACCTGAGTATATAAGGGCCGTAGCGGGTGGCTTTCTGTGGTGGGTTTCTGCCTACCCCCTCTGCATACCCCATTAAAAATTATAAGTATGAGAAAATTATAATGAGATAAGAGTTTCGTATAGGTGTGTACTACACCAGCATTAATTATGTATATGTTAGGCTCAAAGGCCGAAAACGCTCATTGAGCGAAAAAACCGGCCACATCGCGATCGTGTGATTCGTGTCGTGGCTGTTTAAAAACGACCAAATCGCGATGTGGTATTGATGAAATGCCAGAACGCGGTCTGAACCTTTTCCAAACAGCCACAACCCGATAAGGAAAGGAACATGGCGATGATGATGAATAAGGAAATGCCTAAATTAAAATTCGAGTTGTCAGCCGCGATTTTTTTTTAAATTTTCAACATATAGGAGTCTTTTTTATGGTTTTGCTGGCACTGATGCTGATAGTCAGGTCAAAATGAAAATCCAAGTTGGAGGAAGTGAAAATTTTCGAATTTTCGCCATGAGTGTCGTTTACTTGGTTTTCAGGGGCGCTGATGCCGATAGTACATATATTTGAAAATTTTCACATCCGCCATCTTGGATTTTCGTTTCGACCTCACTTTTCAGTTCAGACTAGACTAGACTAAACAAACAAATCGCTACAGCAACAACTTGGATCAGGCGCGGAAAGACTTCAAGCTCAATTGTGGTATCCTCGATATTAACGACCACATCAAAGTGTCCTGTTTGATTTGTTTGAAAAATATAATGTCATTTTGGAAAAAACAAGGAAAACTTACAAAGAATTATGGAAAATCTGTAGAAAAACTGCCTGAAAAGAAGCCATTACTGAATCACAGAACACCTAATCTTATTCAGGCGCAAACACGAAAGGACAAACATAAATTAGTTACCTATCTTCAGCGTAACGCGCCTGATAAGCATTACTCTTCGCTTCAACGTCCTCCGATCAGAAAGCAGCGGATATCTCCCCTTATCCGAAGCTGAGCACATAAAGTATTGATCCATCGCCTTCACGGGATTGTGGGATGGTAATAACGAGACATTATTGCCTAAATAAGGAGCCGTATGCCTCATAAAATTCAACTTCCTCGAATCTGTGAAATAATCAAAGTATTATTGAGTCATAAATCCTTATCTTCGCTTTCAACGGCGACGTATCGCGCCGACTATGTGAATATTTGATAAGTTTTCAACTCACTTTTACGACCCACTAATATTAGGAATTTCGAGTATGCCTCCTACCATGTAGGTTTTATTATAGAATAAGCCACAACCTAGGGTATCCACCATAAGTATCGTAACAAACAATGACAGGGTTGTTTTAAGGGGATGGGCAGCGGCGTCCATTTGCTGAAAAACATTTTTCAGCATATGGACGCTGCTTTGACCAACTCACCTCCAAGAATGAGCATTAGATACGTCAACGTAAAATTGGCAGGAATGCCTACATAGGCATAGACATCTATGATGGGTCCATTTTTGACTGCCCTGCAAGCATGCTGATCAATAAAAGTTCAGCTGAGATAGATAAAATCTATGATAAAATATGCGCAAAGTAACAGTAACTGCCATAAAGTTCTGTTATATCAGATCCATGGTATAGAATTTCACGGCACGGTAATAAATCAATCAATCAAGCCATCGATGGTTCGTTAGAGCCATGGCGTGTTTGTCCCCAACGCGAGTCGGACACCAGTCTCCCAAGGGATTGGAGTCGCTCGCACTGCAGATTTCAGACGAGACTTTAGCAATGTTTCGGTGGCGAAAAATTGTACTGATGTTGGATTCTTGTTCAAACTTGTGTTCTTGAATTGTTGGAACAGCTTTATTGTCAGTCACGATTTTCAGTGTAAATATCGGGTCTGGCGGGTTTTAAGTGGTTACTCAGGTCTCGCTGTATAAAATTATGGTTACCAATCAATAGACTGATAGAATTTTCCGCGCCGATGGTATGATAAAGATGGCTGAGCCATGATTTATCAGTATCACATAATACTTATGTGAAAATGTACCGTTCTATACAATGCACTTCTGCCCAATCCTCCGAGGATGAATCCTTGTGGTATGCTAAATTATGTAAACTAAACACGTTCGATTACACCGATAAAATCAGTAGAAAATCTAATTTCACTAACCCCACGCTAAATAATAACTCAAAATACCGTAAGAATAAAGAAGACGAAGAATCTAACAAATTACAAAATTGGACATCAATCTCGTCGATATATCCATATATCTACGGAGGGATCGCAATTCCAATATATTAAAGGCACATATATAAAGCTACTTACTTTTAAATACTCTCAGTGGTAACGTTGTCCCTAATGAAATTTACGGGCATACCGAAACATCTCCATTTTGCCGTGCCCTGCCCGCGCCCGCGTTGAGCCGGGCAAGCCCTCAGGCAGGCTTTTCATCTTGCAGATTAATTTTAAATTAGATTAGATTAACATCCTTCGAATCTGTATCGCTGTCGTTTTTACTTAATCGCTTTTCTGACTTTAGGTGGCTTGATGTAACATTTTTACGGCTAAGAATTTTTGTCTTAACAAATGACCAAGTAAACGTCATGAAACATGGGCCTCTTAATAGTTTAATGTCGGATTAATGCTTGATAGTATAATAGGTAAATTAGTGCAGTAGTTACAGATCAGCCATCGCAGTATTTTACCCAGTCGCTATTATTGGATACGAAACATTACCGCTGCTTCATAACTGCCTCTTGCCGCTTACATAATGCTTTAGTCACCTGTTTTTGTTCCTAACACTGTCTCGTTGGTCGAGGTGAATGATGAGCGTGAGGTCCTGAATTCGATTCCCGGGTCACCAAGTGTCATTTGGTTTTTCCATCAAAAATTTTCTCACTATGTAGCAGCCACGGATTCGTGCCCGGTTGATGGCAATAGGCCTGCCCCCTATTATTTGGGACTTAAACATAACTGGCGAAATGTATATATAGAATAGAATGTACTTTATTGCACACCAGAATTGAAACACAACGGTTTTACAATATTGTTAATTTGTTATTGTTATTGTTGTTTGTTTGTTATAACAAGGTACACCTCTGCCTAACCCTTCGGGGATTATAGGTGTTACGTTATGTTATTTGAGTAAATAATAATAATTTAATGTAATTTATATCTTTAATGTATGAACGTGGACGAGGAAAAAGGATTATAATTATGAGGATCGTAGCAGATGGCGTTCCGTGGTTTCTGCCTACACCCACGGGTAAAACGCATGAGTTTATGTATTCTTATATCTTAGACTGGGTGAGCCATCTACAGTGTTATTTATTTTTAAAGCCGTAGACTACACGGATGTGGACGTTTAAATTTCCAGCGCGAAAAAAACACTATCTGCAATCAGTCTCGCCGAAAGCAATACACGGCTATATAGATACAATCAACACAGCGCGAATAAAACGTATGCGATTAAAATCGGAATAAATGTAGTTTTGTTGCTAAAACAAGGAGATTACGAACATCCGCAGTGGAACGGCTGTCTACCAATGCGCACTAAAATAAACTAAATCAACAACGGCGAGCAATTAGCACAGAATATTTAAAGAATTCTATATAATTAGCGTTCAATTTACGATGGCAAACAATCAATGAAACATGGCAAGTTAGGAAATAACATATAGTAGTGGCCTAGAAAGAGTAAGTGGATGTTTTTAATTACTTTGGTTGAAAAAAAGAGACCTTTCATTCAGAGATAGTGAAAAATTAGGGACATTGACCTCTGAGTTTGTTTCAGCTTTGGTAAACGAGACATCCTTTAAAGCTGGCGTAGGATTAGGCTACAAATAACTCAGTTACTTTACAATTTAAACAGAAATGTTCTAAGGGTTAAACGCTCCACAAGTCTCCCGCTGAAAATTCATTTGTCCGTACCTAAACAACTCCAAATATCGAAACCAAAATATGGCAAAATGGACTGCTATCTATTACGGCCTCAGATATTCCCGAAGTTTCGTCCACTATTTTCGCGGAAAGAGCTTTTGTGGACGAACCCGACCCGAACAGATTGTCCGCGTCGCGATTGCACTGGATTACAAACCGATGAAAAATTCCGCGAGTACAGATAGAAAATCGCAAGTTGAATAGAAACGTAGTTTTGTACAGTCTGATACTAGCTTTGTTGCGCGCATTGTTCTAGCTGCTTTTGTACCGTTAGACGTGCCGTAAAGTATTCATTTGTAATAACGTTTCGAGTTATAGCTGCAATTTAGTCCGTATTTGAAAGATTAGGGGCTCATTTTACTTCTTGGAAAGTTTCTAGAAAATTATGTGGCATCTACCAATTATGTTAATAATTTTTTTGTGATGGTTGAAAAACCCTCAAATCAGGAGATTATAAAATGTCTTTAACCTCTATAAGATACCACTATGCTTCATTCTCCTTAATAACAAACATAATGCTTCTTCCCTTTTAACGAGCCGAATCACCGCTATTGCGTGACGCTGTTTGCGTGCGCGCATGTCAATAATCAAACCTAAGTGCAAATGGCGCAATTGGCATGATTTACGGCCCAGTTAATGTAGACTGGGGCTAATGTAGCTGCATCGACACCTAACATTCAGCGGCTGACATTAACACATCACAGTACATTAATTCTACTCTAATTCGCTAAGCTCGTCATGGCCCATAGCCTACTTGCTGTGATGATATTGAATGCAATCATGTGATAGTTAATTAAATAGCTAAACAGATAATGTTATAATAGTAAACGATGATTATGTAAGACCTTTAAGAACTTAGAACGCTAGACGCTCTTATTTTCAGTCAATTTAAAAGATGGTTTTAATAGGCCTCTAATATAATTAGTATCTACAGCCTGTCTTTTTTTGGAGTGAAGTACCTCCAAATTGAACAGCTCACGATGAAAAATTTCACCGATATTTTCGACACCCATATCCATATCACAAACAAAGATTCCTAAAACAAACTGCCACTTTTTTATTCAAAGTGGAAACTCAATCGGTGCACTATTCATTTTAGGGATCGCGTCATGCATCGGAGATCGGGCGGAATCGGGTGGACTCGAAAATTCCAGATTCAAATTATCGCAGAAGGTTGGCTTCGAACAACGAGCGAAAACAGTGGCCCTACCATGACGTCTTAATGCAGGAATGTTTTAGTTTTCTTTCCCGAACTGTAAATAGAACTAAACATTCCTGCATTAAGACGTCATGGTAGGGCCCCAGGAACACCCACATAGACAACATACTAACAAAGGTTCTATTTACTAACACAGATCTAATCATACATATGTATGTTAGTCTCTATGGGCCAAAGTTGCCTGACAATAAATAAATGAAATAAAATAGACGTGTACGCACTGCAATCTCGCACGCTTGCACACACTGTACTACGTGAATCGTGTCTGCGTGCGTGCGTGTTCTCTAACTAAAGGACACCGGACTTCTGCACCTTTCTATGTATCATGCGTTCAGGAGCAACAATATCGGGACGGCGCGCGGCGAGCTCACTCCATTAACATGTTGCCAATAAACACGCTCCGAGTAACACGCTTGCGTTTGCACAGCACTAATTCGAACATAAAACAGTGTTAGAATTGATCATTGTGGTGGTATTGCGATTTTTGTAAGAGTAATGTTTTTTCCAGTGTAGGGCGTTGATGAATCAATCACGTTAAATACGAAACAAGCAAGTACCTTTTGAAAAGATTTTCGGAGACAGTCTTGTTGGTATCCTTATCTCCATCTATGATTGTTTTGTCAAGAGACTATGTTATCTCTTGGTCCATACTTTATGTCTTTCAAACGTCGAAACTTCGAAGACGGAACATCCCTTATTCGTCAACACTTACGTCCCAAGTCAAAGCTTTGAACAATGCAATCTCACTGCTCACATGCAGACAATTTTCAAGTCAGCCAGAAATCAAGAAAAAGTTATATTGCTTCTAATTCAATGATTGAGACAAACAATGAAACAAGTGGGAACGAATTAAAGAAACAACACGGACAAAGTTGCACAATCAATCAATTAATTAGAATTACCTCTACATTACGATGTGCTCCGTGGAAGAATTATTGCTTGCTGTAGTTAATGATAATTTGTGTTACCCGTATAAAAAAGAGGCTTCGTCCATCCGGATTATTGCACTTTTCAAATGGTTGAAGAATTTTTCAAATAAGTGCCGCGGTTCTTGAGATTATCCGTCGCATACGTACAAACTCACAACATTCGTCAGAGAGAGTCTGTATAATATTAGAATACGGGGCGGAAGGGACACCGATGCGAAAACGGAAACAACATACTCAGTACATAATTCTGAACCCCTCCAAATATAAATTTTTCGTCGGTTATTAAAAAAAATCGGCTGTTTCCTACAAAAGTGCAATACCTACACGGTCAAAATGTATGAAACAGTTTTTTTTTTTTAATAACTGACGAAAAATTTATTGTTGGGGAGGTTCAGAATTCTGAATTGAGTACGTGGTTTCCGTTCTCACGTCGGTTTCTCTTCTACCCCGTAGATAGTGAATCCTCATGAAAATGAACCGTCGCTTGGTCGAAAATAATAGTTAATAATATCTAAAATCACAAACGTGAATGCTACTTATGTTTTAACAGCGGAAAAAAATGTTACTAGCATCTCTAATGTACACGACCACTAACGTTAGTAGCGAAAGTTACCATTTCTTGTACATCTTAGCCTTAATCGGGACTCATTACTTATTCTTTCTGAGGAGACGTATGTCCTGAGCCACAGCTGTAAGCAGGCGAATAGTACTTTCTCTAATGACTTTACCAAAAACAACGAAAAAACACATACTTTTAGGTTGAGTTCGAAGGCTTTTATCTAAATACGATACCCTAAGCGCTCTACTTAGGCTAGTCAAGAAAAAATAACATTTTAGACCCAGAATACACTCACAATAGGACCGGTTGCCGATAGATTTACTATGCCAACCCTCGGAATGTGTCAACGCTTATTTATTGTACCCTTTCTTCTCAAATGTACGTTGAGATGGCCAGGGTTACGTTCCTCTTGGCTAAAGGTTGGATCATTCTCGAAGATGTTGTGTCAGTTTTCCACTTTATGTTTTACGATATCGGCCTTCCGCTGCTACGAAAAAACAAAGTAGGTATATAGTATCTACATCAGCCTTTCCCTCAAGTTGTAAAAAATTAACCGTAGCAAATGGCTCGTAGGCAGAAACTCGTAGACGATGAGATAATAGGCTTACGCTCGTAGCCGCTACGAGCGTGAACGATGCTCGACTTTCGAACACTGGCCGTGACTGCGAAACTGTTGAAAATTAATAAAATGTGAAATCAATAAGGTACCTTAAAATATTCATGAGTGATTATAATTTCGGTCTTTTGAAACATTTAATCTACCATAGTCTTTCATAGTAAGATATCATATTATTAGTAGATTAGTAAGATATCCTTTTTTCCCATAACTAAATACAAACCTTTTTATAACTACTAACTTTCAGAATGGTTGATACGACAAGATTTTTTTTTATCATTGTCCCTTTCTTCATAAACCGCTGTAGCAAAGTTTGCGTTGCTGTGTTGAGAACTGGTATCTTCTTGGTTTTGACAACAAAGCCTGCATAACAAACACTATATTTATTCATCGGAAACAAAGTACTAGGCTTTCATAACTCGAGACACGTCGACGCACGACGAATCACTAAGCTTACTGTTATAGCGATCACCGACGCTGATAAATCTGAGACGATAACAGTGTGTGAAACTGCCTCTATACACAGTACGAGACTCTACGGTAGGTTTCAGATAGTAATAGTTATTTGTTATACAAGAGTGCAAAGTTGCTTTTTAACCGCGTGTTCAATTTTGATGACCGAGCAAGCGAAGGATTCTAAAATTGAATCACGAGCGCAGCGAGTGATTCAAAATTAGAATCCTGAGCGTTAGCGAGGGAATCAAAAGAGCACGAGGTGAAAAATCTTTGCACTCGAGTGCAACACGTAACTTTTCATTCCACCTCAGCGAGGAAATGACTAAATGCAAAAAAAAAAAACGTTTACAATCACAAGATAGGTACACTTTTATTTCAGTTTAGGTATTAATTACTACATTATGACATGAAGTATTACAGAATAATCTTTAAATTATAACAAAATAATACTAAGGTATAATTAAGAAAATTTTAAAGTAACGTTGCTACAGTTATTTAAATTGAGTGTAATATTTTTGTTTGGTACTGTAATATTGGTGTTAGTCACTTGTGTACTGTTTTTCGGTAAACTATCTGTCATACTTAATAGTTGTACCGATTCATCGGATTCCCTTGGCGTGAATGTTGGAGAGAGAGGGAGATGGTTAGGTGTTTCATAACGGCTTATTTTTGATGTAGAAGGGCCAGTCCAAGGATCCGATTGAGGCTCTTTCAGTGTAATGGCTCCTACGATGCCTTCACATATTTTAGACTTATTTTGGATGGAATCCTCTATGTATCCCTCTACAACTGCATTGGACTTCCAGCCTCCGTGGCGCTTAAGGGACAGGAGATCAGCTCCGGAATCAGCCAAAAGTGTGGCTGAAGTTCGTCGGAAACAATGACCCGTGTACAACAGGGGTTCTGGAAGTTCAAGAAATGTTGCTATTTCTCGTGGGATACTGCCAATTTTATTAGTACCCATAGGCTGTCTAACACACTTTCCATTGCGATACTGTAGAAAAAATCGATTGATTGGAGTGTTAGGCGGGCGTAAGGCTTGATATTTCTCAACAATCGTTACGTATTCCTTGCGAATGACGAAGTTGCGGTCTCTTTTTGTCTTTGTATTAGGTAAATTAATTAATAGTAAGTCATCTGAATGTTTCTCAATGTTTTTGATATTAAGTTGTGTTAGTTCATTAGTTCGACATGCTCCGTTTATTCCAATAATAAGAACAACCTGTAACGTAAAGAGTATTGTAGTAGATAAATGAATAAAATTGATATGAACGCATAATTATGCCTATCAACATCTACTAAGTATACTATTTAATTGAGATTAATATACTTAAGTAGATACTGAATGTGCAACTGACTTACTTTTGCCGCCAAATATACGGAATCGGGTGCTTCGTTAAGAAACTTTTCAATATCAGATACTGTGAAAACCTTCGATTTTTTTGGTTGATGACCAGATGAGGCTCTTTTTAAAAATGCCACTAATTTAGGATAGGTATCGATATGTTTGTCTTTTTTCATCTTTATTGTTGCTTTTAGCATCGAATACGTACTCCATAGAGTGCTTGCTTTCTTGTTCTCGGATAATTCTATAAAATATGCCAGCAAAACGTTTTCTGAGAAAGTTTTGGCTCCTTTTGCTAGTCGCCACGTGTTGAACATATCGTACTGTTTTAAATACTTCTCGCGTGATTGTTGAGGGAGAAAGCTCATTTGCGCATTATTAACAGTTTCAGTCAATTCTGTTGGCGTCAAGCAAACTAACTCGTCGCTAGAATCACTCATTTTAGTTTTTTCATTTGTTTTCAAGTTTCTTGTTTTTAATATAAGGTTTAACAATGACGTGAAAAAATGCCGCGTAAAGAACCGCGTACAAAGCAAATTGAAAAAAGAACACCAAGAAGGTTCCGAGTCTGAGTTTTTAACAAATTAAAAAAAAATTGTATGATATATTCGGCACCATAGAGGTAGCAGTAAATAGGTTTAATGTTTTTTTTAATTCACAAACTTAGTGCACACGATGTTCTAAATTCAATTTACTTTATCCTCTAGAGAATAAAAACGGCTTTTCCACTCAGATATTGAAGATTAAAAATACTCTTTCCGAGATGGTGGGATGAAAATGTTTTTTTTTTTTCGAAGGGAATCTATGAGGCTGTTGCTAAATTAAAAAAAAAAAAAACATTAAATCAGTTAAAAAAAGGTCCTATTCATTTCAGACTTTCAATATGCCTGAAATTATCCACAGGATTAACAGCAATCTAGGAAAATAAATTAAGGAAAACGCTTGCTGTGTGTTTTCATTAACAGATTATAAAAAAGTATTAAATATACATGAACTCACGCCTTTTTCAAATAGCAGGCAGAAACAACAGAACACCACCTGCTAAGATCACATCTGGTCAGATCATACACGCACGGAGATTGCGAGAACTACGCACCCGACCATTCTGAAGAACATCACCAACAACGTGCCCTCTAGTGCTTAATATTGTTTTGAAATACTTCAAGTTACTATTAACTTGAAGTACCTGAAGTCATAGATGGAGTAAGTACACAGTGGCCTAACTGCTTATGCAAATTTATTCATACGCTAGCCAACTTAGAGAAATATTATACTTTGTAATTTTAACTTGAGATTTACTTTAACTTGTTAATGTTTAACTTCATTTAAGTTAGACATAATACCTTCGATTAAATGCTGTTAATTTTCAAACAGGAATCATCGAAAACAACAAAGTTGTATACTACGTTTTAAAATAACAACAACCTGTTGTTAGTTTGTTTGTTATTCTCGGAAATTAATAGATCTAAAATTGTTAAACCCAAGGAACAGTTAAATTTTAGGTTATATAACCCCTCAACTATTTAACTAGATAGGTAGGTCAAATGGTAAGCATCATTTTTTGACGAACAAAATGCCACTTCTGGTCCAATTCTGTAGTAGGTATAGTTAACGTACCAACTTGACGAATAGCTTTGGTTATTCACCGACACCTACACCAACAGGTGTTTAAATTATATATAAACTTTTTGCCGTGGAATCGTCCACGTGTATTATGATAATAATCCAACTGGAACAACTTCCACAAAACTACTTCTGGGATAAAAAGTATCCTTAGTCCTAGCCCAGGTTTTGGTCTACCTTTGTGCCTTACATCGAAATCCATTCAATTGTAATGGTGTTAAAGGTAACCGACAGACAGACAGACAGGCAAACAGACTGAGTTAAATTCACATTTATAATATAAAACCAGCATATAGAAAAAAAAACATTTTCAAAAACCAACTTTTAAATATGGGTGTGACGTCACTTTTAATTGGTACCCATTTCATGGCGGTGCATAAAAAATAACTAGTCCGCCGGCTTTGGGAGTCCGCCATATTGGATTTAGAAAGACGTCACTAAGCTAACCATGCATTGTCATCCAAACCAACAGTATATGCAAAATTTCAGCTCAATCGGTTGGGAATAACTGTTATCAAAATTCGATTGCAAGATTTGACCTAAACAAACAAACATACATAAGAACAAACATTGCAAGTTAAATAAAAGCTTCTAAAAAATAGTATACAATCTATCAAAGGCCTCAAAACTACAAACGATCAAGAACATCATTCTGGGAAATGTAATGTCACTAAAACGAAGATAGGGCGTGTCACCTGTCATGCCTGGTATTAAGCACCGATCCGGCAGGAATTGAACATCAATATTTAGTAAAGGGGGTTCTGAGAAAAGCCCCTGCTTACGCTGAAAAGGAAAACGTGCGTGAAAATACAAGATGATGGGGTCTTGTAGCACCTACCAGTTTCTCCGTAGAACAGAACAGGGTACTGTAAAAGAGGAGAGCGGAAAATACTTTGCTACGAATATAACCGCTTAAAAGGTTTCATTTAATCATTTAATTAATTATGGAAATCAGTGGTGCAAGTAAACAAGCGATGCATTTAAACCAGTTCAATGCTGGACAAAGTTGCGTGGACAGCTACTAACTTAGTTCCTTGAACGCGTGAAAACGGCCTTCTCTACCTTTCAAAAATAAGGTCAGGAAAAGAGCTATCAACAAAAAGAAAATACCTACCTACTTGCCATCATATTTGTCGTAGATACCCGCAATTTCCACGGAACAAATTCTCATAATTCTGACGTACAACCCAACTTGACCTGGGTTTCGGAAAATTCATACGTTCCTCCCTCGACCGGCCATAACCGAGCACTTAAACCCAGCAGACCGGAGACGTCATAACAATAGACATACATATAATTTCCTACGTCTACCTAGGTAGGTAACATCATGTATTTCTTTAGAAAAGTTTTCAAGAAATATTTTTAGAGGTACCGCAAAATATATACGGTATTGTCATTTTGGTCGACAGCAACGCATTTGTTATTCCATTATGACCCTTATTTAATACCGCCGTGATAAATATTGCCGCATTTCCGAGGCTCGGATTAAAATACGAAAGAGTTGAGTTTTGTGAAGGGAAATTGTAGGAAAGTACCGATGACATAAAGTTATTTCGGTTTTGTGTTGTTGAGTAACGACTTGTAACATATTATTATGCTTTTGTGAATACGTTACGTTTACGTTTTATTTAACAAATGCTCACGTTTTGGGACCAATGTGTTATATAAACAAAAGGCAGAAGCATCCAATAATATTAATAAGAAAGTAGATAAAGAAGTCTGATTCACGGATTGCACGGAGTCTGGATCCCGGTTGATGGCAATAGGCTCGAACCCTATTACATGGGACTTAAACATAACTGGTGAAATGTGGGTGTATTATTAGGTACACATCCGCCTAACACTTCGGGAATTACACGCGTGATGTTAAATTAGATAAAGAAGCAATTGTGCCAGCTTTAATCGTGTGGGACTCCAATAAGATACCTCAACTCTCCAAGCAAATATTACCAAACCCGTATTCAATATTAAAAACAAATACAAACAATCAGAGGCGATCAAATCTCGAAGATTAGACAGAGAGTACTCGTAATTACATTAGATATATCCTAATACAAACAGGATTCCTTTTGATTTCCCCATCGCGCGCACTCGCTCCACTAGATGTCACATAATACGTATCAATCGAAACAAACACCCCGAGGGAGGGCCATGTAGTGGAAGAGATAAAACGTACCCCTCTGAGGACTTACCCTCACCTACTGATAAAACAAAATGTTGCGCAGAAATGTGGACAATTTTTTTGTTTTACATGTGAGGTCGTTTGGAGTTTTGGTAATATGGTTGTTGATGGTTTTGTTCATAGAATAGTAAAGAAATATATATATAAGTAAAGGTATTTTACTTATCATGAATGAAATACCTAATATTTGCTCCGTGTGTCAATCCAAAAATATTATCATTTGTTTTCAGATGAAACACTTTAATGTAAACTATGAAAAGATAATATAGATTCAACCTGTACGCAATTTTTCGTTCTGGATATATCCCGATACCATTGTAAAAACATTAAACCAAACAGTCATTAGTTAGTTAAATGTTTTCGAAAACAATAACAAACCCCGTCGCTTTATTTCTTCCTTTCATACCGAATCGAAATTAAAAAGTAAATCTAATATTAAAAAATAATCTTTAATCAAAAATTTACCGTTTTTAAAAAGGTGTACCCTCTTCTAATAAATAAACACGGCACAAAATTATGGCTCCGGGCTCACTCAAAGAAATGAAATTCATTTTATTGCGGCGACTGAGGCTTTCATACTTTCATTCAAATACAATTTGGCTAATGTAATTGCTGCGAGGTGATTCCATTTCACCAACGGATATCACTGAAACGAAATATCTATACATTTTAGGATAAGTTTATCGTAAAACGAATTAGCGGACATAATTTCTTATCGCGCATTAGGTGAATTAAAGGCTACAGCGATAAGATTATGTCGTAATTTAATTTTAATATAATTTACGGGTACCTTCCCTTGCTTTTAAAGCATTTGTGCAATTATAACTTGGAATGAGTATTTCAGCTGTTAAGTATTACACTTTTTTGAAACAACAAACATGGTAAAACAAATTTCTTTGAAATATTTTGAACTAAAAAATAAATGGAATGCTCACATCACCTGCCTATCCATAAATGCGACATCACATACCTATCTAAATCTATCTACTCACCGATATATTATAACATGAATACTAGCTATAATTCATTACCAAACCTCCAATCGATTAAGACACCTCTATGAACAGTTTGTACACAAATAATAAACTCATAGATTGGATTACCAGTACACGAATATACCCGAAGTTAGCCGACTAAAGCCGAAGTGGTTGAGTTAACAAGTTAGTCTTCGAAGACTGCAGTTTGCAGTCTGCATAGGATATTGTGCCACCCTGGTATATTGCTACAATAATTGCATTACGTAAAGCTGCAATGCAAACTGTATCTAAGCTTTGCGTCGTGACCTAGGAATCCAATCTGGAATTATAGTGGGGCTGACAGACTGTGACACTGTTTGGCTTTCGAGCGTAATATGGTAAAGTTTATGTGGACAACGATGATTCGATTTTGCTTAAGGGGACAAACAAATCATACTTTTTATGCATATGCTAAAGCTATAAGTAGAAGTAGTAGTAGTTCTACAGTAACTTTATTTTGGGAATGTTTAAATTATTTGGCAAATGAGGGTTAGGCAGGACCATGTAACAGGGGGCAAGCCCGTTGCCATCAACAGGGCACAAACCCAGACTCTGCGGCTGATACCTACTGACAAAATCCTATGGAAAAACTCAATGGCAGTTTGCCTCATGCTCATTAGTAGCGCTTGCGATCACTATAACCAACATTTACTTTATAAATAGTTTCAACCAAACAACAATCCGTCAAATATCTTACACATTTCTGTTAATGTCACTCTCACTACCCAAATAATAGGGGTTAAATTATGAAATTGCCGTTTTATAGTAATAGATACTTTGAATTGACATTAAATGTGAGATATTCGAGTAAAACTTTTTTTTACATTATACCTATGAGATTTTTCTTTTAAAAATGTGCAACATTCGACTTTCGATTTTCAATTGTTTTTTTTTAAATTCAGCTTTGACGGAAAAGTTGGATAAGTACTTCGAAAATCCGAGTCATTTTTGAATACGAGTTCCGAGGCGGAACTAACGCGGCAGAATCGGCTCGTAATATCAATTCTGCGTTTGGAAAGGAGACTGCTAATGAACGCACCGTGCGTTTTTGGTTTAAACGCTTTCGTAATGGAAACTTCGACTTGAAGAACGAACCACGTGGAAGGCCACCCGCCCACACAGGTGAATAACGCTGAATTGAAGGAGATGGTGGAAGCCGATCCGAGTTAAACTACCCAGGAATTAGCAGCATGGTTTAACGTTACCTTACCTACAATATTGACTCATTTGCATCAAATCAATAATATAAAAAAATTAAAATGGGTGCCCCATGATTTGACTGATCTGCAGAAAGGAACACGTGTTGAAACTTGCGCTGCCTTATTGAATCAGTACAGAAATGAAGGAATATTGGATCGCATTGTGACATATGACGAAAAGTGGATTCTTTACAATAACCGTAAGCGAAAAATGCAATGGTTGACCCCAGTTCAAACGCCGAAACAGTGCCCTAAAGCAAAGCTTACCAATAAAAAGGTAATAGTAACTGTTTGGTGGTCTCTTTATGGTGTTATTCACTATAGCTTTCTCAGGTCTGGTCAACCAATATCAGTAGATGTTTACTGTGCCGAACTTCGAACAATGATGGCTAAACTGGCAGTGAAACAGCCCCGACTCGTGAATCGATCTTCACCATTATTACTCCATGATAACGCAAGACTTCACACTGCACGGAGCACCGTTATAACTCTACAGGAGCTGCAGTTAGAAACCATACGTCATCTTCCGTACTCGCCAGACCTTGCTCCAACTGACTACCATTTTTTTTCGTGATTTGGACAATTTTCTACGTGGTAAACATTTTTCTTCCCAGGAGGCAGTACAAAATGCTTTCAACGGTCTATCGTTCTATGCTGCCCCAGAGTTCTATCGCAAAGGCATAAATGAACTTCCGATTAGATGGCAGCAATGTATAGACAATGAGGGTAAATATTTTGAATAAATAAATACTTTACATCTTGGAAAAAAAACGCATCTTAATTTTGCAGTATAAATCGTCAATTTCATACTATAACCCCTAATAAAAAAGCAATGATCTACCTATCTACCTATTCAAGTGTAAAAAATGCTTTCCGACGACGACGGTTGGCAGGTTTTGTATCTAGGCCGCTAGGGACCCTAATCTAACGGAAGGTGCCTCTATCACCGTAATCCGTCAAGTTTTAGGCCAACGAGAAAATAAAACCTTGGTCAGGAAATTCAGGAACGGGTCCATAACTAAATCAGGTATAAAAGCCGGATCATTCCAGTGGTCCCTTTATTGCTTGACGACTAAACGGGTCGACGGACTCAACTTAGGAGCTTGTCTTTAAACGTTACTAAGCACTGACTTTGGCTTAGCAATCTTCTTGTCCCTGTCGCACAACTGTCAAACCAAAATGAAAGATAGAGACGAGATCATGTGTGAGCCAATGCATGCGCTGAGTTACGTTTATAGATCTAAGCCTTTGACTAGCTAAATAAACTCCTGGATTTGGTCGAGTAGGCGCGTAATGTAATTTTACGATACCTATTACTACACTTGACAAAAGGTTTGTTTCCTTCCCTATTTACTTTTAAATTAGAACTCTCACACAACAAAAGTAGGTACCTACCTGCCTATCACTCACAAAAAAGTAAACTACATAACACCAGTCTGTACATAACACATAAACTATTCTACACCGCGACGTGTCCGCGTAAATATATAATCAGCAATAGGCAGTAAATTATCGGGAATCCCCCGACGAATCAATGTTAAATTGCAACAGCACGAGCCAATTGTGCCTTGATAAAACTAGCCAGACCAACTAAATATTTGCAGGTATGTATTTCATTGATTCAGGAGGTGGTGAACATAACATAATATTTAGCCTGTAATCCACGAACGACGGTTGAGCACAGGTTACCCGTGTAATACGGCAGCTTATTAACATACGGGCACAAACCCAGACTGGTTGCTGCTATTGAGAAATTCCTGAATGAAAAACCCAACAACACGAGCGCGTACGCCGTACGGCATTTCATACAAATTTTCAAGTCCTTATTTTTCGATATGACTGAACCGATTTTAATTAAACTTCATACCCATAAGCAAAATGTTTTTCACTAACTTTTTAGACCTATGTATCCTGCTTATGGGTATGAAGTTTCATTAAAATCGGTTCAGTCATATCGAAAAATAAGGACTTGAAAATTTGTATGAAATGCCGTACGGCGTACACGCTCTTAACTGCTCTACAAAGGCTGCCTGACGAAAAAGGCAGTTCTGCTTCTATTAAAGTACATAACATAACATCACGCCTATAATCCCCGAAGGTTTAGGCAGATGTATACCTACCTAATAGTCCAGTTTCGCCAGTTATGTTTAAGTCCCATGTAATACGGGGTGAGCCTATTGCCACCAACCGGTCACAAATCCAGGCTCCGTGACTGCTACTGAGAAATTCCTGATGGAAAAACTCAATAACAATTTGCCCGACCCGGACATCGATCCCAGGACCTCATGCTCAGCAGTCGTACTTGCGACGGCTACACCAACGAGACAGTCAAGGTTTCCTGCTTCTATTATCCGCTTTATAAATGAGTTTAAAGCTAATTCCGTCCAGCCAGCCTGAATGAAACCATAAAAAGATTTTACGGTCCGGTTCTCACCTCCAATTTACTTTTAATTCATATGGGACACGTAAATTATGCCGTTAGGTCTTTGCATAATATTTGACTATGTACTGTACTGACGGCTCTTTATATCGTTATACGCGAGGTGACATTTAAATTAGGTAGGTAGGTCGGTGGCTATTTCCGTGGAAGTGCATGATAAATATTAAAATAAGCTGCGTGTAATAAAGTGTGGTACTTGTGGTAGGTGGTAACAGCCGCACGGGTCGATCTTCAAGGTTGAGCCGCGCTTGCCATGGCCGGTCTGTGGATGGGTGACCATAACAACATACCTAGTTTCTTCCGTGCCCCGGAAAGCACGTGAAGCAGTTGGTTCCGGTTGTCATTTGTTTTATATATCTTTGATAGTCAGGTAGTCAGTTTCAAGTAAGTCTGACAACCAGTCTTACCAAGGGGTGCCGTATTACCAAGTACTAACTGGGTTAGAGGTTAGATAGGCAGTCGCTCCATGTAAAATACTAGTATTCAGCTGCATCCGGTTAGACTGGAAGCCGACCCCAACATCGTTGGGAAAAGGCTAGGCAGATGATGATTTTGTGGTAGGTGCCTAACTCTTACCTAAGGAGTCTGGTTACGGATGAAATGGATCTTATAGTCAGTCTTAACACAGCAGGTGTAGATGCCACGTGCAGGGGGTTACCATGATCTGTTAGTGCAGGAATGTTTTAGGACTATTCCGAGAGTGGGAAAGTGACAGCGCTAGACAGCTGTCTAGTGTCATCTCTTACCCACACTTAATATGGTAACCCACCAGTACAGAGCCTTCTGTACAGTATGACCACTTTAAGTTTGCAGTTCATATGTCAAACTTGGTCCATTTAGTTTAGTCCTATATTTTGCCGCCTGCACAGATATGTTGGTAGGCAAGGTATCTGTCAACCTACTTAGCTAGAACAACCGATTTTTTTATCAATCGACTATCAATTTAATGTTAACTTATAATTAGTTATAAAAAATCCAATTTCAATTCTTAGTAAAACGTCACGATTCAAGATTCCCTTCCCGTTTCTGAGATAATTTATCTGAAAACTTGTTACTTATTCAAAAGAAACTCAACTACTATCGCTAGCCTTTTAACAGCCATATAAACGTAATCTGGAACGTCTAATTTTAAGTTTTATCGCACAAAACTAACCTAAACTCGTATTTATCCAGCACTCACTTTATTTCCGCATTTCTACGCAGTCAACCCAGAAGTTAACAACAAATAAGCGCCTGTGACATACCTATTAATAGCAGCATTCCGTATCGACGTCACCTGTAACTACTACAAACTGTACAGGAGATGATATCACGTTCGCTGAACATGTAAGTTCCATTTAACACCTCAGAACCGGGCGAATGGCACAGTAAACTTGAATGGTAGTCACGAAATGGTATCATTAGCTGAATTACACACGTGACCGCGTAATTGAAAGGGAGCCCAGTTGCTTATGAGCGGGTCAACCCGGGTGCAGGGGCGATGTGAATAATTTGCGAAACAATTGGCCCTCAGGTGTATCGCTGGCTGTTGACTGAGGAAGCCGGCGGTAAATGAAGATGTATTGAACACATTTCGAAGGGGCGACTACAGATTTAGATGGACGGTTAAATGGTTTCGTTTAGGTTAATAGATTTTATTTTCTATTCTGCAAAGAACGGTGTAGTGACAGCTCTGCATGATAGAATAGTAGCTGTTCCGTGTTTTGTCCAAAAATTTTGTTTAAGCGAGAATATATACATCCACTGTACAAGTAGATAAGTTTCTAAAATTCGTGTTAAACACAAACAAAAACACTTCCCAAACGATGTTTCTAACAAACTCCAAATCCCTCTACAAAATATTGTAAGATAATAAACTTTCCGGCGAGCTTATTTAATTTCCTTGTTCATTTCGCGTCAAACATTTACAGACCCGTAAGTTGTACCTAGTGAATTATATTTCACCGCATTTCTATGCGTCAAAAACTTATAATTGAAACGTTTTGTTGTGTTTGATGACGTCATGACGATGACGATGACGGTCCAATCGTCAGCAACAGTCAGCGACACAGGAAATTACATCTCTAATCTGATTATTCCTCATGAATGCGGACAAGTGACGTGCTGCGTGCTGCGGCCCATGTTACCCGATGTTTGATTCCGGATTTATATATTTACATTTCACATTTTGTTATTGATGTCTTCCTTTAGTTTAAAATTAATGGTAATGTGTTTAACGTAAATATTAATGATCACGATGAAATCTTTGATGGTTTTCCGTGTAAGAATTCTTGGTTATCAACACAAACGTATTTCTAATTGATTTATGAAACACGAGATTGGCATGATGACGGTAAGGTTTTGTTTTCTATAACTGTCCGAAAACAAGAATTCCGCGAATTTCGAAAGATACTCTTTGTTTGTTGCTACCACACGACACGGCCCCGGGCCCCGGTTCAATTCGACCTCCACAATAAAGGCAACTAAATCAATTACTGTTACTAAAAATAAATCTTAAGTATTTCTACTTAGAGATACTTAGAATTCAGCTGCTACAGCCTTCTTTAAAAAGATGTGTTGACCTCTGGTCACAGCAATATTGCGCTGAATTCTAAGTTGTAGCAATAGTATAAAAGTTGTGACAACACACTTTCCCATTTTCTCCGAACACTGTAGTTTCCATATCCCTAACTTAACCCTTACAACTTGAGTGGAAAGATAAAGAAGCAAACAGACTTATTTTCCTCGTTTTATGATACGAGTTTCCGTTGGAAGATCGCACGCATTTAGATTGAATCAGCCACGTAAAATAGCCCCTCTAATCAGATGTGACAATGAACATTAACTGAATTAATACCATATTTAGATCAGGACATAAAGCACAATCATTAATTAAATTAACTAACGTGTCAGTGAACACGATTGATTACGGTCTTGTGTTTTATCGAACCCTTTGATAATGGCATTCGTTATGCGTATAAGCAAATCTCATTATCTTTTTGGCAACGATCCTCTGAATTTTATTTTGTACCATAGGGACATTTAGTATCATCTTACATGTAGCAGCACATAAAATCCAATAATAAATTACTTTAAATGAAATTACTTTTTTTCAAAGACAATGAAGTGTTCTTTTGCAAAAGTTCTCTCTTACATTTCTTGGAAATGTTACACTCATTAAAACTTGTCATCTTTTTTTCAAAGCTATTTGCTTTTAAAAGAATAAACTTGGTAACAAGATATTTAATAATTAGACACAGTAAATCTCTGAGTCAGTTTGCTGAAAACACGTGCACAGCTGCTCGCAAAGTACACAGACGGAACTCTTTCAGACAAATGCAGCTCGGAGCAAAAGTTCTTAAATAAACATTTTATAAATATAATTTTAACGTTTTAACGGCATGTGCTTTAATTATGTAGCAATGTTTCAAAGGAAAGCTCTCGCTTTGAGGTCTCTGCCGAGCTCCGTAGGGTCTTAATTAGTGTTAATCTTAAGATAATAAGCCACGTGTTTCCACTAATTGGTGTAAACTGTAAATTGAAAGAGTTTGAAATCCCTTTGAGGAAAATTTTCAAATTTTGATATGGCGGCACCCGGGGCCGGGTCAAAGCAACATGTCGTTACTTGTCTGTTTAATTGGCTCTCTGATACTTAATGAATTACATTATCTACGCAGGTATGTGGGACACAACCTGATTACCTTTAACAGGATGATTTGAGTATCCCGGTAACAATTTGTTAGTTGCTATGAATAATGCATTCGAGATATCTGTTATTTAATTCTAACTCAATACTATACGAACCTAAAACCACTATACCTACCTACTACCTACCCTGTTATAGAACTGATCCTTGTCCGTCCTTCACCTAAGAAGTTTGTTTTGTATTTTTCATGGTATTTTGTTCTGAATAAAAAATTCACTGTTTTGCAGAGCTAGCTAGAAATATTGTTGGAAATTACCTCAACCCACGGGTCTATCCATTTAAGATTAGCAAAATCGACTTGATTGACTTCTATATTGATTGCTCACTTTTACTGCAAAAATTGCCTTTATAAAATACGTAAATTGGATCAGGAGAACACCCCTGCTCCTAAAAGATCAAGAACTGAACTAAGTAGAGCATTCATTCTAAATAATAAATCCTTTTACACGTAACTACAATATGTTACAGTACTTACCGATCTCTGCCCTACAATAAAATTCTAAGTCAGAAGAGACAGGAACAGGACAATATAAGTAGTCGGTAAGTACGTGGGCGTTACAAATAATGTCGTTGAGTTAACAGTTCCAGACGCTATAAATAATACCCCACTTCAGCCTACTTGGCTAAAAGGTAGAGCCTGACTTTGGGACTATTTTTTAAGCAAATATGGTCCCTTTAATTAGTCGCACGGAGATAGTTCAAAGTATGATTCTTCAGAAACGATACACTTACGCTAGTGAATAATCTAATCATCAAAACATTTTTAAACGCTTTTTCCTGAATTGAGTTCAGTTCTCGCCGCGAATTCTCCGCTATGTCTTCAACCGAATGAAAACGGGTACCACGAAGTGTTAATTTCAGTTTAGGAAAAAGAAAGAAGTCGGCTGGAGCCATATCTGTTGAATAAATACTCGATGTTGCTCGATGGTATTTGTTGAGTTTTTGGTCAATAATTCATTGAGCGCGAAGGCGTATTATCGTGGTGTAAAATTCAGGAATTTTCCCACAAATCTGGGCTTTTTCGTCGAATTTTAACGTTCAAATAATATGCTTTATTTACTGTTTGACCTTCCGGCAAGAATTCCGAGTGCACAACACCACGATAGTCAAATAAAACGGTCAACATGACTTTGACTTTTGATCGACTTTGGCGTGGTTTTTTCGGTTTCAGTTCAGTTGGAAGGCGCCACTCCGAAGCTTGTTGACTAGTTTGCATGTCAAACTCGTAAACCCACGTCTCGTCACCAGTAACAATGCGTTTCATGAATGTTGGGGCGGAATTAACTCGTTCTGGAATGTCCTCAACGTCTCTTATGCGATTGAGTTTTTGGAGAAAATCTTCTTCTAAGGTCTTTTGGGACTAGCGGCAACATGTTTCATACCCATGTGATTATTTAAAATGGCACGGTTCGACTCGTGAGACACAGAAATGTTCAGCGGTTATCTCTCTCAAACTTGAATGATGATGTTTAGTCACTATTTCCTTCATTTCTGCGCAAAATGGCTAGGTTATGAAGAAATAAGGAGCTGTATTTTCTGTTCACAGGTCATGTCTATTCTATCAATCTTCCACAACTGTACTGTCATTCTTTCCCAAAATTGCACGTAGATCGCGTTGATACATTGGCTGATTTACATTTGCTTTAGTTAAGCGAGCATTTTCTTACTACTGTGCCTATACATATATGCTAACAATCCGAAATAATTTTTATGAACCATTACCACCCAGAACGCAGACGCATTTTTGGCAATTTACTCAAGCCGCCTCGTTTTTTCTTTCCATAAAAACTTCAGCACCTTAAAACAGGCGCTTTTTTACAAAAAGATCTAATTTTCAAGCTAAATTATTTATCTTTCATGGTCTTAGTTGGATAATAATAGAAGATAATAAAATAATCGCTGCGAAGCGATCCTCTTAATTAAATGTAAAAAAAAGCTTCGCGTGTCCCGCCCTGGGCTTTCATTTATTCTCGAAGCATGAATTCGGTATAGAGCCGCCTTACGTAACAAAAGTAAAGGGAGAAAAGTTCAAGGAGATACAAAGCAAATACTAAATTAAATCGAACTGTCTAAACTCAATCCGAAAATTGAAATCAAAGTTAAAAGGTACAACAGATACATGCCTTAATTTAATTAGGCTGCACGTAACATAAACTCACCCCGCATCACGAACTCAGATCGGGACCTTATTATTTTAAATGGAAACAATAACGTATTAAAGCGTCCGTATCTCACACCGTTACACTTCATTAAATTCGGGTCAAAACAATATCATACAGTACATTAGATTGTTCGATACGCGCGGAGTGGTAATCAGGTTACGTAAAGGGTTGTTAGTTACGTGTCGGTGTGAAAGTTGCCGACATCGGCCGTCGGAAACAAAGCATCGTATGGAGGAGCGGGCTTGATGTTCTGGAAACTGATAGAATGAGCCCGCCGCTGCTCGCTGCTCGCTACTATTTGCACAAGAATAATACCGTAACGACTCCCCCTTGAGACAACGACAAAATGCGCAATTTGTTGAATCACTTGTCGTGACAATCACAGATACGGTATTGAATTGACGTGTTACGTATTATTGTGTGGCGTTTGAGTGTTTGAGGGATACTTCGCTGTATGAGTTCTTCTTGAAGTGTCTGTCTTATTGTATTACTTCTCATATGAGCCCTGAACCGTCCTTTGCTGGATATGGACACTTCATATTTTAGATTTCGTAACACCTACGTTTTTTGGCTCAAGAAGTTTGACTTACTGTAACTGTTATTGATATGCGAGTAGTGGGGAAACACGGGTTTGCCAGAGTAAAAAGTCTTGGTTGAGAAACATTGGCGAATGGAACAGAATCACGAGTGCTGCTGAGCTACGCAACCTCGCAAAAGACAAGGAGAAATATTTGGAGTTTATGACCAACGTTGAGTAACTGAATTTAATAGAAGTACCTAAAACATAACCTAACATCACGCCTGTAATCCCCGAAGGGTTAAGCTGAGGTGTACCTAATAGTACATAGTTCATTTTGCCAGTTATGTTTTAAGTCCCATGTAATAGGGGCCGAGCCTATTACCATCAACCGGGTACAAATATGTGGCTGCTTGCTACTGAGAAATTCCTGATGAAAAAATACAATAACACTTTGCCCGACCTGGGAAACGAACCCAGGACCCCCTCATGCTCAGCAGTCGCGCTTGGGACAAATAAACCAACGAGCAAGTCCCTAAAAGTATAACTATAAGTCTTCGTTATTAGCAGCCAAAATTTTCTAAAAGACTACCTAATATTGATTCTTAAAACCATTAGCGTAACGTAAACCATAGACACTTATTCATCAAGCTTCGCTTATGAGAATACTTGACTTGCTACTCAGTGGGTAAAACCTTTTAAAAGAAAACAAAGTAGCCTTCCAAAGTTCCTAATGACCAAATTGCCGTGGTAGGGGAAAGGGGGCTTATTTCATCGACTGAGAGCGGAGGTAGGTGCTCAGACTAATCCCATTTCACGTCTATACCAAAACAAGGACTGCTTCAAGACAAGTGGCAGACGGTGTAATCCCAATGGAACCACCTTTGCACATCTTTTTGAAAGTTCTAATTAAATGTTTGAACTACTTTTAGGTTTATTTATAACTGAATGTCTACAGCTTTACTTTTATTATGTACTTATTGAAACTTTTACTGTAATTTCCACAACATCTTACGAGAAATACCTACATTCTAGTGTTTTTATCCCAGTTTTCGAGATTGATCGATTAATTCGGACTGTACCGACCGTTATTATTAAAAAATCTGGAAGAATTACATCGTATGATAAACTCATCTCGAACACCAGTCGAATAAAACTTAAAATATACTGTTCTCATAAATTTGATTTTCTCCTCTATAATTACGATCTTAAACGTAACAATGCATTGATTGGGGTTACGTACAGGCTACAGGGCATCTCCATCTACGTGCTTGATATCAGGATACCGACTAATAACTTTTCCGTACAGTTACAGTAACCTTGGTAACTTTAACTATTGGAATGGAGCTGGCTGGCAAGCCGCCACGAAATAGTGCAATTTGAACAAATTTTAACACACCATATTTATGCCAAACCTGGTTGTAAGTAGTGCTTTGGCACAGTTTTGTCATAATTAGTGAATTATAACACTCATTGAGGTTATAATTTGACCGTAGTTTTCATGAATTAATTGTTAATCTTTTTTGTGACCTCATATGCCACGAATAGGTACATATTTCGAGGTAGATAATTGCGAGATCACTATATATGTAAAAACTTATATTCACTGACACTTCGGTGAATGAGCATGGAAATCAGAAAAACAAACCTAAAAAATCATCTTCAAATCTGCACCGATATCAGACGAAATTGCTGAAGAAAAATACTTGTGCGCCATCCATACGTTCACTCAAGCTGAAAATGATTACTACAAAAACACCTCAGATTCGTGATGAGGTACTTAGGTACATATGATACAGTTTGCATGTGCAGACGTGAGGGGGCGCCATCTAGCCGTCTGCTCCGGAAACTCGTCTCCAAGACGTTCGTCGTTCAAACCTCATTGAATCGTATGCGCAATTTGCCGATTGAACCTTTAGGGTTGGCCTTTTGTGAAAATGCTCCCGGCCGGACCGACCAGACTAATATAATGATGGTAATGAAATATAACGATGTCTATCACCCCTACCTATCGCTTGCAGACTCAAAATTATGGAGGGTAGATATCAGAGGTCGGTCATCGCGATCATTGATTTAATTAAGCCGTTGGGAGCAGAGAGATCTTGTTAAAATCAAGGGAAATGGAAGTTTAAAACGTAACAGTATTTTCAAACAAACCCTATGTGCACCTTTGTTCGTATATATTGTGAAAATAAATGGTTTTACCGATCAAAAATTTCGGTACGCACGTAACGTGGCACCAAATATTTTCTCTGGACGTTGTTTGCGCGTAACGATCCGTACGTCAGTGCATTTTCAATCAGATTTATATCGGAGCGGATTAAAAATTTTAACGAGTTGTCGTCACACAGGCTTTACTCGTCTTTGTGAGGACTGCCTTTGTTAAAAAAAAGCTCTATTTGACAGTATAATAAAAAGGAAACGTGAAAATAAAACTTTTTTGGTTTCCATGGTACGAATACTGGGTACCTATTATGTGTATGTTTTATTATATACATATATTATATTTGGCGTTGACAGTTTGATGAACATAACAGTCTGATAAATAGCTACTTTAATTAATGTAATGTACCTACAAAAGAAAAACATTTTTCTTTGGATAAATGAAATGCCCTAAATTATTTTGTAAGACAAAATAATAGTCCGCAGGGACAGTGTCTTAGCTGTCTACGACAGTCCTACGTACGTAGGTGTAAGTATCATAAATTAACAAGACAATCAAATCCTACGTAACATTTCCAAAAATAAATCCAAAGCAGTGGACAGCATCGTTAGCCCAGGGGTCGCAAGCGCTACTGCTGAGAATCAGGCAAAGTGTTATTGGGTCTTTCCATCAGGGATTTCTGAGTAGCAGCCACGGCGACTGGATTTATGCTCGGTTGACGGTCATAGCCTCGCCCCTATTACATGGGACTTAAACATATCTGGCGAAATGTGGGTGTACCATTAGGTAGGTACCTACACCTCTGCCCAACTATTACAGGCGTGATGTTCTGTTATTTTAAATCCAAAGTAATAATAACCTTGCCACTGCGATTATGTTTAATTATCCCCAGTCCAATCTTGCATACCCAATTACATAACAATCCTGTAAATCTGGCATATCAATATGGTATCAATTTGTTAACGTAACTATCTTGCTTTGACGACCAGCGATGAAATGTGGTCATTTCAAACGCTGATCAGTAGAAGTACTTGCACTACGAATATCACCCTTACAGCTACTATATAAGGGCGCTGTCAAATTGTAACCACTGATATGCGGTTAACAGTACGTTATTGCAGCTTATGACTGTCTTAATTAACGGCGGTCTTAGACAGATACCTAGATGGATTCTAGGCAAATAGGCTTACCTACTGGTGTTGTGTAATAAAGTGCGCTAACAGATTTATGAGTTATCTTCCATAGGTAATCTTTGAGAATAAATACTATTTTTGATAAGCTAATCTCTGGTCAAATCTACAGAAATGGACAAAATATTCGAGCTAAGAGCTGATATTTTTTTAAGTAACTAACTTGTGCCCACGAAATTATCCCAAGGGAACGTTTAAAATAAATAATAGCCAATAATACTCGGGGATAGTGTAGCTTCACATTTAGTTAAAGAATTTTCGGAATCGGGTCAGTAGTTCCGTAGATTACCCCATACATCCAGACTTACAAACTTTACCTCTTTATAATATTAGTATAAAAGTATAGATATTTCAACAAAAACCTACCCAATCCTAGACGCTTTAAAAACTACATATCAGTTTCATAATTTTATAACCATGCCGTATAAATAATACTTAAATATTAACCAATGTTACAAAAAACAAAACCATTTTTCAGAAAACAACGTAACTTATTTATTTTCAGCTAACAATAGAAACCATGTAAGTGTAACCACGTGGAAAAGTTTCCAACTTTACTGAAAGTTGCTGTTTGCGAAGTGAAATTAAATTTCATTACATTTTCTTTAGTATTTTGACGAATAAAGAGAAACCCTTCGTTTACGCTTGTAAAAAAAAATGTTTAATCAAAATAACATGAAAAGTAGCAACAGAGTTTTACGTGGAGGGTTTCATACCGATATTAACTTAACATTACTTGGCCATATAATCCGCATCTTCGAAAGTAATCTATCTTAGGAAAAACATCGGCACGCAGAGAAAATTACCAGCGAAGGTCGTACTCGACGAAATTTGTCGGCTACGAGAGAAGTTTCTGCTTCGAACGAACCTTTCGCTGTGAATGTATGTACAGTAAAACTTATTGTATCGGTTTTTGTAACCAAATTGGGACTTGTAATACAAGTTTGTTCTTTTATTCAAAATAAAACGAAAACCTTTTTTGTTTATTAAACTAGAGGTTGAGGTGACGTTTCTTGTCTATGGTAGGGATTTCCAAACTAGAATCGGTCTTTGTCTATGCTCATGGTCTCTTTGTGTAATTAATAGCCGAACCGATGATCGGCCAAACTGTTTGTTTGTGTCAGTTCGGAGCGCCGCCATTTGTAAGTAAAACGTTAGATTAGTTTAATTGATCGCTCGCAGGTTTCGACTATTGATTAAAGTAAATATACATTTAGTAGAAAAAAGCTTAAAATTATAAGGCGTCTCAATTTTAATACACGTATGCATATATTTTTAAACTTAAATATTGCAAAACTTCAATATTTATTTCAATATTACGTAAATAGTTATCTATTGCATATTGGTTATACTTAATTATAATCTATCTATATTTCTATCTGTATTTCAATGGTTATTCATGTTACCACAGTATAAATTAGTTTTGGGACATTCAGCAACAGCCCAATTATTGCTATCAAGTTAATTAGAAATTCTTGAGTAAGTATATTTTTATAAATAGAAGTATTAAATCTTAGTACAGACATAATATACCAGAATCAAGATTCAACGCGAGAAGTGTGAACCAGAAATAAAATAAACGTATGTCGCAGTGCCTCTCCCCAATGCAGATCTATATTATATGAAGGCGAAATATCATCAATAAGTATTAATATTTTCAATAAATATTTAGTAGCCAATACCAAGTTAAACCGAAGCTTTACTAAAGTTACGGACGTAGCCGTTTGCGGGCTCTTTCGGAAATTGCGGCCCTCTAGCGCTTGAGTCGTGATATATTCGGGCTATTGTTGGTCCCAACGGTGGGCATTTGTTATTCCAATTCTACCGTTATTTAATGCGCCCTAGATAAATATTGTGAACCTTTTTTATGTCCGCGGATACGCAATGTGATCTAATTTTGGTGGAATTTTATAAAAATACGTCTTGTGGAAAAATTAGGGGTTTCTGTCGTGTCACTGGACGGGAATGATTGCTAGATTTGTCGCAGCCGACGCTGAAATTACGTTTGATATTGATATCTTCACGTAATGAGGGTATTACGGGACACGGTTCTAGGAAAGAAAACGCCCTTCAGCGGCTGATCGGCGCTTTTGTTGTTGTGTCAATAAGGGCAATGTATTGCTCACAAACATACAAGATTTTTTGCGAATTTGATCACTAACGTTTCCATTATGTTCATTTCCAGGTATTTTGAATTAATTGTGCTCTGATATTATAGCTCATATTAACATATCTGGCACAGCGTATACCTTTTATGGACTACGAAAGGATTTTTGGAAAACCTTTAACGGGAACTGATGGAGCAAAGGAAGATTTGAGGTTATACATAAAATACAAAAACCTAAACCTTTCCTTGCATTTCAGAAGAAAGTCGAAACAATTATTGTCATCATCATCTGCCTAGCCTTATTCCCAACTTTATTGCGGTCGGCTTCCAGTCTTACCAGATGCAGCTGAATACCAGTATTTTACATGGAACGACTGCCTATCTGACCTCCACAACACAGTTAGTACTGGGTAATACGGTACTCCTTGGTAAGACTGGTTGTCAGACTTTCGAGCCTCTGACTACCTGTATTGACTGTCAAAGATCTACAATTGACAACCGGGACCAACGGCTTAACGTGGTTTCCGAGGCTCGGAAGAAACTCGGTATGTAATTATGGTTACCCATCCACAGACCGACCTTGGCTAGCTCGGCTTAACCTTGAAGAGCGACCCGTGCAACTGTTATGGGTGTAACCGTTATGGCAGAACTTTTTTTGTCATAATATTATTTTGCTAAACAGCGGACAGCATAAACATCATTTCGCAGAAAATCGTTTGGCAGACACTTATTTATCATAACCCTATATTCAAAACTCATAAGTTTGTGAGTCAGAATCATCTTTAGGCATAAATTTTATATCCATTATAATTAAAAAGTAGAACCATCATATCGCAGAAAGTTCACAGTCAGAATCGTGTTTTGGTCTTTTATTTCCCTGTAAGAAGCATGCAGCATGCAAACAAGCATACACCATGCATGCAGCAAGCATGCAGCATGCAAACAAGCATACACCATGCATGCAAGTAAGCATTGCATGCTGCATGCAAGCGAGCATGCATGGTTTCTGTCACGGCTCCGGCGCTGCGGGCTTAAATTACACTCTAGGGGTAGGGCAGACAAGACTACGTGGAGTCGGTTTTGCAGCGATTCTTTTCTGTGACTAACTTTTGTAGCACAACTTAATGACTTTTTAAGAATATTATTTTAATTTTAATTGAAAGTTAAAAATGCTATCAGGCAAATTTCAAATGAAATTTTGCCATCTTTATAGTATGCCAAGTAAAATTGTACCAAATAATCGTCGCTTTAAATAAAAGTTATGCCAAATAAAATTCTGCCATCTTAAAGGTATGCCATTGTAAATTCGGACATATAAACATTCGGCCAAACAACAAATATATTAAATAATTTTTATGCCTTAATAATATTCGTTTAAAGAAAATTACGCCAAGTGTGTTATGCCAAATAAATTTCGCGGCATCAAGATTCTGCCAGATAGAGGGAATCCGACTGTTATTATTTATCCTCGAGCTCTTCAAACAATCATTGTATTCAATGAAATGAAATACAACATTTCTCCTATATATTTTTTGCAACAAAAGGAAGAAAACATCCGAGTGTAACGTAGTTAACAGTTGGTGTGACTCCGTTACGGAGTGGTTTCCTACCCAACTTCAATATCCGCCGCGCTAAGTTAGTTTGTGAACAAACTCACTTCTATCACTTGCCGACAATAGGTCGCCATTTGTTATTTATTAATTTTATTCAGCATCTAGTTTTGAGACCGTTCGAAGTTTTAGAGAAATATTGTTTAATTGAAATGAGGGTAGGTACATATTTGAGTGGTAGTAGAGATTTAAGATTTAAGTAAAGCGTTAAGCCCGGTCATTGTGCAATGTGTATGGTAGCACATCAAAGTTTAGTGTGTAACTCAAAAGTGAAAGATTTTAGTAAAACGGCCCTTTTGGTAGAGTTGTCGCAAGCGCTACTACTGAGCCTGATGTCCTGGTTTCGATTCCCGTTTAGGGCAAAGTATGATTGGGTTTTTCCATCAATAATTTCTCAGTTGATGGCAATAGGCTCGCCCCCTATTATATGGGACTTAAAAATAACTGGTGAAATGTGGGTGTACTATTAGGTACATCACTGCCTAACCCTTCGGGGATTTCAGGTGTGATGTTATGTATGAAAGATCTTACGATTTTACTGTCTGCATGAGCTTACAGGCTGAAACCTAAGCTGTCACAGTTATAACAACGAATGATAACAGTTACATAATTATCATTTTAGTATAAACAACTACCCACATATCGAAACAATAATGTACCCTTTGGTACTTTGAGATAATTTGCGATGATGAGCCATTCTGCTCCTTACGTGACCCACTGAGCACGAACAGACGCCTAATTATAGAATAGTTGCGTAATGAACATCTCACGCTAAGCGTAAACAATCTAAATGTTTATAATTACTGAGCGCGCCTACCGAACTTAATCGTTTAACTTCAATTAAACTTTAAGCATTATGCTCCGATAGAAACGTAATTAACAAAACGATATTAAGTGGGAATTAATACAAGTTCTCTTTACAGCTACAAAGCTCGTCAGAACTCGGGGTCGACTGAAACTTGGCTTAGCGTGTTTTCACCATGATAAACTCACCCTTAAATTCGATCACATCCTGCACACTGACCGCCTTATGATCCCCTCCCATAGGGTTGCATCTCCCATGACATTTGCGGATGCTATCAGCAATGTAAGGTGGTAGGTGTGAACAAGTAGAGCTAACTGTCATTGTCATGCCTGGTCTTTGTACTAGAAACGGGGCTAACTTAATCCACGCTCATGTCGACGCGCAATTGACTTAGTCAAACCTAATTTGTATTTAAACCATATTTATACATAGGACTAAATCGTTTGTATTTTTAAGGTTGGCACAATGCTGGATACTTCTGTCGAGCTAATTTATTCGTAGGAGCTTGTAAATTGCACTGCACTGGTCCAAGCCGAATACTCACGGTCCACAGACAGTCTTTACAGTTAAAATCGGTATTTTCCTGTATTTTGCTTTATTTAACAATTGCAGTATCGAATTATAACAATCATCATATCAAAATACACGAATTTACTTAACACACCTGAGACCGTGACTGACAACTAAATCCGTATTAAAATAGTGCATTTTGTGCGAGGGTGTTATATAATTTATAAACACAATTGAAATATTCATAAAATGTTTAGGCCTTAAAGGCCTAAACGTCCCAATGGTTAGGCTTCTTTGCTGAGATTAAAAAAAACAATCACCGCCGGCTATCAATAAGATTGAACCACGTTGGACTTAATTTATAGTTATCTGTGGAAATAAGACACTAGTAAAAATAAATAAAATATGAAATTCCTAGTGGAATTTATCAGTAGCAGCCACCGAGTCTGGATGTGTGCACGTTAGATGGCAATAGGCTCGCCACCTATTACATGGGACTTAAACATAACTGGCGAAATGTGGATGTACTATTAGGTACACCTTTGCTTAACCCTTCGGGGTTGACAGGCGTGATGTTATGTAGAAATAAATGAAAAAAAACACGAATGTGAAATACACTGCATTCTGCACCTAATAACAGTGCGATAAGAAGCAGTTTTCGCGACACGAAGAAGGCTAAATCCGAGATCCAAAATGATTTTGCCAATCTATAAACAATCTTTGGTGATAAACATTTTAAGACAGATGTCTCGGTACATATCTACCTAACTGAGCCATCTAATTATTAATCTAACAATAGGAGGTCGTCAATGAAGTATATTAACCTAAATATACTTATCATATATGTAGGTCTCAAGCGATCCTTTATCATCTTCCTGTAACACGATGCTACACAAAGGACCTGTAACCAGAGTATAATATGAAGCACTAGATTAGTGAGCAATCAACGCGATTAATTACTGCGTTGTAACTAATAACCTATATATAACGTCAATACAGTTCCTAAACGTAAAGGCATGGGTTTATTGTTGAGGGTTCCTTTCTTGATAATAAGGAATCTTGATTTGACTGAAAGCATAATATATTTAAAACTGGATGACAGTTGCCGATAATCGAGTTGAGTGGCGGGCGATTGAGGAGGCATCTGTCCAGCAGTGGACTGCTGTAGGTTGATGATAATGATATTAAAAATTATTTACTTAACTATACAGATTTATGAGATACTAGCTAAACCGCACCAGCTTCGTTTTCTGACGGATTTTAACCTATTTCACCTGCTTGGAGTTTGTATTCCCCAAAATCTTTTCTTAGTAGATGCCTACGTTGTAATGTCTATCTGACGTGTCCTGCCAGTCCTGTTGTTTGTATATCACAGGAGCTGATGGACGCTACGGATAGTGCCAAACTCGTCGCCAAATTTTGGGGTGACTCAATTTGAATTGTCATCGACAAGCAAAGAAGAAGAAGAATAGCTATCTGTATGTCAAATCTGTCCAGTGGTTTGAGCTGTGCGTCGACAGTCAGCCAGAAAAAACAATTTTATGAATATAGATAGAAAAAACGAAATATTTTTGGAAGAAGTGGACGACAGAACAAATAACCAAACAAAACAAAGATTTATATCTCCTTTAAAATTAATAACAAATTATTTTTGTCTCCTTCAAGACGACAAAAATAAAAAGTGACGACAAGCGACTGTACAATTTTTCATTGCCAGCAATAATAAATTTACGATGATTGCACTCCCAAATCCAGCAACAATACTAAAACAAAGGAAGCACGAAGTTAAAAAATTAATGTTATTAATAAAGAAGGCAAGGAGAATGTAATTATTATGATGAACTACTACCCCGCCCATTCTTTCATACGGGTAAAGGTCAACGCACAGATGTAAGCACGGCACAAGATCTGTATCGCCTCAACTCGAGCTGGATTCTTTCTATGAAACTCCATACCGCAACACACCGTAACGGCCACGCCTTGGAATGAGATCAACTAGTAAATATTAGGTGATGTGATGCTGATCCCGCACAGTTCTTTCTGGGACAAAACCACCACACTATACAGAAAGTCTCTCCTGAAAGTCTGAATCAACAGGGGCGACACAAAAGAAGCGTTGAGGAAATGAAGCTCGACTTATCCCAGAGATACAGTTCTGCAGTGCTTATAAGTGTATTATGAGCTTGAAGTTTAGTAGTTAAAACAAATGATTAATTACAATGCACAGCACGTACACTACACGCAACCAACCTATTTTCTGAAGCTATAAATAATCTACTTAACTTGGATTAATTTAATGAAGGCGAAAAAAGTAAAGGAAGTTTTATTGGAGATTATGGCCGTCTGAAATTTAGGAGGTTAATACTGATTAAAATAATCTGAAGATAAAATAATGTGCAGGTATCGATGCCGGCCATGTTTAAGGCCATACAATATCCGGGCCCTGCCATCCCTGACAGATAGAGGCTTCAACAATATACATAAGTAGATATCTACTTATAAAATTATAAGTACACAATATACTCGTAGTAGGTACATTTTCCAAACTGATGAAAATAATACAAGATCAAGACTACGGCAACGCAACATCCGCAACTACGTTTTTTACTCCAATAGGCGTATTTATTTTTCATTAGCTTACCAGGGTTCTGTATAACCCCCCACTTTGAAACCTAATGGCCTTATTAGCTCTAAAGTTATGGGTCCTATTCTAAGTCCTTAATAAAACTGTTATCTTATCAGAAAAGAATCAATATATAAAGCACCACCCCCCCAACAGCCGCTGCATTGTCTTCTCAACCCTATATTATAAACTCAAAGTCTTTAGTCCTTTAATGAAGACGGAACCACAAGCGGAGCTAAGCTCAGCTACGAGTATAAGTTAGCCGACGGTACACTGGCTACAGTAGGCTTAAAGCTGTTTAACTGTTTAACCGCATTAAGGGCCGGCTGTCACTCCGCAGTCTGTGTAACAGCCACATGCTCCAGCTTTGGGAGCTAACTTAATGTGATGCCGACTGTACCTAATTATATCTGCACACTGATACGCTCAGCGAGGGTAGTTAACGGTTGTTTCTTGTTTAGTTTAATGTTCAAAGTGAAATGTTGAAAAGTTATCTCTACCATTCAAGATTTTTCAATGGACGTAGATTAACGCTAAAATAAAGCCATGAAAAACCTTTAGTAAGTCTCAGCAAATAAATCTGGATCCTAACAAAAACATTCATGCGCGAAATAGCCTAATCTACGACGAAATTAATAAAATTCGTCGTTTCTCAGAACTCGCAAATAAAATAAACTATAACGTTTACCCAAATTACTTTTCTCAATTCTTTGCCCAGTTACCAAGCAACAGTTATCTTATTCTTTTATGTCCAGAACATCCAACAAAAAACAATTTAAATACGGTAACTGGCCCTATTTTCGTAAAAAAATCGTGATTTAGCCTCAAAATATCGTACATATATTTCGTACGGTAAATACACAATTTGCCAGTGGAATGGCTGGCATTGCGACGATTCCGCAATAAGTCAACAAGGAGGAACCGAGAAACCCGCGGGTTCCTTATCTAAAATGAGTCGCCCCTGGACAGGCTCCCCTGACGACAGGATCAACCATATATTTACCCACTTACATACATATATACACGCTAAATGAGACATACTGTCTGTACTTTCCTTCCAAAAATGGTGTACAGCGGTGCCAAAACGCTGATTACGTATTTTCTACAGCTTATGCTTCCGTTTCTTGCTGCCAAAGTCTTTTGTATGTATATATGAGGGTTGTAAATGCTACACATTATGGTAAGTGATCGCCGACCGAGATTGCTCTCATTTTAACACATAACAAATTTAACAAAAGGTTCGATAACACGAAACCATTTACCGGCTAACCGGAAAACTTAATTAATTTTCCTCGTATGAACTGATTGAACGATCGTCTTCGTAAATTCGAGACTTAACGTGGTGAAATACGCAGAAATTTATGTTCATTCATAAGAAACACTCACATTGAACTGTCGCAACTGAAAATCCTAAATTCGTCCTTTATAATAACTTATTCAGACACGCATTCACGCTAACCTATACTATTAAGCCATCCATGTAAACACGACACATTCACATAACAGAGAGCCTTTCATTCCTTTGAAATTCGAAACGTCACCCACGGGCCGAGATGAGGAACAAGCAGCGAATTTACCAACCAGCCCATCGCCTCTAATGAAGCAGTAAATTCTCCGAAACTGAAGTTTCTCTAACGGTATGCCATTTCAAAACCGCATCAAATATTATTCACGACGGGTTGGACACCATGAATAATGGATAGCAACCCGTGCCCAGCTTAGTGTCAATGAGATCACGCGCACTCGCTCCCATATTGGATTATTGCGAATAAATGACAAAAATGGTTTTCGATCTAGCATCACGCGGCGCGCCGCCGGCGTATACAGGATTCGTAAAAATGCAATTTATATCACGTAGGATATCGAAATGAGCGAAATTTTCTCTCGCACCGAATTCATTAAGTTCGCTATCTTTGAGAGGGGTTCGTATACTTAAAAATACATCGGTATAGGTAATTATGGTAAAAAGATGCGGTCGGATGGCCCGCAGCAACACAGGTAAACATCGCCTCGTATTTTCCCTCCCTTATAATTGAATAACGACCCCCGCTGGCTCAGCGGATGCTCAGAAAGATAATTCTATTATTGCCCTCTCTTTCTTCTGCTCTCACTTTGCATGAAATATTTCAAAAACAATATTAACTTTCCTTTTGTACTTGTACGTAAAATTGAAAATCATTGGATTTGCTGCTTCATGTCAGCATTGCATCAACTTGATATAATAAATCAGGTTAATTCGCTTTGTGTCGGCGGTTCGCAGAATTGTACAGTACAGAGGATTTAGTTCGTTATTCGTTTGTGCTCTCAATATCTATTTACTGATCCATTAGTTTATTCAGTGATATCCAATAATTCTATTCTGTTGCATCATTGATTTACTACAATAAATGAACCCTCGACCTGTGTTCTGTGAACTTTGAATAGGCCACTCTTGTTTGTGTATTTCGATTCTCTATTTACATTGTTTTCCTTTGTTCAACAATTCCTAAATTTAAATTCAAGCTACCCGACAGATTACAGGTTGGTTCGTCACAGTTTCGATCATGTAAACCAGAATGTCTGAGATTTCACATTGATTTGACACTAGAACTGAACAACTCCGTAAATCAAAACCTAGCCACGCGATTCAACACGTAAAATACACCATTGATAAATAAACTTCATAGTGAAAACTGAAGCCCAGATCTGAAATAAAACTGGGACCAATTAAGGAAAACAAGGTGGTCGTGCCTTCGGATCAATAAGCTTAATTAACGGTTAAGGAGCGAGGGAGAGTCATTAAAGGCGTCTCGGGAACTACTTACTGTAAACTGGTGTCGTTGGCGTGTAGTATATTTTACGAGTTCACACGTAACGTGGTGATGAATTGTGACAGATATAAAATAACAGAACACAACATCACGCCTCTAGTCCCCGAAGTATTAGGCACAGATTTACCTAATAGTACACCCACATTTCGCAGGTTATGTTTAAGTCCCATATAATAGGGGGCGAGCCTAGTACCATCAACAAGGTACAAATCCAAATTTCGCGGCTGCCACTGAGAAATTCCTATTAATAAACCCAATAACAATTTTCCCGACCCGGGAATAAAAGCCAGGACCTCATGCCCAGCAGTCGCTATTGCGACTACGAGGCAATCCTACGTAATAGGGAGATGTGATAGTTTGAATTAAGAATTGATTTGAATTCGACAGTTGTAAGCAAAGAAAAAATTAAGAAAAGCAAATTCTTGGATCATTATGAATTGTCTAATCCAGCCGGCTCAGCAAATATTACAAAACCCCGCCGATAGTCAACATCCTAAAAAGTGTTTAAAATAAATATAAAAATAAAAATTCAGTAGCTTTCTTCTAATAAAGTCAACAAACACGTATTAAGCGATCAAAATGTAAAACTAAATCCACGAACAGGTAGGTGCGTTGACCTCGTAAAAAACCCCGTAGTAAAATGAATGGGAATTGGAAAAAATTATGGCGACACAATTATTAACCTAGGGATCGATGTCGTAAAAATAAATGATCAGTTTTATAGCGTCGGCGCGAGTCCAATTTTATGATGTGGGAATTTCAGTAGCCCCATGGTATAATATTACGCTTATCTCGTGAACGTCTTGGACTGGGTTCGGTATAGATCTACTAAAATATAATTTAAGGAGAGTTTTATTGTTACAGTTATATATTTTACTGTTGTGGTTCTATATCTACCGACGAATTTAACATGACAATTCGGAAACCTTGAAATGATGTGAAATTGCGGCCATAATACGGCATTCTTAACCCCATACATCCCACCCTCTGAATGGTTTCGTATAAAAAGATACCGTGGCTAGTTAGTGGAATTTTCTAAGTTTAAGTTCCAAGTTCCTTAACGAGAAAAGTTCATTAGCAAATTCTATTAATTATCCATAACTAAAAGTGCATTAAGAACGTAGAAGGAATAAATTGTAAACTCTAAGCAAAACATACGACAAAACTTGGATCAAGCGACGCGTTTCCAAGATCTATACAAAATGTGTACGCAGCATAACGTTACAATTACGTACATACTTCGCATGGTATTCGCACGATATGTACGCGCCAACAAATTGCATTCCTCTCCTCACAGCTAGATATTCTGCCTTGCCGTACAAAGGGGATATGACACGCGTTATAAATTGTCTATCCATGGTGAACGTACCGGTTGCGGGCACGAAAACATTAAAATGACAAATTGTTCATCGCTGTGATTCCATTTTTCACGACGAAGGAGGTACGCCCCAACATTACGGCGTAGATGTACGAACCTACGTATATTAATTCGCGCAATTTAATTTACGTCAACGATTGACGCGGTAAATTGACGAAAAAATGCTTCAATATTTTTTTCAATAAATTTCTTATTGATTGCCCGGTCTACGATTGATTTGGCGAAAGTTCACGGGTTTCCGAACATTGAACGTAATAACCCGATATTGGCGGAGCATTTCCTAATTATTTTTCATTTGATGAAGTATTTGTTTAGAATAATAAGCTTATAACTGGATCGAGTTTAACTGCTCTCTTGAATTAATTATTGACTTTTATTGATATTACATATTTATTTAAGAAATATATTCGTTTGATCCTTGGGGAATTGATTGGAGATCTGATTTTCAACTTAGAATTAATTTGTCAACCAAAAGAGTCAATTAAGGGATTGGGGAAGCTCATAATTATTTAAACACTGGATCAAAATCTACGATCAGCTAGGTTCTAGGTTTGTTTACTTTACAGAACTCACGCAAATGAAATAATATGTGATTCCCTCTCCTACGAGCTACTACTATTCAATATTATACAAAACAAAACAGAATCTAAGACAAAGAATAAAATCTCCCAACACAATTTGTCAATTCAAGTCCCAGGCGGTTACAACGGCAGCAACAGTCACAATACAAGTCCTGTACGAACAAATTCACATTTAAATGCAACTTAAAGTTTGTCGACTGTACTCGCTTTAGGCGGGCCGCACACGAGCGAGTAAACTCGTTAACGTGTAGCTTAACTATTTCTTTGGCAAATAAAAGCTTAAGCCCGTTACACACGTAATACATGTGTAGACATATCAGTGTCGATTGCTGAGCCGCTATCGCTGCGGGAATAACGACAGTAAAATGTGGCTGGCTGTCACACCGTAGCGTAGCAAGGAGAGGCTGAAATTATTGATGTCATAAAAGATTTCCTTATATATAAAAATACTAACGTTGTTAATTCAAACAACTACGTACTAAAGTTTGAAACATGTAACATATGAAACTATCTACGAGCAACTTTTCATTCTAGCATAAAGTATGGAAGTTATTTATTCATCGCCTGTTCCTTTTACTGCAACAATACTTTACAAGCTCGACTCTGATGCACTTTAATTATAGTTGAAATTGCGTAGAAGTCCCGTGAGACAAAGACATGAAAGTCAAACATAAAACTAGGTCACATTGCAAAAAATATAAACTATTTATTTTCCCCTTCATGCAACTCGAGGAGGAGTGCAAAAAGTATTCATTGTTTATTTTCGAAATAGTTTTACACAAACGACGCATTATATCAGAGTTTTCCAACTGAAAGCACAAATCAGTTACAAAGTTGTGCAAGACGCGTATAGTTCAGTCGTAAAGACGGCTGCTATCAATCCGAGACGGCACTAAACATGGAACACGAGAGAAATCACACAAAGAGACAAACGGATTCGTGATTGCCGAACCTTATCTGTGACATAAACGAATGCCGTAAAACGATTATCAGTCATCTACGATGTTCGTGTAAACACGGGCCCAGTCGCCACTCATCCGCCGCTCATCCGCCGTGTAAACAACAGGCTGTAAACGAACAAGCAAATATAATTTATTGGCGACAAAGCGCTCACAACGGTGACATTACCGCTCACATAAAATCGCTTAAATTCAAATCGTCGTGTAGGACCCGGCGCGGTCGCGGAGGATTGAATCGCTTAAGCGACAATGTCGTTTCGGTTCTCCTCAAATTACTCGAATGGGTTTTCGATATACCGCCCATTTGATGGGGAGCCCTTTTAAGTTAGGTGAAAGCTCCTGGCGCAAATTGTAACCACTAGCCGTAATGGCAACACGTAGTATCTATTAGGCCACCACTCTATAGGCACTTGAGATGAAGAAAGTATCACTTAGGAAATACCATCCGAGAAGCTCCATCCTAAAACTTATTAACTGGAATACCGTTTTATTTCTTGGATCCATAAAATTACTCCGATTTCATGAAAAAATAATGAGTGGGCCTAAAAGTTTATGTAACCCGGTTTTAACAGAACGTCGATCATAGCAAGGCGAAGTTTTATTTAACTTAAAAATGAGGAATAAATGAAGAGCCATTTCTTGTTGTCTTTCAGTCCTCTGTAAACTCCGATGGTCCGAAAAACTAATATTTTGGGGAAAAGTTTTTATTACGTTTGTTATGATATCCGCCAAGTAGGATCCTGCCATGAATTTGGAGATCCGCTTCGTGATTCCACTAAAAACACTCTGAGATTGGGCGAAGCCGTGGCTCGACTCGAGCAAAATACTTGAGTCATATAACTTTATTCCTGCCACTCCTGTGACGGCTCCAATTTATTTATTTTGTTTTTTATTCGTAGAGTTTCGGTTTGGTGTATCATGTAAATTTACAGCTATTTATTTTGGAGTTTTAGTGAAAAAAGTTTCCACTACAAAACTATAAACGCTCAAAATCTGTGTATGTATATAAAACACAAAAATTGTTAATACCTTTGTCCGTTATAGACTTTGAAACCAACCGATGTGCCTCAAACTGGTTTCATTAGAAAGGTAATAATGCGACTGGTTTTAGACCACTAAAACAATGCATTAGGCACTATAGCGTAGTAGCACACTCCGGGTATTCGCTATTAAAAAATTAAAAACCGTATTTCAGATTGCACATTGCTAATACAGCCTTCACCACTTCTATTCTCGTAACACTATATTAAAACCTAATCTCTAGAGCCTAATGCTTTCGAACTTTCGAAAACTGAAATCGCTTAGCATCAAAAAACTTCTTGGAGTAAAGACACAATTAAAGACTAGTCCCCTAAAGCGTCTCCCTCTCACCGTTTCCAACCGCTTACTGGTAAGGAGAAGCCAAAGTAAACAGCACAATTTAATTTGTAAAAGGTATAGCACATTATGCTATTTTCTTTTATTGCTAGGGTACGGTTTACGTGCTTCATTTCCTTTACGGAGGAGGTGAGATCCAATCAGCTGTTCAGACCTAGTGCCTCTAAGAGTGTTGCCTGAATACTTCGGCTCTTAAGTACTGAGGCACTAAAATAATGTACTGTAAACGATCGAGAAAGGTTTACTTTTTACATGTTTTTAGAACGACTAGCTTTAATTAAATTTTCCACTTCTGTCTGTATTTCAGCCGTTTTATAAAATAATTGGGAAATTATTTTAGATCCCGTTTAATTCGTACGTCAAGCCCTTAATTAAAATTTATTTCAGTTCATATCTACCTTATATTTGGCTGTATGAATACGCAGATTAACAGGGTAACCCGAAGAGTATTATTACATGATATTTAACCCACGGAAAATCTATTATAATTAATCATAGCAAGTGTACCGCTCAACTTTAGGGCCCACGAATGATTGGGCCAATAAATTGTGCCACAAACATGCGCAAAACATCAACAATTTCAGATATCGGCTTGACAGCAACAAATTAATGAACACCGGTCACAGCGGATTTATTAGGGTTCCGCAGGGAGTGTGCTGTTGCCTACACTGCTCCAGTCATCCCTAGCTTTGGTTCAATATGCTCTTTGAAGTGTACCGAACGGGTTAGTGCTTACACAAACGTACTTTTTTCAAACTAGCTAACCGAGATTTCTCTGGAGAATCCAATCGGGATTATAGTCAGTTATTGAACGGACACAGTCCATTTGGGATAAGTCATTATTTTACCAAATAAAACGAAATTCCAAAGGATTTTAGGGTAAACCAATCACTCTATCTGACAACAGAGGATCGCCTGATTACATTACAGAATCAATACAGTAGACTGGCCTTTGCAGGAGCAATTTGAATATAGTGAATTTTATTAAGAACGGGAATAGTTACGATTCCATTGGCGCACGACCGAGGTACAAAATTACCTAAGCGTGCGCTCGCACTAAAAGCATCTTATTTAGTATTCAAACTTAGTATAGAACCTTGCCATTCAAATTGAGATATACAGGGTAGTGAAAAGACTGCTTAGTTGTAGTACAGTGCGCTCGAGTTGAATGAAAACACTTCTCCAAATGCTGTTACGAATACTTAAATGTACGCGAAATTCGTGATAGGACAACATAATCTAGTTACAACTTTGTAATACGATTTTGTGTCGGTTCTCTATAAGTTAGCTAGGTACTTTTACCAAAAATGTATTTAAAAAAAAAACTTTAAAGAAAACTAAAACTACAAAAAAATTAACAAAAAGGTAAGACATACTTAAACTAAACTGGTCCTACACTACTACTGGTACAGCGTGATGATGTAAGAGCATGATTTTGTAACATTTAAAAAAAAGTCACAGCGCTGGTATTCGATCCTATAGGTACTATCTATGTGTATATTGTATAGTGGTCTCTAGGTAATTAATACCATAGCAATAACATTAGTCGCCTACCCGTTACCAGTATTTGATTCCATGAAACTACATTGTCGTAAGTCTTTTTGCTATCAGTTCGCAGAACATAAATCCTAAAACCTTCATCCAATATAATATCTCGTACCAAAATAAACTGCAAGAATAAAGTTTTACAGCCAGTGTCGGGAAACTTCGTGTTTTACTAAAAGACTAATAAAAGTGTCCACATTTCACCGAAATCTCTAGGAGCCTATCGTCAAAAATATATCCAATAAAACGGACTATCAAACGTAACCCATGATAAATGTGTGACAATTCATAAGTTTTGTTCGCGATCCGTTTCTAAATCACTAGACGAGTTTTACTAAAAACGAACGATTCTTGTATTGAATAACTCAGAAAAAAGCCGTAGATAAATGGGCCCATCTATTTCTCGAAACGGAGCTATTTGTGATCTGAATTGTAGATTTTCAGTGTAGATAATGTTTATTTGTCTATATTTCACGGTAGGAACGAATGTATACGAATATATAGGAGACGGAGAGGCACTGCCAATATTTATAATAATTGTTGGGATATGAAGTTGGAATCTCGACAAAGCCCCAGCTTGAACGAATGCTCCGCGATCCATTTATGCCATCTCCTGAGTTCGAATCACGTCCGTGCGAGGATTCCCCATTCTCTTCTTAGTGCTGTTTATTTGATAACCACATAGCTGTTCTGCTGTGCTCATATTAGAGAATGTATTGCTGAGCTTCACTACGTTGATAGGGTCGATAATTTTCACATTACTTTCGAATCTCTAAATCCACAAGCTATGAACTACTAACAGCTCTATCTTGGACATCTAATGCGCGGTCGTTAGATACGAAAACGAATCGTTTTGCTGGGCGTTTGTCGTTTTTCTTTAAAACCAACAAGATTCGACTTAAACAAGAAAGGATACTAACCAATAGGTTAGTGAGTGGCAAAATATTGTGTTGTAAAATGGGTAATACGAAGTGAAAATGTACATATTTGCACGGTGCGGTGTTACGTTACGTGCGTAAAATTTTTAGGTTAAACTTTCCCCGGGGCAGAGAGCACTGATGAAGTTTGCCCCATAACTTTTTTGTGGTCATTGAATTTGTTTGCCGACCACTCGCCAGCGAGCCATGGAAGTTTGATGAAAACTTATACTTTGCTAGGATATTTCTGGCCTCTTTTGTATGACTTATATTCCCACTTTGAACTCGTGAATATTTACGTAACTAACTTAGTAATGCACGTTATAAAATGATATTAAAAGTTACTCTGCAAAAATATTAATTTAATGAGGCAATGCGTTGCGACCAGGTTTTTCATTCGTCATAATTAGAACGCATTGCAGGTGCCTTAAGCGAATCATATAATTACATTGTTTGTGGATTAGTAAGTTCGGCTCCTACGTTTATTATCAGCCCATAAGAATATGTTACGACACGAGAATTATAGCGACCATGTCCCATTGTATTCTGTAAATAAGTACATAGGTAAATATCATCAATATTCTCCTGCCCTTATCCCAATTTATTTGGGATCACGGAAGAATGTCTTTTTCTTCCATACTTCTCTATTACTCGTCATCTCAGCAGTCACCTCCTTTCTAGCTATATCATCCTTCACACAGTCCATCCATTGAAACAGGTAAATTTATATATGTATGAAGAAGAATAACATACAATTTAAGATATTTATTTTTCTGAGTAATAGCAAAAGAAAATCATTGTAAAATACACACAAACAGATAAAGTAAATCCGATAAAAATCCATAACACCGGAGGCTCATTAGTAAGATAAAAGGGAACAAGCCACCGTGATATTGGAAGCAACTTCGTCATCATTATAATAAGAGGTTTTCTTTCATTTTCAGGTATTAGACGCCGCACATAACGCCGACCGACTAAAGATGAAATCGTAAAAGCTTTTGACAGCCCACCGTAAAAAAATGACAAAGGGACTTCATATGAAGAATCCTCTTTTTATTTAGGTTTCGAGTCCGCTCGTAAAATGTGAAGCCTACTAATAAAATGTGTGCTCGAAGATTGTATTCAACTCTCCCGTTTTGTAGTACCGACGGTCGTTTTTTGAATAACAATAGAATTTAATTCGGGCCCGTGCGCAATTTCCGTGTGTTTCCATTATGTGTTTTCTTCTTTTGTGAATCTCAAACTACGTATGGTATTGGTTGCTCTTTTATAATAACGTTTTAGTATTGTATGCCGCACTGAAAAAAATATAAGTAGCCAATCAAATAAAATAAATTGTGTCGATGTAATACGATTTAAATAAACGCTAAGCAAAAGGCAAACGTTATTTTAACAAGTTGCCCTATTTTGAACGAATGAAAAGGCAAACTTAATTATAGTTAACTGCAATATACAGTTAGTATATTGAAAAGGGGTTTTCAATTAAATTATTTTAGTAAATATGAAAAATATCCATAAAAAGCTCAAGGTTTCAAGTGGATACAGATTTCATATTGCCATTTCAAGGACCTACTTTACATGCTACAAATACTTACGACACATGGAAGAGTCGAATCATACTCGAAGAGCTGAGTTCTTATATTGAAACATGTAAAGATAAAGAAAGGATCAAGAGCCTAAATAAAAAACTTTATACAAAGTTGCCAAGATCATTCTCGCTCCTGATTATCTATCCTTGAGGAAACCAGCCGAGAAGTCTCATAAACACCCATCTTAACGCTTACAATGGCCCTTATACCCAAAAACGTCTTACTCTTAACTAATAGCACTTTCTGCGATAATATTTCTTGGATGTAGCACTAGGGAGCAATTCTAATCTAGCCATGTTGTGTATAGAGTTGCCCGTCTCACAATTATGTACCGCTGAAGTGGAAGAGATCCAGCGGTCATGAGTTGCTTAATTGAGATGAAACGCACACCCCAGAGACCACAGTCCACAACTTAGTGATCAAACTACGATGATACCTAACTGAGACCAATTTATAAAGCAACTACGATTTAAATGGAGTTTCACAAGTTTACCAGTAATTAACAGCCAAATAATTGATGTTTATTGCATTGGTTACTGAGGTATTTCAACTATTTCGGTTATTCATAGTTCAAATAGTCCCTGTTCAGTCCGCTTTTTATGCCCAAAACGTGGAGTATTTAATTAGTGTCCCAACCCACGCCCTGTACGTAAATATTTATTGGAATCGAGTGAATTTATTTTATTGGATTCGAGTGAGATACTACGGTAAAGGTTTTCAAACAAAAATCAAGGTCAGTCAACCGGACGAAACATATTGTTGCGAGTTCGGTAAATATGCAAGTATGTATATACATACCGAATTTTCGGAGCGTGATACAAAAATGTGTATTTTAAAATGCCTGTGCTTTGGACTGACTGTAATAATCTTTTTTATGTTTAGTGGTCGCAAGCTCGACTGACAGCTGACCCTGAGGTCCTGGGTTCGATTCAGGGGTCGGTCAAATTGTTATTGGGTTTTTCCATCAGAAATTTCTCAATAGAAGACACGGAGTCTGGATTTGTGCCCGGTTGATGGCAATAGACTCGCCCACATTACATGGGACTTAAACATAACTGGCGAAATGTGGGTGTAGCTACTTCCTAGGTGTACCTAGGAAGTAGCTACACCCACATTTCGCCAGTGAACAGAGCAGACAGAGCCAGGCAGAGGTGTACCTCTGCCTTACCCTTCGGGGATAACAGGCGTGTTATTACGTTATGTTATGTAACTACCAATACTACTGTCTGAATGATAACCACCTATATAAAAAAAAAACATTTTCTCATCAAAGGATTAGAATCTTCTAAAGATTTTTTCGCAGTAGCGATAATCACCTCTCTTCGTTCACAGAGCGATTTATGCACCAATCTCATATTTTATTCAAGTGAAGGCTTCCGTTAAAATTAACCCTCTTTGCCGATCATCGTGGGAAGATTATTTAAGTAGTCTACTTATAGCCGCGGCTTCTTGGCCTAGTCTACAAAATCTAATTTAGAATATAGAACACTTTATTACGATAATATGATGACTATAACATGACATAACATCAAGCCTGTAATCCTAAAGGATTAAGCAGACTTGTACCTGATAGTACACCCAAATTTCACCAGTTATGTTTAAGTCCCATGTTGACTATATTAATGGTTCATAGGTTTTAATTTAAATTTTGACCATGTGGTTGGTACCTCTAAGTAATTGTTGCACTGTAATTAATAAATTTAAAATGCTTGTTTTTTTAGTGTTAGTAGTGTAAATAGTTGCTGGTAGAACTTAATATATTAATTTATAAAACACGAGTTATTAACCAAGGACACTCTTCAATAGAACGATTAATCAAGGTGTGACGCCCAAAGACACACATTAGGTATATAAGTAGGTACTTCCCTAATAGACCGATAGATATCATTACATACCGAGTTTCCTCAGTGCCGCGGAAAGCACGTTAAGCCGTTGGTCCCGTCTGTCACTTCTGATCTTTGACAGTCGTTACAAGACGCCGAAAGTCTGACATCCAGTCTTACCAAGGGGTATTACCCAGTTACTGGGTTGTGGAGGTCGGATAGGCAGTCGCTCCATGTAAAATACTAGTATTCAGCTGCATCCGGTTAGACTGGAAGCAGACCCAAACATAGGGAAAAGGCTAGCCAGATAATGAGACCGATAGATATCCGATAATGTCTGTACAATTTGTAAAATTGTCTAACGATTTGCTGGCGTGTTGTTGAAAGTCACACCCATTGAATTAAGTGCTCCCCATATCAACCCATCCAAAATATGAATCGTCGGGAACAGAGTAAATACTTTTGTTTCAAAAGTTTAATTGGATTCAATGTTCCGCGCCACGCTGAGTTACCCAAACAACAAACATGCAGAAATTCTAACTGCGGATACGGATATGTTGATTGAAAAAATAAAACTCGTGGATTTAATTGATGATTTCATGTTTCCGAACGGATAGTATTTCTGTGAATTGGCTGTTCGCGAACTCTTTCTAAATATTGGCCCGTCCGCGGTAAAGCGGCGTAACAAAGCAAAAATAACTAGTTCCTGGGAGTTGGTTTTACTTTTTGTTGATATTGAAAGCTTTGCTTTAATAGATATTGATTGCGTAATCAATAAAGGAGATCGGGCAGACTTCTATAGGCTCTGGTCCAAGAAGCTTTGTTGATTCTAGGATACTCAAATCACTTGTTACCCAAAGTTTTTTTCATATTTTGAATTTGGATTGGTTGTCATGATATTTTATTTCGATTCGGAGACATTTTAAGAATAGAGAACCGTGGGTAGTTTTAGTCGTAATTACTAAGTAGAAAATAAATTCTAAATTTAATCCACATAAGCATAATACGTACTTACGTATATAATTTATTTTTTAATCCGATTGGGTATTCAAAATAAAAAAGGTACCTATTCGGTCGCGGGATAATCCCAGATCCAATAAATTGAAAGAAGCTTTTGTGAGCATTTTACATGCTTCTCAGAAATCTACGACAGCCCGATTTTATAAGATACCTATACATATACAGGATTTACATACGGGTAAAGCAATTAGGTAGCGAATGACTTGCAAAACAAAGAAAGAATAAATTAGTAATAAGAGCAACTGAAATGTTCTTTATTACTTACTAGCGCCCGCCCGGGCTTCGCACGGGTAGTAGAGCATATTAGGTGGCTTGACTTTTTCCGACACTTCAAACAATTATCGTCATATTTCAACCAATTTACACAAAACCTTGACAAATTATATACCTACTTAAACCTTCCTCATGAATCACTCTATCTATTGGTGAAAACTGCATGAAAATCCGTTCAGTAGTTGTTGAATTTATTGCGAACAGACAGACAGACGCGGCGGAGGACTTTGTTTTATAATATGTAGTGATACCTTTCTAGTCGTTCCATAATAACATTGTGACACTAGTAGTCTGGCATCGACCCACGGATAGTGAAATATTTATGTATGAATCAGGAGTTTAATTTGTATATTGGTAGTTTCCGAACTTGGCAAGGTGCCACTATATAGTAGTGAAAGTCAGGGTCCGGGCCATAATAGAATTTTAAAATATTGATTTTCAATACCTGCATAGCAATACAGACATCTCTAGAGACTAGTGATTTACTGTAGGTCGATGAAGGTTCTGTTATTTGATAATAGGAAAATTAGTCTTGTTATCTATACAATATATTATGGTAACCATTTGAGCGTCGGTGTCCCTTCCAGCTTTTATGGCATTCACTACTTAGCCATGTACATATTTCCTCAATGAACTTGCAATGGAATACGAGAAACAATTTATAATTAAATATCCGGTTCGTCGTTTATTGTTAGCACAAGGAAAATATCAAATTCAATTTAGACGAATCTAAAATTGATTCACTTCTTGCCGGAAACCCATATTGCAAGACATTGTCATGGTTAAACACGCTCATAACCGTATTTCACTCATTTTATTAATTTTAGTATTTCTGATATGTTGAAATATTTACGGCAAGCGTGTGTGGATTTCCAGTACACACAGAGTGTAGATAGACTAGTCTCCCCGGCCCATTAAAGTAGTTTGTGACAATTCGCAAGTTCGAAGACGAGCGAGGCAAAAGCGATCAAGCGCTGTCGTACGTCGCTGGCAGCGCTGTGTAGTTATAACTTTTTGCTTATGTAAGCGACTGTTGTTCTATATCGTGGTCAGCGAAATTGGGAAAAGTTACCAGGCGTTGTTTTATGCCTACGTTTATTGGCGGCAAGGTAGTGAACTATCTTTATTTTTTTTTATAATAAAGACATTACAGGTTCACTTTTGTATATGGTTTGAGATACATATTTACGAGATATGTAACAGATATTAATTATGGTCATTTGGGGAACTATGAAAGTCTGAAGGCATAGAAAAAGAAGTTCTAGGCACATGTGGAACATAAACATTACGTTATACAATACATATAATTCCAAAGACTAGTCGGTTACGGTATCTTTGGTCTGAACATAGATAATAAGAACAGAGACGCACGAGCGCGCGGGGTAAACGTAACGTCAATACGACGATTTTTTTATTAAAAATACTCGTTTCATATATAATATTTTAAGGATTTATTCATATCTATGGGTGACAATGATTGTGCTTGTTGCAAACAAATGAACGAAAATGCCATAGGATAATTTTAGTTCCGATTCAAAAATCGACGTATTTACGTTTTATCAGCCTAAATGACAACCTCACTTTTGTAAAGAACCAACCCTCAACAAACACCATATACACTTCCAAAAAAAATAAAGTCATCTACCCACTTACGACTTTTACGTCACGTTTCCAAGGTGGCCGTGTCACGTGTTCCTTTATTTCAATATATTTTCGACCACGTGCGTAGCTGAAATAAAAACGTGGCGACGAAAGTGTAAACAGGAACACGGGTTGTTGGTACATAATGGATATTTCATTCGTATCCGTGTTATGTAGGTTTTCATTTATTATGTAAACGTCTTTTCAACAATTTTGAAAAAGGTAGGCGTTATGCCTAAGTGGGAAAAGCTTACGAATGAAAAGCTCGTGTCCCAAGTGAACAACACATCAATATATCTATATTGATGTGTATACTTATGTATTTTTAACCGACTTCAAAAAAAGGAGGAGGTTCTCAAATCGGCTGTATGTTTTTTTTTTTGTGTTTGTTACCTCATATCTCCGTCATTTATGAACCGATTTGAAAAATTCTTCTTTTATGTGAATGGATCTACTTCCCGATTGGTCCCATAGAAATTTCATCAAAATCGGTTCAGCAGTTTGGTTATGAAATCAAAATAGCTGGAAAAAATGTCATCCAAGTAAAAGAAATTGCGAAATTGATACTTGAAAAGGATTTGTGTGTGATACGATAACTAAAAAGGGTAAAATAAAAACTTTTTTGCAAAAAAAACCGACTTCCAAAAAAACACTAAAAAAGTGGAAAATAACTTTACTTTCGGAAGTCGGTGGCAAAAAAGTCAATGAAACAAACAATAGTCACCGACTTCCGAAAGTAAAGTTATTTTCCACTTTTTTAGTGTTTTTTTGGAAGTCGGTTTTTTTTTGCAAAAAAGTTTTTTTATTGCAAAAATCAAGAAGGACAAAATAAGTAAATTGTATTATCACTACATAGTATAAAACAAAGTCGCTTCCCGCTGTCTGTCCCTATGTATGCTTAGATCTTTAAATCTACGTAACAGATTTGATGGTTTTTTTTTAATAGATAGAGTGATTCAAGACGAAGGTTTATATGTATAATTCATGCATATTATAGTAGAGAAAACATTAGTATCTACATTGCACCCGTGTGATGCCGGGGCGGCTCGCTAGTAAAAATTAAAGAAGAGTCTAAACAAGTCAACATAAAAATTAATGCGTTTTGGTTGTAAGCGACTTACTGATAAGTTTTTTTTTAATCAGCCAATTATCCATTCCCTTGAGTATATATATAACATTTTACTATAAATAAATAATTATTATTTATTTCAAAAACACTTCTACTACTATACAATTAATAAACAGCCGAAATAAATTATATTTAGATATAATTTGAATAAATTATATTTTTTTTAGTAAATTATTTTTAAATATAAGTAATCGATTTCGCTATTATCTTCATCCGCTTAACCGTGTCGAAACGCTAAGCAAAACTTTTTCCAGTGAAAGTTACTCAATTTGAATTACTTGCTGGTTGTGTAAGTCGAAGTTTCCTTCTCTTTAACTTAGGTACTAAGGAACAAAACAACAAGAGGCTTAGTTCAGTAATCAAATCTGTTGATAGATTTATTACCACAGGTGTTGCTAGCTTTATCTTTACTTTTCAGATATCCAACATTCTCGATTAGTGCCCATAACTGCGAATTCACCAATGTGTTCTAAATTTAAACGATATGATAATCCATATTCAACTAAGAAAGTTCCAATATCGGATGCCTTAAACTAGACAAAATAAAAAGACAGCAATTACACCCCAATATAAAAAAAAAACGTAAATATTCAACAGCCAAAAAACCATCAGACATATCCAAAAGGGAAGCTAAAAGATTTGTACTTTAATTAAATGCAAACCACTGTATAAATCGCGACGAAAATCCACTTGAAATTCCCTTAAAGCTGTTAAAAAATGTTAAAAAGCCTCCTGTTATAATTACATGGACCTTTTTACTCGCTGTTTAAAAGAGCACTCCGATTTTATACGACCGTTGGGAAACCATGAAACACTGTTTTAATAAAATACCTTAATCATTAAAAAATGTATGGGAATTAAGAGCCATGTTTATTTGGGAAGGTCATATCGTTTAGTGAGTCTTAAAAGTTTTATGTTGATGATATTTTCCTCTGAGTTGGTGGTGCCCTTGGGTGTAGTGGCTGGGTTGCCCGTTGGTGATATTGCTTTTCTTTTTGTTAAGTTGAAAACCTAAAAGTTAAGAATTAAGTTAAGTCAGCTGTGACTCTTCTCGTAAATGAGAGAAAGCGATGAATTCATTTGCATTTCAAATACAACAAACACTTTTAATATCTGATAGCTTATACGAATTACAAAGATTACATAGATGTCATTAAACCACTAATTAATTGCCAAATCCTCGACATTTTAATGAATCAATAACCCCTCCCTACATGTCTTTAAATACGTTAAAATATGCGCTCGCAAATAAGCGCATACAAATTAGTTGTAGTTCAATTAGGGAATGTAATTAGGAAAGCTGCGGCGTGCAGCGAAATAATTACGATATTGGTGTCGAGCGGGTCGATTCCTACCTAATGAATTACCTGCGAGCTGCAAATTAATTACAAGCTCCACTGCCTCAGCCTCTGAGGACATTGTCGACTACGATATTGAAATGACTTAAATGATTTTCGGTTAATTATACCATTTCACTAATTGAATCCCCCGACATGCGACATGTCACGCACGACGCTGTACATTTACAAGTTTAGTCGGAGCCACGAAATGCTCTCAGATAAGATGTTGTCGCCACTTAGCAATTTACAAGTTTTCCAAATAAAGTGCATAGATATGCTAAAAGTTCCGCTTATCGCCAATCTTAAACATAAAATTGGTTTCCGCCACCACAATACCAATGCAATGTCTTACCCTCAGCGTCGCCCTTTCGTTTCTTTCCCCAAGGACCGCAATGCTGACGTGCGGATAAAGAGGGGAGATAAAAAATTGCCTCACGACTGTGACCACGCAGCTGAGCCGGGGGTGCATGTGCATTCCCGCCGAGCAATTTGATAAATTACACCAAATTCAAAGTGATGAAATTTCCCAAAGAGGAGATTACATACCGTGACACTTTTGAAAGCAATAAAACCTTTGCAATATGGGACCACTTTTTATTACGTTATGTTATTTGAATTGCTTCTTTTGGATGCAAAATAAATGTTTTATCGAACACCATAAACAAACATACAAGCTTAAATTAAACATTTTCGCCATATGAAGGTGTCAATATTTGAACCACTTATGTTTTTACAAGCGTGTTATCAATTCATAGGCCGGAACTTAAGTGTCTATACTCGTATTATTATGAATAAAGCAGCGTTTGCATCGACCCTAGTTATAAAACTGGAATGGTGCTCGTAAAACGAAGCAGTTCTGAGTTGTCTCACCGATCCACAAGAGTTTTATATTTCCTATAAAATATTATATTCTGTGGAGCGTGTAATATTCCAACATTCTACACAGTGCAATTTTCTGTCTATTCTAGTCGTCTAAGAAAGTGCAAGGAGGTTGAGGGGCTAGGGGCTAGGTATTCGTGCAATCGCTTTATGAAGCGGGGTCGGCGCAAGCACTCAATTGATTTGCATCGCGGGCTCCCGGACAAAGCAGCGCCCGACCGAAGAGGAATCCCGCTCAATTCACTCCTCAAACTAAATCGGCAGATTAGAATTCGAGCTGTGAACGAGCTGCTACAAAGAATTTCTTTTAATCAAATGAATGTATTAAGATTTTCATCTCTATACAATTGTTGTGTTCCTCAAGGACGGAGATAGAAGAGCTTTTGATACTTTAGTTAGCTAAGCACGCGCGGATTAACGAAAGTAAAAGCGAGGAAAAAAAGAAAATTAAGTTTTCACGAAGCGTAATTTGACCTGTAAATATATATCGTTCTCCATACTTGTAATTAGAAAAACATACGAAGAATAGTTGATTTCGATAAACATTATTCTTTTGTAACAAACGGGGGGCCATTCATGTGTTAATATTATTCTTAATTTCACTATTAGCTTACTATTTCAATGCAATGCAAATATAAATACAGTTGAGTGAACATTATGGTGTTATGAAAAACAGTAGAGCGGGTATTAACAGGTTGCGCTTGCACAAACATTATGAAACGACAATAGCTAGTGGTTGGTGTAAATGAGTCCGTTTATATTTCCTTTCGGGGACAATGGCTTCACCCGGCGATATTGCCTTCGAGGACAACAGGAATAAGTAGGGAAAACGTAAAAATATCTAATTGAATTTTTCATCTCACTCTAGGATTCTCAGGCGCTTTATTAAACTCGTTGAATGGCGAGCTGCGAGAGGCAATCGGAGCTCCCTTGATTTGCATTACCGGGAGAAAAGACACAAAGCACTGGCAAGAATCTAGGAAGGAATTCTGCAGTCAAAGGCCGTGCAAGGAGGCGGCGGCGCGACCTCTCGGACACGACACAACGCGCGACGCCGACTATGATGCATTTAAAATTGCGGATTATAACTGTGGAATTGATATTTTTATTCATTCAAATATTCTACTATTACAGATCTATAGGTATTTTGGAGCTGATTGCTGAGCTTCTTTGAAAACTGTGAAAAAAAACATTTTGAGGAATCAGGCAATCAGGCGTGAACCATAAAATCGATGACAATGTGACATTCAACAACCCGCACTGGATACGCGTGGCAGATTTATATACAGGGTGGCAGACGAAGATTGACGCATAAACGAACCACCACATAGAAATTTTTCATAGGTAAATTTAAAAAAAAACCGCTGTTTTTTTAATTACCTACTTTAAATTACCGATTTTTTTTTATGTACTGAAGAAGTGGTAACTGGTGCATTGATGTCCCTTTTATTTTTATCCCACTTTTTGTTTTATCCCACTGAAGGAGTGGGTCAGGAGACTTGTGTCCCAGTGGTGGGAGTGTTATAAGTGTATGGTTAGGGACCTTACACCTTGAGTTGATGCTGATTGATACACTGATTTGGTTGATTGATATTTTATTGATAAAAGTATGATTGTATGATAGATGAGTGCACGCGGTATGAATGCTATTCGTGTACTAAATTGGCCGGGCCGGCGCAGGTAAAATGCTGACATATCGATATGAAGACTGTGCTGTGTTTGCACTGTACATGCTCCAGGCCCGGAGAAGATAAGGGTGCACAAGTGATATGAATCGTGATAAGTTACAAAGTGATAATGATAAAACATGATTTCTTATAAAATAACTTAAATAACACTACATCTATCTATATTGACTTCCAAAACGTGGTGACGACGCCCTGTCAACTATGCGTGTGCTGCTATGGCTGTTGTCCACAGTAGCGATGGTCTGTGACGGTCTTCTTGCAGCTGTCGTGTGGTGCACGTTGGGTTCCTGATGATCCTGATGATCCTGTTGAACCGTGCCCCTGTGCGCTCGTAGCCGTCGCCACCCGTAAATGAAAACACTGATAATGATAATGATCACTGCAACCACAATGTATATGGCGATGTAGTGGTGGATGTCGTGGGATGATACTTGATCTGTCAATGCCTCAACTTCCTTCGCTCTGACATTCTTGATGGCGAGACTGATCATTTCCAAATCCTTTTGCCGGCTGATAGTCTCTTCGGTGTCGTTCAGTGCGGCAGCGGATGGTATAGTCAGATTGATGATGTGATTTATGGACGGAATCTCAATATCCATGGCGTCTGTTTTAGTATGGATTGAGTTAGATAAGCTTTGATGCGAATGAATCGTAAATGTTTGACCTTTGATTACGCAACCGTCACCGAGTGTCAGTACCCCGGCCTTGTTGAGTTGTTCAGCAGTAATATGATCCTCACATATGACTCGCACGGTGCATTGTCCGCAACAATAATATAAATATGAGTTGACGATGCTTAATTCCGTCCATTGATCTAAACATTGTTTGGTTTCGGTTTGACATTGATTTGCAACTTGATCCTTTACACACAGATTGTTGTCTGAGGTCATTTGATAAATGGGCTTTTTCAGAGGACAAATGAAGTCGTCATGGTCGTAAGGCGTACATCTTCCCCAATCTTCTTCCGACATCGGTATGTACGAGTCTTTGTGGATGTTTATCGCTAAGTGATGCGCGATAGGTGTGATGGTGACCATGCTTTCAGCTACTTGCTGTGGGATTGGTATGAGGTTGTAAAGCTCATAGTCTTCTCTAGTCACAAGAGGAATCTTGACTTCAAAAATCATGTATTGTTTGGTTGTTCTTGCTTTTACTTTCAGTAAATGATATATCTTTGCCAGATCCGTTTGAATATTATTTATGGGTATGGTCAGCTCCTTTGATAGTTGTCCTGTTATAGTATTCAGTTCATCTCTCAGCTGTGTTGGTGTTAAGAGGTGAAAGTTGAATTTTTCATAGAATATATTCGCCACTGTATCCACCAGTGTTTCCTGGATATTTTTCAGGTTTGACAGCATATTGTTTGCCACCAAGGCTGATAAAGTAAAGTTGCTTCTGCTGTCTGTTTTTTGTATCTGTTCTTTTAGTGTTTTTATTCCCAGGTTGCAGTTGAATATGTGTTGATTAATGAGTTTATGTTGTTTTTCCAAGGCGGTTTCTACTCGTTTGATGACATTCAATTCTGCTTCAACGATTGATGTCTGGTTTTTCCACAACAAGGCAAGATGTTTTTGATTATTCTTGATAAGGTCGATATCTTTCTGATATTTTTCGGCAAAATCTTCGTCTAATATTCCGAATAAACTACGTGCGACGTAGCCTACCCCGTTGATAAGGCCTCTACGTCGGCGCAATCGGTGCATTTGCTGACCAAGTAAAATGCTGTTGTAGTGCTCGAGTTCGTCGTACCCATGACGTAGCTGTATTCGGACTACGTCACATTGTGGTATTTGATCTGTTCCTCGCCAATATGGAGCCATATCGCAGTAAACTATTAGCTTCCATTCTTCACGTTGTAGCCGCATATTGGCTACCTTATCAAAATATATGCTTTGATTGTTGCTCAAACTTGAGAACTTGTATTCGCTTCTTGCTGTAGGTACCATTACCATAAGAATCATCAGTATGGTATAAATTAAGTTGCATAATTTTGATGACGATTGTCGTGTTCGTTGACTTGATATATTATTTGCGGATTTTTGATGTTCTTGCTCTTTTGATTGATTTTCATTAATAGGCAATAATGATAGCTTTGATATTGGTCTTTTGATTGATCCATTTTTCGTGCGAATAGTAACCACCCGGACGTACCCATCTTTTCCGGGATGCAGTTCCGCGATTCTTCCCATAGCCCACTTTCCTGATGGTAGCTGTACGTCGTGTATGATGACAATGTCGTTAATCTTCAAGTTTGTGTGCGATTGCCGCCATTTGCTACGCACTGACAATTGACTTAAGTATTCCTTTTCCATAAATCATCCATGATTTTTTGGGTGAGTTGCCACCTCGTACGTAAATCTTTTTCCGTTTCGATTAACGTCAAGGTTGGTCCACTTGCTAGAAAGTGGGATGGCGTGAGGTAATCTAAATCTTCTGGATCTTCACTTAGAGCGCACAATGGTGGTGTGTTCAAACATGCTTCGATTTGTGCTAGCACTGTTGAATATTCTTCAAACGTCAGCCTTTGTTCGCCAATCACTCTCTTTAGGTGGTACTTTAAGCTCTTCACAGCTGCTTCCCATACACCTCCCGCGCTTGGCCAGGATGGGGCGTTAAAGTGCCAATTGATCTCCATGTCGGTGATTGCGTTGTAAAATTCCACATCTAACACTTTTTGGATGTTGATGAATTCTTCATTTAGTATTCTGCTTGCTCCTACAAAGTTTGTACCATTGTCGCTGTATATATATTTTGGGATGCCTCTTCTTGCTGACATTCTGCGTAATGCTGATAAAAATGCTGAGGAGCTCAGATCCGAGACTAATTCCAGATGCACAGCTTTTGTGGCCATGCATACGAACACAGCGATGTATCCTTTTGTCGTCTTTACTCCTCGGCCTTTGTTTGTTTTAACGTAGACAAAGCCAGTGTAGTCAACCCCTGAATGATAAAAAGGTCGTGCTGGATTGCTGCGTGCTGCAGGCAAGTCTCCCATCAACTGCTCTTGTTTGATTGGATCGTGACGTCTGCACTTGACACATGATCTAAGGCGTTTCTTGATTGCTCGATTTCCGCCTAGAATCCAATATTGTTGACGCAGCCAAGCTTGCGTGATCCGAGCTCCGCCATGATACGTCATCTGATGTCCTTGGTCAATCAGCAAGTTACTGAGATGAGAGTTTCTAGGTATTATGAGTGGATGTCTCATATTTTGATTGATATTCGCATTAGCGATCCTCCCGCCCACTCTCAGTAAGCCTTCTTGATCCACGAATGGGTTCAACTTCAACAGCTTACTTTTTGCGCTGACTTGTTTGTGTTTCTGTAAACTGATGATATCTTCTCTGAATTCCGACTGTTGGACTCGCTTGATGATGATATGTCGTGATTTCTTCATTTCACCGATTTTTAAAAACTGTGGTTTGTGCTGATTACGTGTTATTGCGCGCAAAGTCCAAGCTAGTACTCGCGTTGCTCTGTTGAAATTGCTACATTTATTTAATATGTTTTGAGCAATGTCATCGTTTGTTGAATGACGCTAGTTTGTGCTGTTTTCTTCATTTCGTCTTGCGTAACATAAGTTTGTTGTTTATGTTCATTTTCATCAAATGATGATAGCCACGTTGGTCCATGCCACCATAGTGAATGTTCTTTGAGCTGCTCTGCTGAACATCCTCGGCTCGCACAATCAGCTGGATTTTCCGCTGACTTCACATAGTGCCAGTTTTTGATTGGGATCAATTCCGTGACTTGTTTCACTCTATTTGCCACAAATGGTTTCCAGCGATTTGGGTCTCCTTGAAGCCAGCCCAGGACAGCTGTTGAATCTGACCATCCGTACATCTTGATATTGTAGTTCTGTAGAGTGTTCTGAACTACTTTCATCAGTAGTGATAATAAATGCGCTGCGCTAAGCTCCAATCTTGGTAATGATATCGCTTTATTGACAGGAACAAGTTTTGATTTTCCTGCTACCATGGTCACAGGAGTTGGATTGTTCTGATTGTTCTGTTTGATAATCCTGCAATAAATTACGCAAGCATACGCTTTTGTTGATGCGTCACAGAAACCATGAAGTTCAATTTCTGCATTTTGCTGTGTTTGTAGCCATCGCGGTACATTGATGTGCTCTATTTTTGGTAGATCTTTCTTGATCTTCTGCCATTGCTCGTTGATATGTGCTGGTACTTTGTCGTCCCATTGTAGGGTTAGTGACCAGACATTTTGAAATAAAAGTTTTAGCTTGGTCGAGACAGGAGCCAGCCAGCCTAGTGGGTCAAATATTTTTGATATATCTGACAATAAGGACCTCTTAGTAGCTGGAGCTGTTGATTTTGTGTCAATCTTCATTTCGAACTTGAATTGATCGTCCAGCGGGTGCCAGTGCAGCCCCAATGTTTTAGTTGACTCTTGATGTTTGAATTCAAATGATTGCGCTGTGTTTGAGGAGACGTCATCTAATATCTCTAGTTTATTAGACGACCACTTTCTCAAATTAAATCCACCAGATCTGAGTAACTCGATAAGATCAGATTTTAGTTGCTTAGCTTCGTCGATGCTATGATGTCCAGCCAATAAGTCGTCCATGTAGAAGCAGGTTTCAACAACGGCGGCCGCAGCAGGATACCTTGAGCGTTCATCTTCTGCTATTTGCTTCAGAGTCATCATGGCGAGAAATGGTGCAGATTTGGTGCCATATGTGACTGTTGTTAACTCATATTCACGTAATTCCTCTTGAGGTGAGTTGCGCCAAATGATTTTTTGATATTGCAGATCATCCTCATGACAGTAGATTTGTCTGAACATTTTCTCAATGTCCGCTGTAATTGCATATCTATGTTGCCTCCATCTCAAAATTAACGTAAATAAATCTTGTTGGAGATTTGGGCCACTGTACATGAAATCATTTAAACTGTAGCCTGTCGATGTTTTTGCTGACGCATTAAACACCACACGTAATGCTGTTGTTGTCGATTCGGGCCGCAATACGCATAGGTGAGGTAAAATGCAATCTGGCTGTCTTTTACTCGTGCACTCGCGCATGTGACCTAGTTTGATATATTCATCGATGAATGTTTTGTAATCTTGCGCAATTTTTGGGTTTTTTCCAAACTTCTTTTCTAGTTGATAAAATTGTGCGACTGCCTTGGGTTTTGATTCTCCCAAGTTTTCCTTTATTTCTGGCTTTAGCGGTAGTCTTACAACATATCTGCCATCCTCCCGTCGCAAAGTTTCAGTCTGATACTGCTGAATGCACTGATGATCCTCTTTCGACATGTTTATATTGCCATCTGCTATGTCTTCAATGGCCCAAAACCTTTGTATGTCTTCAATATTGTTCATTACGACGTTGCAGTGATATGATTTGACGTTTCCGCTTAGTATCCAGCCAAGTTGAGTTTGTTGTGCTACTGGGACTGACTCATTTTCTTTGATAATACCTCCCAGTATAATTTGAGAATATACATCGGCGCCTAGTAGTAAATCTACAGGTCGGCTCGTATAGAATTCTGGATCTGCTAGCTGTATGTTTTGTAGGTATGCCCATGATGGTTTTGAGAAAGTCCTGTTGGGCAGGTTGTTTAACAGTGTGTTCATTATCAACACATCTGCTTGAAATGTAAATTCAGTATGCAATGATGACGCAGTTATACTGATCTCTCCTTTACAATTGGCTTGACTAGTGCCGATGCCAAATATGACGCCCTTGAATGCTTGTCTTGAGAGTTCTAGTTTTTGAGCTGCGCTTTCTGATATTAGAGAGACTTGTGAGCCTTGGTCAATAAGAGCCCGCAATGTATGATATGTCCCGTTTCGTGCCTTGACACGAACGAGGGCTGTTGCTAGCAAAATTTCTACAATACTTTCATTTGACACATGGTTGACAGTGTCTCGTGTCCTGTTTTCTCGTGATATGGACTGTTGTTCTTCTGTAGACGACTCCGTGTTACTTTTCCCAGCGTTGCTGTGAAACGTGTCGTGCAACAAGGTGTTATGCTTTTCTTGACATACTCTGCATTTTGTTTCCGAGTAGCATTGCTTGTCTTTATGGTCATAGAGACAATTTTTGCACAGGTTAAATTTTTTCACAATATCTCTTTTGGCCTCTGGCCTAGATTCTAAAAATGTTTTACAACGGAAAAGTCCGTGGTTGTCATTGCAGAGTGGACAGTTTGCTTTATTCATTGCAAAACTTTTAAATGTTGAATTGCGGAAAAATGGTTTGCCTGCCTCGTTCTTATTATTGTGCTGATTAGGTTTGCCTTGTTTGTTAAGCTGATGTTCCAATTCTTTTTTGTTGGATGTTTCTTGCTTTGATTTTGGAGTATACTGCTTGCGCCGAGATGACTCAAGAGCGGTGTATTTGTTCTCCAGGAATGTTAGGAAATCGTCGAGTGTCGGCAGTGCTCTGGGATTGGTTAACGATTGAATGTATTCTCCATGCGTCTCGCTGTCCATCTTCAGCGCCAGCAGGTGCACAATAAGTGGGTCCCAGTTTGATATATTGACGCCAAGATTCTTTATGGCGTTAAGACATTCGTTGGTAGTATCGAACATCTTCTTGATCTGATAATCTGCTTGATTCTGCATTGTAGGTATTGCTAGAAGTGCGTTGATGTGCGAGGTAAAGATGAGCTTTTCGTTGTTGTATCGATGATTCATGATGTCCCAGCATAGTTGATAATTTTCAGAACTGATGTTCAAGTGCTGAACTAGCTTTTCCGCCTCACCTTTTAGCTTGCTCTTCAAAAACTGCATCTTCTGAGCACTCGACATTGACTTGTTGTTGTGGATCGTTTCTATAAATAGATCCTTGAATGATGTCCACTTGAGGTAGTTCCCACTGAATATAGGAATGTCGATTTTGGGGGTACAATTTTCACGATGTGAAATTGAGCCTATCTTGATATTGATTGACTTTTTCATGTCATTGTATAATTGCTCATATTTGCTGTATGTTTGTTCATAATCTTCATCTTCTTCGTACAACTCACTGTCAATTTCCCAGTGCAACGAGTCTACGATTGACCACCTTTTTTGTACGTTACGCAGTAGATCTTCGAGTTCCCATTTTTCAGAAATGTTCTCTAATTCCACGCTCTTGACTGTACGCGACAACGCTTTGAAGTTGCTTTTTTGCTTTCGCAGCATTTCTTCCAGTTTGCTCGCATTTCCTTGAGAAACAGTTTTCCACAATGACGTAGACTTACTGTCACAAGGATTGCTGTTTGCTTGATCGGGGTCAACTGATGAAGTATTTGAAGTTTCTTGATCACGTTTACCAGATGCCGATACTTGCATTGATGGCTTGCCTGGAGATTGATCTCTCTTACCTTCGCTAGGAGCCTTCGATTCGTATCGTTCGATAGTTTCCCGCGCTTCAGTGTAGAAGAGTTTCGTCTTTTGATAGCAATTATCGGTGAAATAACTGGCACTGTGAGTTTCGAATTCACATAATTTCACATGATTAGACTGGAACTCAGACCAATAATTATCTAGAGTTTGCAGTCGTTTCTTGATATTGTATGGAGTCTTACGTTCTGCAGAATCTTTCTTGAAGTTCCTTAATAGCTGCTCCATAGCTTGCATGATTTGCTCTTGATTTGCTAAGATGTTTTCCATTGTGGAACTCATGATTGACAGTTTTTTTTTTGATGATATTCCTGACCACTAGTGAACAGGAAGTGCTCTTGCAAACTCTCCGCGATATTAGCGCCTTCTCAATCCAACCGGTTAGACCCGCTTGTGGGAAGCCGGTTGAACCGATTCGCAATCACGGAAAGAATAGCAAAACACCCTCTTTGATGATTGAGCCAGCAATTGATGGCTTGATGATGTTGGTAGACCGTTGACTGTCGTCCACAGGTTGTATTTGCAGGAACAACCACTACTATGTTCGCAACGTGATTGGATCCCGCACATCCGGCTCGAAGGACCATTAAGATGTATGGTTAGGGACCTTACACCTTGAGTTGATGCTGATTGATACACTGATTTGGTTGATTGATATTTTATTGATAAAAGTATGATTGTATGATAGATGAGTGCACGCGGTATGAATGCTATTCGTGTACTAAATTGGCCGGGCCGGCGCAGGTAAAATGCTGACATATCGATATGAAGACTGTGCTGTGTTTGCACTGTACAATAAGCTAATTATGTTTTGACAACCTTCCAATAATTTGGTTAATCTTTTACCTGACATCGGACACTGCAACACCCTTTGACTTGCTTACCGAACTATTCCAAGCAAATCATTCGCAGTTCGGACTAACTCGGCTACATAAACGGCAGTAACAAATATACCAGATATCGTGTAACACAGTCGTGTTCCATATACCCGCTGGCTTGTTTGATTTATACACCATTTTATTGACAATGATAAAGGTCTGCATTGGTACTGACATTTCGTTATGTCGGGGTGAAAAATGGCGCGCTGTCAGTATCGCGATAAACCGATCTTATGTCGCATTAGCTTGTTTTTGTCACAAATACATGATCTTTATCTTAGAAATCCGGAGGAGGAAAGTTTTGGGACATGTTCTGTGTATCGGTATTGCATCGATTTATTGTATATAGTGATGCCTGTACATGTTAAGTTTAGTTGTCGATACACGTATCTAAACCTTGTTCACAATATTCACTATTATTATTGTTTTCTTTGACTTTGGGTCGGTCTTGAAGCTATGAATGTTTATGTATGTTTCTGACGAATTAACATACAGAACAGTATCAAATGAAACCCAATCAAAATAAATTTGAGTGAAGCGAAGCCATACGTAACAAGCTTACTTACTTATAATTACAAAATTAAAATTGATTTACCAAATTACACAAGTCAATTACAGTGAAGCTTCTTACACTGGTTTCCAATTACTGAAACAATTTGTTGTTATATATTTCAATGAATGGGTAAATTAATCGTTTTCTGATGCAGAGGCGCGGTTTAAATAAGCACCGGTTCTGTTTTTATTTGGGGCTCGAAGTTTCTAAAAGCATTTCAATTAAATAAGATGAAAATAGAAATGCTATCAGGCACTTTTAGGCGGTGAGACCAAAATAGCTCAACTATTATTTTTGCTAGTCTAGACACCTGCAAATTCTGTGATTTACCGCATGTAGATGCGTCTAGTGCGGTCAGCGGCCATTTTTTACGTCACCACTATCGTTCGCGCACCGACTTAATTGCTTTACTGTCGTAACTGAATCACTGCAAAATTTTACCATGCTGGTGACATTTTGCAGTGATTCACTTACGACAATATAAATATGTTCTCATAGACGCTATAAATATCTTTATAGCGTCTATGCTGGTAATATGGAGCACAAAAACGTATCGATAAACTTTGCTACGAGAAAAATATGTTTCACATCACTCATGCTACGCACATGCTACACGCACATACGCGCCTACGCGCTAGCTACGCGAAAAACTCACTTGTGCTACGCGTCCACTCCAGCGTTTCCTCTTGCTACGCCAACATGGCAAGACTTTTGGATGGTGGATTTTCTCTTGTTTCAAGCTTACAGCTACGGGGCTTATCCACAGTGTTTGCACCCTTACGTGTCGGATTTATAGATCGCAATAGTGCACAACAGTGACACGTCAGACTCATCAGTTACGGCTGCTCGAATAACGCGTTTTCAACTGTTGACAGTTACAGGAATAGAAATTGTGGATAACTAACATGTTTACTACACATTTTGCTGCTTCTATGCACTACACTACGGCTATCTAAAATGGCATGGATATAATGAATTGATTAATTGAATTAAATACTTCTTGTTAAATGATAATTTGCGAGAATTGCTATGTATTCGTAAAGCCATCTGCGTAAAAAGAAACATTTATGTAGAGATTCATTAGACTCATTGAAACATCTAAAAATGTAGACGCATTTTCTTCTGTTTACGCAGACATAGAGGAGAATACAATTTACCATTTCGATTTGAACAACAGCGGCGATGAATCCCCGTCCAGTGTTACCATATTCAAACATTCTGTGTTATGCAGATTACACTGGTTTCCTAGTATACTGATTTTCATAATCACGTCTGGCAACTTTGCAGAAAGTAGATACAGCGCAGGTGTAGGAAACTCGCCTTCACAGGAAATTACGTAATACATACGTCATACGCGTATTCTCGTTAATTCTCGCAGTGATTGAAGAGATGCGGGATTGGTAGAGGAAATGTGGGGGTGAATCGGTTGGCATTGCTTTAAGTAAAGTATTTGTTTGATAAATGGTAAATTATTGAATGTTTTATAAAGCCCGGGTGAATGAGAGATCATTCTTTAGTAGAGGTTAGCCATACCTAAGTAGTCAATAATAGAAATGCGTTCCTTAGTAACAGTTGTTTCGGAAATTCTTTGATATTGTTTGAGACTACCCGCCCTCCTCTACAGAATGAGTATTTTTTTATACTTCATTAAAAGGTTACCAATGTTATAAGATGATATATTATGAATGATTGTGTCACTTGAAGGATACACACTTGGTACTATTCCTATATCAATTGCTGGAACCTAGCTAGATTGAATATAACATCTCTACATATTATCTACGTAAAAAAAATAACGTTATAAGAATAAGAAAGACGAATTATCCGTAATGATCGATAGAGGACATAACACGTACCTACACACATCTAATATAGAATAAGTGTATATAAAATATGTTAACAGATACATTTCAGCGAACAATGTTTTGTCTTGATGTGTACATATATGAAGGGCAATACATAAACGTTACTTTTTCCTTATTTCTTTATCATCCAACAAAAAATCCAATATTCTTTATTTGTCAACAAACGGAAGAGTCCTCAACCTCCGTCCCGTGACTTTTGTCGCGTAACTGTTACCAGAGAATCGGCGAAAAAGTCACAAATAGTCGCGCCATTGGATTTTTATGACTCAACAAAAGTGATATGGGGGTTATGGGGGCTATTAGCCATGACTGCTGTTACACAAAGACAGGCAGTCAATGTAGAGTAAGTACCTGTTCCCGTGCCCATACTGTATCCGATATGAGCGTGTCGTAATGTTAGTGAGGTGTTCAAGTTAGAAGGGAAGCGATGTTTTGATTCCTTTGTGGAGTTGTTAGTTACTGTTTATGTTACTTATTACCTATGTAAGGATGTTTGATTCCTGTTAGGATAACATCGACACATGGCGAATTAGAAGCTCTATTTTAAATTGCTAATTTATAATGGTGATATAATTTATCATAAGTTTTTTTTTGTGAACTGACATGATTGGTTGGCCAAACAACAGCAGCCAATCAAATATCTAAACAAAACATTAAACAACAGATTAAATGAAAAAATCTTTCAGTAACACTGGCATATTAATTACTAGCCGTTTACGAGCGAATCCCTGTTATATCAAATTCCTACGGATATCCAAACATGTAATAGGTACCTACCGATACACTGTAATCCAATCTCTCTAAATATTCCAAATCAGCTATATCTACCCCTAACAATTATAGCTCTGCAGGGTGTCGGTGTAACAAGACCCCTATCATAGCCGTCATCTACGCATTCTGTAGTAATGAACATGTCAATGTCTAGCCTTTTCCCAACTATGTTGGTGTCGGCTTCCAGTCTAACCGGGTGCAGCTGAATACCAGTATTTTACATGGAGTGACTGCCTGTGTGACCTCTACAGCCCATTTCATCATCATCATCATCCGCAGCCTGAATTCACCCACTGCTGGGTACAGGCCTCTCTCTTCTTGTGCCAATCTCCACGGTCCTGTGCCAGCCTCATCTGGATTATTCCCCCGATGGCAACTATGTCGTCTGCTCATCTTGCAGACGGACGACCCACATTTCTTTTTCCAGTTCTTGGACGCCATTCGGTCACAGCCTTAGTCCACCTGTCATCACTGCGCCTTGCTAGGTGTCCTGCCCAACTCCATTTGAGTTCCGTAACGCGATTTCCGATATCGAAAACCTTTGGTACGTCTTCGGATTTCGACGTTAGGAACTTGATCTTCCAGCTTTATGCCGAGCAGCCCAGCCACTATAGCCCAGGTAGTACTGCGTAATACGAGACCCCTTGGTAAGACTGGTTGTCAGGCCTTCGGGCTACTTAACGACTGTCAAAAATCTAACTACCGCGGCCTAAGCGCGGTTTAACCTGAAGATCGACCCGAGCAGCTGTTATTATTTAGCCACGAGCTACGTATTCTGTAAATGAAACTAATAAACACAGAGGAAAAAAATATTTTTGTGAGAAATCACTGTGTCCGGCGGCGCGCAATGTAACACTCAAAACATTATACATGGGAGTACATAGAATTGATTCCGGAAAAAAATTGTATAGACCTTCAATATCTCCGTAACTGCGAGGTAACTGCAAGGTTTCCACGTGTGGTCCATAAAATGACACAAAATATTTCACAATAAAGGGAAGAACGAGAACAAGTGAGTCTCGGCTTTTACACCCGTTATACATCCTCCGTGTGATTTAAATAAGCCATATAATTTGCGTAGAAACAAAACAGTGCGGTTCAAGAACTTGCTTATTATGTGTAGCACCATGTTGTTGTTATAATGTTACGGAACAACAGACAACAACTCCGTGTAGGTTCATGTACTGACTCGGAAATTAATACATTTACATACAAGAACAGGTTACTGATTCTAATTTAGGGGAGGTATTCTAATGTGTTTTATACAAGATTTTTTATTAGGAATTAGGATTTTCCAAACATTGTGACTCTTATAAATAGCGTAGCATAAGAAGCCTATTTATATTCTCACGGCTGGGAAACAAACTTACTCTCTATAAAAAATGTAATCCAAAAATATAAAAATGTATGTAAATGTATGTGTGTATGTAAAAGTGTAATGTAATGTAATCTAAAAGTTTTACACCACCATGGTTGATAGATGTTGATCTTCGAATTTTTGGACATGCCTCATTCCTTCTCCGTGTTGACAACAGTGGGTTAGAACCTTCAACTTGTAAGTCAGGACTGATAACACTAGGCCACAACTGGCCTCACTTATCATCACTAATACCATTATTACATTTATTTTGTGCTGTGGAATTGCAAAATTTTATTCCCCCATCCCCATTCCATCATCGGACCAGCACAGATACGGCGAAACGTCACCCTCAAACCCCCAAGCTCTATGCTTCCACATTTATTTTGCAAACTGCCAGTCAAAATCACTGCCGGCTTCCCAGTTCCCCGATCATTATAAGCTGGATTCAAAGTTCGAGTAAATCGGATTCTTCTTGGCAAGTGTGCTCCATCCTGGGCTGCATCTTCGCGTCGCATAAGGCGAGTTGTGGCCAAACGCTAGACTCTTTGGGAAACAAAAATAGTCCTGTAATTATGCTACCAAAGAAACTCCAATAATAATTAACCTTTACTAGGATAAAACCTTGCCTTTCACGTGAAACTTAAAAATAAATGATTATCTTTTCCTCCTATGACATCTGTCTACAGAGAAAGGTCAAAAACGCCAACAAAATACGGCGGCCATCACAGTTCACGAACCACTTAAGAAACATAATCCTCAAAACATCAGGTCGTCGGACAACGGAACCCTCAAATTAACTTAATTGCAATTGTAATTGGCGAGCGCAGGGGACCGCAGTAAAAGGAAAATATTTATACTCCCTCCCTCCGAGCTGAGATATTCGAGTACTCGACCATCGGCTTATTGTTCCCCCAGATTATAACAAAAAACATAACATAGCGCCCGTTTTCCCTAAAGGTTTAGGCAGAGGTGGCTCTGTAGTACACCCGTCTTTCGCCAATTATGTTTTTAAGTACCCTGCAAAAATCCAGGCTGCTACTGAGAAATTCCAAATAGAAAAAAGTCATTAACTTTCACCAACCTGGGAGTCCAACCCAGGACAGGACAGGCAATAGTGCTTGCAATCGTGAGATCAACAAGACAAAACGTTAACAAAAAAAGAAACAATATTTCGTCGGGAATTATAGTACTCAACAAGTTCCCAAACTCGGTTCCTAATTAGTTTTATTTCATTACAGAATAAACCAGTAACATGAAAGTTTACTAATGAACGTTACCGTCACATAATTAGTTAGGTTCACGAAATGTTTCGGCAGACCCGCATTTTTTCAGAGTTTTTAACCAACACGGTGTGCAGAGGTGCCAAAGTTTTACGGGGGGACAACTCTAAAATTTAAAACTGGAAAATTTTAACCAGGATATTATTAGATAGGTACCACAACGTTACAATGTTGTATATGACGGATAATTTGGCAGCCAGTTCCCCATCCTACTGTTTACACGTCTATTCCGTAGACAATAGCGTCGTAAATTAAAACAACAAAGCCAATAACAGTAAGTTAAGAAGCTAGGGTGAGCCACAAAACGTGTTTTGTTTCAATTTTATTTTTGAAAGCGAACAATTGGCGCCAGCTCAATTAGTATAATCTAATTAAACAGGAACAGCGTCGGACTGTTTGGAATAAAAGAAAAATATTATCATTCGCTCCGAGAAGCCTCTACAAGATTGTCACCGAGTGTTAATAGGCTATTCTGAGCCATTTCCACGGTTTATGCAAAGGGTTGGACAGTTTTATTCGCTTCGTTAACGGAACTGGAATGACAAGTCTGTATTTATTTTATTTTTTATTCCATTATATCCGCTGAAAGCACTTAAATGAGAGCTTTTCTGAATTCAAACTGAATTTTACGTGTTCGCTGTTTTTGTTTCCGTGATGCAGACATCTGTTATTTAAATGTAAATATCTTTCTATATTTTTGTACTGTTTGAAGAGAGATGAAGCTTAAAAGAACTTAAAGTTATTAAATGGAATTAAGACTACGAGGATTTACAATGTCTTCAGGAAATATCTACCATCGAACGGTACAGTTAATTCTATGACTACCACTAATAAGGTTCTGATAATTATTACGAGAAAACTTGCGTTAATTAATGATACACGGAACTAACTTCATCCTAATTATTATCATCCAGATTGCTCATTATTTTTAACAACATAACTATAAGCAATTACAAAACCCACTAATATGCTTCTGGTGATTCAAAATATGGCCACATTGTACGGGTTTCTAGTTTAACATAGAGCCTACTTGGACTTCAGGAATACAGGTGAAATGTGATGTTGTAACATCATATTATGAAAACTTAACATCACACGCGTTTTCCCTGAAGGGTTGAGCAGAGGTGTACCTACAGTAAACCCATATATTGCCAATATAGTTTAAATTCCATGCAGTGGGGGGCAACTGGATTACTGGCTACTGGGAAACTCCTAATCGAAATACCCACTATCACTTTTCCCGACCTAGGAATCGAACCCAAGGCTCGGCAGCTCAGAAATTCAACAGCATATTTCTAAGGAATAAAAAGTGCCGTACCAGCTGTGTCATCTAAATAGGTGCAATTATTCCTACAGCAACAGCTAAACAGAAATCATTCCCTTATCGCTTGATCCTGTAACGTACATTACATTTCACAAAAGTATTCCTCCCGAAATCCCTAACATTCGCAGCTAAAACATGAAGATACGATCGTTGTAATATCCGGCCCACATCTTAATATCCGTTTACATCTATCAACCACTTAGATGTCTAACTTGGGCTTAGTTAATCCTGATTAGTTGTTGAACGAAAACTTGAGTACCTGCTCAAGGTTAAAATGTTATTTAAAGATCTTGGTATTATCGTGTTAGTCTAAGGGGTGCTACACATAATATGTTCGGGTCAGCATGACTCGTCACGGCCGTGTGGCAAATTCGAATGTGTGTAGAGCAGATATACGTTTTATCGGAGATAAGCCGCTCTCGGCTTAGCTCGAATTGTGCCGAGCCGACCCGAACATGATTGAACTATGGCAAATGCCGAACGTAGTTTGCCGATCGAGACGAGCCCAATATTTGTGTTAGCGATGCGTGATGGCGAGAGGTTTTATTCGATTGTTTCGATTGTTCGTACATCTCGATGGTTTTCGATTGTTTCGACTTGGACCCGAGTCCGACTCGGTCTGTTTGATTGCGACTGGCGCATGGCGCGTTTATTCTGCTACTTGCTACATATTAGCAATCTGTGGACTGACCCCGGTGACCGAGCGAAACTCGGTGAGTGAGAGTGACTGATTCGACCAATCGAAAACTAACGTTCGATTCCGCTGACTCGAAACAATCGAAAAACATCTCGATTGTTTTGTAGAACGGCGAGTCGATGGTTGACTCGATGGTTTATTTTAAGGACTCCGATTCTTTTGATTGTTAAAACATCTCGGAATCGCCCATCGCTAATTTGTGTGGTAATTGTTTCTTTAACAAATACTTCCGAATACTCTATGCCGGAACAAGTGCAAAGTAAACTAAGCGTTCATTTGTCTTCGCGTTATTGTAACAAGGACAAGGCCTTCGGGCTTATAATAAAAGGATTGGAAGGCTAAAAACTATACCTTTGGGCTCCAACCTAACTTAGTATCGAGAAAATAAGATGTGTCTTTACTATATCCATACAATATATACTTTAACAGCTAAAACTGGGATTTACCTAAGTAAAATTGAGAAGCAGAACGAAACAAAAAGTACTTAAATTCTTGAGCAGATGCTGTACCTAGGAACTTTTACTGCATGAGTGAAACCAGGAGCTTTGCTTGTCGACATCAAACAGGGTCACCTAATGATCCTCTAATTAGTAACCATGTCAAATAAATTATCTTCATAATAGCTTTAAAGAAATCATTAAGTATATGACGATCTTGCATATTTTTACAATATACTCGTATGTATTGAAGTTTCGGTACTCTCATCAAAATGTTATTATCAACACGGCAATACAAGGTGTAGTTTTGCAACCTCGTCAAAATTCAGGAGGTTATCATAGAAGAAGTAAATAATCAATACAAATTACGGTACCTGGTCAATAGTAATAAACGTTGCTTTTTTTAGTTGTTTTAATTTGATACTATTTCAGAATGAAGCCCCTTTCTAAAGAGGAGAATCACTCGTTTATCGAATAAACTTCTGCGTTTGATTGTGTTGTGAAAGCGCGGTTATAGGGCTAGTATTAGACGGGCCGCGTTTTAGTACGGGTGGTGTAGACTTATCGATTTCCGATATTAGGAAAAAAATATAAAAAATTGCCTTATTATTGATTCGGGTCGAGAATCATTAGCATAGTTACCTCCTTGAATTTGACGAGGATGCAAAGCAACACCTTGTATAGCAGCCAAAAAAACTCAACAAAATGTTGTTATCAAATTAGTTTCCAAGAACCGTTACCAATGCTGTTATCATTCGACTCCCAATAGTAAAGTTATAGCAATTCACACCAAACACAGACTTCCGCAAAGGTCGTGGCATTTGCACACCCACGCTACACAAATATTGTTGCTGAGAATGCCTTGAGCACCTTGTGGCCTATTACGGGTTGGAAATCTCTACTTATATTACGTAGCGTAAGAATAAACTACTGCGGGCAGGTGAAAATATTACAAATTATGTACGCGCTGTGATACAGGGGAATTTCGAGAAAGGAGGTATAAATTCAGCTGCTCACGGTAAAAGAAGATGGCGGTTATGATACTTTTAAAGGTCATTGAAATTACACTTAGTTGCCCATATCACAATTAGCTGGTCGACGCTCTTAAATTAATGACGATGACAATCTTATATTCGAAACTCAAAATATTTAGATACTATTCGTGGATGATGCCTAAAAATTGTTATTCAGGATACCAATCAAATTTCCAAAACGAAAAATCACCCACACCATAATCTTGATAATTTACACAAAATAGCACACAACGATCTTAGAGGAACTCAGTAACCCACACAAGCATGCTCTCGCTACACGGAGGTGACGTCGACACCGATCTTGAGAGGGCAGGGTACCCCATCGGACCTCCATAACCGCGCCAATATTACATAAGGGGGTGTAAATTAGGGTCCCAAATACCTCTTTATAGAGATTGCCTGTCCGTTTTGGGAGCGAGTCACGTAATAATACGGTGGTGAACCTAATCGTCCAATGCGTTGTATCGTGTGGTATTTACTGTACGCATTTGGACTCCCCTGCGATCAGACTGCCCGTGTAATGCCCCAGCGTTCATGCAGTTAATTGCATCGTCCGGTAATATGCTGAGGTTTGGAAGGAACAAATAAAAATATCGTCAGTGGCTTTATCCGATTAGTATTTCCTTCTTACTGATTCTACTGGCATGGCCGTAATAAAATCATTATAGGCTATTTTTTTTTCGTCACATTTCGAAGTTTCAGGTGGTGGTTTTGACAGATTTTGGTAAAATGGTACTTATGAACGGTTTATTGTTGGCTACTGCTCCCATCTCAATAACCACCTTGTGATGTATACTTGTATACTTACTTCATAACTTGGTGTTACTAATTGAAACTGAACTTAACTTACCTGAACATAGCAGAAAACGCAACCTATACAAGACTAATAGGCTAAAACTGGCTAATGGCTAACACATCGGTAGACTAGGCAGCTCGTTACCCAATCCGACAGCCACGGCCCCTGATGTGTTATACGATCCGACGTGCATCCGATTGGCTTCCCAGATCAGACTGCCTGTATTGTGCATTTACGGCCTCAACCTTTTGTAAAACGAGCGTGTATTTCGAGAATAAATATTTAAAATACTAGCACATTTTTCATGATCAAAATCCCGTCCATCCATTTTTATCGCAGAGTATATGAAAAAAGGTCCAAAATGACAAATATTTAAACAAAAACCGAAAACAAATGAGCATCAAATATCAAAACATTTACATTCAACCCTTTAGCTTGAATTTAAACAGCGCGCAATAAAGCTTACACAAAACATTGTAAAACGGCAAACAATCATTACTCATGTCACCCCTGTCACATACAACGAATCAATAACACAGCTATTACTTCGCTAATGTAGACATATTCCGACAAATACTTCGAACCAGACACCGACACACCTGCTGGTTCCCAAACAAAGCCCGCAAGGCCGCAATCATCCAACAAAAACATCGCAACATAAATGGTATATAAAATAAAACAGTGATAATAGAAAATGTTCTTGTTTTACTCAATTTTTCTTAGTTTTCCTTCGCTTATCAGATCAGACTCGGTACGTCTTTGAGAGCTGTCTGTTACACCGCATCGCAGCGGATTACCGCGTCTCCATTTTATAAATAAGAAATGTTTTGTTTCTTATTGCAATCTGAAATTAACTCGTGCAGATTCTAGGAAAGTTAAGCAGAACTTTATCATGAAGAGGTAAATGAAAACATAGTTACAAGCGTAGGTTGCAATATTCCAGGAAAACTGATTATAAGTTAAAGGAATCTGTTTAGAATGTGGTGTAGGTGTTATTATGCTCTTTCGGGGTTTTCATTTAATCTAGATAATTATAATATCTATTTTGTACTACCTACCTAAAATGTAACGATGAGCTGTTCCTGAACCTTTCGTTTAAGATGCATAGTGCATACCTATTTACCTAATTATGTTTATTTTACTAAACCAATATCAAGCAACACACTGCATATAGGTACCTAATGGTGTATGTTTCCAAGTATCAAATCGATGCCAACATACATCAGTAAATTAGTTATTCTAGTGTACTGCACTTAGCACTCGTATCTAATCACATTTTCAATTCCCCTTGTCAACATCTGCGCAAAAAAAACGCCTCTAATGATTTCTTTGTGCGCCCTTGAAACTACTACACAGTTACAGTAGGGTGTAACACACGGTCTAGTCGCGTGTCAGTTGACGGATGGGCTGAGCAATAGATTAATGGAATGGAGCACATACCATAGACGCGTGCGGCCGAAACGGATTTCTGTTAAAGCTGTCACTAACACGTGCGATGCCGTTTTCACGCCTTTTCTAGCTTATGGTCTTTGGGCATCTTTCGTTTCACCCGTTTATTAATTTCAAGGCTTTATTAATCTGACTTCAGGCTCACTCACTCTATAGAACTGTAACGTCTCACAATGAGAGATTAAGTTGGGAATTTTTTTTAATCCATCAGTTGGGTTCGTACGCATTTCATATAAGTTTCAGGAGCTCTTAGCTTAATACTAGTAGTGAGACCAAATACTGAAGTTAGATCTCTATAGAATATTCAACACTTTAACCGCGTCAAACTTATCTTGTTGATTGACTAATCTATGCTAACACCATCATATCATATTTGAAATATTTCAATAGATTTATGAACCCGAATTAATTCAACACCCACTAAAGTTCTTACTCATAGTGATTACATATCGTTATTTAAAATACCTGTCATTTGCTTTGAAGTTAGACAGGTTTATATTGTAAAGGTTAAAGCCGGCCTAAGCTGTAACACCGAATAAATTGCTCAATTTATCTTTTTTTGGCAACGGTACACGTTTTCGGTCTATTCGTATCTGACTATAATATATTTTGCTGTCTATCCTGAAAAATGAAAAGCTTTGAACTTTACTGTATTATTGATCATGTATATCAGATACAGAGGTCAAATGTAGCATCGTCATAATACATGTCATAAATTCATAAAAGTGTTCTAGTTGCAAAATGCACCAGTAGGACAATTGAAGTACTTAATAAAATATTTATTTACTATTCGGGTTTATAAAAAACAGATAATTAATAAACTAACATAGGTATTAGGTTGGAATTTTAATAACAAAGATGTGCTAATAAAATCTAATTAATTTTATGACCATTCCCTACATAATGTCATTAGTATGGCTAATATTTAAGAAGAAGTATTTCCAATACTTAATACTATTTGAATATTTCTTGTCTTCAAGACTATCAATAAAGTACCTACAAAAAAGTAAAAAGCCTTGTAAAAAGTGTACCCACATTGTGTTTTAATAACTGTACTCCAAATGTCACAGTACATTGTTTTTTGTAACTCACAGTTAATATAAGATGATGTTATGGAAGCGCGGAGTCTCCTAATACAGGCACTGTTTTGCCTAAAAGGAGGCCCTAAACACGTTTAAATGTAATAACTATGCTAATTGTGTAAATAAACTATTTTGTATTTTGTATTTTTTGTACCTTATATTTATCGAAGCAGTGTCTAAAGTTTATTTCCACTCTCAATTATAGAGAAAACCTCATTCCAACACAACAGGGCAACAATTCCTCCCAATCCTTTGTAGAAAACATAATTCAATTCTTCAGTCACCATTGTGTGCTGGGCCAGGGTGGGCCAGTTTTTCTTATTTCCCGAAGTCCAGACCACAGACTATATACGCCGCTACGTCGGGGGTTCGCGTCGTTGTCAGGCGGTCATTTATAACGCCTCCATTCAACCGATCCATCCATCTATCAGGCACATTGTTCAAAGCTGTGTGTTTGAGGACCTCTATTTAGTGACATTGGAGGAGGAAATTCTATTAGAGAGATTTTACTATTGTTGGGAAAACATTTTAGTTTTTTGTAGGATATCTCTGTAAAACAAAGTTTTCAACTGCCATTGAGGAGTCAATTGCAAAATACCTCTTAAATTCTATGCTAATATTTTCAACATTTCTAATGACTCCCAAAAATTTTAGTGTCCTGAAAAACAACTGAAGTTTATGAATGAAGAACAGGATTCCAATTGTTTTTAAGGAACACCATTACGGATACGTTATACGTGATTTATTAATTGAGACTAGATAAAATTAAATATCTATAATATCATAGCTGTACGAATAACTTAAATGGTATCTATGTTACAAAGCAGATAGAGACGAAAGAAATCATTTCCTAATAATGTAAGTGTGTGCAAACTGCAATAGAACAGTACAACACCTCCTGCCTACCCCTTCAGAGACTTCAGTCTTATGAACACCTACATCTTTTGACGTACTCAGAAACTATCTGGAACACCAGTCTCTACACCACTCAGAAACATTGTAATGTTAGAAAAGTCCGCTAGATGGCAGCTAAGTAACACTTGCTATCTTAACGTACAGATGGCAGCACTTTCAACTGAAATGATTGTTATCTTGTACTTGACAAACTTTTTTAATACAGGATAATCTATGCTAAAAACACTGTATTTGGATCATTTTAACATTTTAAAACTATTTGTGTATTTATTTTATGTTGATAATAACTTGATTTGTCGGAGTTCATAACCACAGCAGGGAACTCTCGGTAGGTACTGTATTAAGAATATTATACTAGAAAATATATTTAAGATCCAAGTGATCTTTGCAGTGCTTCTAGGGATGGTGAGATCATTGTAAGATCCACCACACACTTTTTAGGTGGAAAATGTCGAGGAATCTTAAATGAATTAAAGATATCCTTATCAGATCTTTGATATCCAATGAGATTTTGATTGAGAACTTATGCCCATCATAGGATAACTACAAAAGACATCCAGAATACACGCCCAAACAATAATTAAAACCCTGCAATTTTGTCACCCGAAAATAACAGAACTAGGTAACGTTCACACTATCACCTGCTTACCTTCCCACTTCCCAGATTCCCACGCATTCCGAGACAAACGGGTTATCTACAATACTTGACGTAGGCTGACTACCTGCCTGAACCTGCGCCTGCGCAGCCTGCGCTGCGTACAGTTGGAATGTTTTGACGTAACAGCTGGCTGTTGTAAGACTGGGAGCCTGTTGGCACACCCACTAGATTGAATAGTACTGCTGTAAACTCTAATGATTTGTGACATTATTCTTGGTGTTGATTACGGCATGGGTATCGAGGAATTTAGACTTGTATTTGAGAGGGATTCAAAGACTAAAGTGAAAACACTTTTGGCAGGTGAAACGGCAAAGTCCATTGCTTGTGGTTAGATTATTCTTAAAAGTATAACTAACCCACTCATTTAGGAGGTCCATAAAATATATATCCATTCGAGTATTCAGTATTAGAAAGATAGACAGGAGTTTTTTACTCAGAGTACCTGGGTACCTTTATAGAATCATCATTTTTGGCATTGCTAAAACAAGCTAGCAACAGTACAATTTCTTGTAGGCGATATGGGTTAGCTCTACCTGCGTCTACCCGTCGTAAGACTGGAAGCCCACTGGCGCACCCACCACATTTCACCATCCATTAGTGCTGCTGTTCATTCTCGTTAGTTGGTTCATAGTTTTCGATCGTTAACAACTCCATGTTCATGTAACTACTAAACTAAATTAAGAATTCTCGAGAACCATTATTTTCGAGTACAGCATTAGAGCCAACTACCTAGGCTCTCATTCTATATATCTGTGCCTTATGCATCCAGGTTTTTCCCATCATCCTATCGATTTTATCAGCACATTATTGACCGACAGTCTATCAATGGATCTAAATACCTACGCCGTAAGTTATGTTACTAACAACTAATAAGTAATAACTGAGGATCAACGCTATACGGCAGAGATAACCACTCGCTCAACATTAAAGACTTGTACAATAAACTGTATTGCCAAACACAAGTTATATCTAAACTGAAATCGGCAGCTCGTGATTGAAATAGAAAGTACTTACCTATAGGTGCTATACACACTTCAATTCATTTAAAATATTACCTATTACATGTTTATCTGTCGTTATATCATTACATGTACATACGAAAAGGCAGCCTCCAGGCACCTATTACTGCTGACTGCTGATAAGTCTACTCAAGAATGCAAAGGGGCCATGGATGACATATAGGAGAAAACGTGGAATACTGACACCAATCTCAGATAGCAACCTCTGATTTGACCCGAAGCATTCTTATAAGGAATCCGCCCGTTAGTCACTCGCCATCGATTACGGTTGCCACAGACTACGTAGGTACTACCAATCTGCAAACAGGTAACCAACCACGATTAGTTCGTATTATTCTAAACTGTGACCTCAATAGTAATTGGAGTCGTGTATACTTCAAGTTCAATGAATTTATATCAAACTTATAAAATTTTATTTCCTGTGCGGCTATTTCCAATTGTTTCATTTTATTGATCCATTAAATAACCCAATAACCACTATAACGGATATTTGAATTTACGGTCATTTGAAAATCGACCTATTAACGGAATTTATTTAAAACTAGCGACCATCGCGACAGCTTTGCATGTTGCACGCTAATTTTCACTTTTGGGCTCATTTTTGCCATACAATAACTTGAGTCATGAGCTTGAATATGTCTTCTTCATTAACGCGCCTTACCTGCGACCGCAGCTGCTAAACTTGTGTTTAAAAGCATTATGTTGAAATTTGGAAAAAACCTGTGTCATTTTGCTTGTGGTTGGCAGCCCTGAAACTTCAGTGTATAATCTCCATAAACGATATCGCAGCGAGGATTCAAAGGTATCATTCAAAGTCGGCGAAAGCTACGCGTGTTTGACTTATATCTGCGAATGTATCTAAAATTGAGAGTCGGACTCCGTAATAGTAAAGCACCGGTTTTTATGGCGCCAGCGCTCCCCTTGCAGTCTAGTGCGGTAACTCACTGATTCTATGTCAGTTTAACTGTACCTACTCCTCACCGAGTTTTATTTAACGCAGATCAAGAAACAATCGCTCCACCAGACAGCGCGGATATCAAGAGCACATAAAAATGTGCTCTAGAAATACTTAACTGTCATTTCTTAAAAGAGAAATGAGACAAAAAGTATTTTATTTTTTCTATGATTAAGGTGATGTATGGGAAGTGGCCCAAGCCAATGACAATTGAATGGGAGAGGTCTGACAAGTGACAGACGCAGATACCGGTTGCCGATACTGATGAACGAAAAGAGTTCAAGAGTTCACGTTTGCATAACATTATTGGTGATCACGTTATAGATATATTAGAGTCGTTCTATAAGGTCCTAAATGATAACTAAACTGCACACATGCGGCGGCGCGCGGCGTGAGACACAATCCGCAATTTGTTAATGTCAGTGCGCTGTTCTGGGCCATTGAACGGGTCAACTGAATGGCGGGTCCGAGTCTGGATTCAAACCGATCTGTTTTTAAGTTGAACACATCAATCAACTTATTGCTTTTTATTTCGATACCGATTTGAAAGATAGTGATAACCGGATATTTGACCCAGTATGACCTACAAAGCCATAAATTGACATAAATTTCGAAATAGGCAACACATACTAAGTGTGCAAGTGTTATTACACACTTAATTTAGAAGTACATACTAAACTTTCAATTTCTGTTGATTGTGAGATTACTTTCGGTAAATGCATAAAATTAAGATTATTCACTGATTTGTCAGGGGTTCCTTCTAAGAAAAGGAACCGAGCAAATATGAGAAACAAGCTGGTAACGAAACACCGAAGATAGTAGCAGCAGCATCGATTATTAATGTCTAAATATAAATAATAATACATTAATAATCGATATATAAAACAACAAATGTAAATAGAAATGCAGACGACATTATAATACATTACATTGGTTACAATAATAGGTGCTGTGTCTCGAAATATCCAGTGAATGAGATTAGTCACTCGTCAGCTATGTGGGTTAGTATTTCTGCAATTTGTGTCTCGACTGTTGACCTTTCACTTATCTCTAAGACAACCCCTTCGTTGTATGGGTTAATAATAAATAGTATATTATTAATAGTTAGGTTGCGACGTGTGGAGTGAACGGCAGCCGATGACCAAGCCTCAGGTTCGGCCTTCGTGTCAGCTGTCCCTCCCACTTCTATTGAGTCATTCTCGACATCGCCCACTGACTTAAAGTTACTCCCTGTCATTAGCATAATCTTTGTATTAATGTTAACGGCTTCCACGACCTTGATGCCTATACTTATTTTTGATAATTATATCAATCAATGTCGTTTATTTCTGCACGTGCAACTTGACTTATTGTTCTAGCCTCTCCGTAGTTGCTAATGGGTTCTGCGTTAGCTTAGGGCACCGTTAATGTTTAACATGCGTGTGTACGTCGACTTCCTCTTTTTTCAGAATTTAAAAATAACTATCTCTAGCGAGTGTACGATATAGTATGGTAGGCCATTTATTCGGCGACGATTCAACGACATAAGTTATGATGTCAGTAGTCATGACATGAATATTTTAGCGGCGCAACCGATTCTGAGTATTCGCTGTATAATATTTAGGAAATGTTTGCGATTTCTAAGTTAAGGATATACAGATTAGGTTGGTCCTTCGTTCTTTTCATAGAATTTAGGTTAAAGTATGTCCAAGATGCTGAAGAAGTCACTTCCTAGCATGGACTAAAAAATCAGCGTGACCACACACCGTGAGCCCCACTTTTTACCTAATAAGTGACAACTCACGTTGCACCTACAAAAGGGTGTTATATTGAACCAGATCTTGATAAGATACTCGTGCACCTGACTGGCAAGTATAAGTTGGTATGTATGTCATAACGAGTTATTCCATAGCCTCAGTTTATACAGTGGATCCTGTCCGGTTTTACGACGTCCGGAGCATCAAGTCAACGGACGCTGGCGTGCAAGTGAAGCTCCAAAATTAGCCAGTGCGAATGCCAACCACGTGACCGGTGGTACCGTCGCGGACGGGCCCGATAGCCGGTGAGATAATAATTGCGTGTTTAGACGTGCTAAGGGGATAACACACGTGACCACGCGAATTCATGTGTCAATTGTAGCGTTTTTGCACTTAAAAGGATAATTGCTTTATCTCCGGACTCCGTGTGCTTTTAAACAATTTTGTACGGAGCTCTGAGTTCAAGTTTGAGGGTTAGATCAGATACGTATTCGCATATTAACTACTATCCTGTCTCACTGAGATATTTATCTCGCTTGATATTTCGCAATATTTCATATTCTCGAATTCCTTGTACCTTAGAATGTAGAGGAGTGCCAAATACAATTTTAATAATGTCTAGGCCAAGACCTTTTCGGGCAAAAGCGGCCCCTGTGCATGTTGTATGAGGCCTCAATTCAAGGCCTTACAACACCGTCATTCATGAGTTCCTCGTGGCCGATTATTATACATTGCCCCTAAGATAGACGGGAGCGTGTGGTGCATGAAGGGGAGGGGGGAGTATGCGCATGAGCATGAGTCACTGAGTGGATTCCATGTCAATGTAGCGCCGTTGAACTTGCGATTATAATACACTTCGTCGCGCAACTTAATTGGTGCTACGGTTTTTTCTGAATGACTGAGATTAAATTGGCCCCAATTATACAGTTTTGTATTCAATTACCCCTTTATTATAGAGCGGGTAATGATTGTATAAAGGCAGTAATTGACTAAATTCTCTTGGACCGCTACTTTCTGGCAACTTGTGAATTTCTCGGTAAGTATAAAAATAACACTAAAACATAATTCCCTTAACCGCAAGAGAAAATAGACGTTACTACGGGTTTACGATTTTACGCAGGAGCATTTAATGTGTCCGCGCTTTAGATGGTAGCACAAGCTTTCAGTTTGAAGGTACATTACGTCAGTCAGAGCGTCAATCTAAATGCAAAAAACGTCCATGACAAGACAATCGGACACCGGCAGCTAGTCTATCACCCGTCATAATAATGAGAGGGTTCGCACGAACTGTTTTCTAATAAGGCGAGCATTACGAAACATCAGTGTTGTTATTCAACAATTAGGTGACAATTCGATGAGGTGAGATAACGATACGGCGGCTGGTCTTTGATGCTGTTTTCTCCGGAGCGTGACGGGCTGTCTTATTAACATTCCTGTCTATTCGGACACTTATTCTGAGTTAACATGTCGGTGAACAAGCGAAATCTTTCGATACCCGCCCACTCCCATCAATCAAAACAAATATACGATTTCCGCATGAATTGATACTGCAAAATTGTAATTTTTATAACACCATTGCGCAATAGACAAAAAAACTAGTTATAAATTCCATGCCTATCATTTATTTCACCGAATAAATTTCTTCTTGATTGAAATGAAAGGCGTTTGTTATCTAATTGATAGTCTTAATTGACTCATCGCATGGTTACAATGTACTAGAACAGTAGTAGAACATCATCAATCATTTTCTCCGATGTACGACGACGTGTTAAACTTTCATAGTACTTTCACGGCTGTAATGACGAATGAGATTGTTTACTCAAGTAAGACTGACCAGTTTTTCTGTATAAAGGTAAGAATCGAGCGCCACACGTAACGTATCGTTAATTATAGAAACTGGAATCAACCTCACTGAGTTGTCGTAATGTTCTCTCTCACGCATTGTGCTTAGGGGCCTTTTTTAATGTGTTCATATGCGTAGGTAACGTGCCTTCTCGAGGAATTGAGTTCACGTAAACGCTTAGATGTTCGTTTATAGATTTATCACGGTCACGTGACATGACATACATTCAAATTCTACCAGAAAATAATTGATGCCAAACATTAAATGATCATTGATTTACTTTTTCGGTATGTTTGTAGGTTAGCGATATACACATGTAACACTTGCCCGTTCACAAAGGGGCTATGTAGGTAGGTAACAAAAATATTAATAAATAGTTGCGAAAACAAAAAGTGGCACGGACTCATTACGTGAGGTAAGAGGAGCCCGTCCTCCGCCATGCGGAACGATGGAGGTGTTAAACTTAAAACAATTCGATTGGATCAGGTTTTTTGTTATTATAAAACTTATTTGATTCGCCGTGTGAAACAATTTGATGCAGCTCTATGTAACACACTACGGCTGTCGAAGGGTTAGCCAGAGGTGAACCTAACAGTACACTCACATTTCGCCAGTTATGTTTAAGTCCCATGTAATAGGGGCGAGCCTATTACTATCGACTGATCGCCTATTACTATACTATCAACCGGACACAAATTCAGACTCCGTGAGTGCTATTGAGAAATTGCTGGTGAAAAAACCCAGTACCCAACACTTTTCCCGAACTGGAAATAGAACTAAGGACCTCTTATTGAACAGTCGCGCTTGCGACCGCTACAAAAACGAAGCACTCTATGTGGCACTAAGAATCTGTGACCTGCCTGTCCCCTTCATTCCTATTTTATAGTAATTGCATGGTACTTACATCTTTTGGTCTAGAAATGTCAATCAAATGTCTAGGCAAGTGTTCTTTGTTTTTAGAACATGTTCTTGTTTTAGTTCTGGTAGAGACGATAAGATTCATTCATTCTTAGAAGAACTAATAGACTGGAGTTTTTCCTGGAGAAAAACAACCACAGGGAAAATCCAAATCTTGTTTTCAGAAGCGAATTACTAATGGTTATTTTCCATTTTGATTTAAAATTACACTGCCGAATTCTAAACGATTGGTAGCTCGAAATTCCCTGAAAATCACATGAAAAGCTTCTAACCAGTTTTGTTCTTTTGATTTGAAAAATCATAAAATTGTTGCTCCCTACATTTTGAAATGGAAAATAGTTTTTACAAACACGTTTACACGTCGTCTTTTTTAAAACTAGATGAGGCCGGTGTTTCATACCTGACTACTTTGAGAAGAAACAGCCGAAACAAACTCAGAGGTCATAGAGTGAAGACTCATCGTACGAAATTAAGGCTCCAACGGTGGCTATGATCTCATACAGTTCTTATAGCCAACAAAGCCCTTGAAATCGAGAAAAATAAACGTTATTTATTCACTGCAGGGTCAATACTACATGTAAAAATAAGATTAGGCAGCCATGACTAATGCCTCTCAAGGAGCGGACTGTTTCAGTGTCTGGCGCGCAGTCAATGACTTCCAAATATTTGATTCACGAAGACTTCTGCAGGCAATTTATTACCCACATTATTTACTTGAATTTAAAATAAAGACGTGATATGATAAAATGGAGAATATATTACATACATTTTAAATTTAGACAGCCGTAGCCCCTCAAGAAAGCTTACACATTTATTTTCTCGTTTTCCATATAGTAATATACATATATGTATATATATAATAGCTTGGATGTTGGAACATGGAGAAGGCGGCACAAAGCCAAGAAATCGTTCGCTTATGACGTTGTTGTTTTCAAACAACACCTTTATAGAATGACCATGAATCCTTGAATACGCTTCTTGGATTATTATTATTATATCCTTTGATCTGGATTATTATCGAGTATGATACGCATGAATCATTTGGTATTCACACCATCAGTATTCTGAGCCATCAGAGGAAGTATTCCGAAATTTATTGCTGAAATGTTATTGAAATCCGTTCTACAATTTAAGCGTGACTGATCAAGTGACCGTGGTAAGCGTTCTGATCGCAAAAATCCAGAAATCTCAATCGTTGAGCGATGACCGTAGCCGTAGCATTCGTAGCACTTGAATATAAAGCTTAAATTAACGTAGCGGCGGTTTAAAAGAAACGATAATGTGTTCACTAACAAATAATTGTCGTATAACGTTTTTATAAGTGTAAATAGAGAAAGCAATAAAGTTTTATAGTGTTGTTTAATATAGTGAGTAGTTATAGTAGTAACGTCGTCCGGCGGACACGGGTGTGAAGCGACTTGGCCGAACTGTGCGGAGCGGTCGTGTCCGGCGCCGCCGATGTGCGCACACGCCGGAAACCGCAGGTTCGCAGAAGCGCCGCGTGTAAATATTATTGCGCCGAACCCAGTGCCGCTCTTTAATAACGTGGCGAAATGCAGGCCGCGGGAAACATTCCGCTGTACCCGTGTACCGCTACACGATGAGATATTGGCAGGTTTTTGACCGCCACGCATGTTTATCGACAAGAATTTTCTTTGTCCCGTTGAAGTTCAGAATGAGAAAGCGAAAATACTTTAGCATTCCTTAATCCAGCATACCACAAAAAACAGCACTTACCTCATAGTTTTCTTATGATGTAACATCTACAAAACAGCTGCCGATCATTCAAGAATTTATCAATGAATAGAAAGGGGACCTCTTCTCGAAACTGGGCCAAAACAATGTTTCGTCGAAAAACTGGAAGTGGATTTAACGGTGCTTTGTAGAGACAGTCCGCAGCTCATTACATACCCGTGCGTTATGTTTGTTCCTGTGTGGACTTAAAAGCTGTGATGGCGATCTCATCTAGATAATCTAAACAATAACATTGCTTAGAAATGCAAACAGCTTCAATAAAACTCAATTTCAAACTGGAATAACATATTTAGACGTTATAATAACTTGAGCTGCAGTCGTTTGCCATGTGTGGTTTCCAAGAGTTGGTTTAATGTTCTGAGGCGACGTGTACACGCGTTTCCCCGGAACGAGTGAAGGTATACACACATGTGGACAATGAGGGATGTGTCGTGTGTCGACGCGTCGCCGACAAAGGCACGAGACACGAGGCTATTTGTCAGTCAAACCTACACAATCACGACTGGCCCCGACGCACATACAAATGAGACGAAGCTTCACAGGATATGTAATACAAAAAGTCTCTACTCTTGTTAAAAGTCAACAAGGTTCATCTAACCCTCCGACACTAGTCCATCCACAATATTATTTTAAAGAAATATTCCGGTTTATGCAACCATCTTTATTGCAACATCAGCTTTGATCCCAAACATTAGAGAAAGTGAAATATTTACGACCAATGCAATCGTAAAAAATTCTATCATACTTAAATGTTTCTACAACAAAATCTTACGAGATTTTGTTGTAGAAACATTTAAGGGAGAGAGCAATAAAGCTGATTTAAGGGCTTATAAATTAAACACCTTTCGTTTTAACTTTCTTTAGCTACGCCTATCGAATAACTTGTATTAGTTAATGATCAACAACCATTCATTACTCATAAAGAGGTCAAATTCTGTAAGGAAAGCTTGTAGCTTTTTAAATTACTTTCATGTTTGAGTATTTGATTAATTTTACACTTGGCTCTCGACATGAGTTCGAGTATCAAATAATAAATGTCCCAATGGGTTGGTCGCTGTGTTCCCACATATTGTCGAAGCATGGTGGATGTACGGACAGCTCCACCGGCTATGACTCACCATCGACTGGAGGTCAAGAGCACGCCGCGCCGGCTGACTACCTGATGAGCTTAGCGCTTGCCACAAATCAACCTCTCCACGCTTCTGCCATTAATATACATATTTATTAACTCCGTTGAATTATTTACCGTCTGTGTACTACATAATCTCTCACTTAATTAATAACACCTTATATCATCGCAAATTCTCGAGTAATCGGAAATGAAATGTATCATAACTTGGTACGAAATCATAAACAACGATTCTGTGATTCAACTCTTTTATAAAACAAAGTATATACACTGTACTGAGTGTATTTATATTCATCTTAATTCATCGGTGTTAAATGAACTGCTTGATATTTCAATCAAAACAAAATGTCAAGAGATCCGGTAAGAATTATTTTCATTCATCTGGCTTACATTATGGCATGATATGCAACTCATTTCTTATTTCAATGTCGAATGCAATAAAACCAGCAATGACTTAAATTGCCATCAAAATGACCGTAACGGATTGCCTAAATATAGCACCATCAAAGAGTGTACGAAATAGACCACCTAAATTCCAAACCGTAATTTAATAACGTTACAGTTGAATCGATTGAGTGGGCTATCATTTATATTAGACTGTCACGCTCTCCTCAAATCGTTTTATAATAAAGGACAAACTAGCCACGGAGTATTCTCACGATAGTCAAGTGTGATCTTTATATGAATAGCGGCCCACAGCGGCGGCTGCGCGGGCGCTCACCGCCCACGCTTCCACTCTCGCCTCGGGCCCGCAGGCACACGTGACTAGCGGACAGGAACGCCATTCTTTACTTATTATTGTACGAGCACTTCGAACAGAGATCGAGTACCCTCGCCGCTCGCTGTTCAGGAATGCTTGATGGGTGAAGCATCGCTGAAGATTTGCATTACTGTCATTCCCATCCGTCTGCCTCAATGGTCTACAATTATTGTGAATGGAGTATGGACCCGTTGAGAGCACAAAGCTTCAGAAATACCCATTACTTGTAATCACAGAAATGGACAGGCGTTTTCAGTTCCATGGTAAATTATAGGTCTAGACATGGATCGATAATGAATACATCATTAAGTAGTAATAACGCGTTTAACGAGTGTATCGGTATATGTGAATAGTGACCCATTATTCAGTAGTTAATGCACATCTACTGGTGTGTTCGTGGAATAATTTCAACCGTAATTATAGCTGCAATACAATTTGTTTGATCTTGTTCGGTGCTACAGTACTCATGCCATTAAAGAACATTAAAAGTTTGTTTACGCTTTGTGTGCATTCTTGAAGCCTGTGCATTATAAACAGTAAAATACATATTACTATCATAAGTGACTATAGTATATGTAGTATGGCAAAATCTTCAAAAAAAAAAAAGGACGACATTTTGTTTTTTTGAAGATTTTGCCATCATAAAATTAAAATGTAATAAAATAACACAAAAACAGCTTTGACAGTTGAATACATTTTATCTACAAGAGAACATCTGTCCTATGCTATTCGTACTGGTAACAAATTATATGTCGTCGCAGATTATTTATGTGACGTTGCGCTCGCGACACGAACACGACACGTAACGCTGCGATTGTATCACTATGTTACTGTGCTACGGAAAGTGAGATGGGAGAGTGAACTGGGAGTTGGGAGATCTATGAAAAAGTTCCTCCGAGTCGAGTCCGGTGCGGCTTGTTAGTGCGCGTCGTTAAAATTTGAATGCCTTTTTACAGCGCAGGCGCAGCAAACAAGCCTGTTTGCGCGGGAGGATCGACCACACACCTCGCGTATCACAGAGCAACGCGATTGCAACGACGGAAATGGCCGACAGAAAAAAAACACTTACCTACTTCAGTGTTTTTTTTTTCTGTCGACCACTTAAAACCGCTAATAACTTAAGACGGCTTTGTTTACGTGTTTATAAGCTTTTAGCAATAACATAACATTAGCAGCTGCATATGTGTAGTATACCGAGTTACCCACATTTCGGTGACAATTCAATTTTCATCAAACAAACACGACTCTATACTCTGGACCGCTCCTGTAGAAATTCCTTTTTTCCTTTCTTTTAGCCATCTGTTTGGTCAGCAAATTGTGAAACGTTGCTAATATTAAGAAGAATGTTTTTCGTCGCGAAACCTTTAATTAAATTTAATTGTAAATATTTAATGCTGGTCGTGTCACAATTTTACCTCATTACGTCTTCATCAGGCATGTGGCACAGAAGATAGATCGGCGCCTTTATGTTACCTTAAATCGGTTCATGTTTTATGTATATTTCGTTAATTAACATATGCAAGTTTTTGAGTGAGCAGTTAATTTAATGATAATTTAATGTTGGAATTTTCACGAAAATAAACAATGTAAAACCATGGTCCAAAAGCAAGATGAGTTACTTTGACCCGTTTTCCATATTTGGTGCAATTTGGTTGCAAACGAGTCCAAAGAACCCAACTCAAGACCTCACTTTGTACTTCATAATCTGTACCATATCATAAACAAGAACTTCATACCCATCTACTATATCCGGAAAATTCTGCTCTCAATATCTTCTTAATCCATAATCAATGTACTCTTTTCATACGCCGTAACACTGAGTGCTAACACTAACAGCATACAGATAAGGTAGGTAACGGATTGGTAATGTTATGGTCCAAATGTAGGCCGAACAAATAATGATAACACCAAGCCCACCATAAAGATAAGCCGTTGGCGAAATATTTCAACAGGTACTGAGCTGAATATAGCTTTGTTCAACATGTTACAAAAAAGGCCAAAAAAAAATACTGAGAAAGAAATGGCCTCCCCCTGTATTTCCGTCATCGGTGTTATTAAAGATTTTGTCAAGAGGTCTGGCAGCAGATTCCTAGAGCCTACTTATATATTTTTTGTAATCACCAAACTGTCTACTCAGTTTTGACAATACACTATGTGATCGTCAATTCTAGAGGTCATTAGAAGGTCCATGTTCAACGTTAGACACAGGTATAGTATACCTACGTGACGATAATGAAGCTACAAAAAAATAACAATTCTTACAAAACGAACATCATTAAGAAAGATCTAATCTCGAAATCAGTACGCGAAAGTCACTATCGATTTTCACGGAACGTATGCCTGGAATGTCATTACAAACTAAAACATACCAGCCACGGTTCGATCGATCACGTTGCAAAGTATTAAGTATTCTGATGAAATACCAGAAATTCTGCCAAGTATCGCGACGTTGCCGACGACGTTCACACACTTTCGCTGAGACAGTTTGGAGTCGTCTCATGTGGGCTTGGGCTCAAAGGCCAATAAAATAAGACCTCGGGCAAAATACATAATGCATGCAGCTATTAAAGTTTTTAAACCCCGCTGTAGATCACTTAATAATGGACGAGTACGTACAATATTACAGGCTCGCCGGGCCACCCAAGGAGTTAGCAGTGGGTTCTCTCGTTTATTTCCTATTATCTTATCTTGCCTTAATGATCAGTAAGGGTCACATCGATGGGTTTCTGTACTGCGTTCTAAAAATCTCCTACCTACCATCTACAACATGCGTTCGTTGAAAAGATGTGTCATATTATTATTCACCGGAACCAAAGCGTGACTTCAGATGTTTGTTTGGGTGTTGTTTATAACAAAATTTTATAATAAGAATAAAAAGAATTGGCAATGGGTTAGACATTGAAATCTTCCTCAATAAACGCACTAAGAGAAAAAACATCAGAAAAAGGCAAGCACGCGTATAATCAATACGAAATGGGCATCAATTCTTATCCATTACTTTAAACACAGTCTCAAGAATCATCACTGTATCCTACTATAATTTTAAAAGCAATCTTCAAAATTATAGTTACTGACCACGACGCTTATAGTACACTTGATATATTAAAGAGCACAATTAAGTTTATTTATTTCGACATGCAAATATTCTTACATGAAGCAAAATATTTATCGTACACTTGAGGACGCCGTTCAGCGCCTCGTTCTCTACATTATGCAATACATTGTGACCATGACCTTTCTGTTAACTGCAACCAAGTGCTCCTGGTATATTTATTCTTAGTACAGGTATTTCTGTCAATATTTACTTACAGTGACGCGTGCCTGCACATTTTTCCAGAAGATCTACTAATTTTCCGCGATGTTATGCAAATATTTGCGTTTTACTGAACACTCTCAAGTCTCGTATCTCGTTCTTCTCAGCATTAGTATATCATGCATGCACCATGAACATACGGTATTTATACTGCGAAAGCAGAGATCTCAAGAGTAAAGCTCTACGTCACCTGACTGCGCATGTTACACATTTGCAAACACTCGGTATTGCACCCGCGCAACTGCCGGCTGCCGGCCCTCATGAGAATTCATTGACGAAACGCCGAAAAGCGTCGACAGTGGGAAAATATTTACTTATTGATCGATTGGTTCGAACGCATATTTTCACACAGCAAATAGAACGGTGCTGGAAGTACTTGCTGTTCGAAGAAACAGGGTTAATAAATTAGTGTTGGCTACGAAAAAATACTGGTGTTAGGCAATTTAAGTTCCTATATTTAGCTTTAAATAAACAGTCCGTTCGATCGTTTAAAGTTGTTGTGGGTTAGGTCGAATTTAAGATTAAACGCATTAGTGTATTTAAGATTCTAATTTCGTTACTCAAACACGTCTATGTGTTTATATACTTGATGTAATTATACACTTGTGGACATGACCGATACGTTTTGACAAATGATTGAACATTAAATCGCTTTACAAATTGTCGATTAACGTATGATCAGCCTTGAGTGTAGACCCCTTAATAATGGAGTAGCACTTATGATATGCAAAAAGTTATGACAATAATAAATAAGTTATTTCAACATTTTATATATTTAAAACTGCATATTATTGATACAACTCAATAAAATGACAAACGAACGTGTTGAATATTTCCAGTCCCATTGTGTTTAACTTGATAGTTAAGTGGGTATAAATCGTTTAGTATGACAGCTTTCTTGCTTCTCAAAGACACGGAATGCAGCAGCAATTCGTATCGGGTTATTTTGTTATACATCGACTATATTACAGCAAGTGAATATTGCGTCAGAAGCTGTAAGAAGTTTGCGCGCCAACCATGTTCCTCTCACTCCATCCTCTATCAGGGTTACCACTATAAAAACAAAACATTCGATAATGTCAACATTTACCAACTAATAAAGAAGTTCTAAAGAAAACAGGTTTATTTCGCCCACTGTTCGATGTAAGTAGCTAATTTCAATTTCACAATTCACAGTAGATATGGTATTTATTGCCAATTTTATTGTATTTTTCTCCATTCGATTATCGTACTGCACATCTGATGGAAGAGGCCTCAAAACTGTTGTAAGATGTACGGAATTGAGATCTGGTTGTTAGACAGTAACCAATAGGATAATAACTTATTTTATGAAACTGGCTCTGTCCATGTTCTTTTTTCCATATTCATAAGAAGTAAAGCGTTAGTGTATAGATGGTGATATGTTTCTGCACACTTCCTGCCTTAACCTTAAATAAAAATATGTGATCAATGTTGAATGTATAAAAATATAAAACATGGAGACTAATAAACATTTAAGATATACCTACAAGGTAGTCAGCCAATGGCCGCGGTTACCTTGTTTCTTTGTCGCTTGCCGCGCTCTACATTACTGCGCACACGCATATTTGACAGCCCTATTTGGCAATATTGACTCGAGCATTTAGCAGTGTACAAGCAAAGTAATCTGTTCCTACGCTCACATTTGCTTTACGAATGTAAATATCCAATTTGCAATAAAGTAACTGACATTCGCCTGTGACTACTTAGCACTTTTCGTAATGCTTTGTGTTTTGAGTAATACCGTTTGCCATTCTCATAGAATAAAGAAACTGTTAATAAATACAGAAATTTACAACAAACACACATCTTTTACCGGTCATTAGGCGAAGTAAATAGAAGATTTATCTTGTAAAGGTCACTTTAGCCACCTTGGTCAAAGTCAACTAAACTACATTATGTTTTTGTCACTTCCGCGGCCATTTGCAGACGGAAAACATTACCTTGACGATTGAGCTATTACGTGATTGGCTTAGCACAAAAGCTGAACACTCCTCCTCGGAAATAAGTTCACAATGATTTCTTTAATCATCTGTAATTTACAACGACCCAAATACAAACGAAAAGTGAAACTGAGGGTCATTACCAGAGTTGATTGATGTCGTGTCATTCAATAAAGCACATTTCTACATGAAGGAGATTTAAGCTGTGGTGGTAAAATTACATTTTTCACCGAAGTGAATATATGGCATGTGTGCTTGAAACATGTAGGTGTATTGTCTCTTCACTAATGTTTATAAGACAATGAATGAAGTGCAAGGTAGACTTTGGACTGCCCCAAAAGTGTTGCGCTTGTGGCGGCTTCGCAAGTGATGAATATTTACGCAACGAGTGACTCGACAGTGACAAAAATTTACAGCCGACCTCGACCTTGCCGCAGAGTGCTCCCACTGATTGCCGAATGCAAACCGCGCAAAATTCACAATAAAACACGCCATTTCGAAGCACCCACATGCACTACTTTGTTATTCCAATAACTGGGACGTACACTATGTAAATTTTGATAGCCTTTAACTTTTATAGCCAGAGGTTTTAGTTTAAGGTCACCCTGTTTTTATGTTATTTTTTATTGCGAAAAAGTCTTATGATTTGCGAATTAATTATTGATCGATAATGCCATAACTGTAAAGTAATAATAATCAAAGTAAATACGCGGTGATGTAAAATTCCCATAGCGAATGCGAGTACAAAGTAAGGTTTGCCAATAACCGCAAGAAGTTGAAAGCAAACTTTTTGCTGGTGAGACCTCGATATTTTATGTGTTGGCGATACTATAAGTGTACTGTAACTGGACCGGCTGTACCTATCGTTAAATAATAACGAAATGATCTATTGTCAACAAAGTACCATTTGTCATGGATCGTGATAGGATCACTTGTACAGCTTCCACCGGCCGCGAACAAATTAATTGCTTCGCCAGAGTTAAATGTTATTGTGTCAAGGCTATGAAGTTTTATTTAATTCTCAACTATTATATGAATAGGTGACCCAATTTTAAAATACACTGTTACACAGTTTTATATTGTTAAACTAATTCAGCACAACACATTGTGTATATATTTATTTCTTCTGATGCACACAAAACTTTGAAGATTCAAAATACGGCACAGCTTTCATTTTTCAACACGAAACGTACTCCTCCTGTGTTTCGTTTGAGTCTTCGTGTTTATGCAAAAATCGTTCGAATGGAACAAGTTATTCAGCTGCTGCTCTGCTATTTTAAGAAACACCCTAAAATGTTCGTGTTGTGGCCGCTATGCCACGTGGTATCACGAAAGACATCTGTTCTGCCCTTAGGGCAAAAAAGTGTGACTATTATTTTTTGTTCCATGTCTGGCTCGTTCACCTTCTGGTCACCTCCATTTATTCCGAGAGTATCTTATGTTATGACAGCTACAACGAAGATTGTAATGTGGGTTGAAAGCATTTTTACTACTTTCTTAGATCATTTTTCATTGAAGAAACAACAAATCTTAAACAGGCCGCCTACACATTAACGTATCGTTAAAAAACATCTTAACTAACTGGTTGACATTAAAATGAATTAAAAACAAAACGACATAAGTTGTCCAAGCCATAACATGTTTAGGAAGCTCTAGAGTTTGGCTACCGCAAAACAAAACAAAACAAGCTTTTAAATAGATTTGGGCTCTACATTAACTTTCATTTGCTGTAAATGCAATGTTTAAACGATGTACGCGTTGACCATTGTAGGAGGGCTCATAAAACACCTACACGTTAATGAAATACCCTTTATTTGATGTATGTTACGTTGTCTGAAGATATCACCGAGTACTTACATAACCGTGGAAAGTGAACCTGTCCAGGATTACCATTCGCGAACAATTGACGCTTCATCGAAATTTTAATTTGGAAAGGACAAAAAAGTGGTTCGAATATTTACAGAAAGTTGTCGCAGGACAGGGGGCATCGCATTCGCTTTCGTCCATCGAGTACGAAAGTACTGTATTGTAGTGCTATCCGGTTTTCTGACCTTGGTACGAAACAACAAAACCAAATACTTATGGCGGGCGTGACTACGCTATATAGAGCACAAAAAGAAATCACTTGCGAAGTTTTTTTTGGCGAACTAATCTCGAGCAGTCTGATCTAGTGAAAGTTAACTACTTTACACTTAGCTGTACAAATATGAATAACTAACTATCCATTTGTTACTTCTCTATTTCAATTAAGTCGACTAACGAAGTAGCAACTGGGAGTTGAACACTCCCTTGAAGCAGATAATTGAAAAACTTTCCTTATTACCATTTCATCTTCCAATTGATCGAACAGAAAAACTGTTACATCATTACATTTCATAGATTGATGTCTCCTATTCTGAATATTTGCTACTGTTTATATTGAAAGAAACACAGCTAAAAATATACGGTCACGTCTACAAATAAAGCCACATTTATTTCAACATACACTTTATTTTCACCTGAGCAGAATGTGTTCCGTGAACGTTAGTTTCTAACACTTAAGATAAATCAACTAATCGTCCAATTAGAGCCAAACATCAACATCTTCACACAGATGTTATACGAATAGTGGAATTGCCTTCACGAGCGGTGCAGTTATGATAGAGCCGGTAACGTTTCACACTACGCCGATCAGTGATTTCACATAGAAATCAAGTTACTGCGATAATTATCGATTCAATTTATTACCTGGACCATAAAATCCAAGAGGTCGACGACCGAAATTAAAAAATATATATCGATGCTCGCTATTGAATGGAGAATAACGCCTAGAGCCTTTTTACCGACCGAAGGCGGGGTCTCACAATTTCTCTATAAGTTTACGTCTTCCAAGTTATGTAACATTCAATTACGAACCGTAATGGGTATATCTTTGACAAATTATCAGCGGCCGCTCCAATGTTGGGACAATGCGAACTTTCCTGGAACCTCATCATCATATAATAAGTCTATCAATCAACGAGATTATTCTATTACAAACATGCTTGCATTCAAATTAGCGGAGCGTGACCGTCGTCACACAACAATAGGTGCGGGGCGCGGGTGTTGGCTGGGGCCTGGGGAGGCACTTTCACTGCGCTCTTATCAGCAGCCCAGGCCCGGAGCGGCCCGGAGCGCCCCGGAGATGGCCGGATGACCAGCTCTCCGAGCACGCGGAACCCTGCTCAGTGCTACTGACCAACTAGCGTTACATAAACCAACAGGATGTCGTCGTTACGACGTTTCCACATTTCTTTAGCTACCTGCCTTCTACGGTCATTTAACTAGACTTCCTTAGTTTTAACTCGAAACATACAAAAAACGCTTGTTGCGGATTCTCTTAATGTTTTACTAGACTCTATAAAGAACCGCCAAGAAGGGGAACATTAACCGCATTTGAGGTGTGTCCGCTGGTCTAAATTGACTAAATCGCCATAAGCTTAATTGGCTTCTGAAGACCTAGCTGGGTATTTGCTCAAACACTGCATCCTCTTGCTGCAATGCATTAGCATAGTTTTACAGATAAGTAAGTTTTAAGCACCAAATCATGAACTACCATTAAAGTTGAAAACCATCTTAAGGTGTCTTAACTGTCATAACAGCCACAATTTTGCTACACAATCAGAAGGAAACTATTTAGGTCTCCAAGCAAAAAACTGTAATAAAGTGGGCTAACGAGCGCCCAAGATTTCTTTAATTACGAGCTTATATTCATGCTTACGTGAGCACCGTAATGTTAGGTGGCAAGTGTTACCTACTGTGGTATATAGTTTTGTGGTTAAGACCGGCTGACACGAGTCCAGCAACTGTGAACATTTTGGGAACAGTTCTGTATGAAAATCTCAGACGTTTGCATTCTAACTTCTTCTGCTTGATTGAATGCCTACTCTCGACTTTGACCAGGTTGCTGTCCCACTGGTTGATTGGCTGTTCGTATGGTTTGGGTAACTGTATATCGTTGGACCATAATGCCAGCCATCCTTCCTAGTTAAAAAATATAGTGTGTTTGCATTTCTATCATTCAGTAACCTGGTGGTCAACTGTCTGTGCGCGGTTGTGGATACGTACAAATGAAAGCCCATTGGCTTTTTTTTGTAAAAAAAGATTGACGAAAATGTTGGGTTGTGTGCAAGTCCAAAATGTTAACCCCAATCTGCTTCAACATATATATCATAATAATGCTTTGCAAGGTTGGTAACTGCCTTACTGTATTGGCTTGCTTACAAGAACCACCGGCCTCATGTCAGGCGGGCTTTACGTCCATATGACCACACTTTGTATGCCTTCGCCGTGCCCGCTCCGTTAACCCTCTTATCTTCATTGCATGCGGCGAGCCACACAAAACACCGTTACATGACTTTATACAATCAGAGCTCCCATCACAGTCCTTAAACTTTTATGTCGCTTTGCCGAAATGTCTACCATGAACTAAGCAAGTCGTTTGATCTTCTTCCGGTAACAACCTTGCTTAAACTACTTTGTACTTGACTTTATTTGGAACAACCAGGAAATTAAGCTGGCTTAAATTGCTTAGTAACAAGACAACAATTACTAAGACAACTGTAGGTCGAGTGGAGTGGAACTAAAACTTCGAAATAGGAAGTTGTAGATCCAAGTCGAAAAGTATTATATCTCCCTTTTGACCAGTATGTTTTTTTTATTAGCTCCTTTACTTGCTGCCCTGGTCTCGGAGCAATTATTAGCATAGGTCTTTCCAGTTCGGTTATTTACTTCAGTATCAAGACAATGATTCCTTTATCCGATTTTCTCCTGTTGTTTATGTACTGCGACGATTCAATCAATCTGAATGCAATAGGTACCCTACCTCTCCAGCCACAGCACCGATATAGCCAGCTCATTAAATTAAACGACAATGACACCGCTGTGCCATTATCTTTAATAGGTCAAGGAAATCGCACAAATTCTTAGACTCAAAACAAATCAAAGCATTGTCCATTCGGTATGTCTAACTGTTATTCTAAACACACAGAAAACAATGAAGTCGCTGAAAGTTATGTGGCAGACGGCTGTGTATCTCACGCTCCATCGACGCCAGTTTATATACCTACGTATTCAGTTCCATCGACCTGGATTTCCTACGAAGAATACAAATAGCTCAACCAATAGATAGAATTAATAGACTGAATCACGTCTCGTAATACTTAGGTTACTGTGTCATCTGTTAGACTCCATTATGCAATGTTGATATCACACATTTTCGAACTTATAAAGCAAAGATCTGCTGTTTACTTTCTGCGACTAAACCAATTACTTGCGACAAGTTACAAGTATTACGACACTATTACGCCTATAGCCTTCTGCGACTAGATAACTAGACACATCAGCGAGCCACGTGATAACATCAGTCGAGAGCGAGACTATTTCCATTTGCCATTTCTCCAATTGGTTTGTCATGCAAACGTGCAGCAATGTTATTAACTTATCGCTTCTCATTATCTAGACATTACACTTAATAAAAAATTGACTATTTTCTTCGCCCAAGTCCAACATTCACTATTCAGCGACCAATCACTGTAAACATTTCCGAGAAACTTTGGAGTTGGCACAGCAGCACATTGCTGAGATCCTAATTACAACATACATGCTTATCCAACTACATCTTAATTAATTACAACCGGATTTATGATAAGAGAGCTCATACTTGTAGTTGACACTTTGACATGTACTTGAGACGTAGAGGAAGATAGCACAGCCTAGAAAGCTCTTGCGGACGGCGGGCGGCGGTGTTATGTCCAGCGAAGCTGCGAGGCCGCGGTTACAGCACCCACCTGCCTTGCAACGCCTCCGCCATTCATCGCGTAAGAAAGCAAAAGAATATTATAATTTAAATAACAGTCATAATCGAGGCATTGAACTTGCGTCCGTAGACGAACGACTGATTAATCCAGAATACTTTCACTCGAACCGGCCAGTTATCGCGCGGATGAATTTGACTACGAAAATTATAATAATTAAGTGAATTGTATGGGCAGTGAGTCAGCTAGCGATGCTCGATAAGAAGCCGGCAGTGTCATCGGCTGCGGCCATTGTATCCGATGAACTTTCGATACCTGATTCTTTGTAAGTACAGAAAGAAAGCGGACATTTTCTTTTACATAATGAGACGGATTATAATTCGCACGACTCTCATGGGAGCGTACACTAAACGGATTTCTATTCTAAGCCCATACGGTCTGTTAGGTTAGAGAGTTTAGAGACAATAACCAATGTTTCGCAATCGCCTACAAACTGAGCATGACACTGTAAACGCGGTAATAGTGTTACGGAATATTCGCAAATTTTCAATACAATAGCCGTGTTAGCGAAGCTTATGCATTTGGGTAATAGCCTGCTAACAGGACTTACTTTAACCGGGCGACGATATATTGTTCTTGAACCAAATACGAGATTCAAAACACGTCACGGCTACGACTGTTACGTTTTGATTATTGTTGAAGTTTGGCAAGCGCTATTGAAGTTGTGTGAAAGACAGTGTTACTCATAGGCGGTTTGGGTCTGTGTTTATAATAAGTATTACATTAGGTGTGAATGTATCATCATTTTCCATAAATAATATTAGAAGTAAGAAGCGAATCAAAATGAAAGACTATTAGTCATATTTACGATCGAAGCCACACCTCCCACGTGAAGTTGAAGTGCATTATTATTAAAGCATAAATTAAAAAGTCCGATTAGCTGGTAAATTGAACGCATCCAAATGATGTGTGGTTACGCAACGACTCTACATGTAAATCACCTGTAATTACTATCAATGAAATAGTGTAGGTAATATCAACAGGTGGGCCTAAGGCTCCATCTTTTCAATAACGTGTTGCGCAATCTCGGTATCGTGTTGGACCCGTCCAGAAAGTTGATTGTGTAAATTATTGACTACCTACAAAGAGTTTTAATTTAGACCGTGAATGTAATTTGTTAATGGTTTTTACAGAATCGATTGCTTCGTGACACTAAGGTCATGCTGGGAAAAGTTCGGTTCGGTTCTGTACCTAGGTACGCCCGACATGCAATCAAGCTATGAAAACCAGTATACACTGATCACTCATTGGACGGGAGGCTCATACAAAGCGAAGTCAGGTTATACTGGATATTATAGCTTGACTAGCGCCCCGGCTTCGCACGGGTGCAATGTAGATACTAATATTTTCTCTACTATAATATGCATGTATTATACATATAAACCTTCCTTTTTAATCACTCTATCTATTAAAAAAAAACCGCATCAAAATCCGTTACGGAGTTTTAAAGATCTAAGCATACATAGGGACAGACAGCGGGAAGCGACTTTGTTTTATACTATGTAGTGATAATGATAGTGATAGTGATAATGTGACGCCGTGTGTACTTGATTTTGAAGTGGGTGTCAAAATTTTCAGCACTTTAAGGCGCTCATAAGTATACATATCTAAGCAGAGTGAGTTTAGATAGACAAGGTTCAGATGGTGCAACGGACCAAGAAAATAATATTAAATTAGGTACACGTACTTATGTAGAATCTCTTTGCTTCTTGTTTGAACGCATGCCTTACTGATAGAACAATCAATGACCGAATGCTGTTGGTATAGTGCAATAGACAATCAAACTGTCTCCAAACTGATTGAGTTGAGTGGTTAGCCTGCCGATTGCAGTCTTATTTATTATTTATTTATTTATTTTTTACATTTTAGGAAAGCTTACCGACTAATAACAAAAGCCTTTGGTCTTGAAGCTATGAATCCTTTCTTTTATAATTTATTATTAATTTATGATCGCAGAAATCTGCAGAATTAATTAGAATTCGTTATCATTATCTAAATCTACTTTATGTAAGTTTATAGCAAAGTTCGATCAAGACTTTGTTGAAATGACTTTGAATTTTCTCAACAACCGCTTAACTAAGGCAAAGATCGTAAAGATTAACTTAATTAGGGTAATCAAACGATCAACACGAAGCACAGAGCTACGATAACACGAAAACGATGATATTATAAACTTCCTATCAGTTTATTACATAATATCTCGGATAACGGGGAGTTCTAAAAGGGTAACAATAACGAAGTAGGTGCATTGACCTCCGCCCCTAGCGCCGACCGTTACCGATTGATAAGGCAGGTTAAATGGTCCGTGCCACCATGAACCCATAACAATGCTTCTCTATTGATACACGCCATTCAATTCGCTAATGTCCCTTTAATTGGTTGAGTGATTTATCTGAAAATAACCGGATTTACCGCTCTGAATTTAAATTATTTCAAAATAAGACTCTTTAAATAGACGAGACCAATCAAATTATACAAATAACGATCTAATTCTCCACCTGTATTAGATAAAATTGGAAACGAGTTTTTTTTTCTTGTTTTGTTTAGACAAACCAGTTTAATTAGGTAATACATAATCTGACAAGTTGTTGATTAATTAACAAAACAAACATGTTTCAATGTAAACTTCTTTCGAACATTCACCTACCCGCTGTGAAGAGTAGCCTAAGCACTACAGTGTGTACCTAAATATCAAAAGGTAACATATTTTTAGATCTGTCTCAGCAGTCACGTCCTTTAAGTTACTTTTAGCTCAAGACAAACACATGAAGCGCAGAGTTCAACAAAATGCCGCCATTCAACCGTCTGATAAGTCATCGTCTGCCGTCGAAAACTTGGGACAATATGAACATAAAAAGTTACCAGAAAAAATGTGTTCGTGGTGTGTTTCCATTGCTACATACAAGACACTGGGAAATTCCACGTTTTTACTGATTTAACAACTCAGAAAGGATATTGTTGGTTCCACTAATCGGCAAAGTAACTGATGGTCAGGATGATCTAGCACTGCTGCATGGAGCTCGATGTGTTTCAAACTTCTACTGATAGAAATGACACAACTGTGGTTGGTTACTTCAGAAGATGAAACGCCTATCCCATCTCTACCCTTAGGTATGTACATTTCCTTTTGGGTCCGAATTTCACGTAGAGATTCAAGATTCTTCACCAAATTCTATCAATTATTTTTACTGTTCTTCCTGTTCCTTTTATACTCAATGCCGTTCTAAAGTTGGGTTCCTGCCTTCGTTGCGTCAGACCATTGTAGTATCTTTAAAGTCAGCCCTTTGTCAATGTCGTTGTCCTGACAATGCTTAATAGCCACTTTAATATTCCTATTCATTTGGTGCCACGCCGTCTCCTTTTCCTTCTTAATTAATTATTCTATTAAATCTTTAATGATTCATAAAACGAATTAGCAAAACAATCACCTGCGTAATGGCCTGTCAATCCTTAACTAAAATTATTCTAATGTCTATTCTCCAAAACGCTTGAATAAACAAAATGTCGTGTTCGAAAGTGTCATGGTAAAAAACTCCATGAGTGGTGGTCGGCTTTGAATCGACGGAAGTCGCCGGCACGACGCGATATTTTGAGCAAGGCGCGTCGAGTATGCGACTTGTAAAGGTATAAATAAATTGTAGTCCCATGCCATACCGCTGGCACTTCGTTCTGTAATGAATGATTCTAATGAAGATTGAATTATTGTTGCTTCAATTACGGGAGTAAACAACGGTCCTTGATAGTTTATCGTGTCTGCAGTAAACATAATTTTCCTTGTTTTTGACGACGATTCCCGACGGTTAGCTAATCTCCTATATTCGGGAGCTGATATGATCCTGCCACGTCCACAACTTTGTCAATAGCCTCGTAAAAGTCTATTAGTAGTGAGCTAAAAATCCCACACTCCCCGGTCTTATCCCCAAAGACCTGTCGCCAACAAAAAAGGTACCTACTGGTGGTAAACCACAAAATTAAGGGAAAAATACTTAGAAGGTGGGACATCGTCTGTATTCTGACTCCTGAGCTACACCGTGTCTATGAGTTGTCTCCATTTGGCTAAGCTACATTTCGCAAATATTTACCTGTCTACTTGAATTACGGGTTATAGTAGAAGCTAGAAACCTTTAAAGCACTAACATATTTTGTTCTACAAACAAGACTTTCTTCATTATGTTAAAATGCAAATTGTTCGTATTTTGCCTCGCAAACACTTCTAGCAAATTACAGTCAATTTGTTTAGCTAAGACCAAAAGCTACTACATCGGTTGGTAACGGGAAAAAATAAGTAAAGGTATGACCTCCATAAAATTAGGTTGAAAAGTTTAATAAGTATGTAAACTGTACAAGTGATGTAGAGTGACTCTTTATTATTTTGGCCCTAAAGCCTTTTAAAAAAAATCTTTTGATGCCCATAAGTTAGCAAAATGGGCGATGTGTGTTACATTACATGGTATCTAGCTCATAATAATTGCTGCTTTAACAATCTCAGCATATAAATGATCCAATAAAATAAATGATCATTGAAAAAATATTTTTATTTTGCTCGTCTGCTAGACCTTACCAGTTAAGGGATTATTCAAGTTTAGGTTCTATTCAAGCCTGAAGTTTTGTAACCTGCGTAAAACGATGTATTTTCAAAATTGTCTTCTAAAGTACCTCTAACATAAATAAACTAGTGTCTAGCTGATATTATGACATTCGTAGGCGTACAGTCTTTAACTGCAGAACATAAAGGTACTGAAACGTCCATTATGTGTCTCTAAGTTTAATGCTTGTACAACCGTTAGGCATGTTGACAAACGGTGAAATATTATCCAACCAGGCAGGTACCATTAGCATTTATCCTTGGACCGAAATAGAAAGGATATCCGTTCAAACTGTGTGAACTTACATTAGATACATTATTTATCTGAAATATTTCTCTATTATATTATTTATAAATGACATCATTATTGCTACCAGGTTTACCGGAATATTTAGACAGTTGACATAACAATGAAAGAAGAAAAGCTTTAAATTAAACTTTGTTCACCTACCTAATGGTGGTAATAGTTGTACCTAAATCCTTTAGGTTTAAACTAATATAGGGCTTTTTAAAACCAAAACAAAAATATGGCAATAGAAATTTCCGGTCTCGGTCCTAATGATGAGTTTAACTCAACTCAAGGACGCACCCAAACCACACCCCACTTCCGTTCCATGAATTGGGGTAAAGTTTATTGTTACCTAGCGAGCAAAAACAGAAGCAGATGGTCCCGAACTCACTGACAGCAGACTTCAGCGAACAGATAAATGGGATCTTCGACGTATCATGGTTAATTTAATAGCCAATTACGTTGTAAACTGTTTAAAGCGAGGTCAAACTCAAAGTTCGCGGAATCTCTTCCCTGTTCGCCGGTAGAAAGGCACGAAACACTATGATCAAGTTGTCGCATTAACACTTCACTTTCCCTACAACCCAGAATTTAAAGCATTTACTCATCTGCCGGCAAACTACCAGTAATTACAGGCCCACAGGCCACAGGGGTGGTTATCAGAGCCCTGTAATGATAAAGGAGAAACTCGTTACACTCCTTGATAGATCGTAAATGAAGGATTACTTTCTCGAAAATTAACTGAAAGTCGGCCGTGTGAAATTATTTTTTTCGAAAATATGCAATGCAGGCATAATATATCTGTCGACGAAGGCCAACCAGTGCACGCTGCGCATGCTTTCATCAACAAAACAGCTGCTTGTTTATATTGCCATTCGCGCATACCGCGTTCCAGCCGAGGCAGCCGACTAAGACTCACCCGTCCGCTTCTATGATAGTTCGACGAGGTGCATCTACAATCTACATGATCAGTGCAAGTAAATTGCTCGATCGCCTGTAAAAGTTCTCACGGTAAGTAGAATAGAAGGAAAGGAACAGGAGCGTCGTATGTCTATTGTTATGTTGTAAAACAAACGGTTTATATGTTTCAGTTAATTTTAGTTGGTTCCCACTGGGCAGTTATTTGCAATACAATATATAGACACCTTTTATAGGCCTTTCGGTCTGACTGTCTGTTGTAAAATTAAAGTTTAATTTGCTTGTTTGTTACGACATTTAGACAGTTCGAAAGAGGTCAATCTCGATCAATAAATTTGTATTTGAATGCACCTGTAATATCAAGCACCAAGCGCATTTTGATATTAATCTCTTGCAGTAGGATACAGAACGCAGACGAATGCAGGTTCAAAATAAAATAAAATGAACGTAACGTAATAATGAAATGACTTGCGAGACGAGGCGGGAAGCATAGGGGGCGCGGTAGAAGCGGTCGCGTGCCCCTCCACCCCGCCTGCTCACCCGCTGTCCCCGCAGTCAAGCGAGAGGCGACAGCTAGCCAGCTGCGCGTCTTGTGTTTTTCGGATTTTGCGGTGCGATCGACGTTCCTTTCTTAATATTTTGTTGTTATTTATATAAAAGTTATCAAGTTTTTAATTAGACAAGATACGCGTGTGAACTTTTTGTATGCAACACTGAAAACTAACCGTCTGTGAACTGTTGCAGTGCTTTGTGACTTTTTAAAAGTGTTTGATGCATGGATACCTGTGCCTTTTGTCTGTAAAACAGTGGATTATATGAGAAGTGGTGGTATTTAGTTGTTCAGTACGTTATTGTCAAATATTGTGCCCGTGGACCCAACAGTGTGACCAGTGATTGTTGTCGTGGCCGGTTTCCAGTGAGGAAACTTTCCAAACGTGCATAAAACAGTGGGTAATGCTTACCTAGCGAATGCGGGCCCTGCTTGCACGCATTCCGTAGGGAAGCAAGTGCCGGCAATAAGTATTTTACGGTGAGTAAAGCGCGTTCAAGTTCATCGTACTTTGACCTAAAATTATGACAACGGATGACAACGCCTGGTGACCAGCCCAGTGTCAGATGTCAGACGCGGTATCGTGCGGTGTGTCAGCGTGTGAAGCTTACGAGATTTATTACGATTGCACCCATGATAGTAGGTACGTGGAACTAATGAATAAACTCGAGTGTGCTCAGTAAATTATCTTGAATGCAAGGCGAAACTAGCTCAGTGGGTTTAATTAAGTGCATCATGGAATCACCAGCTGGCACGAAAAAGACTGGTAATAATTGTAAACAAGTGGTTGTCTGCTTTAGTGAATAAAATTGTGGTGGTTAAGCAACTTCCCTTCTTGTCATTGTTCCAACTATTATTATGCACACCATTTGATTTGTGGAATAGCAAACCCGTGGAACTGTTCAAAAATTTGTTTTTATATAATGAATGCAAAAAAAAGTATGTTTGCATTTAAAACAAAACTATATTAGATATATGGTTCGAATGGGATTTTAGGAGTCCACACTCGTATCTTAAAATTAAATTACTCTTCCCGGTTTAATTATTGCTCTTGTAAACACATGCATGTCCAAAATCTCTCAGCAATTTCTTTAATTCCAGTTACAGTAAAAAATAACATTATCAACTGAGTAAACAAAGGGGATAGGCTTCTGACTAAAAACAAACAATTGATAAAACTATGCAAGTGCTTATCTTATTTGCATATAAAGCAGGGTCATAGGATTTCTACTGAACTAAGTAGGTATTGTTTACATGTATTTATCAAGACCTTAATGCAGACTAAGAAAAAAACACAAAATAATCAATTCTAGATGACTTTATTTACTCTGGTAGGAAATGATTTAGAAGATATAAATTACTTGTTTGTTGAATCAAAAACCTCTCCTAAGTTGGCTAACAAGTTAGTGATTTATTATAATTTGGTTTTTTTATTAGCTCAGTCTCGAAGTGTCCATGAAAATGAAATAGTATGAAGTTGTCTGAACACAAACAAGTGTATTTTGAATTGCATTGGAAAAAAATATTAAGATTCAGACTTGAGTGGTATTATTTGTTATGTAAACATACTTTCACCATAGCTGAAAATGAGTGAAGATTAAGTAAATTAAATAATCCTAATAAAAGAAAAGATAAGCCTATATTGAACTGTATAATTACACAGAAAAATGACCAGAACAGCACACCTTTTTGTAATATATTATTTTCCTTCGGTTTGAAACAAAAATATAGTACACAAGTTTTATTGTTAAACCCAAATGAAAAGGCTACACTATTCACTAATGTGGTACTTCCCGTAGCTACAGTAATTCTTGGAAATTAGTCTATTCCACAAATTGTTACAAATAAATTAAGTTCATTAATTTAATTAGTCTTTCCTTGATGCCAGCTGTACTTTCATGGTAAAAACGTATTTCATACATTATTATCGTTCCACAAACAGAACTTTTATTGATAATAAAACAATGTGTATTCATTGTGTATTACATTATGATTCATTCATGTAAATGATAACATTATTTAACTAGATGTAAATTTATTTATTTGCTTCTCTATTCGGTGGACCACCCAGTTTTTTTTTCAGTCTTGTAATCTTATTGTTGTTCATCATTAAAACACTTGTTTCAGAACAGATCATTTGATAAACCACTGTGGAAACAGATGCTATTTCTAACGCTTTTATTATCAGTCCACATGTTTCAGAACACACCCTCCATAATGTTATTTGTCCGTCCCACCTTTTTATTTGTTATTTCCTTGTTAACTAAAAGATTTTAAAAGAAAGCATTCTTGTTCCTCTAAAGTTGTTACTCTTTTAATTTTATTGTATGAAAAGAGTTGAACAAATGTTTAGTCATGAAAGTAATCATTTGAGATGCCGAGATAAACAAGTCATTATGAAAGTTTTATGTAATACAATAATCTTTGAAGTGCTTCAAACTGGTATCAGTATCGTAATACAATGTAATGTGTATTACTGTTATCTATAACAGGTTTCTCTTTGACCTATATCTGCAATTTGGTTTTCATCCGCAGTAATTTGAATGAAAACAAACATTTTACATATTGAAGCATGGTTTTTAGACAAATTTTAATTATTTATTTATCACTTGTTAAACATAATCTGTTCAAAATAAGGTACTTCTTGCTTGCCTCCTGGCTTTTAGTCATCTTTCTGATAATAATTATCTTTTAAACACTACTCCACTTGTCTATTTGTCTGAATCTCTGTTCCAAGTTTTGGTATGTAAATAATATACTTGCCATTGAACTTGCTCACATGTACTGAGAAAGAGGCATTGTTAAGATTTCTAAGCATCTTGGAAACCTCGTGGTTTCACCGTAGGTAGTGTTTGTTTCTGAACAATCAACTTACAAATAAGGTACTTAAATCCATATAATATGATGAGCTTGAAGCCCAACTTAGTGAGAAGCTTGTGGCTTATCTGTGTAGGGGTCGGTTAAGCAATGCTCGCGAGGGCGGTCCATGGATGGGTGACCATCCATTACATAACTCATATGGATAATCTTCTTCTTTCGTGTTGGTGGTCTGACTTATTTAAATATCTTTGGCCCAGTATGTGGCCACGGTAATCGCGGCATCTGTGAGTCTTTTAGGTCCTCTAGAGCAGGTGTTGGGACACTTTGGACACTCCAGCAAGTGAGACATCGTCTGGTCGGGAGCACCACATTCACACTGTGTGTTGGAAGGATCTTTACATCCCCATTTTGCCAGATTGTTTTTACAGCAACCTACTTGGGTGTGCAATCGGTTAAGTGCTTTCCAAACAGGCCACTGCAGATCATGTCCTGGAGGCAAATGTTCCTGGGGTTTAAGAGGTGGTGGGTGCTTCTCTTTCCACAGTTTGCTTCTCACCTTTGGTGGTTTGTTGGGAATAGCCTGCGTGAATCGTAAGAAGCTCTATATCCATGCTGTGGACAGTACTTTAAACTGTTGGTCCTGGCTGTCATTTGTAGATCTTTGATAATCATTACGGGTAGTCAGTGGCTTGAAAGTCTGACAACCAGTCTTATTAAGGGGTATCATATTAATTGGGGTGTGGAGGCCAGATAGGCGCTCCAATTAAAACTACTGGAACATTCATCTACATTTGTTTTGACTGGAAGTCGACCTCAGCATCACAACTATGCTGAGGTCTAGGCTAGGCAGATGATGTTGGATGTGCAACATGATAGGAATGCTATTAACAAAGTTTATTTTAAATCAGCTTCACCTAGATCTTCATCAGAACCAGAAATGCAAATCTCACTTGCACAACTCCTGGGTCTAGCTGTTTGTTTACTTTAGTTTATTGTAAACGCACCCACACTACATAAGAAATTCCTAGTGTTAATAAGTTAATAAAAAACATTAATTGCCACACCTCACACACTCAACTCCAAATCAATACACATACAGTTTTATGAACACTTATCATCACAAAACCTGACCATATCTTCATATCACCACTCACCAGATTAAAGCCATTTATTATCTTGTTAATCTGGCATAAAGCCGAGCTTTTTAAAGGTATGAAAAGAATAATAACACTGTTATTGGGGCTGGAACTGAATTTGTACCCATTTATGCACAAATCAACAGCACCAATCAGGCTCATTCAATCATTATTAAGAGTTTTATAATTAATCACCACTCATGATTCATTAAGCTTCTGTTAATGTTATTTTTATTTTATCTAATCTATCTTTGGCTTAGTTACATCAACATTTTTAGTAACATAACGTCGCCAATATCAAATACAAGTAACAGTGTTTAATTTAATTTTACTGCCCACACTGAAAGAGGCTGCAATTTAAAGAGTGTTTTAAGCTTCAATGAGTAACTAATATGCACTCAAACTAAAAACTCAGTCAAAAGAATCAGTAATCTAAACCATTATTGACCGAACACATTGTTTTTGTCAGCTTTTAAGCCATTTTGCCGCTTCTAACCCAACAAAACCTTCCTATTTTCCTTTGCATGATGTATGTGTGTGTAACCCCATTACTCTGAAGAGTCAAAAGTACTTGCAGTAGAGTATACAACATATACCTACTGCAAAATGTCATGCAAGATGCTCGGACTTCATGTGTGCCTGATCTCTTTTGATTTGCTGTAATAGGAAGAACCACTAAGACAATAGGTAGTTCTTCTATTTATAAATAAAGACCATTATTAATCCGTCCTTGTTTGAAACAAAACACATTGAAATCAATCTTCCTAGAGGTTTCCTACATTCGCCTTAATGAAGTCTAATCGCACATCGCGCACTTATCAGCATCAATTTGTACACATTGAGTTGAATTGCTTTCATGACATTAATTCGCGTTGCGTGCAAAAGATGAGACATGTAATAAAATTTAAACTCACTTGGGTAGATTTTTTTGTGTTTCAATGCCAAAAAAATCCACTGGATTGACCAATTTTCATCAGAATGGAGAAATCACTAAAGACTATAATTAATACACCTTTGAATAATGGATAAAACACATCCCCCACATCTGCCTAGACTTTTTCCCAACTTTGTTTGGGGTCGGCTTCCAGTCCTACCGGATGCAGCTGAAAATCAGTATTTAACATGGAGCTACTGCCTATCTGACCTCCACAACCCAGTTAGTACTGGTAATACCTTTTGTTCTAGGGCCACTGACTACCTGTAACGACTGCAAAGATCTGCAAATGAAAGCGGGACCAACGGCTTAACGTGCTTTCCGTGGCACGGAGGTAACTCGGTGTGGATGGTCATTAATCCACGGACCAAACTAGACAAGCACTGCATAACCTTGAAGATCGACCCGTGCGACTGTTGTTGTTGAGCTCCTCTTCTATAAAACACATTCACATCAATATCAAACAATAGTCAGACAGTTTGTAAAGAGTCTAGAAAATGTGCACATTCATCAGTAGCTCGCTAGAGGTCTTGAGTCTGTGATGCAGGTATACAGACACATAAGAAGGTGGAGAACTGAAAACACTGGAGAAGATGTCCATGGTCTGTTTGAGTACACCACAACACGACTCACATTGGATACAGCAACAACGAACAAATCTTTTTTACCAAGAGATTTAAATCAATGGTCTATTAGGTAGCTAGAACTCCAATCTAAAGAACGCATGATAAGCGAAATTGGATGAAATCGGATCCAATTTCGCTCAATTGACGAAATGGATAATAACGTGACTGTATCACGTTGCACGGTTTTCTGTGCCTATGGTGGCCAGAATATAAAATTTATTGTATCGGTAAACCCGTAATCGGTACTTGCTCCCCTCGCCCACTCCGATATCTTCTTCTCTAGTGCAGTTCTTCATGATATTTTCTTCTGATCTGCTGTTATTGGTGCTTTGGTGTAGGTAAATCGAGCTTAACAAAGGGAATGGATTATATCATTACGTCATAGACTGGCAACCTGTCACGGGTTATGTAGACCTTTGATCTTTAACCCACTGAGTTAGCTACTCTACTCATTTGTTCTTGCCGATGCAGTCAGAGATGACACCGCTTAGCATGGTAGCTCAATCTCGTAAGTGCAAGTGTGTAACTCCGAGAACTGAAACGTTGTTTACCAGAGACTCATGTTTACCACCACCTTTGAATCACCCGAAATGTTGACTATTTTATATACTTCGTCCTCAAACAGACCCACGGTAGCTTTAAATTCCAACTTGCTGAATTATGACTTTTCGAATTCGTAAATGTTTTGAAACAACTTGAGCAAATACAAATAACTTTATTGTTTCAGAAGAAAGAATTACATCAAAACAGGTCTGCAGTATGTGCAGAATTCATAAGTTTATAAAACGAACCTAATAAATCACCCGTAATACGGTTTGCATCTCCAGAATCGAATTCGTAAATGTTTTGAAAGAACTTGAGCAAATACAAATAACTTTATTGTTTCAGAAGAAAGAATTACATCAAAACAGGTCTGCAGTATGTGCAGAATTCATAAGTTTATAAAACGAACCTAATAAATCACCCGTGAATACGGTTTGCATCTCCGGAATCGGAATTTTCACAAGCCATTCAAAAATTGAGGTCCCGTTTCAAATGAACCAAGTTTCGAAATAAAGTTCTTGCAAGTTTCTTAGCGATCCAAGTATAATGTGCTACATTTATTAATTCCTCTAGTTTATACAGTCGCAATGTTTAATTCCTTTGTTCTACAGGGGAGTAGCTGATGACTAACGCTTAGCAAGTCAACATTAACTTAGTTATTAGTACTCTGGACTTCGCTGTTGCAATTATTTTTCATGGTGAAATTATGGGATGTAAGAAGCATATTTCTCAACTAAAACTAACTAATCCACTTTCCCCCTTTCGTCGAAGTATTACAATAGTTTGTATGGTTTATTCAGGTACACAGATTCATCCACTTGTTCTGATGACGCCATGACGTTGCAATTACACATCCGCCTGACAAGTTTGATGATGATGACATCATCGCCCAGCATTTGTTGATGGTAGTAGAGAATAACTGCACCAGCCATGTTCATGCGTCGATGATTTGTAATAAAAATTTCTCTTCTGGCTACCTATTTCCTTATTAGTTTACCTGCAAGAACATGCAGAATCTATACTTATTGCTTGGCAAAAATAAGACTCTTAAAATAGTATTCGAGGTCGCGAAAATCGATTTCGCTTTACCAGAAAGCATTGTCTTTGTGCCTTTTGTTCGACTCGTAGGAGAACTTGGTAAGAATGACAGTCAACGGAGGAGCATCTAAATGCCAGCAACTCTTAGATAATTATTTGAGTAACATCACTATCGTCCATGAATGTAAGCAATCAAGATGAACGTGACATATTCTATAAAGTCTCCCACTATCTGTGTCACGATTAGGCCCACATTAATGCGTTATCACATGATTGTTCTTATCGCCAAATTGATTTTATCGAATAGCCTACGAAAATGCCTACTTTCACACTTTTTCGTGCTGTCAATCTAAAACCTGGCGTAGCGCAGTTATTGCAATCGCAACGCTTGTGAAACAGACGGCCTTGTTACGTAATAATGTAATACTTACTCAGAGTAATGATAGGCAATAGTAATTATGTACTGCTTCATTGGTCCATGAAAACTATGGGAGTTTCAGGTAGTTCAGAATCCAAACAGTAAGTCAAACGGTCTTTGCTTAAGCTTGGTATCCCTATTCAATGTTCCGAGTTGTAGTTAACTGACAAATAAGGCACATCTCTGAAAAATGTAGTAGTACTATGTGAGAATATGAGGGATTATTTCATTCTAGACATTGCAATGTCTGGAAATAAATAATCCCACACAATCAAGTAAAGTTCAGCTAAACATAATAAAAAGGATGATATACTCACACCAGTAGCTATAAACAAGTCAAAGTGTTTACTTGAGTAAATGTCACTATTTAAGATATGGTTTTTATTATGTAGTTCAGTAATTGCTTAAAGTTAGACCCGTAAAAAGTTAGAATTCTTAGCTTTGCTTTCTTTGACGGTTCTTACTTCGTTTAAATACTAGTCTATTGCATTAAAAAAAATGCACAAGTAATTACTTAAGGTATTTACTTTAACTTTACTATAGATACAGAAAAAATACTTGAAAAGATACTGGTGTTAGTCCTTCAGTGGCTTAAGGTCGCAAAGAAATCATGAATAAGCGCTGCCAAGCGTGAAGACGTTATTTCTTTGCTCAGGTCAGGGCAAATTGCGTTTTTCTATTAGGAAATTCCCATGGACCCAAGGGGACGAACCATTATACCAACATCTTTCGGGAAATATACAAGTGAAGTTGTGCTTAAATTAATATTGTGATTGCAGAGAGGCGAGCGGAGCGGGTGGCGGGGCGGGCAGCGTTGGGCTGCTGGCCATGAACGCCACCCAGGTGCAGTGCGAGCCCCACGACTCGGTCGTACTCATTAAATGTAAGTAACACCCACTCATAGTAACCGTTACGTTTGGAGTACTCAGACATTATCTTTGATTGAATCAACGACGGGTAATTCGTAAACAGACGGGTTGCATCACAATCAGTTAGGCTGCAAACGTGTGGTCAAGCAAATTCACAGTTCTGCACAACAAACCCTTTAGCCAATGTTTATGGTCGTTGTGCTGGGTACTTGTAACGGCGTAGACTGTTATTCGCAGTTGGCTGGGATGGAAGTGGAAGCAACCCGCCTATAAACACGATACACCAAACATACAAAGCGCTGATCAAAGAATCTATGATTATAAATCGAATGGTAGCCAAGATGTTTTTTCTTCGCAACATCACTACCAGCACATTGAATAATTGACTTTTAATTAAGTTTTTACATACTTATATGTTACCATTGTATTCAATTTCCTAGGGGAACAAAAACTACGACATGGCTGCACTCTATTCTGTCTAGTGAGTATCAAAGTATGACTAGATAAATGTTGCAGCGCAGCCTAATGAGAATTTTGTAAGCACCTGAATTTGTTTTCATAGATTAGATTATGTTTGATTATACTAGCAGAAATCCCCGACACTTTATCAGTTGTGTTTATTTTAGAGCAACTAAACAAGCGGTTAGCTGAGTCACTCCTATAGATCTGATGTTCGGCCGTCGAACTGCATCTCATAAGACTTCAATGGCAGTTTACTTCATAGGGCCAAAATCCATATAAAATCCTGCTCCTTAACGTCTAGACGCCTTAGTAATTATGCCGAATTACGCTAGATGCCAGAGCACGCTTTTATAGAAATAAAGCTCAATAATGTTGATTTAAATTCGTTCATCGTCGTCAGCCAACCTTATACATTGATTAATCAGTCTAGTGCACGGCTCGCCAATCGCCATAGATTCATTGGCCTCATTGCAATATGCTTTTGTATATTTTTGGCCTGGTCTCCACTGCGTACTGCGTCAGTTCGATGTGTTGTTTGCTGGCACGACTATTTGATTGCATACGTCTTGATTCTGATGTGCATTGGTATTAATTCATGTGTCATGTAGCAACGGCCTAGCAATTTGTTATACACGATCGGTTCTGCAATATTTATACGCGGTTATTATGTGTTATTACACATCTCGAATATCTTCTCAGCGTGTGGTATGCATTTTTATGATCCGTGTGGCTGTAAATGCAATAGCAAGACGCTCGTCAATCGCTTGTCATTATCTGACTGAAACTAGCCTTGAACTGAGATAAAATGACGTAATGCCTGTGTAAAATAGGCTGTGATGAGGCTATGACACGTCCATCAAGATCTACAAACACTCAATGTAAGTAAACATGAACTTCAAGCGGTCGCACAACATTTACACTCATCTTGTATTGAAAACATAATAAATTGAACTTTCTGCACCGAAACCTCCTTCAAATGAGGCACGTTACTCAAGATTAATTTTCAAATTATTTAGATTAGCACAATGAATTATGGTCTCGGTAAAATCGATTTAGTAGATGCGTTTGCCTTAATGAATGAAACATGTGATAATGTTTCCTCGTTTGCGGTTACTCTATTCCTAGGTTTTGCGGTTATCGCGAGCAATTTACCATTCATCATAGCAGACCATAAACAGCTAACCATGAGTCTACGTATCGTATAAGAAGAGCATTGCAAAAATAAATATTTTCGGACGACCATTTGTAAGACTGACAGGATGACGGGCGTTAACGACTATTGTTACGATAAATATTCAGATTCCATGAAAAGGGACTGGTTGCGACAATGTCAGCGATCTTTTTACATTGTCGCAAGGATTAATATTCCCTTCTGAACTCGCCATTTCTACAAATAGTAACAATTGTGTTTATTTCCGTCACTGAAAGTTCCCCCGTTGCGCCGACGCCGATGCGCTCAATTGATGCGGGAGACTCACATTTATTTACAATTAGCTTTGTTTGCGTGCCTGATAATAATAATTGCTGGACATAAGCCAATGTTAGTATTAATTTTTCAACATGGCTGCTGAGTGGTAGGCTCGGCAATTGCCACAAGCACCAATTATGTTAATCCGGGTTAGTTTTGAAGGGACTGTGCAGTACAGTGCACGTTGCGAACGATGCATTTATTAATCTGTAGAAGCTATGTGAGAAAGTTTAATTGTTTTTGTGTGTGTGCCGGTGTTGTGCGACAATGCAGTTTACTTTGGTAATCGTCGTAAACAAAGTGAAGCTATGTCCGCTGATAGAGGAGCCGCTGAAACCTATAGGTAAACAGAATATGACGCACATTATGTAATGTTTTGTCTGGACTATTCCATGCTAACAGATTTCCTTCAAGTATTACAGCGCATTTTAATTCTCCCATGCTTACTAATTTCGTTATTAAATAATAATTATTTAAAAATAGACCTTATGTCATAATTATTATCACATTACACTTAGTATAGCTACTTAGTGCTTAGTGACGCTCGAGGTATTTGATCAACAATAAACAACTTGTTCATCGAAAGCCATAATGACGTGGTGGCTGCAAGAGTGGCCGTCGATACACTTTATTCTGTGGGTCAATTGGTTCATTCTTATAAGGTCAGCAAAGTGGATGCGGAAAGCGAAGAATTGGGTGTTGGGGCGCACAATGAGAGGCTTATATCCAACAGTGGATTGCCAGTGGCTAGTTGATGAGTGAGGGTAAGGGTTAAGTATACGTATGGATTCGTATGCAAAGAAATCGTCAAAAACGTATTCACTTGAAATAAATTAAATATTAACTTCGATCAGTGAAAATCTCTGCAACCCACATTAATTTGTACTTATAAACGGCTAAAAATAACAAACATCAACGACATGCGCTATTACCCAGCTTTTAGCTAAACCAGCGAAATGTTTTGGCAAGCATAGTTAACCTAGAATGGTATTATGAATCATAACCAGCTCAATCTATTTCATATATTATGAATGTACGACGATAGAACCGTTAGCTTGGTAGGTGTCACCGGCTGCCGGGTGCCCCATACGTCGCCCATGTGTGGCAACTCCGAACAATATTGTAAGTGACATTCTTAACCATCTGAATAAACGTAATTGAACAATTTCTATCAACCCATTGCCCTTAGCTACTTGTAGCGGTAGCTGGACAAATTTGAGACACAATTGGTCGCAGCTAATCATTGTAATGTGTTTAAATTCAGTGCTTATTAGGGCATGTTTATGTTATTCACGTTATATTTCCGCCTAAACATGGAAACGACCTAACCAGTAAACCACATTTGATTGACACTACCTTAATTGCTCATTCGAATTGATATTGTTCCGTGTAATTTCCTGACTAAGATCCCTATGACTCCTTAATTGACGTCAAACGAACAATGCGCGAAATAATGAACGCTGAAGATGTGCAGTAGAATGAGCCCACATACACACACTATTCCCGCAGCGCACACCATGCGTCAGAAATTATGTCAAGCACATAATGGTCGGCTTGAACGATCGGCTGCAACGCCCTATTTGCTGCATTCTTATCTGAAACTTGTAATATGGCCGTATGAATCATAATATCTAGGCGGCCTAACAATGAGGCTGACTGACGGGCGCGGCGCGGCTCCTCAGATCTCGCCATTCTCGACCCACTGCGATACTCAGATTATACTGACCGAAACATAAATCGAATCTTGTTATAGACCTGCTATTTCGCTATTTACATTTACCTGCATCAGATTATCCCATCTAATGAGGTTATCGACTTCCACCCAGTCACTATTGTTCCGATTTCTGTTAAGCTGTGCTTTATTAGTAACTTGCCTAAAATGTCTTGTCTATTGGCGAAGTATAGAAGTATCAGCGTTCCGCCTGAATGATGCAGATTCTCGACCACCTGCATGAATTCGCATTTCACGGAAACGAAAGAGTCAACAACTGTAATCTCGACCTGGATTGAAAGTCGGTCATTTGAAGCTTATAATACAGATTATTTGCCCACAAAATACGGACAAGATAACTTTAGCATTTTTGAGACTGGGGAACTTAGAAAAGGTTATGTTCAAAAGTGGTTGGACTTGGACACACAACTGACTAATCGCGTTTGCGCCCACACATGTAGACACAATTCTTTTAGTTTTACGGTGTTGTTTAATATCTATCAGAATACACTTGCCTTTGATACCCAAACATCCATCCATTAAAGAAGATGGGCTAAAATTAATTAACAAACAATAATCAATACTATCATTCTTCCTCTCTTATAGAATGTGAGATATTCATTGTTCCATGTTCTAAGTGAGATTTTAAACCCGTCTGTTGGTCCTTTTAACTCAAACTTTGGTCTATAAAATGCTATCTATGCTTGTCAGTCTGATTTATCTTTCACCCCGCCATTATAATATCTAACTGATGAGAGGTCAACAATGTTCAGGATGTAGACGTCTTAATTTCGTCCATGTTGATAAGAAAATAATGGAAGCAGGGCTATCACTCTCTACGATAACAAAATGTGAACAATATAATAGTACACCTTTTTTTGAGATACCTTTGTCACCTTTGTCATTTGGTACCTTTGTCTTTGACTTTGTGTTGTTGTTTTGCCATCTTATTCCAATCTCAATTAATTTGATCGGACGTCTACATGCATCTCAACAATTCAACTTCATATCAGTGGTGGCTCCAGTTGTATTATTTTTCATGCAATTGTTAATTCTTGTAACTAACATTTTTATGTCGTTTCATAAATATTTAACGATATTATCCAAAATCTAGAGTAGAGCTAATAATTCTTTTAACACGCGTGTTTAATTAACACTTTCAGAATCATTCATAAAAGACAGTTGTGAGCTGCTAAATGAGTGCATACCTCGTACTGTCAACATTTATTTAATAAATATAGCTCATTTAAAATAGGCTTTATTAAGAACAATGAGAATAATACAAAAGCATCAACAAACTGTGCAAATATATAATTTAACAGCCATTAACGGCCGTTAACGGGTCGTCAACCCTGGTCAGTGGTCCTCCCAGCGGCCCGCGGCTGTTAACAAATAACTTACTATCATTCGTTAGTGTAACACCATCAGCTCATTGAGAAGTCTCGGTTAGTATGTGATCAAACATCGCGATGTCGACACGTGGCCGACGTTAATTGTGTTTATTGTGATAAAATTAGCCAATTTCATTGTAATTCCTATAGTAATATGTACATAATTACCTTATACATGTACGCATTGTGCAGTGCTAACTACCGTGTTATTAATCAAGAACCTTGATCATGCAATAGAGGGCGCAGTTACGTAACGTGGTGTGATGGATATGTACCGGTATGGTGACACGAAGAATGCAAGAAAGTGTGATAAAATAACTAAAATTAAACACAAGTTGATAAGGAAACACAGGCTAAGTAGGTAGTTATACTAATTTTTAGTATTCTGTACATCATGGTCACGTTTAAGATGAATTGAATTCATATGCAGATGTTTTAACGTCTTTTTAGTCTCGTGCTCAGCTACTTGGGCGTATTTACAAAACGTGGTCGCCTCAACCGCCTACATTCGCCTTCAAGGCCTATAGTCCAATTAATCAGCGTTTCGACTTATGGAGCCGAATGAACCGATATAACTCCGAAAGGATGTTTGCATCGAACATTCCCAGTGTATTTCTCCATAAGCCATGTTGCTTTTCACGCTAAATTAAACTTGGATAATTGATGTTACGTCTGTAATATTCATATGTACTGCAAAAAAGAATCTCGCATTCGCTTTGCGTTTGTATGTCTATTTATTATTCTCTGTCTATGTATTTCCAATCCTATACACCGCACTTAATAATTATCTATGGAAATGAGCCCCCGTATGAAACTACCGATTTTTTTGCTCTTATCATTCAATTACGAGACTTAATTCAAGGTTAACTCAATATTTATCCGTACAAGTTAAAACAGAATACGTTAGTTACTGTGTGTCTCCATCTGTAATGCCTTAAATAGTTAACTTTATCAGCAGTATAGTTTATGATGTGTGACCAACGAGTAGCTACATAATAAATAATAATCAGTTGAAAATTTCTTGGAATCTTAATCGTGTTTTGACTGGCTTTTGACCGATATTGTTTGAGTTATGTATTGATTTTAAGCACTGTTGAAATTAAGCATTGTGGAAATATTACATCCGACAGCGGCATAATATTTTGTTTAGCTTATAATGCTTAGATACTAAGGTATGCTTCTAGCATCCTGAAAACAAATTTGATTCGGTTTTCAGTAAACATTGTTTACAGAAATGCAATTCTTAGCATTTTTGCAATGTCTACCTATTAAACCAATGCCAACATATACTCCCCCAAGGCTTGACCCTCCTTATAAAGTTAATAGTATGCACTTTCAATATGTTCATGTAGAAAAACGCTATAGCCGCTTAACGTTTAGTTCCGTACACATCAAAAACCCCATATTTAATATTCATGTTGTTTTTGTTTACCCTCAGATGAGCACCGGTCAGTTGGCGGCAGTTGGGAGGAGCCTGTGAGTGCCGTGCGGAACACACCGCTGCGGCGCTCACAGAGACTCAACTCGACCCTGGACTCCAGGTAACGAACCATTGTTTTTTTTTATGTAAGGTATCCGGTTTCTGTTGAGCCAGTGATTCGGTGTCCCGGACGTATACTGTTCTTATAACTACGTCTGGTGTGTGCGTGAGGGTGATCCTTTAGGTCACGTTCTAATTCGCGGACGATTATGCTCGTGCGCAAGTGCGATAGTAAACTAATTTTCTTAATTGTTGCTAATTGAAACTTATTTGATTACTTCGTATAAGTTTGATTGGCGAATTAATGTTATTCTACCTTGTTATTTAACGTAGTGACTGATTAGTCATATCTACTCGGAAGCGCTTCGAAGTCAGTCGTTTGAGATAGTCTATACTAATACTATAAAGAGGGAAAATTTGTTTGTGTGTAGGGGGTAATCTTCTGAAATACTGATCGGATTCTAAAAAAAAATCACTTGGAGAAAGCTACATTATTCGTGGGTGCTACTGGCTATAAATTATATTTGTATCATGCTTATTAGCCGAGCTATCACAATTATTGCGGACGAAGTGCTTGTACTTAATAAATCTTGTCGTTTATTCTTAATAATAAATTAATTGGAATTGTACTTAATTGCTGTTTTAACTAGTGTCGTTTAAAAGTTATATTTAATAGCTTATAACAGTTAAAAAGATACAGCTGCAATAAAAATTATCTTTAGCAATAATTATATTATTACTATTCTGAAGCATTAAATCGATTAGTAACTACTCCAAGTAATGTAAAGTTTAGTACCATGTACAATCAAACGCAGAAAGCCGTTTAGTGGTGTCAAAACTAAGTGTGATTGATTGTACTTCCAGAATTAGAACCAATTCTCTCCTATTAGGAGGGTGTCCGAATCTATATTGGAACACATTTGACTGTTTTACTGTCAATAAAATTACTGAAGCCATGTTGACGCGTACATTTTAAAATAAAAACAAAAATGATGACGGTATTAAACCAACTATAAACATCAGCATAGTTGAAACACTGACAGCTCTTGAACGCGGGTTTATATGTGCTGATCAAGTTCTATTACATTGGTAAAATTCGCCCTTATTTTGCTATCATGTTATAGCAGAGATTCAGAGATGAATAAAAAACAAACCAACATAATTATTGGCATTGCAGTTTAAAGGATCTGCGTACTACAGCTTAGTCATCAGTCGACTAATTACTTCATCCAGTACCAGGGTCTCATAAAACGCAGTAGGAGTACATTATTGTTTGTGATGAGGCTGATGAGAGTCATAACGTTGCGCATGTACGGTGTTGACAGTTGGCGCATGTAACTTCCCGTCGTTGCGCAGACCGCGGTGTGGTCCAGTCTCGCTCGACAATTAGCGAGCGGCGCGCGTCCAATTAACACGAATTTCCTGTGTTCAAACTCCAGAGGCCAACAGAGGGCACTGCCTCCCGACAAAATGATCATTCACGCTTTAACGGATACCGTCTATTGTCATTCGGTTCAAGATCCAATCGCTTTTAATGTTCCGTTCACAGTGAACTTTGAAACGTTTAAGTTTATCTTTATAATCCAGTCTGTGACTAATCCCCTAATATTGTACCACCAGATGTTAATTTAGTTAGGAACATACTCTCAAGCAATTGACTTTTTTCATGCCGTTCTGGGAATAAACTAAAACATTCCTTGCAAGATGTTAGACTTTACTGTGGGAAATAGGTTACTGTGGCACTCCTAGGCCTAGCTAACCGACGGGCCTACTTATAAGTAGACCAAAATACGAACGCGAAATATCTTTAACGACTACGGCCGCTACCATTATTTAGACTAATAATTTATCCTTCAGATCGATAGATAGCAGCATCGTTTCAAGATTCAGTATAGTTCGCTAAAGTTGATGTTTATTTGACCACATCTCTGCTATTCCAGATACAATATCCAAAAATACTTTTTCCCCTGAAAAACTTTTAAACTTAATGGTTTTACGTTGACATGCAAAATTCCATCAAGCACTGATGTGTCTTTGTCTTTATTATGCCCAAAATAGCAGCAAAACGTGCCAAAACTTCACTTCACTTCAAGCAATCCTTACGAGTAAACGACCTTTGCGCAAGATTATAAAATTAAATGTTCCAAACTTCCAACACCCTAAGCCATTTCCTATATTCATATTCAATTGCTTTTGGCCACATTTCTATATTTAACGGATAAACAGATAACTTGTGACATTATATATTTATAAGCAGATAATATGTTTAAAAATAATGTCAAGGACGTACAGCACAGCCGTTGATTTGCATTCGTGTTGATGATAGTACCAGCTTATAAGTCACTATCTATTTTGTACTGACTGAGTCATCCTGACCCGCATAGTGTTGATTATTTAAACAATAATTAGTTTATTCGCTCCATTTAAAGTACCTCTGCAGTAGAAACGACAGATAGTATTTTCCCGTGGTTATAGAATAGAATTATTGTACACCAAAATTCAAACACAACTGTTTTGTGTTTACTGTTTGTGTAGTTATTTTGGGTGCACGGTTGAAAACCACAACATATCTACATAATTTAGTTTTATTCCTTATGCAATCTATTAATTCCCTACAGTAGGTGGATTTCAGGCCGAAGTCGAAGCCGATTAATCGGTTATCGCCAAAACCCTAACAAATTCAGTCAAAAATTGACTTAAAGTAAATAAAACAAGTTTTTTTTAATGTGACCCCTGGAGCCACACACGTCGCCTCTTCCATCGCGTCCCCATGCATTCGTAACTGTTCCTTCAATTACGACTTCTAGAAAATTCCTTCAGGCCATTTTTTCCCGAAGCCGAAAGCTTTGCCGAACGGAAGCTTCGGTCGGACACTAAAATCTATTCAGTTACTTAAGAGGAAATCTTTATCATAAGAATACAAGAGCAAACTATTTACTATGTGCAAATGTTATGTTATCTCTTTTATCTTAGGAGCTGCTGAATCTTTCTTTCAATACTAGTTTTATGGTTTACATTGTCTAGTTAGAGATTGTTTCAGTATGATGGTTTTCGTATTTACCCTGTTGATAAAAAACATCAGGATTTCTCTAAAGCAACCCGGAATCAGAATTCGAGCCCAGTTGATGACAATGGGCTCGCACCCTACTTAATACATGGGACTTAAACAAAACTGGCGAAATGTGCGTGTACTTTAGGTACACTTCTGCCTTACCCTTCAGGAATTATAGACGTGATAATATGTTATGATAAACCAAATCTTATTTTCTTTATACATATTAATAACCTGCGAGTAAAATACATACGAGAATAATGCGGAAATGGTGTTGATTAAGCTACTACCAAACCAGTAGCATAGAAACACCATATCAATCTCGCAATAATAGATATTGATTGAACAAAATAATAGCTATTACGAACAGATAGCGATCAAAGTGAGCAATAAAGTAAACTTTCAACAACTAACTAACCAATCTGTAACGCAATTCATTAACATTGATTGCTTTGTCATTGACTAGAGTTTTTATTTTCTCTAATTGAGGTCAAATGCCTGTTAGCTTTACAACTCGTGATGTGATGAAGGAAATTACTTTTTAGGTCTAGTGTTTTATGATGTAGAAAGGTCATATTTGATCCAATTTCAGACTGTGCAAGCATATATGTTTTAGAAGCATAATCAAATTATAACATTGCTACTGCTGGAAGACAGGCCTGCTTCCTCTGTATGTCATAATACACCACGGACCCAATGTAGTCGCATGTCTTCGAATTGTTGGTTATAGACATGAAGCCCACATGTCTACCCACGATGTTTCCCTGTTCCCACGATGGGTCTCTGAGTACAGATTACTAGTAGATTTCCCTAGACACACAAAATTACAATGGTTTAAAAAATATGTCAAAAGAGATCTCCAGTGAGTTGGGAATTTGTGCTACAAAAATTTTTGCAAAAAAAAACCGTCTTCCAAAAAAAAGTGGAAAATAACTTTACTTTCGGAAGTCGGTGGCAAAAAAGTCAATGAAACAAACAATAATCACCGACTTCCGAAAGTAAAGTTATTTTCCACTTTTTTAGTGTTTTTTTTGGAAGACGGTTTTTATTTTACCCTTTTTAGTTATCGTATCACACACAAATCCTTGTCATCAAGTATCAATTTCGCAATTTCTTTTACTTGGATGACATTTTTTCCAGCTATTTTGATTTCAAAACCAAACTGCTGAACCGATTTTGATGAAATTTCTATGGGACCAATCGGGAAGTAGATCAATTCAGATAAAAGAAGAATTTTTCAAGTCGGTTCATAAATGACGGAGATATGAGGTAACAAACACAAAAAAAAAAAAACATACAACCGAATTGAGAACCTCCTCCTTTTTTTGAAGTCGGTTAAAAAGTACATAGCTACAGCAATAAGATATAGCGTTTTACTAGAAAAGTGATGTTTAATACACTCCGCCAAAATAGTGTTATCAGCTTTATCAACATCAGTACATTCAGTACTGCCCAAGTGTGTACTATTGTAGGACTTACTACTGCTCATTCATAGGCTGATATTATGAATGGATGATTGCAATTAGTTACTCAAACAATTACTTGCTTATCATGGAATGTAAGGTAAACATAATGATAGTAACAATACAGCAAATGCATTACAATTTAATTGAAGGATAAGAGGAGAGGGTCTACTTAACCTAGTCCTAAAGTTAAGAGAACCTGATACTGGCATAACTATGCTGATATCTTCGCACGCCATTCATCTGGATTCTCGGCAACTCTCATCTAACTGCTAGAAGCCAGCTTGCGAAACTCGTCGCTCCACCTAGCCCATGGGCTTCGTATCTCACTTTTGCCGATTCACGGTCTCCACTCAAAATCACTTCTACCCCTACGGTTATTGGTTCTACGGCTAATGTGACCGCATGCTGCTCATATTTTACTTACCTTTGCCTCGTCAACAATTTTCTTCTATATCCCTCTTTCTTTATCGGACATCATTCATTCTAGAATTGAATTTTCCAACTGTTGCTTTCGGCCTGGTTTTCAAGTAATCCTTCCTGCATTTTTGGGATTGTTTTCAACATCCATTGCCTTTTTAAAGATATTCATTTGTGATGTGATTCTGGCAATAACACGAAGTAAAGTTTAAAATTCAGTCTAATTTCCGCAATAATTATGCTTTCTTGCTCTCAGCTCATTGCTAATGGCTGCTTTCCGATCCATATCATATATTTATGATATGGATCGGATATATATATTTATATATTTATCCGATCCATATCATAAATGATATGGATTATGGAATGGATGGAATGGATTTATATATTTATGATAGTGTCAGTTTGCGTGTGGGCCGCTTCAGAACACAGCATTAACTCGTTTCCCTCACTTAAATTACAACCTGGGATGGTAAACACCTGATGCATTATAATTTATGTTTTACAAGTTTTTTTTATTCAAAATGTATGAGTACGCAATTACGTATGTATATTTTTATGCAGCTGCGCTTGTTAATTCTCCAGAGGAAATCTTAATTAATTGATGAAAATCCTAATGTAGCATCTGTTATTACAGATGCTACATTAGGATTTGATGGGAGGAACTTGATGTTAATACAGTTTGTATCTTAGCTTTTTATCATTCTGCTAAGTTGTATGTTTATCACCTAAATAGACATACAAATTAAGCAGAATGAAAAAAACATTGACGATATAACTTTATCATCTACTGCAGAGGTTCTTAAACTTATTTCGTCTACCGCCCACTTTGAAAATCCATTATTACTCGTATTCAGCGCCCCCCAAATTTTTTATTTAGTTCGCCAAATCAAAAGGGTACAATTTGTCATTTTTTATTGAATTTGATTTCCTCTTTAGTTGTCAGTTCTGTAAGCTCTTCTTCCAGCTGGGATGATATTGCTGCGTTGACATTTGAAAAGTTGACATTTTTCAATGTCAAAATGTCTTGGAATCGTTCTATGAAATCACTGTGGAAGTTTTCCTGATGTTGACAGTAGGCAAACAAGTCGTCGTTATTGCAGTGTGTGGTTTATTAAACTGATAAATTGGGAAAATTGTGGAACTCACGTCTGCCGATATGCTTCTTGTGTAAGAGCAGTTTGCCAACGAAAGCAGCAGCGACATTTTTTGTCTTAATTAAATTCAAGTCATACCTTGAAGTTGTAGATTTATATTATATCTTTAAACAGTTTATACAGGTCTGTCAAGTACGCGATATCATTCTTTGATGTGATCAGGTTGCCGTGCAATTCTGTGTCTTTGTTTCCCAAGAAGTCTATCACAGAGTCAAACCATAAACCGCTACTTTGCCGACTGATATAGGATTGCACAAATCGCGTTATTTAACAAAAACTTGATTACTCACGGGCTATTCTACGAAAACTATGTTAAATATTTTTAGTTTTTATGCAATCAAACAGGGCGCAAATATGAACTTAATAATCGATGTTGTATAGTAAGTGGGTTTTAATTTTAGTGAATTTTAAAATATTAAGTAGATGAAATTAAAAATCCGCAATCGTCCCCGTAAACCACTTCAACACCCCCATTTTTTTCTGGGCCCCTTACCACCCCCCCCCCCCCCGTGGGCCTTCAGCGCCCACAAGGGGGCATTATCGCCCACTTTGAGAAAGACTGATCTACTGTTGTTAATGCAGTAGATCAGTCTTTCTCAAAGTGGGCGATAATGCCCAAGTAAAGTTCCATCAAATTGCATGTTCAAATCTTCATTATTAATTAGGGAAACATATAAAATAAATAAAATAAAAATAAAGATTGTCTTGTTTAAAGTAAACCTACTGCTGACTGTTATGTTGTATACTAGTCGCAACAGGTGGCATTGTTCATACATTTTATATCCACGGTTAATATTTATTTACATTTTCGTTTGCGGTTTCCACATGCCAACGATGTTTTCCTCCATTGTCTGAAGACATTAATAAACATGATTGAAAATGCTCATTTTAAATAAATACATTACGTGTGATTGGACTTTGCGGTTTATCGATGCATAAACTATAAAAATATTATTGTTTATAATTATGAAACGGGTAATTGCAACGGATAAGCTAACTGGATGCAGACAGTGCGTCGTTTGTCTTCCATTTATTGCAACTTGTACAATCATCTATAAAGTATAGACTTTATTTTCCTGTTAACTATTTGGAATTATACAATTGTTTAACAAAAACTGACGTGTAAAATGCATTCACGATGTGGTTTCCTAACATGTAAACAAATGTGTTTTTGGAAAAATGATTCTAAAGCCTATGCTTAGTTTAATTTTCACGGCAACTTCAAAGATTTTTGTGACATATTCAACAGTTTATATTCGTTTGGAAACAAGGATTTTTTGATACTTTACATCTATTGTCCGACCTTTTGTTCTAAACACGTAGGATTCTAATGAGCAATAATTACAATATTAGCTAAGACCTGTCATGATTTTACAGTGTTTGTTTATGTTTTGTTATGAGATTGGTAGCAGTAAAGCTGATTATCTATCTCTGTGATGATGTTTAGACTTAGGACTTTGACCTTGTAGACCTTAAGCATAATAATAATTGCGTTATGTAACAACTAGGAAATATGCTTGTCCTCACTGATGACATTACATCATGTTATAAGCGTTAAATAAGTGAGCATGCTTGCGCTTACTCATTAATTAAACAGTCTGAGAGGAAATCCCATCACAACTTATTTATGTTATGGTATACAAACAATGAAGAGTATTCCATCCATCCGTTAACAGCATTATTCACCAGTCATCTTCCTAGCCTTTTCCCAACTAGGTTGGGGTCGGATTCCAGTCTAACCGGATGCAGCTGAATACCAGTATTTTACATGGAGCGACTGCCTATCTGACCTCCGCAACCCAGTTAGTACTGGGTAATACGATACCCCTTGGTAAGACTGGTTGTCAGACTTTCGGGCCACTGACTACTTGTAACGACCATCAAAGATCTTAAATTGACAACCGGGACCAACGGCTTAACGTGCTTTCCGAGGCATGGAGGAAACTCGGTATGTATGGGTGGTCACCCATCCACGGACCAACCCAGGCAAGCGTGGCTTAACCTGACGGTCGACCCGAGCGGCTGTTATTATTTTGCCACGAGCTCCTCGGGCAGCATTATTAACCAGTGTGGATATGAAATTCATGGCAAATCCGCACCAAATCTAGTTTTAATTTAAATTTTCCTGTTTTGTCCCTCTACATTTCTAATCCAACTTTCCTCTCGCAGGTCTGCTGGAAGACATTTCTCATGAAATAAACAGTACATTAGTACTCTTTATCATAATCATATCTTCATCTTAATGTCATGTCTGTTAAGTTTTTTTGTGTGTCCATACATAAATAAATCTTCATTTGTCGTATCAACTAACTAAATACTATTGGAATTTATTCTTCATAGATCGATTAAAAAGCTAGTTGAGTAGACGATTTTTATATTGCAGTCGTAAAAACACCAAGTATCTTATTCAGAAAGTTTTCATAAGAAAAACTTTACATAATTATACAACGACTAAATTTTATACACGCCTTAAACAGTACAAACCCAATCGTCTTAATCAAATGAGAATCGTAAACTCGTTAGCAGACTGCACCAAGCTTCGATTAACGCAGACTTAACCCTGGGATCAAGCGATGATTGTCGTTTCGAACACAATTAGCAGAAAAAAGATGGCATGACAGTTTGTTTAATATTTATTCGCCTACGAAATCTAGCAGGCACCCGTGAAAATCTAACTTTGTTGCCTACCTACATGTCAGATTTCGCATTCACACCTTTAGGTGGCGAATTAGAAGGACGAATGATATTGCTACATTTTTATTTATTTACTTGTGTGGTCAAACTGGTCAAGGTATATCAGCAGAAATATGAATCCGGTTTAAACCGATGTCCAAAAAGAGGAGGATGAGAAATGTGGTTGTTACCTGTCAATTAATGTATTTTCATCGAAATTCTTGCGTCTTTTCTTCCATTCTCCAAAAACGACATAAAATAAAATGAAATCCACACGTAACGCAACAAGAGCTTGTGCGTTGCAGCGACTAATAATTATTTTCTAGAAACATACCACAGATTGTCTAGTGCAATTATTATTATTTACTACGCTGAGAGAAACAATAAACGACCTTGGAATGAAAAATGTTTTGCTCCACTTTACAACAATAACGGAGAAAGAAAACTAATAACAACAAAACTAGTAGCGTTCCCTCCAGCCAAGACAACGCCTCCAACATAAAATTGCATTACAGATTGCTTTGAGTAAGCCAACCGCAAAGACAATATTTAGTCTTTCAACACATCACCATATAAGTTCTAATATATTCGCGACTTCGACTCATACATAAAATATTCAATAAATAATTTATAACCGTTGCTACATTGTTGGTCTAACCTTCACCTTATTCTTTGTTTAGTATTTAGTCTAACTAATTGCTCTATTGTTAATATAATTGTCGTCTGTCGATTGTCTCATCTGCTGTCATCTTAATTTTAATTTTATTGCCTGTAGAAACATTATGATTGATGATTGGATAACGTTGAATAAGCGGAAATTCATTAAAGAATATCGCTCTAGCGGTCGCTTACTAAGTAATTGCAATTTATTTTATAGTCTATTTATTACTACGTGTAATTTGGCAAGGTAAATAAAAATATCTTACATAACTAAAGTTTAACGATTGTACTACAGAAAGTAATAGACTTGTACAGAAAGTGGGATCAGCTTTAGTTTCTATTACAAGTTTCACCAGTAATTATTGTTTTCTATCATTAAATGTACGTCTGCCGTGTTAGCTAATTGTCCATATCCTTCAAATTACATCACAGACTAGGTAAAACCCACTCGTTAAGGTTCTATACAAATTAAAACATCGCTACAAAGATATTTATAACTTACCAAATAAAGCTTATCAAAAATAAGCACTCGTAAGCTACGTTAGTATTTTGACAAACTGTACCGTGAATGATGGCTTCCTCTTCCTGTCAGTTACCTCACTACCTGCATGCTTTTGTGATTAGTATTTATCACCGTCACGTTTCCTACTTAACTGTCAACAGCACCTAACGCCATCTGTTCAAACATGACAATTTGTCAGAACTCATGACTTGGTCACGTTTTTACCAGCCATAATGCGAATATCTACAACCATCGACGCACTAACACCTGCAGTAATTTCCTGCCTTTCACACATATTGGATAGTCAATAGAACCCTGTAGTTAGTTACATTCTGTGAAGTTTCTTCTAAGAAAGCTTATCTTAAAATTGACCTAAGCCTGAAAAATTAACTAATAATGTTCTTTGTTTTTTGATTCAGGAGCACCGGTCAGTTACGCAACACGCTGAGCCGGGCTCGTGAGCTGTGCGAGCGATGGCGAAGCGGCGGCGGAGCGACTCCTGCGCCGCCGGCACCCCCTCCCGACGACGAGGGAGGGGGGAGACTGGCCCGGTGGTTCAGCGTGAGACGCGGCTCTTCGCACCAGTACGACATGCATGGACACGAGACCGACAAGATGCCCAAGTTGCCCGAGGTTTGACGAATTTCCTACTCATCATTTGCCTAGCCTTAACCGAACTATGTTGTGGTCGGCTTCCAGTCTAAAAGCAGCTTCTGGAAAGACCGGTTATCAGATTTTCGGGCTTAAGACTCGACGTTCCTGCTAAATCTGAATACAGGTTGTGAAGTCTTTTACACCATTCACCTCTCCATCGATAAGGGACTGCCTTTTTCTCGGCTACGTTCAAATAATGAGAAGTAAGAAGTGATGAAGTGAAGAAGCCTGAAAGTGATGAAGTTTTTGGCGCCTGTAATTCCCGGGCATGCAAAGTTGCGCTAATACTCATTACGTCCTATACAACACTAAGAGGAAAATAAAAAATTAAAAAAAAATATTGAGCCTTGAGTTAAATTCTAGAAAAAAGGACTACTAATAAGAAGAAAAAATAATGTTTTGCTTTTATTAGAATTTAATGTGATTAGCATCAAAATATTTCAAATAATATATGTATTTTACCTGCTTTGTTATTCTGATTTCACCACGGGAAAATGCATTGGCACTTGGAACGGTCTCGCTCGCTGGATCGATTCCAGGACCTCTAAAGCATTATCGGCCGAACGCCGCTTTCTATCAATAGACAAATGAGACCGTTTGTAATACTCGGTGGAGCTATACTGTACAGTTCTCATAATAAATGTATTTACTATTCAGTATTCAGATTGTATGAATGACCGGTCTTCATTCAATAATGGTGATGGCATATACAAGGAATGCATTTTTTAAGTACACGTATCAATAAACACAACCCGGCCCAGCGAGTTTATGTTACGTGGTAGTGACATTACTGGAATTACACAGCTCTTCAATTGTCCTTTTACATGACTGGGTATTATAATATGTAACATTTATCAAGTGTAACATAGGATGATTCACAATTATGTATATTAGAGATGAATCATGATCGGGTCATTGAGTAGTCAGTCAACAACAAACCGCAGTAACGAGTGTATCGTAGTGCGCGTCGCCTCGCGCCTCTCGGAGGTCTAGTCGCTAAACAAATAATCTATTTTAACATGTGATATAATGATGTCACAGTGGATACCAGTCAGCTACCATATTGGATTCATGTACACGATAGTAATTTTCTTATTTCAGTTTATTTTTAGTGAGACGACGTGAATAACGTGTGATTCGTAAATGTCAAAAGTTAATTCAATGCCAGTACGCTTCTAGACGATCGTAACAATGTTTTGTCCGTCGTGTATGAAACTTCTCCATGACAAGGCTCAGTATTCGTTGACAAGTTTTAACGTAAGTCACGTGGTCGGGTTGGTGTTACTTTTGACGTTTACGTTTTATAAGTAAGACAGTGGTTCTGATGACGCGATTTGTGACGTGATTAGACGGGAAGGCGACTGTTTTCGGTGTGTGAGAAATTGTACGGCGCGGCCGGAAAGCGTCCTCGAAACGCGAGTTACAGGCGCGCGAGTTGAATAATCACGCACAAGTTATTTCTGTTCATTTAACAGACACGCGACTCGAATAGCGTTATCGGAAACTTGAAGCGAATTTGATTTTGTGTTGTGTATTGTGAAATGGTGGAAGATGTACAGTGTTTGCGTGACGTTTTCAGTTGGAGGAGGATTTGTTCTCATGCGGCGGGGAGGTGCGCGGCGGTCGGGTGCCGCCGCCGTCGCTGGGCGCGCCACCGGATTCGCTGGGCCCGGTGCAGCTGCGCCGCCGCCATGTGGTGGCCGCCATCATACACAGCGAGAACTCCTACGTCGCCACGCTGCAGAGGCTCATCAACGTAAGTCACATTCACACACGAGAACCTAACCTGAAAAGACAGCCAAAGACAGACCAAGACATCGTTGAATTCTTCTTCAGCAAAAGATCTGAAATTTTATTTAGTGAATTCGTATGCTCGTACAATTTTTTATAGAACAATACAATATTACATAGACATGTATACCTTCTATGTTTAGATAAACCTAGGTACCTACTCTTTGCTTCACAGGCTCATTAGTCTCTTACGTGTTTCGTTGTAAATATTGTTCACATTGTTATCTACAAGTATCTAACATCATATCCGTCGCGGAACTCTTATACCATTGTTGCATTTTAACTAGCTGCAGTACAAATGGAGCGACTCCATGCATGACAGATGTCAGTAAGCAAAGATTGAGATTGAATGACATCACATCACTCATTCGAGTAATTGATGTGTGACACTTTGTAGTAGGGACTACGGTACATGAGATAATTAGTACGTTCCTGTAAATAACTAGAAGTAAACATTACTTGTTCTAAACATATCACCACATAAATAATTGTAATCAACCACATTTATCTTTGGCAAATAATCTGTAATTATCCGTACACGGCGACTTACTAAATATTTACGTTGACCAATTATGGTCAGCCGAAATAAGTACACTGTCAACATGCCAACTAACTAATAGTAGTTACTGTATAATACACGAACCGGTTTACTATCATAGTAAGTATCTCAGATCCTCAAGTCACAATGTTTGAACAACATACGCTGACATTTCTCATGACTCCGGTGAAATTCGTGATCGGGAAGGAAGCACGTTTAGATTGATGGCATAATAGCCAGCAATTATAATACGATCATAATAGCGTCAGTTCCCATTGCGTAACTTGGCGACTTGTGTATGACTTGTAGAGCAAATAGTGCTTGTAAAAGCCACTTTTGTTTTCTACATCAGGGAGGCCTGATTGACTTGACAGGGCAGTTAATTAAGCAGTTGACATGCAAAATTGCGTGTTAAACGTTAGCGCCCATGTCGGTACGCTTGTTAATGAGATTACTGGTTCTGAAAGTGGATGAAGGGGTTAAGCTAAATAGCTACTGGAGTACTTTTCTTATGTAACTTTATAGTACAGTGGTAGAACAGTTGGATTTATTTAAAACTTCCGCTGAACTTGAAAAATTAGCACCTTACACTTTGGATATTTGGTAACTATGTAAGTTGTCTAACATCAGCAAAATGACTTTGATATTTTATAGAGAAATCACGATGTCAAGATAAGTTCATCAATATTCGTGATATTTAACTAAATTACAATAGCTTGGTTAACATTTATCATTGCAATAATTGACCAGATTTCACGAACAAACAAAGACAAGAGAAGCTTTCTCTAAACAACCGTATTTAGACTTTATTATTTTCGCAACTTTCTTTTTTTTCTTCAGTGACAAACGGTTATGATTTTTTTTAAGTTTCCGATGCAACAATGGCTTATAGTAAAACAGAAGTCGCGACGCATTGGTAATGTCAAAAATCTCAACTAAACTAACGTATGTAAATATGAACCTGTCTGGCCCACTTTAGCATTGTTTCGCCCACAATTCACATGCCATAGATTAGCATATTAGGAAGTGGGGCAATTTGAATAGGCACTATTTGCAAGCGGAGTATACGAGGTCGTCCCTCTGTAATGAAAATGCCGCCGACGTCCACTGGACTGTGTTTAATGCGGTAAATTAGAGCTTTTGTTCTAAATACAGTTTGTTTTGTGCTATGGGACATTTCTAATGTATTCAGCTATATGATTTTCAATGAAACATGAGACACAAACGTTTTAGCCTCGTTAGAAAGTCTAAAGTATTCTAGTTTGAAAATCCTTGTGCTTACAAAAGACTGCTCTAGATTTTCTTTACAGAAAACTTATTAATCACGAACTATAAATCACTAACAATATGTATTGTCAACATTATGTATGACTAACCAATTAACATCAAACTTACTGTTGTTCTGGTTAGAAATTCCCTACTTTCCGTGTGTTTGTCATTTCTACGAATTAAACACACTGCCATAAAATGAAAGCTCTGTCCGAGATACCTGAGGAAGAAAAACCTTTTTATCACACATGATTCAAATGCTTAAAAAATGTCAAGCTAACATAGTACTGCATCTAGTACTCAATTAACTAACATGACTAGCGATAATTAAATAATAAGTTGACGTAGAATGTTGTTGACCTATCAGTCGCTAATAAAATTTCCTCATGTCACTCAGTGCCTACAACGTAATATTATTGGGAGTTTACCGACAGCCCAACGCACCCGATATAATTATTGTTTTCACACATTTTATCCTTATATTATTTGGTAGGTATTGCTTCTAGTGATTAAGAAAATAATATTGTATACAAGCATCCTTAACCCACTTTGCTCTAGCCGACCCTTGATTTCACGATCAATTCTAAAGTAAATTCGTGTAAATAAGTGATGCTTAAGAGAATCTTCTTCGCGTAACGGCCTTGTACATCTTGTAATTATTATTGCTATCTTCTTCAATCTTTTTTACTATGTAATGTCGTCACTTGCAATTATCTTAGCTCCATAAATTGAGCACAATGCAACCGTTACGATTTGCTCACACACACATCTAAGAGAGTAGTTTGTACAAAAAATACTCAGGTCATAAAAGGGTTTCTTATGTCATAAGTACATTATAAGCTGATAGTCGCATAACATTACCATATATGAGAAAAAATCCAGAAATAATTATATAATCGTCGGTACGCGAAGGACATTTCAGTGGGAACAGAAACATTGCTCATACATATTTATCTAAACTAGTTATCTGTAGATGTCTGGGAAATATAACGAGCTAAGTATGCACTAACTGGAATTCTCCGTTTGTCTTTGTCTATGGCATACTGGAGTATGAAACATGACGCTCGCGGAAGCAATCTTGCACTTAACGTTTTGTCCCATAGACGCTTTACCTCACAAGACCCACAAAGGTTTGTCCACAATTTACATTCAATAAGCCTTACTTATAATAAGAAATGACGCAACTTATGACGGCTTATAAGTTTTTATTTCTAACAAGGTAGAACAAAATCAACATCTGCTGGACTTTGCTTATTTTGTTTCACAACATTTGTTTAAAAAAAAAAGTGATGCTCGAAATGATCGGTAGTAACTATGGACATTAAATGTAAATGAACACGGTAATGCCGGTGCATTAATGTGTATAATTACGTTATATTACAGGCATTACCTGCAAGTCAGGGACGAACAACTTTTTACTCATGTCTATGTATTAACTTCTATGACAAACACGTGAACAATCTATTCTAATATGCAATACGTGTCTCTGTCATGGTTTTCTTTAGACTCAATTTACACCGCCGCGGAATGAAAGCGTCAATTTCGCCTCATGACGCGCGAATTCGCGGGAATGCTCAAGAATTCTCCGACGGCGCCGACAGTAGCTAGGGGAATTCTCGAGAATGCGCGAGGATTCCCCGGAAGACGCGTGACCATTTTTTTGGCTCGTATTTTGTTTGTATGTTATACAATTGACATAAAGTTCATTATGCTATGTACAATTTCGTTGCAAAATGTCTCTTTACATTCCGCGGCGGTGTAAATTGAGCCTTACTGTACAAAGGGCTATGCCATTTCCCGGGACTTGGGAGAATCCTAACGAAGATTAGTAGCTATTTCAGAGAACACATAATAAAATTTAATATAAATGAGTTGTGTTTTAAAAATGATTCTATTTACATTCGATGTACTTTTGTTTACAAGCACTTTGTATGAACAAGTGTCCACATATCAGTTGCATTCTATTGTAGAAATGTTAGTGATTGACACACCACTGTCATATTCATAGCATACACTATTTAAGCATAAGGACGCTTTTCCATTTGTCAAAAAAACGGAAATTGTGGGCGTTCAGGGGTAAAGAAAGAAAAGTAATTTTCAAACTGCTGATTAACCATGCTTTATTATTTACAGGATTACAAGAAGCCTCTTGAAGAGAGCAGCCCAGCTATCCTGAACGCAAGCAAGATTCAGACGTTATTCCATCGACTGCCTGATATTCTACAATGTCATCTACACTTCCGAACAGCACTGGCCGATTGCGCGAGAACGTGGGACCGCGATGAAAAAATTGGTTAGTACTTCTTCGAATGATTGTTCCAAATTGCCGAAGCTGGTGAAGACTCACAATTTTAATCGTTAATGTGAGTGTTAGTCAACATTTATCTGAGTAAAAGCCATAGCTTTCGCAATGAGTATGACAATCGGACGGAAAGGATTCTTCCTTTGGGGCTAATTATGAAGGTATTTTTGGTTCTATCGCAAATAACACACCATGGATGGACGTCTTGGGAGAACCTCCGACGACTAAATGAAAAACGTATGGTCTAACAAGTTTCGTCTCCAACGCCTGTCGGTTTTCAAAATTGTCGGATCAGTCTTTCAGTACAAGAGTCAGGGCGTTCATAGTCTGGCGAATAGGGAAGCTAGATGTTTGCATCAAGATTACAACAACTGCGCATATTCGTTTTTTTTTTCCTTCGTAAACAAACGGATGCGGGCGGTAGTATTGATTTTTTTTAAGTCCCAGTGTGTGAAGATTCAACGTCCTTATTGAGCCCCTATGTGATAATGCGTACGTCGTCTTAAAAAATACTTAGGTACAAAAATAAGTTTATAAAGCGATCAATAATTTGTTAAAATAATAAGTTTTATTTAGTTGGCAAAAAAAGAACGGATGTAATTAATTTGTAGAGGCACTTTAATATTACTTATTATAGGAAAAAAAAAAAACAAATCAAATCAAACATAAATTATGATTAAACTTGCTTTAAAGTTCACGGCCGTGTGATCATGGCTAACTGACCTTATAAGCAAACAAATAGATGGACTTACCTTTCAAAAAGTTTGTCCATAAATTGTCTTAAAATTATTTTCCTTCCAGTGTTCAATTGACCAGATTTCGCTCCTGAACTTGAACGGTGACCGTTAGAAATCCTGTTAAACTCTTATAAACCCGACATGGTTAACCGAAAGTATTGGTTTAATAGCAGTTGCAATAAGAGTGATTTACTAACCAACTATAGACCTATCAGAAACAGCCATCGATGGTAGTCTCTATCAATTACAGAGTCTTTATGATGTTTAAAAGTGCTTTTTAATGGCGTAATTAAATTAACGTAATTAGGTCTTTGAATTGAAAAAATTGTCTAACGTATCCATTCTCCAACTTTACAGGCGAGGTCTTCTTGAGCGCGTTCTCAAAGGCCGTGGTGCTGGATGTGTACTCGGACTTCATCAACAACTTCTCGGTTGCCATGGAGCTGGCAAAGATGGAGTCCAAGCGGAAGTCGGCGCTCGCAGACTTCTTCAAAGTGAAGCAGATCAGCGCGCATGACCGGCTGTCCTTCTTTGGGCTGATGGTGAAGCCTGTGCAGCGGTTTCCGCAGTTTATTATGTTTTTACAGGTAACTTTTATCCTAATAATGAGACAAGAGATTTGTCATTATTCTGTGTCAGGTGTGTGTATGGTCCGTTTGCAGGTACCTACTTGAAATTTGTTTTCAAGGGGTTGGAAGATTTTTGTATGAAGCGTGGCCTGCCTAACTTCCGCCATTTTATTTTCAAAATAGCGGCTTATAGAAACCTATATTAAACAATAGCTGATATCAATACAAACAAGTTTTGCATAACGCAAAATCTTCTAAAGCGTCAAGTTTCCGACATATAAACTTTCAAAGTTATAATCTATTCACTGATGGCACAATCAGTACAACTTTGATTTTGCTGGCCACGCATAGAACCTGTATCAATCAGTAGCTGGTATCAATACAAAGAAGTATTGTCAAAGACAACATCATCTAAAGCGTCACATTTCCGAAAAAAAGCTATCAAAGTTGTGCAGGTGGCGAAGATTGTAACTTTGATGGCTTATATCTCGGAAACGTGACGCTTATGAAGATTTGCTCTCATACAATACTTGTTTGTATTGATGCCAGCTAACGATTAACCACTAAATAACGGTTTCAACGTAATAACGGTAATAACGGTTTCGCAATAATGTAGTATGTGAATCTTCAACTATGGTAATCAAATAATAATTGTTTGTAGGTGACAACTAAGTATTAATTTGCAATTAAGCATAATTCAATATTGAACAGTCAAAGTAATTTAATATTGATTGAACAAGCCAACCTTTGGAACGGACACATAAGCATTACTTAATTTACAAACATACACATGTTTTCTCATGACAGGTGGCACTTACTCATGCTCTCTGAAAGCACGTGTTTTTCGATATTTATATCACCGCTTATAATAAACACTTGATATTGAAAAAGTTTTCCGACTGCTGTTCAAGTGAATACCAAAAACTATATCGCATTTTTTCTAAAGTTCGTTACTGCTACTATGAAGCAATAAACATTTTTCATTCATTTTCATTGCTACCAATAATATTTTTAAGGAAGAATGTTCAGGCGTACCAATTGGCCGGACAGTTAAAAAACCACAAAAACAAATTCTGTCTCGTATAATTTTTAACAAAAGAACCGACGATGTCGATGTTTCGTCGAAAATTCGACACTGTCAGTTCCCTATAGTAAATACGAAATATTTCGATTCATTCAATATGTGCTGTACTTTCATAAAGCTTAAAGGTTGGCTTGCCCTTGAAAGTTACTGCTCTTCATAATTTAAGTTTCCTAAACAGTCTGCTTGCCGTATGGACTTGCAATAGCTTGCCGTAATATTGAGCCATAGGCACTCCACTGACATCCAAATATTTTCACGATAGTGGACAGAGCTCATGAATCTTATCTTGAAGCAGCTTTCTTAGGCCATTCTTAATAGCCAGGGAGCCAGCCGATTTATATGGAGGAGAGCATAGTCCATCCAAACGAACACAAAGCAGCCCAAAGCCAGGATTTGTACCCGGGTGCTGACAAGAGGCTCGTCTTTCATTACATGAAACTTAAGCATAACTGCTAAAAAGGGTTTTATAAAGTGTACCTCGGCCTAACTCTTCGGAGATTATTAGTTTGGACAAAAAATGTTAACTACATATATCAAAATAGGTTTCAAGTGTTGATATGAAACACGGAAAATAAAATAAGTTAAAATAAGAAACCGTTTTTCGCCATGACAGTACAGAATTACAAGTCGATATGCTGGCGCCGGATGTCCAACAAAGTAAACTTACTTTTGCTTTTTAAAATTGTTGGGCTTAGTTAAGTATGTGTTTATGTACTTCCAAGTCCTCCAAATTCCCTGTATCATGTGCAAAGGCTTGAAAACTAATGGTTTATTAACTCTTTCAGGACTTACTAAAACACACCCCCCCGGGCCATTCGGACCGGGTCTCCCTACAACGTGCCTTGACGAGGCTAGAAGCTCTAGCCGATGCTTTGAACGAGAGGAAACGAGACGCTGAACGGACACAGGTAAATTATAATTAATATTGTACTCTTGATGTCACTAAAATTGTCAGCATAATGTAAATAATGCAGAAAATCTCTTTGTTAAAAATTATGAGGGGTCAATTTTAGTACCAAACTCTTGGTCTACTTACATTCACTGACTTATCAGTTACAATGTGCACAGCATATTTATGAGATAAATTCAAATCATTTATTAGTTATTACTGTCATTCTTATATTATATTATAGTTCGTCCCTCAGATTCTTGTCTAACGTATTATATCTTCATTCCAGGCATTCCGCGCAGCACTAAGACGGTTAACGCGCGGTGGAGTAGCGGGTGCGGGCGGGGCGGGGGGTGCGGCACGTTTCGGAGCCGCGCGGCTGCTCGCGTCGCGCGCCGACAAAAGGCATCTGTTGCGACAAGATGACTTGCTGCAATTGGTCAGTACCCTTTTTTTTGGAAATGGCATCTCGCAGGTCAGCCCATGAGGCTTAACCGGACTATCCTATGGATCCTTCAGTGTAACTCCTCCAGCCAGGGGCAATACTAAGTTTGCTTATATAGCGGGAAATCAGCCACTTAACTGAATATACCCTACCGCATGTATTACGCCCTAATAGCTTTTATAAAATACTACTTTGTTTAATTTAAATTTTTACTCAACTTACGAAAGATTGTAACTTGCTGATCTTGAAAATTATTTTAACTTTTCTAATAAATAGTGTGAACCAAATTATCTTGCCTGGCAAAGCGTTCCGTCAACTTCGTAATGATACTGATGAAAACTAAGTTCCATTCACCTTTCACGAGACCTCCAAAACATATTTAACTTGCTCGTCAAAATTATTCAACACCCTTTTTCCCACACAGGAGTTCAACCAATCGGGCGGTCTGACCAAGTGCAAGCCGCGTCGCCTGTTGCTGCTGAACGACCTCGTAGTGTGCGTGTCAGTAGGCGCAGGCAGTGATGACGCGGAGCGGCTGGGACTGAAGTGGGCGCATCCCGTGCAGGACGTGGATGTGTTGGATACTGGCACCTCGCCTACGCTCAGTAGGGTGCTTGCTCAAGGTATGGAATAAGATTATTTTGAAAGTTATTTTATATTTTGATCAATTGGTTGTAAGTTCTAAAATATTCCAAAACAAATGTGTTCTCATAAATAAAATCTCCGATGTTTCGACAGGTATGAATCGCAGCGGAAGTCTGCGATCAAACTCGAGCAGTGGCATGACGACATCAACGGGCGACTCCCTCTGCAGCGAGATGTCCGCGCTGATGCACGACTACGAGACCGTCTCCCGCATGGCCGACCTCGCGGCCTCGCTGCGCATGTCCTACCCGGAGCTCGCCTCCGACACCTTCCGCGCGCTGCTGCAGAACATCCAGCGCAGTATACAGGTGACGAACATTCACGAACATACCCGAACGATCCCGACACGAGACCGTCTCCCGCATGGCAGACCTTGAAGAGCAATAGAAGGTCGACTACTTATCGAACTCTAATCTTAGTAAAAATTAAAATCTATTTTATGTTGAATTCAGCCTTAACGCAATCCATTTTCACAGAAAAAAGACGACGAGATGGCATGGGTTGACTCCTGCTGCCTCCAACTCACGATCCGAGGTCGTGAAGAGCCCCTCACGTTCCGCGCGAGCGAGCCGGGCGCGCGGCTGGCATGGGCCACGGAGCTGAGGCTGGCGCAGCTGGCGCAGGCGTCCGCCAACTCGCCCGCGTGGAGGTTCCCGTCGCAGCTGGCGCCCGCGCACAAGATGCCACTCTTCGTCGCCGCCACGCCGGTGTATTCGTCGAAGCAACTTACTGAGGTGTGTACAATAGATTTTGAAAGCGCCTTTATTTCGTAGTGTCCAACGTGCGGATGTTCATATTCATATTTTTTATTTCATGATGACATTGCGTCATTTTGGTCTAGCTTCAATAATCATATTACTGACTAGATGTGCCCGCGGCTTCGCTCACGTAACCGCGTATTCTTTTGGTATTGTCAGGGTACATTACATGGGAACGTGAAGTCATAGTATATTCCTAACATCCTCTACAAACAATATACTAATTAACTCATAGTCAATTTCAGGGTGGAATCAATTTAAATTGCAATCGGCACGCTAAGAAGAAGTTTATGAACGAAAGCAAATACATGCAAGTCATGATCTATCCTGGGTCCCAAACCCAACAGTTAATAGTTAGAAAAATACTTATACTACAGCAAGAACATGTAAACTTATCAGAATCTGTCCTGTATATTACTTTTTGGATTTTGAAGAAATCATCATCATCATTCTCCTGCCCTTATCTCAATTTATTTGGCGTCGGCGCGGCATGTTTTCTTCTTCCATACTTCCCTATTACTTTATGTAAAAATTGTTGAAGAAAAACAGAAATGCAAACGATATCGATACAAAAAAATTGGAAATCTCACAGTATCTAAAAAATATTCAAACAAATCACAAAAAGTGAAATTAATATTGGGTTCGTACTTGCAACCACGTAATTTACAGAGCAGTATGAAACCGCTAGGCCATTCATTCCGTTGATATAATATATGAATAACCGTGCTCATGCTTGTCATGATTGAAATGACAAGCAATTGAAGAATACGGGCATAATGAACCTCTTCAAGCACATAGCGTGATAATATACAGGCTACCATTTGAAAAAGCCTTCAAATGGTTGCCTAAAACGGAATATTTGTAAAAATAAAGTTTTAAGAAATAAATATTTGTGCAAAATGTGAACAGTAGCACACATGCAGTCGTTGTTGCGCCATTTCGGAACATCGTTTTCTATTTATACAATTTTAATATTGTTTATGTATAGATTTAGAAGATTAATCAATCAAAATTAACGACCACATACTGTTGCGAGCGTAGTTTATTCATGGAAAATGTTAATACCGCGATTCAGAAACTGCTTCAAATGCTTGTGCATTTGAAGCCACGCCATCTATCGAGCACGAAGTTAAACTGCTAAAATATAATGCATGGAAAGCGATCGAACAATCACTCTATATAATGTAGATTTTCAAAGCGGCGCCATACAGAGTACCTTTTGCTATCATATCTTTTTGAAAAACTCGGGCAGTCGATTTAAAAGTGATCTTGTGAGCACATTTATTCATTAGTACCACTTTCGTTCAATAGATGTCGTTGCATGTATCTTAAGTAATGATAATGATTGCTTCTTGAACACTTTAAATTCAAATATATTTTGATAAAGAGCACGGATTGCAATGAAACAAAAACTAATACCTTCTCTAAGTTACGCACAATACTAGCGCATTGAAATTAATAATTAATTTTCACGTGATACTTAAACAAACAAACAGCCGAAGACTCACAGACTGCAGACATACAGACAAAATATCTAAAAATGGTAGAAATGGGTTCTGTATGTTATCCTTTAACACCCCTACTATTTTTTTTCTAAATATTTTCAATGTACAGAAACGCCACGTCTATAGATTTATTATATGTATAGAGTACTTGTATAGATAGATTTGCTTTAGTTTGGAAACCCAATTTGGATCATAAGATTCAGTTACCGTTTTATGGTGAAATGTGAATGTTATTTCAGTGTTAATTTCTAGTGACAGGTTCAACTAGATTTTATGCAATGTTTTTATGCAAACCATAGTAGGTAGCCCAAATAATGAACGCATAGACAAAACAGATTTTTTTTTCTGATTTAACTCAAGAATACTAAAGATATAATCGTTGATGCAGGTGCGTTGCGGGTGTTTCTACACGTCGTGCGGCGGCGGGCGCGGCGCGTCGCTGCGGCGCGCGCGCTCGCTGCTGTGGGTGAGCGCGGGCGGCGCCGCGCACAGCCACGTGGCCGTGCTCACGCAGCGCGCCGCCAGCCTCAAGACGCTCGTCACGCTCGACCTGCCCGACACCAAGGTAACTACACTACATCTTCTGCACATGCTGACCATCTTTAGATCAAACAGTCTACAGTTAATCGTGACAGTTACAATTTCGGGCTTATTTAAATTTCTAAAACGTGTCGTTCTTTTCAGGTTACCTCAATGGAACATGCACGCGGGGTGCAACAAGCGACGACACTCTGCGGCGACACAGTATGGCTCGGTACGGAAGACAAGAAAATTATCATTTTCTCCGCAATCGAGCCAGAAAAGCAGGAGAAGTTAACCGAAGTTCCGACGATCGCGTCCATCACGCAGATCCGATACCACTGCGATGCTATGTTCGTGGGGCTGGCCAACGGGCGCGTGTCGGTGTACCGGCGCAACCACGACGACTCGTGGGCGCTGCAGGAGCCGCTCGCCATCGAGCTCGGCGACCGTCCCGTGCACTGCGTGCTGCCCGTCGACGGCATTATCTACGCCACCTGCGCAAGACGAGTGTTCGCCATCAATGCGCTCACCGCTGAAATCATGCGCATCCTAGAACTCAAAGGAGACGGTGACCGATCTGTCAGATACCTGGCGCACTCGGGCGTCGGCCTCTGGACTGCCTTCTCCGACTCGACATACGTTAGCCTATACCACGCTGAAACTTTCGAACACCTCCAAAACATTGACATCGCAGCTGACGTTGCGAAAACCATCGGAGCACGAGAGGGAAGCAAGCCCGCGTACGTGTCGGCTCTGCTGGCGTGCCAGGGCCTCCTGTGGGTGGGCACTACCGCCGGCATCAGCGTCACCGTGCCGCTGCCCAAGCTGGAGGGCTTGCCACTCGTGGGCGGGCACATCGCCACTTCGTATCATGCACACGCTGGACCCGTGTCCTTCCTACTCAACCTCATGCCGGAAACTAAAGATGTGGACGTCAACACGGTGCGCCGGAATTTATCCAACGCCCGCCACCTTGCCGAGACTGTGAACACTCTGCACGAGTTCAAAGAGGAGGACGGCAAGGAAGACAATGACAAGCCGAAACTAGAGAGACGGATCTCAGAAGACGCCAGCCCGTACCGACCGCAGCGCGTGCAGTCCGCGGTCGTGCGGCGGAAGAAGCCAGGTGACGTGCGACTTAGTAAGACTCTGCCCAAGTGCGCCAACTTGAACGCTTGTGACGTATACGGGCTGTACGGAGACCTGATGTTCGTGAAGGATTGCGTTGGCGAGGCGGATGTGGGTGGGTCGGGGGGCGAGGCGCTGCGCCGGAGCGACCCCGAGCTCGCCGCCATCCCCTTCCGCGTCAGCACGCTGGACCGGCGCCTGCGCATGCGCGCCGGCCGTCCGCGCAGCCTGGACCTGTCCAGCTGGTCCGTGGACTCGCGCGCCTCCAGCCTGTGCACCTCGTCGGGCAGCGAGGAGTCCATGGCGCTGCGCGGCGTGTCGCGCACCAGCTCGGGCGCGTCGGGCGCCGCCGCGCTGGCGCCCGGGGCCGCGTCCACGCCCGACTCGGGCTCGGCCAAGTCCAGCGCGTCGGAGCGCTCGGCGTCGCGCGTGGAGGCGCGCTCGGGCGGGCGCAGCCTGCGCGGCGCGGACTACGTGGTGGGCGCGGGCGTGGCGCGGCGCTCGGTGCTGACGGTGGTGGGCGGGCGCGGCTACGTGGACTGGCGGCAGGTGGCGGACGCGGCGGAGCGGCCGCAGCCCGCCGCCGAGCCCAACCCTAAGGACGCGCACCTCATCCTGTGGGAGATGCGCTTGTGACCGCTCGGACTCGACTCGGGGGGTTTCGCCGCTCCCCTGGAGAACGTTCGCTCGACGAATGCTATGATTGTACTCGGCGATTTATGTGTCATATTTAATTTGTCGATGGCCTGTAAATATAGTGCTAATACGTAGACTCGTTATGTTAAGGTTTTACACGAATTACAAATGCTACTACACTTACACGTCCGTTAGCATTGCACTGAAGTAATTGATGTGTGCCACAAATATTTACATTTGTAAATTATGCGAAGCTTTAAATTATTTTTTGAAGTTAGAGCTGCTGTCCGCTGGCTCGACGTCTACATTGGTAAATAGTAGTAATTTAACACTTGAGAAGTGGTGCATTATTTTTGTGATCAACTTTTGAAATGTTAGTAAATTTACAAAGATTGATCATGGGTGCGTAATATTTAACTGTACGTATTTAGCGACACCGATGAGTGTGCCCTTTATGGAACGAATGATTCGTCAATCTACTGAATAATATGATATGTGAAATAATACACTTAGATATTCCACAGCTGTTGTGATGCGTTTTTAATAAACCTTAAACGTTATACAGAATTATAAATTGGACCAAGACATTCAACGTCTCGATTTGACAGCAAAAAAAAACTTACTTTCGCAGGAGCTAATGCATATCAAATCTAATTAGTATCAATCAACATAATATTTTTTAGACTTAGAAAAAAGTCTAATCTGCAACCAAAATTTAATTACACTTTGCCAAACGTCGAACAACATCAAACAATTATTTACAATGTTTTTAAGTGAAAATATCAATTTATCTTTTTATTTTCAGTGTAAAATATAATATATGAATAACACGAACCGCCTTTGTTTTAGAATAATTACATTTGTAAAATTCGTTTGTATATCAACTTGAAGAAATTCCAATAACATTAAATTAGTTTGTGTCATTTTTAACATTTACTAATTGTACTTATAGTTTTGGATGTAAATTGATTTGCATAACAATTAACATTTATATAATGGTGGCCTTAAAATGTACTTGAAAATTTCCAGTGTATGATTTGTATAGCATTTGTTTAAGCTTTATTGTTAGACATATTAATGTCGCTTTAAGAATTAGACTGATTTAGCTAAGCGTTAAAATGTACTGTTAATGGAATTATTAGTAAATAAGATAAACGACATTAGAAATTTTCTCAAATTTCTGTGCACTTAACTATCGTAATGCTACCATTGCATTGCACCGAGAATGCACATTTTGAAATCGAACGAATAGCTTTTTTTACATACTTGATTGGAACATTTTTGTTGAATTTATGATATACTGTATATTCTTGATGTTATCCTTGTCTACAGTCTGTTGTTGATCACGGTTGCTATTCCGTATGAAGTTTGCTCATGTTTTGTCAAAGTTTATAATTAAATTATCACTTTTACAACACATGTTGTTTTCTCAATAGTTAATATTGTCTTACAAGTCTATTAAAGTTAATCGTTACTATATTTGTTTTCGGTCAGTAATCTCACAAAACAATGATAATATTTGTTTTGCACGCCCAAAGAATTTCATGTTAAGTCAGGCATTACGAATATTAGATGAACCACAAGAAATTGTAATGTGCCAAATTGTAAGATATCAGATACCTACTTATTATTTGTGTACATAAATTCTGTACATACAGAAATATCTTAATTATGACATGTATTTCGTGTCTCATGTATTGAGCACAAAATACAATATTACATGAGATATGAAATGCCTTCTTATTAATAATTTAATTTAAATTATGTAAATACAGCAATATAAAACGAAATCTCGAATGAATACGCCGAAACTGTTTTGTTAACCGATATCTAGAAAAAAAAATGGAATATTTATGCTGCAAAACGTCACAAGTGTACTTTTGTGTAAATAAAATTTAAGTTTATACATATACACACTGTATTTATTGTTTCATTGTATACTAGCATCTGTGCGCGGCTTAGCCCGCGTGGTACCCAGATAAAATGTAGCCTATGTCCATCCGGAAAAATGTACCTTTTTAAATGGTGAAAGAATGGCGAAAGAAAGTTCTGGAGATTACATTCCATATACATACAAAATCACTACATTCGCACTCTCTTCAGGACCGTAGGCAGGGGGAGGGTTTTGTGGTGCAATCAAACCCCCCCGAAATCTGAGACAACTATAGAAAAACCAACCTAGCCGGGGCGGAATGCAAATATTTTCGAGTTCGCTTCGCTCGCTATAAATCAATCCATCCTGTAGTTTCTCAATTCTGACTGAGGAACAAAACGAATCTTGTTTTTCGAGGACCTCGAATTCACAGACTTGTCCAGCGCTTTATTGCATTAGACGAGTTGCGTTTAATAAAAATGTATTTATTAAAGATCTCATACACAAACGTTAGTTATTAACGAGTGAAAGGCGGTATTTGGTGTTATGTGCATAGCTAGCTAAAGATGGATACGCCACTAGCTTGCAATTCATTGCGCAATACCATTTTGTGGTGATACTGACAATCGCATTTTTCCTTTTGGCACGTGTGTTTTCCTGGCTTCTTGTACTCACGACCATTCATCAGTGTCATTTCAGGAATTAGTACAGTGGAGAGGAATTAGAGCATGCGAACGTCAAACTAATTATCAGAATCATTAATCTAGTCATGTAGTGGTCATGACGATTCATGAGAAATTATGAAGAAAAAGGATACTACGATCGTAGTAGGTGGCGATCAGTAGTTTCTGACTGCTCCCATTGACAAAGGCAATAAGAATGTAATTCTAATTAAAACAACAATATTTGTAGCTAGGTTTATTGTAAAGAAGCCGGAAAGTTAAATGTTCATTGGGGAAGGGGAAGGTGTGTAAGTTGATTATGACGATTTTGCTGGCTGCTGTTGAGTGGCTACGGTATACCTGCAACAAAAACTAAACTTATGAGCATTTCTAATGATTTTTTATTGGATTAGAGTTTGCCCTGCACATTGGATCTCCTCTGAATAGTCTCGTTGTAATGGTAAAAAATGTTGAGGGTGTTATTTCTCATAAGTGTGTGTTTTTATGACACTTTTTTCAGGTACAAAACGTTCGAAACCGATGTCCTTGACTTACCGTTACTTCGCTTGCATTGTTTGAGGGCTTCATTGAACGCTTGACATGCTGATATGTCCTCGTGGTTGGTGGCGCAATTCAGGAACTGTTGTATTTCGTATGCGCAGGGGCCGCTGGGTTGAGAGTTCATATCGTAGTCACGTGGAAGGGCGTGTACCACTTCTTCCCGCCGACGACCGCTGAACAAGCTTGTTATGCCTTCACCGACCACGTGGCCCTAAAAACGTGAATAAAATAGGTAAGTAGGTACACTAATTTTGCACTGGAATCTTTGTGAAAAGTCCACCTTTATAGGTAATCCTATAAACACCTTACATAAAAATAATGAGTCGGACTTTTAGTGATGAAGTATTTTACATAACATAACATCACGCCTGTAATCCCTGAAGGGTTAGGCAGAGGTGTACCTAATAATGCACCCACATTTCGTCAGTTATATTTTAAGTCCCGTGTATAGAGGGGGCGAGCCTATTGTCATCAACCGGCCACAAATCCAGTATCCGTGACTGCTAATAAGATACCTGATGGAAAAACAATATCACTGACACGGTAATCGAACCCAAGAACCTCATGCTCAGTAGACTAGAGGTCTAGAGAGACTTCTTCATCCATCAGTTGCATTTTTGATTAGGAGCTCTGGCTCCAGTGGAGTCATATAACCATGACTATCAACATTTACCATTCCATATTATAAGACATTATTTAGAAGCTCGTGGCTAAATAATAACAGCCGCTCGGGTCGATCTTTAGGTTAAGCCGCGCTTACCTAGGTTGGTCCGTGGATGGGTGACCACCCATTACACACACACACACATATGAGTTTCCTCCGTGCCTCGGAAAGCACGTTAAGCCGTTGGTTCCCGCTGTGCTTTGTAGATCTTTGACAGTCGTTACAGGTAGTCAGTGGCCCGAAAGTCTGACAACTAGTCCAAGGGGTATCGTATTACCCAGTAATAACTGGGTCGTGGAGGTTAGATAGGCAGTCGCTCCATGCAAAATACTGGTATTCAGCTGAATCCGGTAAGGCTGGAAGCCGACCCCAACATAGTTGGGAAAAGGCTAAACAGATGATGATTAAAAGACACTACTTATAAACTTGAATAGTATCTACCTACCTACCCACAGGTAAGTAAGTACACAATGCCCAAGGAATTGTGTGGTTGCAGCAAACATGATGGAAATGAGGTCAGACTGCACACATGCTGCTACAGTATACTTCCGGCACCAGCACCGCACGATAACATCTATGGCGTAGGTAGGTATACCTCAGCAACAACAGACTCAAGTTAAACTACTGAAATGTTTAGGGATCGTACCACAGCCGTGCCCACGGTGACTCCTCCAGCGATTGACGCAGCTTGACCGAATAATGATGGCCCGCGCCGTTGTGGCGTTGGAGTCATCATAGGGGGGGGACTTCGGGCAGGTGCATGCTGAGATCGCCGTGAATAACGGGAACGACCACTGCATCCAAATATTGAGAATTAGAGCACTAACTAACGTCTTAGTTGTGGTCTTAGTAGGTAAGATGTTTAAAATAAAAAGCTAACCCCTGCTGCTTCCTAGCTAATAATAATTACCACCAGTTTTAAAACGTATGTGGTTATTATAAAAATAATTTACGAGATAAAAAAAATGCGATCTGAAAGGACTCACAAAACCAAATCAACAAGTTTTTGTAAACTATTAGGTATATGCGAGTGTTATCTTATCAGATCCTACAGATCTAGCAATGATGAAGCAAAGGGATGTAAGGATCGTGGTAGGTAGGTGGCATATATTCTCTGCCTACTGCCATTGGGAGATTCATACACCCGTATTTATAGTCAAGTTAAAGTAATTATGTACTTGTGCAAAAATTTTTATGCAATAGACAAGAATTTAAACGAAGTTAGAACCGTCAAAGAAAGCAAATTTAAGAATTCTAACTTCAAACAATTACATGATAAAAATCGTATCATAGGTAAATAATGACATTTACTCAATTGAACAATTTGACTTGTTTATAGATACGGGTGTTAATAAAACAAAAAAAAAAATTGTAGGGGTTTATTGTTGAGAAGTCGGTGTGTTAATTGTTCATTGTTAAGGGGAATGTGTGTAGGTTGATTGAGGCGATTTTGTTGGCTGCTGGTGAGTGGCTACGGTATACCTGCAACAAAAAATAAATTTATGAGCATTTCGAATGATTTTTTAATGGATTAGAGTTTGCCCTGGTCATCGGATCACCTCGTTGTAACACAAAAAAATGTTGAGGATTATTTACCATAAGAAAACCGTTTTTTATTTTACCGGCACTTTAATTTTTGGGTACAAAATGTTTGAAAACTGAATGATGTTCTTTGACATACGGTTCAGCCGCTTGCATTGTTTGAGGGCTTCATTGAACGCTTGACATTCTGAGATGTCTTGGTGGTTGGTGGCGCAATTCAGGAACTGTTGTATTTCGTATGCGCAGGGGCCGCTGGGTTGAGATCCCATATCGTAGTCACGTGGAAGGGCATGTACCACTTCTTCTCGCCGGCGACCGCTGAACAAACTTGTTATGCCTTCACCGAGCGCGTGACCCTAAAAACGTAAATAAAATACACTATTCTTCAAGTGCGTCGCCAGCTTTTGAGCTAGGGGGGGTGGGGCACACGGGTGCGGTTAAAACGGATTTGTAAGGGTAAAGTTTACTATTTGCATTTTATTCAGAAATAGATTTCACTTAATCGAATGAGGGAGACCATTTAATACAAGGAACAAAGGCTCCAAAAGCGAGCTAGAAAGTTTGAACACCCTACCATGGACAGATTAGAATTGTTGCGACTTACCGGAGTAACTTGAGCGACTTATACACAAAGTGAACATTCAAACGAAAGTAGGCTACAGCAGCGAACGAAACGAGCTCAAAAATTTTTCATCATCAAGGTTAGAATTGTTTCTACCCTTAATACAAGAGTTACTAAGTCAAGATTTAAGATGAAATAGGCTGCAAGAGCGAGCAAAGCGAGCTCAAAAATTTTTGGGCACCTTGCCTTGGACTGGTTAGAATTGTTTCGACTTACCGGAGTTACATGCGACTTATAGACAAAGTCAAGATTCAAAATGAAATAGGCTGCAAGAGCGAGCGAAGCGAGGTCGAAATTTTTTTGACACTTTGCCTTGGCCAGGTTAGATTTGTTTGGATCGTTCATAAAGGAGACACCTGGTCGTCTGAAGAGCGAGCAAAACGAGCTCGATAACACCCTACCTACCTTGGACAGGTTAGAATTGTTTCAAATTTCGATCTACCGAAGTTACTTAGGTGACTTATAGACAAAGTTAAGATTCAAGAGAAAGTAGGCTGCAAGAGCGAGCAAAGCGAGCTCGAAATTTTTTACATCTTGTCTCGAATAAATTCAGATATGTTCTTTGAGATCAAAATGTCCACATTCTCCATTTTTTGCAAGCTTGTGTTTGCCATAATTGCCTATAAAGGCCACGGGCAAGGAGCTCCTATTAATTTCAGCCTCTGTTTATAACGGTTAATCATGCGAAAATCCAATAGGAGTGCCAATCCAGAGGCAGAAAAGCCTCTGTGATTAAAGTGTTTTCGCAGGATTCGAAGTACGAAACGCGCGCGTTGATTTAAAGAAAATGTGTAAGTTTTTTGCCAAAGTAAAAGTTAAATAAGATTGATTCTACTGTACGCTACAATTTATTACGTACTTATTAATTCTGTAGTATCAGGCAAGATTATTTATAACTTTTTTTAAATCCTGAGCCTCTAACCCTGCCCCCCCCCCCTGGCGACGCCCATGCTATTCTTATTGCTGCAAAGTGCTGGTAATTCTAAAAAAACACCCTACATAAGAATAATGGGTAGTCAGACCTTTAGTGATGAAATCATCATCATGTGCTGGCTGGCCTTTTCCCAACTATATTTGGGTCGGCTTCCAGCCTAGCCGGACGAAAATGATTAGGTACCAGTATTTCACATGGAGCGACTGTCTATCAGACCTCCACAACCCAGTTAGTACGGTGCCCCTTGGTAGGACTGGTTGTAAGACTTTCGGGCCACTGATTACCAACGACGGACCAACGGCATACCGTGATTTCCGAAGCACGAATGAAACTCGGTATGAAATGGATGGGCACCCATCCACGGACCAACCTCGGCAAGTGGGGTTTAACCTTGAAAATTGATCTTGGGAATTGATTGCGGCTATTAATATTTAGCCAGGGCCAAAGCATCTCATCTTAAGTGATAACATATTATAGCAAATTAATTAGGTAAATGTTTTTCATCCACCAGTTTTTGACTAGAAGCCAGAAAATGTAGAGATGCGTCACATAAGCATATAATAATATGACTATTGACCATTAAGGTAGACAAAATACAATGACTGGCTGAATTTGGTAAAGCTCCAAAAACATCATTGCTGGTCCAGTCCATTTTGTTATAATTATAATGGCTTGATAAGCCCTTTGCTACGATATGAACTAGAAAGCGAATGTGTAAACGTCAGCTCGTCCCGCCACTCTTTTCACTTTGTCTCGTGTCCAAAAACTCGCCGAGCGTAGATCTGTGCCTATAATGTGATTTCACCCTTAAGCAGCGTGCAGTGGCTGGGTGAGCAACCCCACCCAGCACTGCACTGCATATTTCCGACATCAGCACCTCACGAAGAAAATCCATGGCGTAAGCACCTACCTCAGCAAAAACAGAGTCAAGCTAAACTAAATGTTTAGGGATCGTACCACAGTGGTGCCCACGGTGACTCCTCCAGCGATCGATGCAGCTTCACCGAACAATGATCGCCGTTGTGGCGTCGGAGTCATCATTGGGGGGGGACTTCGAGCAGGTGCATGTTGAGATCGGTTCGAATAACGGGAGCGATCACTGCAACCAAATGTTGATCATTAGGTAACTAACCAACGTCTTAACAAATAATATGTAGGTATAAAATAAAAAGCTAATACTACCCCTGCTGATTTCTAGCTCCTCCGCCAGTTTTCACCATAAATAGATATTATAAAAAGAATTGATGTGATAAAAATATGCGACATTTATTTTAATAATTGGAAGGTCTCACAAAACAAAATCAAAAGGTTTTATGTTCGGGTAAAAGAATAAATAAATATTTTAAACTAATCAGTGTCTTCAGTAGAGACAGGACTAAATGCAACTTAAAATCGTCGAAATAAAAATCATCATAAATGCCCGAAATACGCTACCAAAGTGCCAAAGTGTGCAACTTTTTATTGGCTACTATATTTTCGACGAAATATTTTTTTCTCGGAATTTGGAATAGTACCAAATCATCAATAGTACAATTGAGCCTTATTTTAATTTAATTATTTTAATAACTTGAAAACGATCGTTCTACATCCACTTAGGTCAATGGGCACCATTTGCATTTATTACCTTTTTTGCGGGTACGTGTGATACACGTACCAGAAAAATGACGATCCGTAAAATGTACCAGAGGTGATCCTCTGGTACATTTTTGCATTATTCCAGCTTGAATTAAAAGAAATATGCACGATATGCCGATTTTAGCTAAAATAGGTATGCATTATCTTAAAAATAAAAAAGCCAAAATATACAAATGCATATTTGCATATGCTTTTGCATATAATCTGGTCTCTAGTTATCAGACCCATTAACCTAGTAGGTAATGATGAAGCAAAGGGATGTAAGGATCGTGGTAGGTCACGTTTAGTAGTTTCTGCCTACCCCCATTGGCAAAAAATATGCTTAAAGGCGATTCTAAATAAAATAATAAAATATTTGTAGAGGTATATTGTTAAGAAGTCAGTGCGTTAAATGTTCTTTGTTAAAGGGAAGGTGTGTAGGTTGATTGTGGCGATTATGCTGGCTGCTGTTATGAGGCTACGGTATACCTGCAACAAATAAAATCTTATTACCATTTCAAATGTTTTTTACTGGATTCGAGTTTGCCCTGTTAATTTGGAAAACCTCTTTTACCTACCACTTATTATGAAATTTTAGAAAGATAGTGTGAGGACTAATACTACGAAAGAAAAGGTAGTGGATGCTGCCGTGATGGTTGTTAGGGAGAGAAAAGAAAAGTATTGCGACGAATCCAGATAACATGGAACGTTATGGACCACACAGTTTCGTGCAATGCTTTAGAAAAATGAGAATTTACTATTTCGATCTCATTTCATGTCTCTTCAGGGTATGTATCTAAGTGGCAGATAAGGTCTCCGCTCCACTTGGTGAAAGTGACGATATGTTAAATTTGACGTACGGTTCTGTCGCTTGCATTGTTTGAGAGCTTCATTGAACGCTTCACATTGTGATATGTCCTCGTGGTTTGTGGCACAATTCAGGAACTGTTGTATTTCGAATGCGCAGGGGCCGCTGGGTTGAGATTCCATATCGTAGTCACGTGGAAGGGCATGGACCACTTCTTCTCGCCGACGACCGAACAGACCTGTTATGGCTTGACCGGCCACGTGACCCTAAAAATGTGATTATAATACACTATGTTTGTTCAGAAATCTTTCTACCTAGTGCACCTATAATCCACAAAATAGTGCCGCTGAACTTGGTGCCGCTGCAAATTCATGTTTCATTCGTTCACTCCTTGTGAAGTAGGTATTCATCAGCATCAGAAAGATCTAGAATAATGTAAGTTTAGTGATGAAATATTGAAATAAATAGCAATCTTTTCGTCCATCAGTAGCGTTTTTGACTAGGAGCCAGAGTATGTAGAGATGCGTCACTTAACCATGACTATCAATATTTACCATTCCATAAACAAAACATCCAGTGCGTCAAAGGAAGTTTGAACATCAGCTATTACAATAGCTCTTTCAAGTTATGCAATGTGTCGGAGAGAGTTCGTGGTAAATCTTTATATCCACTTGAGAGAGAAGTTCTTTATCTAGGAACTGTGTTAAACTTTAGAAAACTATTCTAATTTTACAGCGTTCCGACATACATAGATAATAGTCTTCAGAAAAACAACGTTTTTAGCAATTCACTTTATTGATACTTTAAAAATTGGAATAGTATCGTACCTATATGGGACAGGCACACAATGCTTGGGGAATGAGTGATACAAACAAACATTGCCTACCTACACCTAGAAAAGCAGGTACCTATTGGTTGCAAATTTGCTTGCAAACAAACATGTTGGCAATGAGGTTACATAGGTACCCACTACCCATACAGACATAATGGGTTGGTTGGCCAGCATTGCTCAAGAGCATGCTGCAGTGGCAGCACCATATTTCCGGTACCATCACCTCATAATAAAAATCCATTGCGTAGGTACCTCAGCAACAACACGACTCAAGCTAAACTGAATGTTTCGTAGATCGTACCGCAGCAGTACCCGCGGTGACTCCTCCTGCGATCGATGTAGCTTCACCGAACATTGATCGCTTTTGTGGTGTCGGAGTCATCATTGGGGGGGGACTTCGAGCAGGCGCATGCTGCTGAGTTTGTCGTGAATAACGGGTGCCACTGCATCCAAATGTTGAGCGTTAAGGCACTAACTAACGTCTTAATCAATAAGTAACTTGTACAAAATAAAAAGCTAATAACTACCCCTGCGGCTTCCTAGCTCCACCACATCTGGTACACGTCATGTTTCTTTGTTGTAAATAGCTTATACGTTCCGATTCGATGGCGCGGATTACAATGTGTGCTTAATTAATTTGGAGTAGAGCCTGCAATGCAATTTAATTCGATGATTTCAACTAATAAAATTCAGAAGAGTAAAACATAAAAAATAAAAATTAGTTAGGGCCTTCCTACTCCTTGGTAGGTAGGTATACACATAAGTTTTACATTTACAGAAATACAGACTCAACTCTTAAAAATACACACCAGCAAAATTAAGGGAGCATTTTTAAATCAAGGTACTTAAGTATTGATTACAGAGTGCCTCGTTGGTCTAGACTTTTAGAGGTCGCAAGCGCGACTGCTGAGCACGAGGTCCTGGGTTCAATGCCCGGGTCGGACAAATTGTTATTGGATTTTTCCATCAGGAATTTCTCAGTAGCAGCCTCGGAGTCTGGATTTGTGCCCGGTTGATGGCAATAGGCTCGCCCCCTATTACATGAGACTTAAACAACTGGCGAAATGTGAGTGTACTATTAGGTACACCTCTGCCTAACCCTTCGGATATTACAGGCGTGATGTTATGTACATAAGTATTCATTTGCATTCATTTTCCATACAAATAAATAAAATTTAAATGTCTGTTTGTAATTTCAAAAAAAATATTTTGTTTTATAAATATTTTGTTTTTTTTTTTTTAAATTACCGTTGAAAAATTTAAATGCGGGGGGGGGGGGGGAATCCAGAATGATGTACTGAATACGTAACGTACGTAAATTAATTAGACACTGAAAAAAGCTTCCTAACTTTTATTAAAAAAAAATATAAGTATGTTAATCCATCAAAATTGTACGCGTACGTATACAAAGTCTCGTGTCGACGACGCCCACGATCCCGGCTGCAGGATCAAGTCATGTCTGTCATAAAAATGTGTTGTCACCAGAACCAAAGGTGAATGCAAAATTATATTCAATACTTACACTTCCTCGAAAACTGGCTCTCTATGATTAGGGTCAACATGCAGTGTATTTCACACTCGTGGTTTTTTTTTATTTATCTCACACGAGGGTTTTATTTTTACTGATTTAGCCACAGATACATTAAACAACTGTTCAATTCCTTAGAGTCGGCGGTGATTACTTTTTTTCACCGCAAAGAGGCGCTTGTTTTTAAGGCCTTCATCTACAGGTACATAAATTATAATAAAATTGTAAAAGTCCGATGTCTGTACATTGAAGATATTGAAAAAAATATATGTGGGGTGTCTTTATTAGAGCAACAGAAGCCAAAACAAAATTTTTTTGAATTTTTGTCTGTCTGTCTGTATGGATTTGGACCAGTTTTCACCTCTGCCCTTCGATCAACAATAGCAATTGTTGATCGAAGGCTCTACTGCTAGATGCCTAACTTAAAATATCGATAGGCTACCTACATTTTACCACAGAAATGTTCTTTTTTTTTCTAAGTACCACACGTACGAAGTCGCGGGTAAAGGCTAGTATTAAATGAAAATTTAAATTGACAGAATATCGTAAATAAACATTATTATTTTTAAAATAATTTGCTTTCATCAACAAATTAACATTTATTTGTGTTCTAAATTCATAAGTAATTGAATTTTCTATTTTTCAAATTAGACTGTTTAGCAGCTTCATACCTTTGCCTCTCCTTCAGCTAACATCACGACTAACATCAGTTTAGCCCTGGCTCTTGTACTAGGAGTTCCTGTACCACAAGAGCCAGACCTCTCAAATTACAGAGAATATTTTATAAAGAAGCGATGGTGTGTGTGTGAATGTGACAGGGTGTCATGTAACGCTGCCGAGTAGATTTTCTGATTCGTCATAATCGTCATTTTCTAGCCAGTCAATAATAGTTTTTTTGAATTGGAAGTTGTCAAGTTTTTTAAGTTCTTGTATCCCGTTTTCATGGCCGATTTTGTTGTAGAGCCGTGGTCCAACATAGTGGTAGTGTTTGCTAGCGAAGACGCTCTTGGTACCTTCAACTGGGCACCTGTCAATCCTCTTGGATGAGATAGGCAGACTCGGTATGGCGTATCGGTGGTATCTTCACAGGCATTCGTAATAAAACTGCTTGCAGACGCTAAGTAATTTGGCTTTTCCGTATACCTCGGTCGTGTCCGGTATTTTAGTGACATCTAAGTAGCGCGCTGGGCCCGCTCCAGCTCGATCATATGGGTCTTGCCTGTCCCACCCAGTTGCCAGTTTTACACTAGCAACATGTCTCATGGTTTTAAAGATATGGATCAACTTGCGCACTCTTTTGGCGGTAACCGAGATAATAAGTTGTGTCCATTTAAGTTTGTCGTCAACAATTACTCCTAGATATTTAATGGAATTCACTCTGTCTAGCTTGGGGCACGTGCAGAAAGAAAAGTTGTTGGTATTTCTATTGCAAGTAAACGTGTCTGCTAATTTGGAAGTTTTTGGGGCTTCCTGCTCTAGTGTTACTAAAACATAGATATTTTGTGTTAGAGGTGTTTAGTGGTAACAGACTATCCTCCAGCCAAGCTGTTACTTGGGCAAGACCCGCTTCACAGACTGTTTCTAGACCTTTCCATGACTTTTCATGGACCAGAAGAACTCCATATGAACAGGAAGCTTTATCACTATATAGTCGTGATATCAAGGCGAATGCATTGACTTTTTCATTTCATTCTTCATTAGTCATTCCTGTGGCACTCCTCTGATTCCGATGTTATCTAATCTGTTTATTAGAATAGGGATCGAGACAGTATCGAATGCTTTCCGAAGGTCGAGGAAAACGCCGACACATTTGTCTCCCTATATACTTGGCTGTTTCCGGTTAGTTTTAGGATAGCGTCATTACTGGACCGATTGGCTCTAAAACCGAATTGGTTTGACGATAATTATTATTATTATATTTCTTCGAAAGTGTATTGAAAACGGTCGTTTGATATACGTGGGCATTTGTTACGGCAGTTCTCGGCTCCATAACACCCTCGCCTGGCAGCTCGTCTGTGTATTCCGCCTCGGCCGCAATAAACAACTTTCCTCACTTAAATCAAAATGTACTATTTCGATTATTGTATCTGTCAGAGTTCTTGTACTAATTAATCATTTGGATTTTATTGGGATTATTTCAATTTTCAGTGCTGTCCCACTGTTTCACAATCAAGTTTGGCGAAAAAAAATTAAGGGTTTTGTAGATTAAGAATTTATAAATATGTGGATGATGCAAAAGAAGTAAGCTCGTAGTAAGCGTTAATCTATAGTTTCTGCTTACCCCTATGGGAAAACTGCATGTATTAGTGTAATATTAACAATTGAAAAAAATATCAAGTGGCTCAGTGGAATAATCGAGGATGAAATAGCATGCCTAGGAATCTTTTGTGTCCACATAACACCACTGCCTGTAGACATCTACAAATACCAGACGCATTGCATCCCTGAAACAACGCTAATCAAATGTCTCATTACAACACTAATGATGAACAACTTTAGTGTCAGGCCTGCTAAACCGCTTAAGTACACAATGCTACTGAGACCCAGGTCTTCACTCAGATCAATAACTAGGTGTTTTGTAAAACTGGTCCCCTATATTTGCTGGTGTACATATTAGGTAAAATAAAACAAAAACATTGTGTTTTGGTTGTATATTTACGTAAAATAATTGATCAATAAATTCAGATGATTGAATTCTACATCAGAATAAATTGTCTTGAAATATTTAAATATAAAACAATAGTAAAGTCACTAACAATTTAATAACTAAACATAAAAATTGATAACCTAGCAAGTTGAAGACGACAATCTAAATCAGAAATAATAGCTACTAGGAAGGTGCCGCTTATTTTTATCTAAATAAAATGTCTTGATTTTGACAAAGCCTTTTATGGAAAAGATTTTGTGTACACATATCTGGTACAACATAAATAGAGATGGTGGGAAGGTGTAAATCATTATTTGTAATTTGTGATCTAATGGCACCTTGGAGATAAATTGAGACTATAATTTACATATGGTTGTTTATCTTGCATTGACGCAAGGCCTCATTAAAGCCCTCACAGAGGGTCAAGTCGTGTTGTTGCTGAGCACACTCAATGAACTGCTTGATCTCCCAAGCACAAGGGCCCTGAGGAGTCTGGTTCTGGTACTGGTTAAGAGTCTGAGCTGCAGGCTGTGCTGGCACCTGTTCCTGAGCGGCCTCGCTGCTACCACCACTAAACATGCCAGTTAGAGCATGACCAGCCACGTGACCCTGCAGCAATATATGTTATATCCATTGAAATCTGAACTTTAGACACAACATAAAAGAACTTCTCAATCAAATAAGCAATGCTGATCCTCTAGAAAGAAAACAACTCATCATTATGCCAATAATAAAACATGCAATAATATTATTTATTGTGCATAATGTCAATTCATGTAAACAAAAGAACTGAATCATGATAGTAGAATGATAACGTCACACTAACATGTGACGATCTTCACATTGCTTGGCTCCTAGCCAAACTTAATGCAACTGCAAAAGAGGTATAATTTTAATATTAAATAACTGTATTTGCTATTAGAAATCAATATTTTTTAAGGTTAGGGTTAAGGTCAAAAAATATCGACGTGTTTACGTTACGTAACAACAAATTACGCACCACTGCCGATCCGACAGCGACACCGCCAGCCGTGGCAGCCATCTGCCCGAACATAGAAGGCTGCTGAGGCTGGGCCATAGCAGTAGAAGGGGTCGATGGTGGAGCATGAGCTGGGACTCTGCTCGGTGGTGGAGGTGCAGCCCTGAAAACATCTCTCTAGGTTATCTATCTCCGCATTATGAAATAAAATGTAATATTGAAATCCCTATGCAAATTAAAAACGAACTTACCGTCGCCGAGGGGCTGGTGGAGGGCTCGCGGATCTTCCACGTCGAGGCATCTTTTTACAAACTTTATTAACTTGGGGTTACACAGAAATCCTGTTCGATCAAGAACAACACTTCCAATACAACTGACACTTCGTTGTCAAATAATTAGCTTCGAAGGTTGCAACTGAAGAGCGAAAACTTTTCTAGAATATTTATATTTAGAATACCTATTGCTGTCTCAGTTTTATTTAAAGTAATGTCTTCACGAATGACAGAGACAGCAAATTTTACCGGCTGACCAACATAACGACAACAATTTTATGGAAGCGTTCTTTTTATGATTTGATTTGACATTAAAATTTGTTTAAAATTTAGAGTACATACTTCTTACTCTGGCTTCTAAAAAAAAAAATATCTTGATTTGGATAAAATATTGCAACGAAAATATTCTTTCTAACTAGGAATAGAAATAGAAATCTAAGAAAAGTAGAACTTGCACTGAGGTGAAAAACATGCGAGGTTGTACCTCGAATAAATTAAGCTAACCAGAAATATCTAAGGGCATACATTGTTTTCTATTGAGAGTCGTACTCATTCTTAAAATACAAAATATATGGAAATAATACTGTCTCTATAATTTTATCATTATAAGCCATCTCAAAGCAGTTGTATAAATGTGGCAGAATTTCCAGCCAAGATACTCATTTATCTAGTCTGTTTGGTCTTTAGTTTGAACCCTAGCACATACCCTAGTTTGCGTGACATTAAAAAACCTACTTATTTTTAAAAAAATAACTTACCTGCTTCCTCTTCCTCCCCCTCTGCGCATAATATTTTGTTTTATAAATTTATTGTAATATAATTTCAGGTTATTACAGTGGTGTTTCCATTGCTGATTGTTTTGATTGACGTCTCGGACGTTAAACGTAACTTTTTTTTATTGAGCAATCTATGAAATAAGTTTACTCCAACCAGCAATAATTCTACTTTAGCCAGGCGCTCAAAGGTTTAAGCATAGTCCTATGTCTTAGGCCCTTCACCCACGGCTACTATTTGCACCGATGCTGACGCGCGTTGCGTAAACACGCTTTTGCATTGGTGCTATCGCGCATTAGGGATGAGCGTTGAATCAACGAACTAGTTGAATCAACCGTTGATCTCCTGTCAACGTATTAACGTTAACTGTATATGAATCAACTAGTTGAATTCGTCAACGACGTTTATGAAATTAACTCCTGTGTCTCGTTCAATAATCGACAACGCTAACTCAACGAACTGAGCAAATTAAAAAACTTCGTTTAAAAGTAACGTTGAAGATTGCGAGCGACGGTCATGTCATACAATTTGAACTCTAAATAACGTGTTACAGAGTTGATTTTCGAAATATTTATTTTAAGAATAGTACTTATGACGTTATTGGTGGAAACTTTTATTCAACTCGTTTGACGAAACGAGAAAATGAACCCAGCGGTTTGTTATTTTCAACGTACGTAACATTAAAACTAAAACATTAAAACTCCCGCTACGACGCGATAGTCATGACAATAATGTGAACTCTAAATAACGAATGCAAGATTTCATATTTATTTAGTAATTTGATCAAAGTCATTATTATTATTTAATAATGTCATTATTATTATTTAATAATTTAACTTAGATCATCTAGAAACCTAGGTGTAGGTAGTAGGTTATCCAATTTCATTAGGTAAACTGCATCAAATTGTTCGTAAATTAACATTACAACACCATAAGTAATAAAAGCGTTTAGGCGTTTATCGTTCATGCAAGTTGACGTTCGTAACACGTTAACTCGTTGACGAAATTAACTAGTTGATCAACTAGTTGACAAACGCAATTCAACGTTAACGTTTCGTTGACGGAAAAACCTTCAACGACCCATCACTATCGCGCATTGGTCACATTTGGGCCGTGCGACAAAGGGTCAGTTTCCACCGAGCCGAAAAATCGTTGCGCATTTTTATAAAGTCACTGAATTAAGGACGGTATCAGTCATTCTTTTAAGTCCTAAATATAATATTTTTTAATTTCCTCATTTCAACCACATTTTACAAAACAATGCAGTATTGTATAGTATAGCGGGCTGGTGTCCGCAACTCCACGTCCAAAGCGCGTATTAATGCAGTATATTGTAAACTAAACTATAAGTAGGTATCTATATAAAATTAATCTAAATGAATCGACAGTTGAACGACTAACTCTATCTTGCCGTCTTGAGAAAATATGTATTTTCATGACACCATAAATAACCATAAATACGTGGCCGCTTGTACTAGTCCAGCAAAATTAAAATATATACCCACTTACTATTATTTTCACCAAATAATGTCGAGCTGTTGATGTGAGTGCTGACAAAGATACTTGCACATTCAATGGTAGAATAGTACGTTTTTCTGTTGCATACGGCTTTCAATATGTTAGTTAGCCTAAATAAAATGTGGGGTTCCTCAAAACCGGGGTACCGGGTCAGAGTGTGTTATGGGAGCCGAGTTGCGGTCATCACCATTTTCAATGCTCATTAGAAAGATATTCTTGGAAAAGACGCCCGGTGCGTCTCCCGCGGCGGCTGGGACGTGAGGAGGAACGCTCTCTCTCACGTTCCGCCTCCTCCTTTGCTAGCATGACTGCTTCGCAAAAGGAGGTGACGGCTTCCCATTCCGTCTCGCTCCGGACCATGGCTCGAACCAGGGCCGGACGCGAGAGGTCGCCGCCGCCGATCGCCGCTATGAGGACACGGCGTTGCTCCGCCCAAGCGGGGCAGACCTCCACCGTCAATACCCTGCCCTGGAGTTGCATCAGAGAGGCACTCCGGTATCACCGGATGCCGACCTACCTCTGTCGTGTTGTCGAGGACTATTTGACGGACAGGGCAGTCATCTACCCCGGTCACCAAGGAGAGTGGAACCGGCGAGAGATGTCGTGCGGTGTCCCACAAGGATCGGTCCTGGGGCCGCATCTGTGGGACATCTGGTACGACTGGGTGTTGCGCGCCGACCTCCCTAACGGAGTCAGCGTGGTATGCTACGCGTTTTGGCGCAGGGGAGGTCGCACCAGGCGGCGGCCGAACTAGCGACACGCGGGGTTGCGACAATCGTTGAGAGGATCCGGCAATTGGGACTTGAGGTGGCATTACACAAGTCCGAGGCCATGTGTTTTCATAGTCCTCGGAACACGCCACAGTCGGGTTCCCAAATAACGTTGGGAGGGGTTCACATCGGCGTCGAGTCGACGATGAAGTACCTGGGACTCGTCCTCGATAGCCGGTGGAACTTCGTGGGGCATTTCCGACGTTTGGCTCCCAGACTGGAGCGAGCCGGGGCTGCCTTGAAGCGGCGAGCTTGGAGAGGCGCCACGGCGTCCTCACCTTCCGCCTGACGCAGGTCCTCACCGGACATGGTTGTTTCGGGAGGTTCCTGTTTCGGATAAAGCGGGAGGAAACGCCCGGGTGTCACCATTGCGTGGATCGCCCGGAGGACACGGTGGAGCATACGGTGGAGGTCTGCCCAGCTTGGCGGAGCACCGCCGTGTCCTCGTGCAGGCGATCGGCGGTGGCGATCTCTCGCGTCCGGCCCTGGTCCAGGCCATGGTACGGAGCGAGAGGGCATGGGAAGCTGTCACCTCCTAATGCGAAGCAGTGATGCTCGCAAAGGAGGAGTCGGAACGCGTGAGGGAGAGGCAATCTCTGCGCCCTCACGCCCCTAGCCGCCGCAGGAGACGCCCCGGGCGTCGGGAATCACAAGCAGATTCCCGGCCACCTTAGGCGCGGGCTTGCGAACGGCGAGCAATGGGTAGCTCGCCGTCCGGTAAGGACCAGGCCCGGGTCGATGGCGCGTTGTGTTCCACGCGCGCCTCAAAGAGATGTCAGCACAAACTGACGGGGTCCATTAAGACCGATGCCTGCCAGGGTTGCGGATTTGTTCGAAAGAGTTACCGTGACCCTTGGCACCTTGGCACAGGCAAGTGAAGGAACACGGGTGGGTTTTAGTCAGTAAGAGTCTGACACGCCCTCCCGATCCACCCAAAGCAGATTCATATGTATATTCTTACAAAAAATCAGACGCTACAAAGGCTTTGTACCAGAGATATCGATTTTTTAAGATTTTCTTAGGGTTGTCAACAAAGTAAGTCATAGTAACATATATACAACATGTAACATATATTATACAACATGTCACATAATTAACGCACATCCTCTTAAGGGGTCGTTGTACTCATCATTATAAACAACTTTTACTATACCAAACCTGAAATCGCGAAAAAAAAACAACTTTTCCATACATTTTTGCGAATTTATTATGCGAACATAAATGTAGGGAGCAGCTGCTTTGTTTTTTTTTGGATTTTAGGTTTGGTCCCATAGTAAAAGTTGTTAATTATTATGAGCACAATTACCCCATAAGAGGTTGGGCGTTAATTATGTTTCATGATCACTTACCACTAAGTTCCATAGATGGTGATACCAGGGAAATGGCAATAGATGATGAACCCCTTTCACTGCCATCAGAAGAAACTTTAACTTTTTCTGATGGCGACATCATGGATTAATACTTTTTAATTTTATGTTATGATTTTTAATTACGAAAATTGACAACCCTATTTCCATAGAAATTCCTAAAATACATAGAAACGATTTATCTCCTTTGCAGCATGACTTTAGTTTGTGAAATTTTAGAATATGATTAGTAATATTAGTGAGTATAATATGTAAAAAAATAAAATGCTACATCGCTATATTTTTATAAAAAAATATATATAATGTGAAATTCGGAAAAAATCCTTACTCTTAAATAATTAAAGCTACAACCCTCTAATTTAATATGTAAATATATGAAATCCTCCAACATCATTTACAATTCTAAAAAAAAACATAAGTTTTATATTTTTAGAGTAATCTTGAAATTAAGATTTTCTTAATGTCATTGCCCTCTCACTGAAAGTTATATCTAAATAACTAAGCAAAAAATAATGTCGGTATTTTTGGTAAGGCTGTATCATGACTAGATCTATCTAAAAGACACATAAACGAGATATGACCGCAACTCAGCTCCTATAACACACTGTGCGGGGTGACAGGCACATCACTACTTGGTACGTCACCATGTGGTCTGTGGCCGCTTTAGTGGTATATATGTTCTGTGTCTGTGGCACACTAAAATACGCTTGCGCCCCATGCGGCATAGAGTGCCTCGCATCGGTTCTTAGAGAGTGACTGGTTGAACGACTCAAGTGTAGGTACTTCATTCATTCAATGAACTCAATCGCTATTCAGGCAAGTAAAAAATATCTGTGGTTAGTTATTGTGACTTTGTGACCGCGTGATCGTAGCTGTCGTGATTTTCGATTCTGTGACGATTAAACGTTTTCGTAAAGATTTTTTAGTGAAAATGGGCGATATTCATGCCGGTCTGAACACTAATGTGTTCCTGATAGGAGGAATTACATTTTTCATCTGTGTAATAATACACTTTATATACAAGATCTCCTCCAAAAACAAGAAAAAGGAAGCACTACAACATGAAATTGAGAGCGATTCTGGTAAGTTTTATAGTTTAAACATTCTAAAATTAAGGAAATAATAATTAATATGTCACCAATAGATTTATTTTAACAATTAATTGAGCGTTGGTTTTGTGATATAAGTTGATTAAAAACGGCGGCAGAAATGCGATTCGCTGGACGAATACCTTGCGGTTTTGTTAGATGTGAATGGACGAAGCTATAACTGTACACTAAGATTGCAGCTGACACACTTCGGATGTGTGTTCTCATGAATAGATAGGTATACCTTTAATTTGCGAGGCATCTTTACTTAGGTCGAAAACTTGTCAAAAGTTTCTTAAAACACCATGCTTGTTCTACTTTAATGTGCCATGTGATTCCCTTTCCCCTCATGTCCTATCCTACAGGAAGTGACTAAACTTTTATGGTCCCAATAAAAAAAACAGGTACCTACCTATTAATTTATTTTTTAACCAGCAATGGTACAATTGTGCACTAATTATCTTAAATAATAAATTAATTACTTTTTAAATCTATTTTCCATTCTATGTGACACACTATGCCTCCTATATCTAAATAATATTTAGATAGCATCATGAACAAAAGATGTACCTAATAATAATATAATTGTGGTTTCATAAAAATAAGTGCCAAATTTTTTCAATACGTAATACAAGGAAAATTTGCCATAATTCCATTCAATATAATTATAAATCCAACACCATGACTTGAATGGTTGTTTTTATGCAAATGATTATAACCTACTGCACCATGTGGGTATCTTGCAAATGTGCAATAGTTTAAACAATAATAAACCATTTATTTGCTTTTTTTTTCGCTACTAAAGCAATGAAAGTATAATATTATGAATTTTAAATGGTCATTTATTTGTTTGTTGCCAATTTATCGGTATAAATATTTAGTCAAAAATGTTTCATCCATTTTATAGATTGCAAAAATAGCCTAACTTTGTTGTTGTTTTTAAAAAAGTGGGTATGACATTCATCATAATAAGGTCATTCAATAATTGTGTTATATGCTGTAACATAACACTAGGTAGCTAAACAAATAACAACAACAATTGAAAGAAAAATATTACAGAAAAACTTGCTTGTACAGTTATATAAAGAAAAATATTATTTGCATTAAATGATTCATTTTTATGTTAATTTTACTATTGTTTCTCCATTCGGGTCACATCTACCACATGTTTTTATTTGTACATTGAGTCATGTAGATCACTTTAATAACATTTATTTATTTTCAGGTAACTTACATACTAACTAACATACCTAATGATAAAACACAATTTAATTGAATAGTGAAATATTCACCAAATAAAAAAAAAATGCATCTTAATCTATCTTGCTAAATGACAGATTGGATTAGTAGCTCAAAAAAATACAAATCCTGTTGCAATTAGCAATTAGTTCTTAAAAAAACCGACTCAACAGATTTTTTTCCTATCAGTTTTATTTCAGTGCAGCATGGCCTGCCTCACTTTCTCTCGCCGTTCAAGAGAACATTATTAACATTACGTAAGAAGCTTTAAGTCGTTTACTTTCGGCACACTAAGATATAAATAGCAAATTGACTGATTTTACTTTTTATATTTTTGCATTTTAATGTTCTATTTGTCATTAAGAGCGTTGTTCCAAATCTACGCGCTCGGGTTTTAGGTTTTTATCGCTCGACGCCGCTTAGTGTGCGTTTTTCCTCATGTACGGCACACAGTTGCGACGCTGCGACGACTAAACGGTCTTGATCTGTAGCTATGGCGTACCTATATTTTATTGAAGTAAAAAGCTAGAGGTTTTCGAAGAAAATAAAAAGACTGTCCACAATAGATTATTAGTGTATTTTAATTGGATGAAGAAAATAACATTATGTAGCTACTTATAATAACCTACATAAGTATGTATAAGTACCTACTTAATTGAAGTTTTTAAAACTATTTGTCTAATGGGCATAGCTCGACTTTTCCTTGGATCTATAATTTCTGGGAGAACACAATCAAAATAAAATGTTGTTAATCGTGGAGCCATCTTTTGTTCCCAGAAATTATCATCTCTGAAAACTTTGACGACTTTTATGTTAAATTTACAGCCAGTCCACACAGCAAACAAACACACTGAAATATCTGTACTGAAATCACTGAAATAATAATAACAATTTTCTACCAACGATGTTTGATTATTGAAGTTATTGGTACTAGGTGTTTTTCTGGGTAAATCAAAAGTCACGTTAGGGTTTCGTCCTTCAATTAAACGAAGGTCCATGTTTTCAGTCCTACATATAAAATTGCTGATATTAAAGAAAACAAAACAAAAGTTCATCTACTAGAATAAAAACAAACTAGTTTCAACTTACGATATTTGATCATTTACATAACTGATATCAGGTTCTTCTATTATATCCGTGGATGAGTCAAAAGTTGGGAGCGAGTCGGAAGCTACATTTTTGAATGAGCCAGAAGTTAAATTTACTGGTGATACAGTAGGAAGGGAGACAGCAGTTACAGTTGACGATGCATTGGGGATTATATTATTTACCAAAGATGATCTTAATTTTGATCTGAAAGAAAAACAAAGAAAATTATTAAGTTAGTTATTAATAAGTAATTTAATTTAACTATTAGTAAGTAATTTAATCAGTAATAGTCATACATTTAAAATAATTTGTATAGTTTAAAAATAAAAAAACTTTTTTGCAAAAAAAAACCGACTTAGTTATAGTATCACACACAAATCCTTGCCAAGTATCAATTTCACAATTTCTTTTACTTGGATGATTTTTTTTCCAGCTATTTTGATTTCAAACCAAACTGCTGAACCGATTTTGATGAAATTTCTATGGTACCGGGAAGTAGATCCATTCAGATAAAAGAAGAATTTTTCAAATCGGTTCATAAATGACGGAGATATGAGGTAACAAACACAAAAAAAAACATACAACCGAATTGAGAACCTCCTCCTTTTTTTGAAGTCGGTTAAAAACACACTTTAATTTTTATTTTTCGTGTTCTTCTTAGCAAAACCCTTCATTTGATACCCATATCATGGGAATGCATACAAAATAACTAGTCTGCCATCTTTGGGAGTCCGCCATATTGGATTCAGAATTACTTCACATAGCTTACCATACATTTTCATCCAAACTAAACATGTAAGTACGCAACATTTCAACTTAATAGAAAACCGAGAAGTGGGTCAAATTTTACTTCTAAGATTTGCTTTCATAGTTAGTTAGAAGTGAAGGTTATACATATACATAAGTGTGTTCAAAAGAAACGGTTACGGTTGATGGGTCACCGCTAGTGGATTTGCCATTTACGAATCTACGAGTGTTGTGTTGGTAGAAAAACAATAATTTACACAAATGTATTGACCCCCTGTTAAAAAATTAAATACGTACTTACGCAGCTTCTCTTGCCTTCTACAAATTATTAATCATTTTACTTTTTCGTGACTTAATAGATTTCTTTTATCCAAAATAATATGTTTTGTTTATTTTCCCCATGTTCTGTAAGTAAAATAATAACAAGTTTGTAGAGAAAATAGTTTTAAGTACATAGTTCCACTTTACCTACTTATTAAAATATTACTTAAATGAACAACCTCATTCAGATTCACAAATAAAATAAATAATACTTACGGATCAAAAAGATTTGGTCGCACTATAATTTACGTATATATCACGCGTGGCGCTTGCGCAGCGGCGGGAGGTAAACCGGCATAGGTCCTACGTCGACGAGCGCCAGAGCGCGACTGATTTAGGCCGTTTTTTTTTTTTTTTTTTTTTTTTTTTTTTGATAATGGCCACTCGCAGTTTTCCAGCTCTCTACGGCTGGTTTACTACTTAACCGGACTATCCTGTGGTGACCTCAAATGAATTTAAGGCCCCCAGCCAGGGCTTACAAGCTAATTTATTCTATTAATGACCGCTCGCTAAGGGCACCCCCTGTGGGGCTCGGACCTCGGCTTAGGGCGTCATTTTGGGGAGGGCAGCAAGTAGGGACAGGCTGGGTCGTATTATTATTAATTGGGGAATTTAACGTTACTTGCTCAGCAACGCGGGCTGGCTCGTTGGGCAAGGGTCGGGTGGGTGATTTAGGCCGTAAGATACAACCGATTTTATACTTACTTTGAAAAATTATTTTCATAAATGATTGAAGACATATATTTTTTCTTTTTTACACATTTATGGTGCAATCTTTCTTCTTACGTATAAAATTATTTATGTTGCCAAATGACTTTTAGATTATGAGATATGACGTGTTTTTTTGTAGTCGATTTCTCGATTTTTAATTTTTTTTGACGTGATAAAACTACAAGTTCATGAATTAAAAATCGATTTTTTCTCAATGCACTTTAAATTTCAGGGTATGCCTCTTCGAATGAATACCTTTTACCTTCTTACTTAGTAATAATATTTGGCGTAAGATTACTTCAAAGTTGTGCCCTCGCGCGTCATCTGGAAATCGCACCTTCGAAATCCGCTATTTTCATAGTCAATAATCCAATTTGAACGAGATTTTGTTAATAGATTTTAAACAAAAATCTATGATAATTACGATGTTTGAAGTCAAAAGAAGCTAAAACAATAAATTATATGCCCAAAATCACTTCAAAATCTCCCAAGATCTCGATTTACGGTTGAAAAATGCTAACACGCTCTTAAGGTGAGCAACACGCTTTTCGGGCCAGCTCATTTATTTCGGCAGTATCTGTTAAAAAACAAAGCCAACCCGAAAATCGACTTGTACCGATCAGCTAAATCCTTTCAGCTTCAGCATCTACCTATGTGAATCATGTTCGGATCAGCTCGACGTAATTAGGGCTAAGCCGAGCGTCTATTTCCCGAGCGTGCATCTTCGTATCATGCCGTCCTGAACATGTGTGTAGCCAGCCTTTCCAACTAACCCAAAATTAAAAAAAAAAAAAAACTGTGTTTATCTCTTCTAACAATTGAATGGAAAACTTAAAATATACACACACACTACAAATGTTCAAAATACTGTTTATGTTAATAAACCTACTGGACACTTTTATTACTGACCAACTTAGCAGATACATTATATCTGAAAAAAAGTACAGTTGCTAAACTTGCAAACCACATGTGGATCTATGGAACTTTCGAGTCGTTCTACCAATATAATGCAACAACACATTGCCGTTCTGCCGCAGACGGCTTTGAATGAGTTGAACGTGCCCAAGTCGCATAAAAAATAAACTGAACGTAATAATAATACATAAACGAAGCAAGCACACTTTCTCACAACATAGGTATTGAATTAACGAGACCTTTCTTCGTTTCCGCAGTATTATTTAGAATTTGCGATCTGTTGCAGATAATATTTGAGCAAATTAGGTAACAGCGTACTGTCCAAACAATAGCTTAAAAAATCTTTCAAAATTGTTTAATTTTCACACGACAGCGGGTAACCGGGCATTTAACTAATTTGTTTAATTAGGCGTAATGTAACTGAAACAATAAGTGGTTTGCGCTGAATATTGCCAATTTAAATGATAAAAGAATTAAATTAAAAAGAGTCGGGTATTTTCAGGTCGTTGCGACATTAAAGCAGGTACAAGAATTTTAAGATTATTCAACTCCATGAATGTCTAGGACAGTGTTCGAGTCACCTTTGGATTCGCCGTCATACATACATTTATCCTACTTAAAACGATAATGATGAATCATAAATAGCGATCGATTAGGCAGATTTTGCTGAACTCTGAAAAATAATAATCTTATCCATGATCAATGCCGTATTTCACGGAATGCCCGTTTTATCGTGTTTGTACTAATTTACTAGAATTTATTGATTAAATGTTTTTTCAAGATAAAAATAAAACAGGAAGAATGTTGAGATCTTGGCGCCAATATTCAGCGAAACAACAGATCTCTAAGAAAGTTTTCTAACAAATTTTCCTCGTACCGACAGGAAAAAAAGGTTATAACCCAAGTCTACGCTTCTTAAAAACTTTAGTTTCAAAAGCATGTAAAAGTGAACAAAAGCGAATGCTAGCTCGCGCCTCTACAATGACTCGTCACTGACATCATCTTCTAACTCCTACACCCGAGACAGGTACGAGGAAACTATCGGCTTGCAATTGTAACAAGATATGGCATGTATACGTATTATATCTGTTCAGAAATTTTTGTCCGTTAGTCATCACGAGATCATGACTATATAACGGTAATTTTATAAGCATCACGTCAACCTACTTCCAGTTTAAAGCGTTATGTGGCGTTAAGTATACGTATTTCAAGATTCGTCATCATAAAACAATTTTTACTCATCATCTCCACAAAATCTTTTGTGCTTTTATTATACCTAGTTTCTTTGGGAATTCAGAAAACAGGTTAATCATTCGCATTCTCAAGTTCGTTTTGTAAATGAGTGAATGACCTGTCGTCACTGGCTGTGTACTAATATTAAATCAATAGACTACTTAATTTTTTTTTGTGTATGGTACAGACCGTATAGAGTGCAAAAATCTTTCGTTCATTACCCTTTCTTAGGCGTGCGGTCCGCCTGTTTATTTCGGTAACTCTCAATAAAATCAATATCCTGCTTGAATTACAGGTGCTCCTGCAGAAGAAGTAAACTCCGAGGCAACCGCGACTGAAACCCGGATAAGCGGTAAATCGAAGAAACGCGCAACATGGAAAGGAAAATCAGAATTCAGTCACCCATGGCTGTTAAAGAACCTCAAAGGACATCCAGGCACCGTTCTTCTAGTGGACTTCTCTGCCAACGGCAAGTTCATGGCCGCTACCTGTGATGGTAAGTTACCTTACATCTTTATTGTTGTTACTAATGACCTTTCACACGCCAAAAATGTTTTTTAATTTCCTTTAAAAACGAATGGCCTCATTTCTCGATTTTTCATATAAAGAAGAAATCAGATGAATGATAAATATTTTTAAAACTTTGTAAATGCTCTGTGTGGTGTGTTTGCATGCCTTGTAAATATAAGAGAGCGTATACGTATGAAGGAACAGTTTAATGCAGGCATACTTTAAATATTTGATTACCTACTGATAAAATTAATTTGTCGTGAATTATGAGGTCATTACGACGAAGGCTTAGTTTAACGAGAAAGTATAACAACTGTGCTTTAGCGCGTAGCATTAGAGTTACGATTGTAAATATTTTTGCCCGTAATACAGTTAATTAATACTCTCTTGTCATACTAAATTAGCAAATACATTAATTTGAATGCAGAGTCTAGTGAGGAAATACAAGTATGATTGGAATCTATAAATAAAGTTGTTGATGATTTGGTTCGCGTTTATAAAACAATCAAAATGCCTTACGTAATACAATTTGTTTATTTCCAAAGTGCTTCGTTTAGCCTTACTAGATTTGGTGTTATATGTATAAACTGATCGAATCTGAATTTCATCAAGCTAAATATTTTCTTATAAATTCAAATATTAATCAAAATCTAGTCGGAAGAAATGGAATGTTCCATCCCAAAAAATAATTAGACACTGGCATATCATATTTAAACTCCTTGCTGAAATTAAGATGAACAATCACATAACTACATAATATATTAAATTGTATTATATTATTGTAAGTCTGGCTTGTACATAGTGCTCTCATAAATACTCTTGACATTCCAATGAATCAATGTTAAAGTCATTTGTTGCAACAAATGTTCTGGAACGAATTTGTAATATTAAAGAGAGCAATGTGTACCAGCTTTATCAATTTAAGCTTATCGTGCAGCCATTCGATAATAATGATTTGTCCGATAGAAAATTTTGAGAAATGTTCGGATGTTGTGAAATGTTTTGATTGGTCGGATGGTATCGTCAATGGCTGGACGAGGAAGCGTCGAGCCCATGGTTCTGCCAAGGCCTCGCGTTTTTGTCCCACTCCGCTACGCCACTGTTATGTGTAATTTGGAGGTCCGCCGGTCGAAGTCGCTCCCAAGGCTGTTAACACTACTTTACTGGAACTATCCAGAAAACACGGTCAAAATATTATGCAGATAATTTCACGTCAACAGTTACATAACCTGCAACGAATATCAGATTTCCCAATCAAGTGAAAGGCGTCAACAAAATGAAGTTGATTACGACTTCCAACTGAAGTCTTAGCATGATGCTTTGTGTGAAATTGAATTATAGCCGAAGAGTACTAATTGATTAAAAGCGCTACATGATGGCTTCCTAATACTTGAGCAGAAGATGCTGATAACGTCTATACGATACTAGTTAAGCTGCGTAATATTAGGTGTTGTGGTATTTAGATAATGAAATCTAATCTCGGTTATGTTAATAAGTGCATAATACTACATAAGAGTGATAGTCAATTCATTCAATTGGTATCAGATAGATAAGCTTACCTACTAGCACGCACAACGTACTACACTTCAATCAATTTCTATATTTAGCACTATTGAGCTGTTCTTGATTGATATTCTCAATTTCAAATTCAACGCAAATAAAGCTGTATGAAATAATATCATGTTTATAAATTCACACAAATGTTAAATTATCATAACAGGTCAAATTTATTTTAAATATTAATATGTTTCACTCAAAATTAACTCACTATGTAGTTGCCAACCGTGACAGAAGCCATTCTAATGATTAATAGAGTACTTACTACAATTTATGCTTCCCGATTGTTTTATCATACATTAGATGGTAAGATAATAACATAATAGAATCCTAATTGTTATAGGCAGGCCCAAGAAGAGTTTTTTGTTAATCAATGTGAGAATGCAGCCGCACACCATTTTGATCATCATCTCATAAGTAACTAGGCCTCTTAAACGACAAGTAAAAACATACTTATTTCTTCACAACAGCTTCACTAAACAGGCATTAACTTTTAGATGTTAACAACAATTAAGTATCTGCTGATCAAGATATAAAAGAGGATTGCTTCCGCCATCAATTGGAAGCCGCATCGAATCAATTCTTGAATAATTGCATCAAAACAATGTAAAGTAAGTGTTCTATGTTTAGTGTTGTTTAGTATTGACAATGGATCGACCAATTGAATCAATTCTTCAATGGTTGAATTGCTAATCGATCGGTAGAGTTCATCAGAAAGTCATGGCGCCAATAAGTAGGTCGATTCGAGAATCAAATGGTTCCATTCTAGTAGGTTTATTAATTCACACTTTTTTGGAAGATTCTTACCGAAACTGAATCAAAAAGTTAATTAAACAGAGCTATTATGTAACTAAGCAAATATTATTTCACATTAAAATAATTGCGAGCGCAAAATTAAGGCAATATGGCCGCGTAAAAAATCGCGGCAAAAAATCAGTTTCTCGCTCTAGTTTGCAGCTGTTGACGATCAGCCGGTATTGGGCAGCCGGCAGCCGCTTCTGTACCGATAAGCTAACCGGAATGATCGCCATCGCCATGATTGTGGGGTCGCTCACCTCGCCCAAACGTCTGCGACCCTGTTCCGCAGGCTTTGTTTACACTTCATAACTAGGTCGAACTATTAAATACATTTAATAATATGATATGACACATTTGTGCACGTGCCAGTCGTGAAAATGTTAAAATCGTATTTCTGTGCATCTGCCCCGCCATCTGATTGAACACTCAAATTTCAAGTACATATTTATCTTATCGTTGCTTCCTGTGAAAAAAAAATCGATGTAACGATTTTCCCAAGTATTGTGTCCGACGTAACTAAATTTGAGAAATATTTACTGAATGTATGTATGAAAACAGAACAGAAATAACGTTCGGGCAAACGAACCATGCCGGTAGTACGTAGTTTATTTTAATTTTAAAACAGCATGCTTGGATGTTGGGCGCACAGTCACATGTTGGCAAGAAGTGAATTACATAATTTAGACACGCAATGACAAAGATGCTGAATAATGATATGTATGATTAGCGAGCGGTTGGTATACAGCCGCAGGCCGGAAACATAAGGAAGGCTATGCCTATAGCACGTCGTGTCTGGCCATACATAATTCGCGAGTTAAATATTCCCTCCTTATTCTAACATAAATCACACTATTTTCATAAGGAACGGGCAAAAAGTTAGAGTACCTACCTAAATTGGCAATCGACCTGACTTCTTAACATCAACAGATTTATGTAATACTTCAAATGTAGGTAGTTTATGGACATAGTAAAAATACTACGAACCAAAAGTATTGAATGAAAAAAGGATTTTACAAGAAATTGCTTTTAATCAACTAACATAACGGTTAACATGCCGAAATGCAGCTCGTCTTACTGTTATTATAACAAACAGGTAGCAATTATGATAATAAAATCGTTAAGTACACCAACATCGATAAATTACGAAGTTATCGCTGCGATCTACAATCAGCAACAACTAATTTTCGAATAATTTCTTTAAGGACAATGCACGCGTAATGCTGACACGTTCATCAAACAACCGATCTTCATAAAATCCGCGATAGTTACATTACAATGACGGTTGCTGATTCTAATCTATCATTCGCAGATAAGTTATTGCCGATCTATTTACGTAGCGGAACAATAGATAATGTTTTGCGGACAATATGAAGCTGTCGTTATGGTCCGTGGATGCGCGAGGACGGCCGCCCTAGGTCGCTCCATGGTCATGCTTCACGCGTCATCGCGCGTTCTCGTTGTATAAGCTATACTCGATCCGTGGCTATCTCGTGAGCAGTATAAATAAATCGCCTGTCGGGTGTCGGGATACCGATGACTGCATTGCGAAACTTAACCCGTGCGTGTTAATCATCGTTATCATCTGCGAAAAAACCCAATTTTCTGAAATGTCAGTAGGGAACACCAGATAACAGTTATCATTTTTATACTGGTTAACTAGTTGTGCCCGCTACCTTCGGCCGCGTGAAATTATTAAAAGAATTAATGTTTTTTTTTTAATTTCATTTCTTCCTCATTTAAATCGGATTTTGTTAACAACTTCATGGGTTTTGATTTTTTTGCACGGAAACCTGGTCCATTTTCCTAAATGAAAGTAATGTAAGTTACTCCTTGTAACATCAGCTATCTACCAGTAAAAGTCCCGTGAAAATCGGTCCAGCCATTTCGGAGACTAGCCGGAGCAAACAGACAGAAAAAATAAAATAAGTAGAGATTTTTGTTATAAGTACCGTATAAACTTCCACATGCATTCAGTAAAAAGCTGATATTTTGGAATTACAAACAGACACTTCAATTTTATTTATTTGCATAGACATAACTAGATGATGAACACTGCCAGCATTCTATTTCGATCAATCAATGCTGAAATAAATGGGTGCACCCCATATTGTATAAATCAAAATAAACCTTATGTCGAATGACTCAAGACAACCAGTCAGTTGCAACATTGTTTTTTCGCCTTCAGAGTTAAAAAGAAAAAGCTCAATTTATTTAATACAATACAAATAAGTAGTTAAGATGACGATTGACAGGGGAGAATGGAAGAAAAAAAAAAAACGTGTTGCGCCGACCCCAAATAACATGGGACAAGGGCAGGAAGATGATGCAACAACTAGGTAAGATAATGACTTAAATAAATCTGTTTTTTTTTCTTGTGAAGCTACATTATGCTAAATGTTTAATGATAAGAATTATCTCGTAGTCGCGTCGTATTTGGCCTTGGTTCATTTTATAACGCTTCCTAGTTTCGACGCGGTGTTCGTCTTTTTGGCAAACTTTAGTTTTTCTTTGAGAATATTTTTACATTGTCCTCTTTTGTAACGTAACGTAACGTTACTATTATTAAGTGTAAAGTCATTTTGATTTCTCTACCGATACCAACCATAAAATAATGCTGGCTAAATGTTGTGAAATGAGAATTAAACTAGGCTGGCAGCATTTTTAATCCAGAAAATCTTTATCCATGTATAAATTGGTACATAAGATAAAATTTTGTATTGCACAAACAAAATACCTACGTAGCAACTCCGTCCGAAAATGTGTTTACCTTGATTTTTTTAATATCCTCAATAATATTTTGTATCCTTTAAATGACACTAGCTTCTGCTCACTACTACTCGCCTGAGATGTAAAACTTACAACTTGTTTTCGAATTTTCTTGCTGATTTTAATATTTGAATGTCTCTTCCTAGACTTTTGAAAAAAAAAAAACTTCTGTTGCAAATCCCCCAAATAATTAATTGGGATGATGGCGGAAGAATGATGTGTGTTTCACATCAACAGTGCGCACTGTACAGCATTACTTACCTTCCAAAAGGTTTATTAATATTTAAATTGTTAGCAATCTGTTAATTTTCCATTAGATTCAGTTAATTAACGATTCACGTTGGTTCGTTAAACATTAATACGATTCGAATAAAGATTTCATAACTCTTACCTTTTACATGAGGGGCCGTCCTTTAACCACGTGAGGTTTTTGAAGCCACTTTTATAGCCGCCCCTCCCCCATGGTGATACGTCGTGAGTTTTACAGCTATCCTTCCTCCCCGTCCCAGTATCACGTGTATTTTTAATTATTGAAAAGACATAGTTTCAATTGATTTAACAAAAAATTCTAAAAAACAACAGATATTTGGGAGAAAAATTCGCTTGCTCGGGTTTTTTAGACCAAAAATCGCTTGCGGTCAAAATCTAATATTGTTAAAAAAATTATTACACGTCACACAGAAAATTCATAGTATTCGTTCCACGAAAAAATACACGTGATTGTCACATTATACCACCCCCCATGATTTTTTCTAACCCCCTCCCCCTGTTCAAACCTCACATGATTAAAGGACGACCCCTTAACCTAGGTAGGTTGTGCTTTAGCATTTTTGCGTATACCATATTGTGTACTATTCACATGTAGTATGCATAGAGCATAGTACGTTCAGAGCTAGTCCATGCATTTAGTAAGTTATAAAAATACTTCTTCGCGTTTACACCGTGACCGTGTTGTGTATTTGTGTTATTCAAGTTTCGTAATGAACTTTGCAGGTACTATTCCTTGTTTTTTAGTAGTACTTGTGCACGCGATAAGCATTACTTGTAATACTTAGTGAATACATCGATTACTACTGTGAAATCACTGGAAAGGAAGAAGTGTAGGTAAATGAAATTAGAAATCAGCTTGGCAAGATTGCCGGTTGACGATGAGTTTGCGAATCTTGTTCTCTAGGCACACAAGCAAGCCAAAACGTCAAAGAATACAATGGGCCATTAAATTATACGACAGGCTGCATGACCGAGTTGTCAGACACGCCACGCGACGTCGCCGACCTCTGAAACAGACTTGTTTAAAGCTAGTGTGATGTAGTGCCTCCTTCCATAGGCTTCTGGGTGGCATTGGCCCTATCGACTCTCATGTTCTCAACTGACTTCATTAAGCGAGTGCATGCCCCAACATATGTTGCCAATCTACATACACATGCAACTTCAATGACCCATTCTGCAAGAGACAATAAACTAAGTATTGCTTAATAAAATAATTGCATTGAGTTATGGGAATTTTCAATTAATTAAATGGAATCTAGACTCATTAGATTGAGAACTAGAAGACTGCCTTGACATCATTGCTTGCATCTTCTTAAAGCGCAATGGTTAGTGCATTTCAATGGACAAATTACAGCATTAATTAAATCTTCTTGCCTTTAGCACATTTCTGTTGGGTTTACATTAAAATGTAGTTTGTTGCTAATAGTTGTTGTTATCAGTATTTAATTAACATTTGCTTAATTAAGTCACAAACATGTAAAACTACCAAAAAAAAATCTCTCGAATTATTATTGTTGATCAGGGACTTAAAAGTCGGAAACGTATTAAATCAATTTAGTTTAATAAGTTTATTCAGACCGAATATGTATGGCTTTATGTAGTTTATTATTTTTGGAAGAAACATTACCTTTGTTTTGGCCAGTTAACCGCAGCAAACCGAGTCGGTTGTTTGATTGAACTGAATTCAAGAATGGACAAAAATACAGTAGTCGTCATACTGAACATTACAATTTATATTTCTGATATCGCTTATTCACTCAACTGAAATGGTTTTAATACAATAGTTAAACTAGGTCAGTTCCAGTACTACAAGTTATAGTCAGTCGTACATTGAAATCAGTAGAGTATATAATTATAATCTAAGCATCCGATTTGATATAGAAAATATTAACTGTTGTAGGTAGTAATTTTTTTCTTTAGTAATACTTTCTGACATTTCACGTAGCCTAGATTGCCAGATATATATAACCTAAGCGTTGCTTCATTAATTTATTAAAATGGGTATTTAAACGAAAAGTAATCTCAATTTTGTATAAGTATTAATTCAAGTTACAACATTCAAATTCTATTAAATTCGTTATGAAACACATGGATAAATAAGTTTTTTTTAGCACGACCGTACTATTTATTGATTAATGTTATCGGTCAGAAAAACTGAGTTAATCTGGGATTTTTTTCACTATCTCATCACTATGGCAATTACCGAAACGTAAATCCAACGACAGTCATGGCACTCCCAGACAATCTAATACCATAGTATCTTTATTTAATTACGTCGATACGTAGCGCGATCAATGTGTAGGTATCTGATAAGTTTCCGATCATAATGTACCGAGCAAAAGATAACGAGCACGCTTCCTGGACTTTTTACGTTCTTCGTGTTGCCAATCATTGATAACAACTGCTAATGAGGATGTAATGACGCCATTGTTAAGTTCACCCGTTAAAATCCCGTAATTTCAAATTAGCTAGCTATTTTCCTTGAGATTTTCACGATTAAGAACAGATAACAACTACCGTAAAGAAAGGCCTCCCATTGACTTTGTGGTTTCCAAGTCTTAGAATGTATGTAATTTGTACTTTTCCCGCTCTCTTTCTTTCATATCTAATACCAACATTCTCAATTCAATCCACCAGTCCCAGAAAGGTAAAAGTAATACGAATGTTATATCGCAAAACTTTCCCTTTACGGGGTTAGGTACTGCTTGACCACGTAACCATAACATATCGAAATTATAGGTTGCAATAATGCTGTAAAGTGGGCACTAGCCAGCGAGTAGAACCACAAGAAAGTTAGCTACTCGATTTCCTTCAGGCCACACCTACGTGCAGCTATTAAAGACATCGATAAACAGTGATTCTTGGAAATAATATAGATTAATCAGAAAATCAAGTTGCTACGTTTGAATTTTTCAGTAACTGGCACGTCACTATCGAAATGTGCCTTTACCATTTTCGTTCGTTTGCTTGTTACATGATAATTGTTACTTCATCACTTATGTGATGGAAGTTCTCATAAATTCTAAACGTAACACAAAAAAAGGTTCATTGTGACTTCCCAATGCGTTAACATCACTTGGTTTTTAGGGTTTTATTGATTCTAGGAAGCCTTGTGCTTGCGTCATGTCTATATGACATCCGCCCGAATCCTTGGTAGTTCCTCTGATATGCCATACGTGAATGAAATCTTGAAGGTTTTTTTTTGTAATAAATTATTTATACATAATTTTTGCTAGGTTTTTGAGAACGCAAGTTCGTGGAAAGTCGTAATCTAAAATTCTCATAGTTTAATTGGAAATACCACGTGCAGTGTGGTGACTAATTTGACAGATCATTTGAATGTCAGTGTCATGATCCTCTTGCTTTCCATGACATAGATTTGTGCGTTTAGAAAATTTTGATGCAAATTGATCCTTATTTGTAATAAAAATTATGCATTTTCGTATGAGAAAGTTACTTTGTGATTTATCACATGTTTTGTACATATTTGCAACATCACTATAAAACGTAAAGTAAATTGCACTAGGCATGACCGTATTGGCGTTTCTTGTACATATGTTGTTCATTTAGATACTTTAGTAGACCATACCTACCGGCCCAAGATCTGATTTATGTAAAAGAATTAATTGATTTGCATATTCGCATGTCGCATCCTAGAGGTGATGAAGTAGGTAATATGTAAACAATGTATGATTTGCCATATATTCAAACATCCACTTTGTTGGCTTGTCGCAATTTATTTTATTCTAAAATAGACAGTCAATTAATAATATCTTAACCGTTGTAATTTATGCAGTGAATGTGGTAGCATCTATAGCAATTTGTGTTTTTTTTACTTATTATTACGTTTGTAGTAGAAATCATTTGTAAAGATCAGTTGTTTCGTTTGCACGAGACAAACCTTTGACCTCTGACCGCGGCGTATCTGATCCACCCAAAATTTCCATAGTAAGGTGGGTGGACCATGGAAGGCCATGCTCCTTCGAAGGCCAATTATTAAAATTTCGTAGTTATTGCCATGTGATGACAAATTCCTTCTATCTACATAAACATCCATCGAACTAGAAATCACAGACGCGGCGGTGAATCGCTCGCGCCACTATTTTGACAGTACGGTCCCTTGCTTCATTGATATCGGAAATCGGCGACGTTAAAATAAGGTGGGTGTACCATAGAAGGCCACTCTAACAAATAAATAGTTATTATTCGTTTATTTACTGGATAAATGAAACTAACAAATATTTAAGTAATACTTTGTTTTATTACGTAATATATAAACCACTTCTTTTTATTGTAGATTTAATGGCTATTTATTAACTTTTAGTGTTAAATGACTGATTTATTATAATGGCCTTCTAAGGAGCCTTGTTCCTAGCAAGGCCATTTTTAAGAGTTCAATGAAACTTAAGTTTAATCAATATTGATCAAATCTGAAATTTAAAAAAGTGGTTTATATTTTACGGAATAAAACAAAGTATTACTTAAATATTCGTTCGTTTCATTTATCCAGTATATGAACGAGTAATAACTGTTTATTTATTAGAGTGGCCTTCCATGGTACACCCACCTTATTATGTAAAAATACATTTTATAATATGGAATTGTTGATGAAATCGTAAGGAACTAACCTTGGACATGTAAAATCTCCAAGAAGAGCCTTGTACTTATGTTTGTTTTATGTACGTTTATTGCATAGACGTTGTATAAATATTAAATAGTCCCATCTTATCTTTCTTTGTACAATTTGTTTGTTTAACCGTACGTTTGTGAATGGTACTAAACCACAGAAAACAATAATACAAGTAATTAAACGTAGGTTTTCATTTGTGTATTAATTTAGTTACAAACATAGTGTTCATGAGATCAGCGATGACGGCGTTTCTAAGGCCATCGAATCAGACGTAGGCCTCTCTGACACGTGTAACTTAATTAGTCTATTCTTTGTTTCTAGCTGAAAAATTAGAACTAGTCGGAAATTAAACCTATTTGCACTAGACCGATGGTCACAGAAAAAACAAGGACTTGGGAACCAAGAAAATTTTCTTAATACCTCTGGAAAATTGGTATCTATAGTATTAGATTAGATTTATTTATCGGTTTAGGTATTTTGATGATAGGATTATAGTTAACTTAGATCGCTGTATGTCTAGCTTTTCTAAAAGAGCTATCAGAAATAAAATGAGTTCATATAACTATATTGTTTTGAAACTTTCTTTGGAAGGTTAGCTCCGTACATGTAATCTATTTCGTCGAAAGTAATCAGTGCTTACAAAAATATTTAAGATTAGTTTATAAATATTATTCCGACAGTGATATCACAAAATTCTTCAATGTTTACATAAACATGCCTTTTTATTTATCACTTATACATAATTATATATACCGACCCACCTACTTTCAGAACTATCAGTAAGCACTGTAATATAAATACGCAATTCCTTTTATCAGTACAATTATGGTTACGGCTATTATCAAAAAAACATTAATATTAATACGTAACTTACGAAATAAAACCGTGAAGGAATTATGGAACTGTGTTAAAGAATTAAAGATAATGTCCACATGTGTTTCTGTTCTTATCAGTCAGTTTTATGAGTTGAACTAGGAAGACAAAGAACCCTGCCTATGCCTTACTGTCACGGAGTTATCGCCACGACAAAATTCTTCTCATTTGTATGTATTACCAGACTGTGACCTTCCATTGTTAGATTCTGTAAATAGGAGGTGTTTAGTGCGCGGACATGTTAATTAGGCATGCACGGACAATGTTTCCGTGGATGCTGCGCCGGTGCAACTCGAAAGCGAAAGCTGTGATTTTTAAAACAAAAGTTTTGCTGCCGAAGCGGATGTCTCTCATGAACAATTCCGCTTAGCGACAACAATAAATTGTATGCAACGAAAGCGTAGCACTTATTTTGTGACACGATTGTTCAATAAAGCCGGCATGATAAACGAGTTATAAAAATCGGACATGTTGATACATACTGTTATTTGTAAACATTGCTTGTGATATAATCCCAAAGTCGGATAAAGTGATATAATGTATGCGCGCGGCGCTCCGGACTACTTTCTCTTGAATTCGGTCGCGAAAGTTGTCTCACTGCGCACTTTCTACAGCTCAGTATGAGTGTTGCGCCTTCTTATTACTAAAACAATATTTTACATTTTAGTTTTTGTTTGTATTCAGAATAAGACGTGTTTTTGAAAATATTTCTCTAAATAATACAGTTAATTGTTGTACATTTTCGTAAAACAATGCGCGATAAACAATCGATGATATAATCCGTATCGTAACAGCTAATAGATAATGATTTGAGCACGATACAACAAAACACTATTCATGTAATATTTACACATGTGTAACTAATTTATGGCCTTCAATTTGTTAACTGGTCATTGGATAAACATAGTTCCATGATGTGTACTATTATGTATTGTATCGTTATTTCCGTAATAGCTGGCATTGATCGACGTTGCTAACGTTGGAAAGCTAAGTGAAATGCCTAGCTCGCTGGGTGCAGACCAAGTCACACTAAACAAGTCGATCCACTTTCACCCTCCTTGCATCCGAGCCAACTCTCAATAAGCGCTTAAAATTTCAAACGCAATATTGCCAATACTTTTACGTGCTTATACTATAAAGGGAACCGTGTGGAATTAATAAAGGAAAATAAATTGCGGAGAAAATAATCGTTAATTCATTTGTAACAGTCGTCTTCAAGCAGTATTATGGATTGTAGTATTGTTCTAGTTGATTTACTCGATGTAGTTGGAAAACACGTGGTTCGTTATTGCGCTACGAACTGTTATGCACCGACCGGTGAGCCATGCGGTGTGCGTAGTGTGCGTATCGCTAGTAATACGTTTTTACTATTTAGGTATAATTACCAGTCCGTTGGCATATCGCTTGCCACTCAATGAACTTATCTTAATTAAATTATCGCTGTTGAAATAAGTGGTGGCGCACTTTAATAAATTACAATTGTACTTAGACCATGACTGACTGATTGATTAATTATACCTATTTATAGTGTAAGATATTTTTTTTTTTTAATGTCCGCAAAATAAAGTTTGTGTCTAGACAAGACAAGACCGCGATTGTTTTGTTCACTGTTAATCCTGCCATCTAGTTGTTAAGTGTAGATTCACTAGCTTGAGTCACCTGTCTCAGCGTTCTAAGCGTAGCCGCCAGATGGCGCTACGAGTATGAAAAATTGTTCAACTACGTAGAGCTCTTCATTTTAATTTTAGCAATTGTTAATTATAGAATTGTAAATTTTTATTTAGATTTATCAATTAAGCCATAAGCTAATACATATTTTAAGACAGATAATTCATTCAATTAAAAAAAAATGTAAACATTTAGTAACTGAATCGAAGTGTTAGATTTGACTTAAATTTATTTCGGCGCCGATTAAGTTTGACTGAAAACATGTCAGTTAATTGTCGATTTCAAGGGCGTAAGAATTTACAAAAACTAGGAAAAGAGTAAAACGTCGAGGTCTTTTGTCTCCAAACAGCGGCGTCACCCCAAGTGCGGAAGGTCCTCGGTTCTAACCTTGGTTTCATGCACATTTACACAGTCAACTTCAGTTTTAGAGTTATTGTACGTTTGGCTCCATGACGGGAACTTCCACTCCAGATGTTTTTTATACTCATAATTAATTCATACACACAATGTAGTCTGCATACCTTCATGAACTTATTTTTCTATTTTGTGTAGAATAGGTACGTATGCATATTTGTTTTCGTCATCTTTTTTCCTCTATTTACCTAATTATTTAGAACTTCATAAGCAAATTACTTTCAGAAACCTCATGAAATCGATCGAAAAGAAATAAAATCCAGGAAAACCTGTACTTAATGTATTCAAGCATTGTTGTTCGGTTAACGTATTTGATGTAGCAATTACGCAAATCCGCTGAACCGAAACATGCACTAGTTTGCATGCTGCTTTGAATGACGCTAATATCATTAAATTAAGTAAACAAACCATGACATCAGCATGCATGGAAATATGTAACTCCGGTCAAGTTTTTACAATACATTGACATTTACTTACAAACAAAATAATAAAACCTCTTAGGTTTTTGAACTTTGGCTGTCATCCAATGAATCTATGAAACAGGTTTAATAATATGAGCCTGGGAATCATGAAGACACGTTATTAATTGTTGTCTTTTCTTCGAATTCTCATTATTTTCTATTGTTTTCCTCACTCTTACATAATGCATGTTCATTGCGTAATCGTATTTATTTTAATAGTTTAGCTTGTCTTAATATCATAAGTTCTTTACTTACTTATTTATAAGTATTATTTAAGTTTATTTTGATTATATTTTTGTTTATTTTACATCAGAACTACGAACAAACGACCGTATGGACCATCGAAAATGCACATGACAGACAATATTTGTAATATAACGATTAAACCGCTACGCTTTATTTATTAACACTGGTGATGGTATAATACTAAGATTATTTTAAATATTATTTTTATAAATAAGAAATAACGACTTGCTTGTGTATACAAAGAGCCGAGATTCGCGAGTTGAAAACGTTAAAATTAAAAAGCTGGATAAAGACTACGTGCTATTAGGCTGTTTCTAGAAAAAACGATTAAACTATCTATGATAAAAATTCAATATTCAATGTCATTGAAATGTACTGAAAATAGGGTTTTTGCAATGAGCTTGACCGTTGTGGACGTTCACTTGTAGTTTTATAGATTCTTAACTTCATCTTTTAGTTTATTAGAGACGGTAGATTTATATATTTTGAAAGCTATATCGTAATTTAAAGGATGATTGATAATTATATCAACTGATAGGATCGAATAATGCCAAGAATTATTAGTTGGTAAATAGAAAGCGACTATCTGTTATCTTCTTTCGAGTCTGATAAATATACACGACAGTGATTTATTTATGTCATCAATCTCTCATCTGCCTAGAAACTTCTTTTGACAACTCTATGAAAATCGATTACTTATTTATTTTTTGAATCACAATGTATTGTGCGAATTTATTTGCGGAAATCTTTGGGAAAATCTCTGGTGACGTCTAGTAATCGATAATTAGATTTAAGGCAATTTGGGTTGGTTTTAAATCGATTTACTGATAAAGTGATACTATGTTTGCCACACAAGGCTAGAAATAGGAATCATAAAGCATAAATAAAAGTAACAGGCGTGCTAGTTAGATTAGCGCCATTCAAATTAGAGCGATGTAACGTAAAAACGCGTAGTCCTTGGGCATTCAACTCTTAACCGTTACGAATCACCGTTCAAAGCTCCGTCCAGTGTGGCTGTCTTGTATTTTTTGTTATATACCTATTGAAAATTAGCGTCTTTCCACTAAAACCAACAGGCCGTACTCGGTCAATTTTCAGTTATCCTTTATCGAACATACTTTCAGGTAGGAAAAATACCAACGTAAAGGCCATGTCAGTAAAATTACCTACTACGTAAACATGCAATTTTTAACATGATTAATTAAAATTCTCTTTGAACAAGAATGTAAAGTGAATCCTTCGTGTTCAGTAAACAGTAAGTGGAGTTGTGGCGCCCGCAAAGAACAAAGCCCGTAACACTGAGTAGGAAGCAGGAAAATAATTCAATGACAGGCGCATCCTAAGTACACAACGACGTCGTAATTTATTGAAAATGATCTGAATACTGAAACAAGAATTCTTAGGTACTGCGATGTTCGAACAAAAACTTTTGTTAAAACCAAAATTGGTAACTGGACGCGTAGCACTGTAGCTACGAAACGCTACGATAATGTCACAAGGAAAAATGGTCTCCAAACATATTCAATTGTTATATAAAACCTTTTCAGCGATTCTATTTCCGTTAGTTACTTAGCGAGTCACTAACTGTTGATGTTTATCTATGGATATACAACAACATAATGTACCGACTTCCGCGCCGGGAAATGCTTTCAAACGAGCATATCCACGTAATAAAGAAAAAAGTTTCAACCAGTCTCCTTCCGATCAGGCATCGCAGTTTAAAGAAAATAAGGATGGAACATCAATAACAGTTTTTATTAAATTTCCGATTGACCTAGAAATATTCCTATACAGAATTTTAACGAAGGTAGATGTCATATTTAAGATAATTTTTGAATACTTCTTTAGTTAGTATCAGATTTGACCTCACACATAGTCAGACCATCCACGTAGTCAGAGCTGTCAAATTTAGCGTTCTTCGATTTCTCTCAATTTTGTTTGCTAATTTCTCGAAGTTGCTAGAAGCTGATTGTCGAAATGGCTACGTTTGCATAAGGCCATGGCCGCCGAAATCGCGTCACCGCCTCATTCAATAGGCAATAATGGCTCCTAAGTAACCAGTGATTGCTTTGGTAGACAGATATTGAAATAAAAAAAATTTTTGATACTAATATTTTTATATAAATAGAAATGAACACATTCGTTCATTTCTATTTTTATTTTCTTGTAAATTGGCGCCAACCTCTTCACTGTCCTTTATATGACAGACACAGATCCCATTGAATCTTTGATCTATGTATTTTCTTTTTGTTCATTCCTTTTGCAAATGGTTTGCCGTACTTCCATAAGGATCTTTAAATATTGCTGAAATATGTATGTTTTAACACTACAATTTATTTATATTAAAATACCAAATGTAAACTACTTTTGGCTCTCACGTTTATTTAAATAGTTTGAAGCCTTTCTGTGTTCGCGTTTGTATATTTTGGAATAATCGAATAGCTGGGGCGGGCCGTTACTTTAAAGTAGGTATTTTAAAAACATTGTCAAAACAATAATGTTTTATATTATGTATATCGCGTGTAAATTCGACTAATCGTCATTCATGACACACAAATTAAAATGGGAGAACAAAAGAGGTTCGTTCCGTTACTTCCGCTAACGTCATCCTGCACTCGGATCCATACAGATGCTGAATAAACAGAGGAATTCATAGCGATACTGTAACCCAATTCAGCTGCCAGTTGGCAAGGAACCACATCCGCCACGAATATTTACCTTTATATTGATTATACTTATCGAATTAAGTGCAAAAATAAATAATGATAATATCATGATACTGTTTATGTAAGATATGTATGTTCCCTATTTAGAAACAAGAACACGTGCTAGAAATACATAGTTGTCGTTTCGCGTGGAAAAGACGTTATGTTAAGACTTGCGAGGTCAGTAAGACAGTTAAGTTTATGGTCAATTTAGTTACGGTTTACTAAACTCCGAAGTTACTTAACCGAACGTTTGTTCATGTCCATTAGTGTTAAAAAATACGAATGGTTTTCCTTCCTTATTAAATAAACGTTTTTATCTGATAAAGAATTCACGTAAAATGGTGTATTTTTTACTGTTACTTTTTTGTTGTAATTAAATAATAAAAAAAAAACAGTAGTGCGAATCCAACGCCTCGCCCACTGAAGTATTTAATTGCAAGACCTTCAGCTCCATTACATGGATAACGGCTTGCATAACACTCACTCGTACAAAGGTACTGCAGCTTGGTCTTTCCGTTTAGAAAACAGCTGTTTAAATGATTGAGCAACTGCGATGACTGCGGTCGCGTCCTATTCACATGGCACTGATGCTCAAGGGTACGCTCATCAAAAAGCTAATCATCACTATTTATTATATTAAAACTACTTATTAAAAATCAAATTAACTACTTATTAAAAATCTTCGGAATATTCATTCTAGACTTACGTCTAATTTGTATGCAGTATGTATGCGCATAATTCGTCTGTTAACGAGCGTAAAGCGTAAACTTGTGTGTAGCAATGTAGTATTTCTTAATAATCTGCTTGTGACGTTTGTTATTATATCATACGAGCGTTTAGCAATTTTCCTCGTTTTGAGATCCGGTAATTCCTCGGATACGATGAGGTAAACGGGTTTGTTTCTGTAGAATATCCCGCGAGAGGTGAATAAGATGATTGACGTCACACCGTCACACGGATACTATTATTTCGGTCACACATCCTTCTCGTAATGTAACGATGTACTTCCATGTGAACGTTAGCTGCTCGTCTCGCCGATAATTGACTCTACGCAGTAATAAGCTTTGAGATCGGGTTCCGGCTGTACCGACGATGCTCTGATTATGTACCTGCAACACATAACGGCCTCTGCAGTACATAGACACTATGTATCTGCTTTGACTAGTTAGAAAATCAATACGAGGGATCGTATTGTAATTCAGCTACGTATGTGGTTACCAATTTTCCTTGCAAAGTTGTAATTAAATAAAAAATTGAGATTTCGTATCGAATTATATTTAATTAATGTGTATTGTACTTACACATAATTACTATTCAATTATTGGTTAGGTCTCGTGTTTAATTTGCACACCATATTAATAACATTTTCCGGCTTATATCCATAGGGGAAAAGTCGTGTAACGTCAGTTGCCACCGCGTTCATTATGGTAGTGTACGTCATCGATCGCCTCATTTACTGACGTGGCTTGTGGTCTAAAAAATTCATTCATTTCAGTAGTTTCGAGGGCGCCTACTTGTTTATTCAAGAAACAATTTACCTTATTTAACATGTTAGCCGTAAATGTATGAAAGTACAAGACCTAAAATTCATTCGCTAACAGTAGCTGACCTATTGTCTTTTAACACCACAATGACTCATTTCCGTTAGTTCATACGACTTCAAAGCTCATTTACATTAGTTGAACACTCGGACTATTAATGAGGGTATTCTACTTTCCGGGAAATGGCTAATATAAAGGTTTGGTTTTGTTTTCACAAAAAGATTATTTCAATTGAGACATAATGCATGCTACTCGAATTTGCACCTTTCAAGTCGCTTAGACGCTCCGTAGCGTAACGTAAACGCAGCGTAGCGTTGCTATAAAAATCGCGTAGGCGCTCTGTAGCATCGCGTTGCAGCCGCATTAACTTGCGTCGAAAACTCGTAGGCGTTTCGTAGCACTGCGTTAAAGCTGCGTAGCAGTCGCATAGGCATTTCGTAGCACAGCGTTGTAGCTGCGTAGCATGCCGTAGGAGTATCGTAGGCGTTCCGTAGCATTCCGTTGTAGCTCTGTAACATTGCGTTGCATGGCCGTAACATTGCGTTGAAGCTGCGTAGCTTCTATACAGACTAGTGTATTAGCTACTTTTTAGATTGATGTCTCGTAGAAGCTCCTGTTGCACTGTGTAGCATTGCGTGGTATTTCAGTATAAAATGCTCGGCAGCATTTCTTAGACACCCCGTAGCTTGGCGTTGAAACTGCGTAGAAGTGGCGTAGGTTTCCATATACGCATACTATCGGCGAATGCCTAGGAAACATTAATGTGTGAAACTCAGTACCGTGTGCACATGAACCTAATATTATGTATGATCATGCTGAAATCGGTCTTAGAGTCAGCATAAGAACAAGCATTAGGTTTGAAGGTTTGTTAGCTAAACGTTTAATAATATACCTACAGTTTTTACTCCTACACGTTTTTTGCTTACAATTTTTTTTTCGGTTGACTAATTCCTACTCAGCGAGTAAAAGGCGACAAGTAGGGAGTAACTATGTACCTACGACCCAATTAGGGTACTCAACAATTTATCAATTGAGCAGTTGAGTTCCACTGTAGTGTTTGACCGGATTACTTCATGACTTGTACCGATTTTGGGTCAAAACTAAACGAAGTACTTAGTGTTGTTCTTGGCAACAATTTGGTGTAGATTCAAACGCGGCCTAAATTCTGTTTAGTTCAGGATCGTAACAATATATTAATATGAAAAGCTGGAGAAGTGTTTGTTCTAGTAAAATCAACTGTAACTGAACTAGCCCACAATATTGGAAGTAATAGAATAGCATATTTTATTTCTTAGAAATCAGATGTTACAAAAGCTGAGAGAGTCCTTGTACAATAATATTAGTTTGTTAAAAAAATCCTTTGAACGCCTGTGTTGCTAAATTGCTGTATAAAAACGAGCCTTCCACTCACGATTTCAGCCACTCCTCTATTCGGAATTTAGAGTATTTCATAAAAACATTCATGTAAAACCTATGCGTGTTAGGTTTTTTCTATCTTAAACGCCGATCGTGATGATTAAGTGGATGGCATTGTACTCTTCTGTAAATTAGCGTAAAGCAATTTGCATATGACGACAACACCGCTCATGGACTGACAAGGCCGATGACCGCCATACGTTTACTTCGCTAGCGAGCACAAAATCACCGGCCGCAGTTACACATTTGCTTAAATAACCTGTTATCAAACAAATAGTGAATGTATGCTGTTACATTTCATAACGAATACTTAATTTAATTACATAAACATCGCGGTTTCCCCACGGAAGAACTGATCCCTTCTTTGGATACGGGTCTCGTGAAAGCAGCTGAGGTATCGTGTCGACCGGATAGGCGACATTAACCGTCTAAGTGCCAATAACAATTTATGTATATTGCGATCATCAATCGCTTTAACAGCCTCCTGAAAACGATTGTTTGTTTGTAACTGGCTAATAAAATATACCAGCAAATATCCGGGATTAAATTCATGTATGAATACGACATGATAGGAAAAAAAAAAAACTTCATGATCGGGATTCGATAATTTATGTATGTATATAAGCTAAAACTGTAATAAGAAGAAAGGAAAATTAAAATAAATGGTAGTCCTTAAAAGAAATTATTTCGATTCCGGTAAGTCTTTTCTCTTCAAAAACATTATCATAGTGATTGGCGCGCTTTAAAGCTTAGCTAATTAAATAAAAATACCTTTCAATTCAGTGATAGTTAGCAGGAAGCCACTGAACTGTAGCAAATCAATTCTATAAACTTCATTAAAAGAACCGAAGGAGAAACATTTTTTGGCGGTAAAAAACAGATTAGAGGCTTTTTGCCGCTTAAAAACTAGCCTTTTTAGAGAAAAAGCTACGGGGAAAAAACTATTCACTCAACCAGTAACTATCACTCCACGCAGGCCATGGGCGTCGTGGAGGTCCTAATATCAGGGAAACAGGGAGGCATTTGCGTGCTGCAGTAGAACTAAGCTGAGCAGCTTGCCTAATTGATAGAAAAAATCTTCTAGACGTTTTTAATGATGATGAATCCAATTTGTTGTGTTCGGAGCCAAATCGTGTTAGCATTGATCATTACTAAATAGTATATGAATTATAATGATCATAATATTATGAACTTATCAGATCTTTACGTAGCGTGACGCACGTTTGAGTAGCGTCGCACATTGGCACCAGGCCACAGGGCTCTGCCCGACGCGGGCCATCCGATAGCGCGTGTTGCTGCTTCGTTTGTCCTCCACCTTGAAATTTGATTGATCATAGCTAAAAATAAGAAAACATCTCGCTACAATTTATCAACCTATAATAAACCCATTTTGTTACACTCCTCAATGAAACTGCGTCACGAGTTCACGGACTCCGCTGGTTTCTCAAAACTTTGATATTATTACGACCTGTTTGGTTTACGACGGCTTAATTAGCATTAACACATGTAGATTTTATTTAAGTAGGTCGTATACAATCAACTTCAGTAGGTATTTAGGGAAGTACGATTAACACTATTAAGAGTGTAGTAATAAAAATAAACATTGGCGATATGCAAGTGTTCGTACAACTGCGCAGTAACGTACAGATAAGCGGTCAATGTAGGAGACGTAGTTTCCTACTATCGAGTAGTTTGAGACGGGTCGCTGTCTGGATGCGACTTATGCACTACTTATAAATCATTACATTTGATAACAATGTAATCACATTTACCTATTTGACTATTAAAGAATAATAGTTACTCATAATTCTTAACTGCACATTAACGTAATACATTGCTAGAATTCCGAGTGCATGATAAGTATCGCGAAATCTGTGATCTATCTACGAGTATAATAGTAGCCAATTCGGATTTGTCATTAGTTGCTTTTAGTTAGACGAAACAAAAGTGACACTTAGGCGTATGTGTGGGCTAAAAGCCGACGTACTGAGTCTTCTTGCTACCAAAAACTATTTCTCAGAAATAAATTACACCTAACTTTATGCATAGGTACTCATTAGGGTGTAACTGCACGTAGCGTTTGACCATGTCCCACGTAAAAACGGATGCATTAGATATAATTCGTTCTGTATTTGGACTAACAATGAGTTGTTGTATTTTTTTCTTGTTTTCGCAGATGATTTACTGAGATTGGTCAATAGTCCAGAACAATGTTTTTAATACCAAACAAACTGGGTAAAACATATACGTTTTGGAAATATTAGAAGTCAGGCAAATAAGTTCAACTGAACTTAAAATGTAAATAAGAACCTTGGCTTAGAGTCGATAAACAAATCCAAATCATTCTACATTATTGAAAATCAGCAACTCGTGCAATAAACGTACTGCAAATAGTAATCGATGCGTTCTAACCGTTTTCAAATAGTTACCTACTCGATCATTATCCGCTGTCCATGAATTTTCAAACGTCAATTTACTCCTATTTATCTTTGACTTTGATGAGTATAAAAAGCATTGTACGATAATAATAAAATTACTAGAGCCTGCTTTACGTAGGTAAAAATATGATGAATGTTGAAGGTAACGCTGAACACACATCTTTGTGGATAAACACTGTTACTTTGTCCTTTATACTAGGAGACGAGGTTCAATCCTCGGACTTTGATTTCAATCTTTATACAAAACGAAGCTATGTTTAAGATTGACTTGTTTATTGTGAGTTTTATTCCACACGTCATGACTTGAATAATCTCGGAAATTTAATGTTTTGTTGACAGAGATGATACCACAAAATCAGACGTATCATTATATGCGTGGCTCGTATATGGTAGTATGTGAACCACGGTGTCAACGCTGTAGGTGGACGTGCCCCGAAAACGTTATTTTTCCGGTTTGTTACAGACTTGTTTGGTTTTCTTCAATCCACCGTTATTTCAATAGTCCTTATTAGCGCCGGCTCTAGCCGTGTTCGTGTTTTTGAACCTCGCAAAAGCCATTTAAGCAGCTATTTAGTCATCATCAAGTCTTTTAGAATTGTATGCTAATCTGCCTCATATCGTTTACCTACTTAAGAAAATCACTTCTACGCGTCAGTTGTTTATTGATTACACAAACACTTGAGAATTTAGCAGTTGTCTATTTGTTTACATTAGTCTGTTATTGCGATGCTTATTGTTCACTTTGCATCACCCATCTCTTACGTTTCCTTTGTTAATTATTACATATTTCCTATTGTTAGTCATTTCCTCGAATATTTACTGTATTCAGCGAATGTAATATCGATAAGCTTATTCATATGGCTTAAAACTGCGAGCCATTCAATCGGTTGGCTTAGTCACAGTGGCTACGCAAACTCCTTGACCTACTTGCAGTTGCGTGACAGTGGTCAGCTGCCGGTGATGTACAACTTTCACCAAAACACTGTGGCGCGATGTTATCAGCCCGCACCAGCTTTGTTGTTACTCTGTGACCCACACACTCATTATCACAGTTATTTTGGAACACAAACAATGAGAACGTTAGATGTGTAGACAGTTAATTAATTTGACATAAAACTGTATTTTAGTTTTATTAATGAATGATTCTAGGGTGTCATTTACATACATATAATTAGAGATATTAAAGTAAATGGACATGTTGTGGTCAATTCTCAAACTGGTTATGATATGATGTAACAGGTTCCTTGGTTACGAGTTCTCTGATAACAATCTGTGTTGTCATCTGAGTTTGAGCAAAAAAGCTTTGAAAAGCACCATCAATCCACCGCAAAAAAAAAACATCAGTGAAAAAAATTATATCAATGAAATCAAGACTTTGGTTTTCAGTTTGTTGGTTCAGAATCGAATGTTTTATTTGTCAACACGATACTCGTGTATTTAAATAAAACCTTCTTAATTTTTTGGGACATCAACGTAATAACTTGCTTGCAATTATTTCTCAATATGGTTACAGTGTGTCGGCAATATTTAACGTGTGTGTGACGTAGCCTGTCTGTAATCATTCACCATATATGTTTTTACTGTCAAGGTCTTAAACTCAGCATAGGTAACTGAAATTTAAGTTCCGGTAATACTCATCGCTTGCCGTGGCCCACTGACCGCAATCGCCAGTAGAACAACAAAAGTAGGCGTTTACGTTTATTATTGGCGTCGTAGACAAGCACTTATTCCATTTATACAGTCCTCTTATAACGGAGATGATAGTTGTATTGAAGTAGATCCAGGTGTGACGCGGCTCCCGCGACATCTATGGGGAATACCTCCAGTACTGGTTCGTCTATTGTACAGCGTTCGCACGTAACATAAACACGTTTAGCTACGAGTTAACGAGAGCGTTCGAAGCGCATCGTTAATAGTCTTTAATGAGCCTGTTAAATAACGATAAACAAACAACTAATATTTGGCACTTTGTTGATAAAAGATATCTTATCATTCATCGCTTAAGTTTAGTTGACATAGTTCCCAATTATATTTACATGCTCACAATCGGATAAACGTAACCTTATTCTAGTTCGTATAAAAAATGTTACTAGTGCTAATATATAATCGGCTTCATTTGCATACTGCCAACGCACACACCCACAAAATAGAGTTTCATTTCAAACAGCAGAGTAGATTGTCCCACATTTTCTTAAGTAGGTAATCTGTTAGAAACATATAGATTTTTATAAATAAAATAGTTTTTAATATGACATTAAATAAGTTTGTTTAAAACAGACAAATAACAATATATTAAATTTAAATAAAATCGTGGACAATAAATATTGAAATAAATGGATTTAAAACATTTATTTTATCACATATGTAAATTGTAAGACGTTTTGTTAACACAACTGAATGACATTTGAATAAAAATGAATTTACATTATACTGTTGGAGACCCTGTATAAAGCTCTTCAAGGAATTTACGGTGTAAGCAGCTTAGCTGCTCCACAATCCGGCGTAGAGTCCGGTTCCATTTCCAAGAGTGGCTCTACTGATTCTAAGTTTTTCTATAGTTGCATCGCGCCATCTGACATGTGGAGCTGTGTCCTCCCGACACAAAAGAATTTAGTAGAAATCATATCAGTTTAGACAAAGTGGTCGCACGGGCCAACACAAGTATCGTACACGGTACCGTTCGTCGAGTCGATGCGCGTTTGACACCGAAGGTTATCGCCGGTGTCAGCGACCAGCGCGCCGCGCCCACACGCGCTTCTGTATACAAACAACTGCTCAGCACACATGCTCACACGCTCGTGCTATATACATGTCGCTACGTCTACTAGACACCAACCACACGATGTACTACCGACCGACAGACAGACATAGTATTGCGATTATATACCGTATCCTTCGTGCGCACATGCGCTTGATAGTGAAGTTCATTACAGATTATTGATCCGAATTAAAATAACTTATTGGAGCGATTGTTTATCAACAAAAACAACTAACGAGTTTCTGTATACAAACAGATCTATCTATAGATACCCAATTATTTCAAATGCTGGAGATATCCTAATTAAAAGTAAAACACCAGATAAAATTGATAATACGAACATTTATTGTGAAAGCACAAAACATACTTTCCTCAATTATATCTTGTTCTATTAATTTCTTCCGTAGAACGACCACTATCTGTCTTAAGTCACGTATGCGAATATTCCGAAAAACTGTGTAAGTTTCGTCCCAAATTAGTGACTCATACATAAATAATATTTCACAAAGAAGACATATTTTACATGTACAATAATGTTTATGTGCTCAATAATGTAAGGATTAAAGACTGACTAGTCTTTAATCCTTACATTATTGAGCCGTTAAGCTTATAAATAAACCCTGAGACAAACAGAGAGAGTTTATTTTTAAATACTATTTGCTTGAACACAGCGGAGTCAGGGTAGGGCAACGGCCGTCCTTCCTTCCGCTACCGCCAGTACTCCCTCACTCACAATTAACTTCTTGTCCGTACGTAACTATACGTATTACTTATCTACTGTATTCTTAATGATTTCACCAGAAATTATATTTACGAAAATTACACTAAAAATTCTATAATCACTGAATCATTATTTAATTTATTACTTCTTGGTATTTTCAATGTAACATTAAAACAATTAAACCATAGCCGAATGTTTCATATATTCCGTAGAACAAATGTCATTCTTAAAGGATAATGTCTTAAAAATGCCACATGTTGTCGTTTTTATTAATAAAACTGTACGTAAACACCACGCGGAACATCAGCTGATCTGTGTAAACAAAGCGTGCGGGACTTTCTCGATAGCATTTAGGATTAGGAGTGGTCTACCAATGTTTCCTTATGCATTCAAATAAATGCGACACTTTTTACACAATCTCACATTTCACTTATTTACAAATATCAAGCTTTTTATTGTTTAGAAAAATGAGAATAGGCCGGTCGATTGGCGTGTCCCGTTAACGAACGCGCGCTACCTACGTAACGTATAAAGCGTAGGCTGCCCCACCATCGCGCCATTAGTACAGCGCCCGCGCGCGCGATAGCACGTATCTCTGCCTCCAGCTCCGCGCTCGCTATCTCGACTCTATGTGTACACAAGCTAGTACAGAAACATGCATTTTTGTATTCAATTACACGATTGGTTTTATGAAGAGACCCTCGCGTCGGTGGACTCTGCCAGCGCTGCAGCACGCCGGCGCAAGCCGCGTGATCGACGCCGCCCCCCGTCCGCGCCGCCGACGCCGTCGACGCCGTCGAGAATCTCCACTGAAGAACTGGTAGAAGCACTCCGACCGCATCTCCTGTCACCCAAGCGCATGTGGACGCTGGGTTATCCGCTTGAGATTGATCCGAACTCGTCGAAAGCTGTGGTGTACATCAATCCGCCGCCTCGACCTAGACCTCTGCCAGCTACGACATGGGACGTGAACGCGCCGGAGTTTGTGCCCGGCTCACAAGGCGACAGCGGCCGCGGGTCGTTGGGTTCGACTCCGCGCTCCGACAGTGATGAAGAAGCGGATACAGTGGAACATTTGTGTGTACGTTGTGATAAAATGTTTCGAATGACTCGCGAAGGTGAATATCTAAAGGATGAACCGTGTCTCTATCATTGGGGACGTGTGAGTGGGGATTGCCGTTACACTTGCTGCAAGTCGCCATTGGGTGCCAGAGGTTGCAGCTCAGCCCGCTTCCATGTTTGGAGCGGCACTCGTCCAGGCATGAATGGGCCTCTCGAAGGTTATGTGCGTGCCCGTTCGCCTCGAGGTGGTGTATACGCCATCGATACAGAGATGTGTTACACAACGGCAGGCCTGGAATTAGCTAGTATTGCGGTCATCGCCGCTGATGGCCGACTTGTATACAAATCACTAGTGAAGCCGAGCTCACCTGTAGTTGATCACAACACCCGTTTCTCGGGCATCAGGCCGCGCGACTTGGCGCGCGCGACTAAGACGCTACGAGATGTACAAAATGACATACTTGGATTCGTGGGTACGGACACGATCCTGATCGGACATGCCCTGGATAATGACCTGCGTGCACTGAAGCTGTTACACGGTGCAGTGGTGGACACCTGCGCGCTGTACCCTCACGCGCGAGGCTTCCCCATGCGCCGCTCGCTGCGGGCGCTCTCGGAGGAGCTGCTGGGGCGCATCGTGCAGCGCGGAAGTGCTGGCCACTCGCCTCTGGAAGATGCCCGAGCTGCTATGGACCTAGTACTTCTGAAAGTACACGAAGAACGAGCAATTGCAAACCGTACACGTATTTCGAACCAACTTTCCATGCTGCAGCCGTATGATCCGTTAATTAGTGCCGCCTAAATACTGAGTTAAGTTTAAGACGACTGTTCCATGGACAAGATATAATGATTGAGGACTGACAATTTTTAAGTGACAAATTCGTCACGTTGACGGAGCTGCGCGTACTGTAACAGTATGTGCCTTCGAATTGCAATTACAGCAATAAACGTGATATTTTTCTTAAAAAGTTTGTTTGTTTTTTCCTGTTCCTAACACACACAAAAGAAATTGGGTATGTACATATAAAAATGACTTATAACTAGCTTAAATTACAAAAGATCGTGCATCTAATTCAAGCTGCGTTCAGCTTTCCGAAATGTCAGTATAAAATTAACTGTGACACCGTTTTATATTCAACATTAATAATCCGTTAGATTAAATTGTGGTAGTGTTTTGTGTGTCACTGTAGGTAGAACCATAAAAACTTTCACTGTGTTAGGTTTCTCTACTACGTAACCAGTGCTGGTTTAGCAACTCGACAGTTTTTCACTCGCTTAGTTATCATTATTTATCAGAATAAACACTCAAAATAACTTGCTACATAATACTGATAATTACGTAGGTGTCTCTACGTAGCTGCTGAGACTCACTGTATATAAAATTATTAGTCTGACGTAAGGGATTCCCAGATTGCGAGATAATACCAATACTACTAATGATTCATGAATGAGGGGCAACGGAAACATTACAAGGAAAATCACACGTGCGCAATCTCCGAGTTCACAGGAAACTTATGATTCTTAAACGAACCTTCCTTAGCGTTGTTGTGATGCCTAATTGTTATCAATATTCATGCACACCATAATATAATGATGTAATTTTCCTAATGACTAAGCCTTGGCGTCCGCATATTTTTTGTTATTCTCAAGAACTGAGTCAGCGCGCTACGATGTGGGTTCCTGGTAAAAGCTTTTACAATGATCGCCTGACCTATATGATGCACAAGAGTATTAATCATAATATATGGATTTAATGCAGCTCTTCTAGACGAAATGTATAATGCTCTAGTTTCATTATAAAGAGGCGCTTATTTAATCAGATATAATTGAATGACCGTGCACTCAAAGCCAGTTTACATAATGCTGTTACATAAAATATAATTAATGATGAAACTATCGTAACATGCGTCTCCAATGTCTTCCACACGGAATGCCTAATTCATAGAGCAATATTTGAAATGATAGAATCGGAGATTATAAGCGTGTGTTCTGAATAGAATGTTTGTGCATCTATTATGTTTACCACTTTAGGACAATGTACGACCGAAATCTTAAAAACATATATGTAAAACACATTAGATACTGCGTATATCAGCTAAGAAAGAGCAACGCCCTCTCGCCCGGTCGTCTGTATGAGCGTTTTGTTTACGTTTCGTGTCGCCCAAAAACGTTTATATTCAATTCACTAAAAGACCACACATCAACTAAGTCGAGCAAATAGTACGCGCTACAATTACGTTTGCTAAATTAATAGAAAAATGGTGCCAATCAAACAGGACCACCTAATCATTGCTAATCTTTAAGGACGTGTATTACATTTACGATTTCCTTAACAGATAGCGCAACGATCTACGTTATGTTATCTAATCAATTTGTAACATATACTTAATTAAATTAATATGAAGTAGGATTTCTGAACATTGCGCCTAGACACTTTCTTTATCTGGCGATCGAGATACTACAATATGATGTCAAATATTTAAAATAAACACAATAACAGCCGGCTTGTTATGAATGATAGCATAGTTTGTGATGTGACTCTCAGTATCAACAAAAAACATTAATGACGCGCTGGTTATCTGCCGGCGAGCGAGGCACACTTCCACGAAAGAGAGCAGACGACAGCCGCTCCACGTCAGCACCGGATCGAATGAAACAGCCCAAAATAGATCCGTACAGAAACGTAAGTATTGTACAGTACGATGAATTCGTGATACCGATAATGATATCAGCACAATCAGATGATACTGGCATGTTTGTATCGCTGGCGTTTGTGTGTAACCTCCGTATCGTATTCGTGTTGTCTGATTGTTACAGTCGATGTGTCGTAATTTTTGTACGAAAACTCGATAAACGCGTGTTTACTATTGCAATCGAAGAAACTAAGTTCATTACAGTAGTCTTCAATTATATTCATGTTAGTTTTGGTGTTTGTGAATCGTTGATCTTTTTCTTAACCTTCAGTCACAAATGTACTTTGTTACAAGTCAAAACGGTTGGTAATTAAGTATTTATTATTTCTTGTACTGTGTTGTTAAAAGTTTTTGTCTTGAAATGTTAGGAGCCATTGGTTTAACGATGTTCGTATGTGGAGGTGACTTATGCATAATAGTATTGAGAGTACATCGTGTTGGCCTCCATGGCGCCGTCGTCGGACTCGCCTCCGCGTCAATAGGTACCTCTTGCACAATAATACTTGCACAAAATGAGGCGTTGTTTCGTCATCGGCCACACTCCGACACGCCTACGTGGACCTCACCATGCAATACTTTATTCATAGGCGCTTTGTATAAGGCGAACATATACTTACACGCTACCTTAGCACTTTGCTGTACGGGCTTTATACGATTTAGAGAAAATTCAATGTCACATGTCACTGAACTTATTAAGATGATGAATCATATATATAAACCTATGATTCATAATGGCCTCTACTCATTTAACCAAATCATCGAAACTTTAAATTAAATTATTGTTGTAGAAGTAGGTACTAGGTAGTACATATGTAACCACCTATTGCCTACATAAAGAATCGCGATGATGGCTGGCCTCAACCAGACTGACAATGCCATTGGACCTTGAATTTGGTACGAGTATTACTGACAGACGAGTTTTTGTCTCGGATAAGAATCGCTGGGCTCATTATGTATGTATGAACCAACAGTCATGATTATTTTAAATAAACACAAAAATATATACGTACCTACGTAACAATCATGTACGATGGCTATTGTACGTTATTTTTTATTTCCACATTAGCCCACCAACATACTTCCTAGTTCTTGATGCTCGAAGAGGCCAATGAACGAAAAGAGTTAAACGCGTTCTGAATTTAAAAATATTTTATTCTTTCAATCAATTATTTGATCGTTACGGATCTTCAGACAATCTTTTAATTACTAGGATATCGCTAGAAGGCACATCGTGACATGAATTATTTAAACGAAGCACAAGGATATGCATTGATGTTGTGTTGCATCTGTTAAAGCACATACCACTGTTTAAACTAACTGGTACATTTAACTGATTGATACATTATACTGTTATTTGGGTGTAGGTCACACTGGCAGGTGCTTTTATACCTATGTAATACGTTTTTTTTTCAATTAAAGTCAACAATGTTTCTCCAAAACGTTTCCTGAATTGACAATATTTATTTATATACATACTTACCGTCCAAGGCTGCTTCGTAAATAATAGCTCATAGTGTCTAAAAAATATCGTAAGCATTCTAAGTTGAGATTTGGTATTGTAACTCTAACCATGAAATTGTTGCTCCTTAATGTTTCGCACGGTAGGGAACTTAAATTCGCGTTGCCTGAAATCATGAGGCCTTGATACAGTGACTCAGTTTCGATATCTCAAGTGGTCCGTTGACCTTTTACCGGTTCGCTCATTGTTGCATGCATAATTCATTTCACTTTGATACTTCATAACAAAACTATATTCCGGTGCAGATTATACTTCCTAGAAAGAACACGAGAACATCGTTGTGTGAATAAAATATAATAGTATTCTGTTTAAGTAAATATTCACTAGCTACATAATCATATTCAAAAATGAACGAGTTCATACATAATTGATGGTTTATAATTAGTTCTCGCGGGAAGCCAAGTTGGTTAAACCTGAATTATTATAATATGTCTATACATATACAGATATTCATCTTACAGATGACCTTCAGTTTTTATGTACAACTAGCTGTTACCCGCGACTTCGTTCGCGTGGTCTTTATTACTCAACTTTTTTTTTCTAAAATTAAAGCCTAAGAACCCTAAACTACTCCGTATAACATCAGCTATCTGCCCGTTAAAATCCTGTCAAAATTGGTCCAGCCCTTTTGGAGATTAGGCGAAACAGACACAAAAATGTTAAAAAAAAGTTTTTGTTTTTAGTACTGTATATTATGCATTCAGTAAAAAGCTGTTATTTTGAAATAACAAAAAAGACTACAATTTTATATATTTGTATAGATATACGGGGTGGAAGGGACACCGACGCGAAAACGGAAACAACATACTCGGTACATACATCATTCTGAACCCTGTCTAGAAATATTTCGTCGGTTATTAAAAAAAAAAACAGCTGTTCCATACATTTTCACCGTGTAGGTATTGCACTTTTGTAAGAAACAGCAGATTTGTTTTAGTTACCGACGAAAAATTTATATGTGGGGGGTTCAGAATGATGTACTGAGTATGTGCTTTCCGTTTTCGCGTCGGTGTCCCTTCCACCCCGTATGTACACAGATATAAAATACGATGTAATGAATACATAGATTCATTTCCAGAACTTTGTCTTTAGTACACAGAATACAGACAAAAGTTATTATTATTACTCATAATTTGCGAATATGTCGATAACAATGGGCCGATTCTGACTCAAATCCCACAGAAACAAAAACGGCTTGTCAATGACAAGTGTAAATGACAGTCGGTAGGGTAGGGACAGTAGGTTGTTGCCTGAAAACAATACCGATCTAGACTGTTACGTATATGCAGTATTTTTTTATTTATATTACGTACCTACTTACCACAGAAGGTAAATTACTTTACCTTGATTTGACCACTGAAAAGAAAAATAATTGACTTTTAAATTGCATAAATAATATTCTGTTAGATTTGATAGTTAAATCAGTACTTACAGCATTTATAAGAATTTCACAAACAACAGAATTTTAAATACGTTAACGTTCTCATATAACAGTATTTTAGGGTGACTTCGACACGCTCCCAAAGGTCGAACCGAAAGAGGTTCTCTGACCTTACATTGATTTTATATTTCTTTGAATTTGGTGTGGCAGACGTGCGGCAAATTATGAGGCTCGTCTGAGAGCTTTTAATAACCGCTAGGTATTGTATTCAGATGGCTCCGTGATCCTCTGGGACGTTCGGGATCTAAACCAGAAAGAACACAAAACGTTGCGTGTGAACATCGACTTTGACCACGCATCCCACGTCGCCTGGAGTCCAGACTCGAAGGCATTTATTGTCCACACCGTGCGTGAGAATCACATCGTAGTCTACAAGATAGAGAAGAAAAAGGACGGCACCATAGGCTCGGCGGCGCCGGTCATCACGTTCGATAAGGTTAGTGAGTCTTTCTGTCTCAACCGTGGTCTCTACCTGAAACGGGACTCCTCAGAATTCTTGTTGACTTATTCATCGCTCGAATTTTAAACGTCACATTTTTGTCCGTTGATCTGTCGAGTGCAACGTATGCTCAGGTGTTTCACCCCTTTTTTCTGTCTACTACAGAGATGCAGCTATTATTCATACATATCTAAACGAGGCTCTAATATTCGGTAGTCATCATACATAATGTAGAGTTTATGCAACCGCATTTTCTTGGCATACTTTTACTGGTAGTTTCACTAAATGTAATTGTCTATTATTGCTCAGTTTATTGTCGTCGAAACACGCAACTTGTGCTATTATTAGTTATGTAAGAGTTATTTGTTGTTATCTCTCGTTATCTCGGCTGCAGATGCATCGTACCATCTCACGACACGCGCCTAAGCGCACAGGCCGTACACTGTACCAATATGTACGTGTACTATCTGCTCAAATATACATTGTATTAATGCTCAAGAAAGTGGGTCAATAGGTTATGTACCTATTCGTGTCATAATAGTTACATAAAAATTAGTAGCTAACGCTGTGAAACCATTGTTTTGATAGCTATGTGAGAAAGGATTAGGCACATGCATCAAATCACAGGCGTGTACGATTTCATGAGTAGCATATAAATAAAGCCACTGCATTATCATTGGATACTCGAGAATTGATGTTTCATTAGTACCAATCCACATCCTTATCTAATCGGAGATATTTTGGATTAACTTGATAAGTGGAACAAATATTATTATATATAATCTGGGTTCATCGCTTCAGGCACATTGACCTATAGGCGTATCATCGCCCTGTTTAGTTCGTCCTCTAGACTAGTCTATTGAGGATCGGGTTGGTTCGCACTGCATCTCGAAAGTCACATTCATAAGTATTTTTCGAATAAGTAGGGGAGAAATATTTACATGAAGAGCAATAACATGAAATAAACATTAAACCGTGGCGCAGCTGAAAATAGGTGGGCGTCATAGTGTAAACGCATGCAAGGAGCAATGGCCGCGGGTGTTGAAAATTCAAATTAGAGTTCAATATACATACATGTATGCCGGTCGTGGAATGTTCGACCACAACCACTACATCTTATTAAAGTGACCGATACTAAACGCCTTTTGTGATGTGAGGATCTGTTTTCTTTTGTCCACCGTCTTTAAAAAGTTTTTCTTTGGTGGCATTTTATGTGAATCATCCTCTTGCCAAACTGTCTATAATAGTCTCTATCTGATTAATCTAAATTGTGCATTTGTCGAATGTTATGTTTTTTTTGTTGTGTTTTCTACATATTTATAGCCTCACGTGCTTCTCTCTCGGATATCAATGGAACTTTTTGCAGACTGATTTTTATTACCAAGGCCAGGTCAACTTAGGTCACATAAAAAAGTTGTTATGAAATAAAACTTTATTGCACAATAGTACATACCTATGTAAACTAATAAATCAGCACTCCTTTATATACATAATCATTTCGTTGTTGCTTTTTGATCCGTGAATCATTCTATTAGCGCTACGGAAATACAATATGATGCAAAAAATGACGTGTGATGACATTGCTCTGATTAGGTCAGTGCCGAAACGAGAAACGTCATAAGCGGCATGTCGGGATGTTTTTATCGTACAAACAACTTATAAATTGTTTTATTTTTTGGCGACTTTGTATAGCTTAACGTCTTCGGAATTGCTATGCAAGAAAAACAAGAATTGATGCTGATATCTTTGAGCGTATAATCCGAGAGGTATTGCTTCAGAAAGAGTAAACAAAAACCCATCAGAATCGTCTTTTGTGGGGACAGATATAGCTTACCTCTATTTTCTTTTTTATCCAACGTATACAGATGAGTTTAATAAAAAGTATTTTACCCAAGATGGCGCAGCTTAGCTTAGTCATCAACAATTAATACCAACGTCTCTGAACTCTAATAGAATAAATCAATAACCGAAGTTTCATTTGACTGCCTTGTTGGTCTAGTGACCGCAAGCGGTCCAGCATGAGGTTCTGGGTTCGTTTCCCAGGGTAGGCAAAGTGTTATTGGGTTTTTACACCAGGAATTTCTCAGTAGCAGCCACGGAGTATGCATTTGTGCCCGGTTGATGGTAATAGGTTCGCCCCTATTACATGGGACTTAAACATAACTGGCGAAATGTGGGTGTACATTAGTACACTCACATTTCGCCTGTACGGTTTACCCTTCGGGGATTGTCATGTTATGATATGAAGTTTTATTTTGTAAGGGCACTTGTGGTTGTGATTTATTTTTTGACGACAGGAATCACAAAGAGAAACATGTTGGTAAGTAGGTAACATAACATGCGTAGTAGCGCCATTGTAAAGAGCCATTTTCTTTACGTTATTGTTTAAAAACTTAATAACAGACTCGAACATAACATTATCCATTCGATGTCTTTGAACTCTAGTTTCTAATTATGTAATTAATTTTATCAATCAATTCTCAAAGGGTTCAATGATCCTTAATCCGTTCAAACTTATTTTCAGCATTCATAATCTCTTAATCAAAAGTCTTTGGCACTCGTCGTCTAAATATTTACAGAGCTTAATTTATGTATTTTGCACATGTATTTATAAGAAGGTTGTACAGTACATCAACCTGTGAAGGTCTATTCGGAGCTCGGACTATTAACGACCATTGTATGGCAGGATGATGCTGTCAGTATAACCGATTGCTGTTGCCCATGCAGCCAATGAATGACGATGGGATTAAGAGTAATCGACGAAACGTATGTTACAATTATTTTCAGGGTTTATCTGTGTCAAATTTCAAAGTACAAGGTACTAATACTAATTGCTATCTCCTCAATCTGGCTTGCCAACTGATTTTCATCGTCTTCAGATAATGCCTTTGTTCCGCACAGAAATCTCGATCGGTTCGGTCTCTTATCGACGCCAGATTATCAAAGCCTTCACAATCGCAGCAATTAGTCAGCGTCACTTCCACTACAAGCTACGATAACACTGAGTCAATACGATTATAATAAAAACGAATCTGCAACTGATAACGTTACAAACAAACATATACGCGATACTTTAAAGAATATGTACTCGCAGATCTTTCACTAACCCGGAAAACTTTATTGTACTCATGCAAATAATTACACAGACATTATCAATAAAAAAAAGCCTTTGTTTGAAGAATAAGTGGGCTAATGTACTCGCTACAACCGATGTGTTCTTGGTTAATATTGAATTTGACGAAATTATCATAAAATATAGGAAATCATTTTCAGTGTCTCAACCCAGTATGTGTTCAAGATCGACAGATACTGAAAAACAGATATAATCTACAACTAACTTCTGCTCGTTGCTTTACCCATTCGGCGGTCGGAAAATAGCCTGCATTTACGAACTACTGGGATAAAAACTATCCGATGTCCTTACTTAGATCATTGTCTTCCTGAGTGCCGAATTTCATCAAAATCCGTTCATCCAGGCGTGAAAAGGGAACAGACCGACAGACGATAGCTACTTACGCACTTATAGTATTAGTGTGGATATTATCATCAGACAGTTTTATCATCACCAGACATGCACTTGTGATAAAAAAGACATTGGTAGTGCCTAAACTTGATCCGGAAAAAACAAGGTGGATAACCTAATAGGATTGAAGGTAGACTTGTCTGCTTATGAAAATAAAACAGATTCAATATGAATTCTTTCAGTTTATTTCAGCTAAGGTTAAGGTACTTAAATCTTTTCCTTTTTTACCCGACTGCGGCGAAGCCCAAAAGGTTTATGTTTTTGACCTGCATGTATGTCCGTTTCTTTGTTCCTCGTTACTCCTAAACGGATGAACCGATGTCGTTTAATTATACGTTGTTAGATAATTCGTCTTGGTGAAGCGAGTGTCACTGGTTACAGTGGTTCCCGCCTGCTTTCAACTTTTATTTAATTTTAAAAATGCTTGTTTTCAGCTATCAGATTTTGTATCGCAGTCGGGTTTTTAGTATATTTTTTTAACCTTTTTTTTTGTGAATTCTAATATACATAAACTTTTCATTATTTTATCGTGTAGTTAGTGTCTAACCTGGTGTCGAGTGTTTTTACGCCGTCCATTGGGCCTCTGACTTGGCTTTTACATGCCGTGAAGAAATAGCTCTTAGGGATCCTCTTCACTTTACGCTGCAGGGAACCGTTACCGTCTCAATATCAATGCAGTCATAAATTGCACTAACTAATAAATTTAAAGTGAGTAGGTATCAAACAAACCATTTAAGTTGGTCGTTAGTGGTAACGCATTAAGGGCGGCTGTCCATCAAATGAAGACGAATGACCGACTCAGGCAGCCATATTTATCAATATTGTCGTGCAACTAGGAAGAAGCCTCAATAATTTAAGTGGTAATTGATGTAGATTATAGAGGTCGTATGTGTGTGTGTGGCCATTTTCTCTTTCAGACAAAAAACATTACAGCCTTTTAAATTACCACTGAACGGTTAGTGAAGTTAATTGCTTGTTCTACATTTACTAACAATAACAAGTGGCCACAAAGAACGTAGGAAGTTCAATGGCATGGAGAATCTTTGGTAGAATAAATTGAGCTTGTCAAACTTGGGAGTAAGACTTCTCAAACAGAGAAGGTAGGGGTAGAAAGGAAGCTTATCCAGTGATATGAAAAGGATGATGGGGAGTCTGGATTTGTTCACAGTTGATTGCATTAAAATGCTCGCTTCATTTGACACGGGACTTAGTGGGGGTCTACACCCCTTATGCGAATGAAACATCGCTACTTATGACAGCAGAGTACAACGTGAAAGTCAATAATGCCCTGCTACGCCCTACGGCCTGAAAATTCGTACGCTCTTCGTGCAAACTCGACAAAAGGTTTCTTTTTTGTTTATGAGCCCCGTCACGTCAGCGCCGGTTTCGCCCCTCGGTGCAATTGAAATTATCAATACAGAGGCACAGCTACAGGCTGCCTGTCTGGGATTAACTTCACGTTTATGTGGAGAAGCTTTGTTTATCTGTGGGAGTATTGACACTTACCCGAAAATTACTTAGTGCCATATCGAGTGATTACCGCTGATTACTGTTAGAAATAACACCCTGGTTTCCTTAGTAATATCGAAGCAACTTTTATGTCTTAGAACCGGATTTACTAGGAGTGATAACTTTATTAGTTATACATCCTTTTTGGTTGGGCCATGTCATTGTGGTGAGTTTCATAATTTAGGGAGCAAGTCTAAGAGCTGATTATCATTTAGCAATAAGTTTCAGTCTGATAGTGTTATTGACGAAGAGAACAAAGCTTTGTCCGTTGCATGTTTATACAATGCAATACATATTGGTACAGTGCGGCTCCGGCCGCGGCCCGGCCGATATCGGCTCGGCCAGACAGGCGTTACTGCGCAGATACGTTCCGCGACTATTTCCGAGATGACCCACATGCATATGTGCTTATTGATTTTTAATTGCTCTCGTTCAAATATACTCCCCACACGTGGATAGACTTATTCAATCGTCTGCATCTACTTTTATCAAAACAGATTTGTGCATCGTATCTATACGGTTCAACTTTTACTAGATATTGATACTAATCTTCATAGTTAGCCAATTCCATATACTATGGGCGTGATGCCAAACTCCAAAGACCATTCAATATCCTTTGGCTGAATTACGTAAAGCTAAGCTCTTTGTGTGTCATAGTTCAAGACTAGGTACTGAGAATGAGTCATGTACCCGTTGTAAAAATATGCGTAAATAACGGTATGCGCACTACGAGACCGTGTCAACATTTTGCCCCTGAAAACATACTGGTGTTAGTGACTTACTCATTGTTATATTGATACCTAAATATTTCCATAAATTCAGAGCGAATAACAACAGACGAGCAATTTCACGGGAATTACCGTTTACACATAATTAATTGATTCACCAGTTACCTTGTACACACGTTTAATTCAATTATTTAAATAAAACGCTCTTTAAAAAATAGCATCATGTACAACTTTAGTAGTAATTTAAAACTAAATGAAAGGCACTGAAGTAATGAAGTCCAAGATTTCACTAGAATTTCAGCTTTGCATAAGCTTTGACAAACTTGAAATCTCGCAACCTCATTCTATACAAAGGAACTACGACAACAGAGAATATACGAACTTGCTTTCTCCGATGTCTTTAGTGGTCCTTTGCACAGAATTTCATCAGCCTCGACGAAATCGGGAGGTTAAGTAATTAACTAATATTCCGATGAGTTGTGAAATAAGCTAAGCTTTGTAAATAACTCTACCACCAGCTACTTTATACCCAACGTCTAATATTAGACGAAGGTTTCAAAGGTTCAATACAACATCTACCCTCCTATTTAAAGACACGTAGCAGTGTTGACGTCAGTCTACGAGGCGTTATTGTGTTTGTGACGTAATAATGAAGCTGTATGAGAAACAGAACTATTTTTGGAAGCAATCAACGTGTTATTATGTAATTATTTTATCACTGTAATCATTAAGCGCGTATTTTAATTGCTGTTTGAGGTTGAATGCAAGTCGTGATGTTGTTCCGCGTATGGTACCCGTTAAGGCGCGGCTTCAGTAATGAATTGCTTACTAGTCTTTCATTAATACTTCGTATACTTTGTTTTAGCTACTTTTACTTGTTGAGACGAATTAATTCAGTATTGAGGATGCATAAAGAAGAGTAGAAGCTTCTAATTAATTGTGTTGCAATTGTTACATAACTAATTAAATTCTGGGTATTAAACCTTGATGCATGACGTAAAACGAAGTTTAGCTTTCCCCTAAAAATATTTCAATAGAACCATACAATCCTTATTGTGAAACGGAGGGAGAGTTTCTCTTTGAAATATTTTACGTAACGTCACTTGTAGGTTTTCTCTTTTACATTTTGTTTCACACAAAAGACGTTCAGGTAATTGTTTCAAAAACCATAAAAAAACTTGTAGAAGGAAAGAAATAAAATCATTTCGCAACGTGACATTTAACTTAGGAGTAACAAACAACAGAAACGATCTATGACGGACAAGGTAATTTTCGTTACGCAACTTCTTTGAACATGACCTACGCTGCGGACTTGTGGAGTGAGACACCACGTCAAAATATTAATGGAACAACCCCGATTTCTAAACAAAGAGTCTACCTGCGACATTCAGGCCGGCAGACGGTTAAACACTTCATGAGGGTCCTTAATGGCTTAGTAAGTCGCGAAAAGATAATGAAGACACAAAAACACAGTCAACCTTGTAGTTAGTTCCTTGTTATGGGTACGTATATAACAAATGATTCCCAAGTATATTTACAACGGGTGACTCACAAGTCGCACGGTTAGTGATAAGCTGCAGAATTGTACTCAATGCTTAATCATTTGTGTAGCCCCTATAACGATATTGGCCTACATACCTATTTGTACGAATGCGAACACACCCACTAATTAACGTTGACGGCCAAAAATTTCACATTTACTGCACCGGTGTTCATAAATTTTGACTGAAATGCACGCTCTAATGGTCTCTAAATTTTGGCATAGTGGAAATGAAATTGATACCACTGTGAGATTCATTGTTTTCATGAACCACGGGCTTCTTATTGTTTGTAGTTGCAATTGTAATGAGCGTCGCACTCAATGAGTAAATTAGTACGTAAGCGTATACTGCTATACGAGCCACACCAACATATTGTTGAAGTTGTGGTAAACCAACAAACTCCATGGATGTTCAGGTCATGGTAATTTTGTTGATGTGGTTAGACAGGTAGAGGAATAACTCCACTACCCTTAAATCGGATTTTCTCAACATGACTTGAGTTCATAAGTATCTTCTGCTCACTTGGCCGGAATTATCTCTTAATCACCAGATACGACGCCCACGGGAAGAAATGGGGTGCGCTATTATTAGACGGCGACCACACAGACAGCCGGGGATGCGACACACATGCTACTATGCGCAATATTTCATTAATTCAATTGCAATACTGGTAAACAAGCACTACTAGGTACTATTTTAATCATTTAGATTTTGATCCTCGCATCATTTACAACAAGCGGTAGAATGCACGCGTAGAATAAGTGCTAGTAAACGGAGTGTCCTTTGCCTTTTATTATTTTACTTTCAATTTAACAACTATCAAATCAGTAAAACAGAACCAATAAAATTCTCATGTTTATATAGACAAAATATTTATTCATGCTAGAATAAAGACAAATAAGTTTAATTGTCTTTCTTTGCTATCCAAGGCAGCACGCTATGTATATTTTCGAATAATACATCTGAAGTTAATGACGGCAGTTTAAAGCGGGCTTTTAAAAGCATAAATTCCGAATATTTCATCCTTAAATTGCTACTTTTCTTGAAGGACTAAAGGAAAAGGTATTCATTTCACCACAAAAGAATTTTTACAGACCAATTATATCGTAAGGGAGACCGGTACAGGTCCCCCAGTCAAACACGCCAGGAATGGCGTTGTTAAAAACAGCAGTTATTTCGTCACCACCATTGAATTCAAAATATGTACACTTTTTTAAAATGCAATGCTTACTGTTTCACAACCTGCAGTTTTGAAATGTTACATCATATATCTGTGATGGACATGAGATTATATTGAATGTTACGTGCTTTGTGGAGAAGCTAAGTGTCGATTGTAGACAATATCACGTACTATTTATCACTCACCGATGTTCATTGTAATACGAACAAAGATCTGTTTCTTGCACATATGTATATCTGTTTTTGTGTTTGTGATGATGCAAGCTCAGTAACGTGATGTATATTGTCAGTATACAAGTATTTTAACTTAAACCAGATGATACCGCATGTGTTACACCTACGTACCTAATACGTACACGTACATACATAAAGGTATATCTAAATCTTCCATATACGTAAGCTCTAATCACACGGAACATACGTCGCTTACTATCAGAACATATACAACATAACGATTATTATAGAACGATTTATTTAGTCTTAATAGTGCTTAAGCATGGTTTAAGTTGCATCAAATATTACATAATCAATTATTCCATACAGAATATCGCCTTTAATGAACTTATCTTCCGCTTGTGAATAAAAAGTTGGATTCACCATAAAAGCAGTAGGAGGCACAATGTCAGTCACGCCCGCATATATGTATTTCGACATTTTGTATAAAAATTAACAACCTTGTGTGCTCGGCAATGAACCTCCGCAAAAAATATATATAAAATATGAAATGACTATTGTTTCGTCCGATGTATGAATCTGTATGAAAATCTGTTCGTTATATATCTTACACGGCTCGTGTTTTTGTATGTTTGCTATTGTTAGCGGTGATACGATCACAAGATTTCGCTAATTGTGGTGCATGGAGCGACTCTCGAATGTTCTCCGCACTGTCTCAATGCTGCAATAATTCCCATCGTTAAAGAAACCGCTAAAGAAAACGACATCATATCATGAACTTGTTTTCTGTTAAAGTGTCTCCTACTGGTGTGTTTAAATAGAAACTGTTTTCTAAATGTGGTGTGCTTTTCAAACATTTAAATAGGTCACAAGCTCATACAGTTAACAGATGTTCATTTTGGTTAGTGCTGATGTAGTTTCAAAGAGCGTAATAAACCGACGAATGAAGAGACAGATAGCACCATTGTTAGTTAGGATTGAAGAGGCGGTTGGCTTTGAATTAAATGATGATTAAATCCAATCAGTGTATTTATATATGATCTAGAACACGCGCAATCACACTTATAAATGAGGACTACTGGTAAAGAAGAACTAAGATTACTGATTTTATAAGTAGGTGCAAACACAGATAGTAATAATATATTTACAATCGATACTATTTATCATACATTGTAAAAAAACAATACTTATAATTTACTTTCCAGTATTGATTCTAGTCTGTAAAACATTTACACAAATATTGGGGTCGATGTAATGTCGCACTAGTTAGCGGGTTGACATGGTAGAGCTGCCATTTATGCAAGTGTTGCTCTCAATAACCTTTTTCTTTGTTGTTGTATTGCAGCCAATAATATTTTCTCAGTTGCTTAGGTAAAGGCCAAATAGGATACTAGGTTGTTAGTTTGTTCTGATTAGCAAGTCTTTAAACATCGGTTGAGGTAGCTTTAGTGACGACAATGAAGTTATATTTTAGAAAGAACAGTTTAGTGCGCGGTTCACACTGATATTATTTGGACTCTCTGCCATCACGAATATTCAACAACCCAATCAATACATATATGTATGTATATATACTTAATAAAATGGAGAAATGAATTACGAAATGAAATGGTATCAAACCATTTATAAGATTTGTTCTCTACACAACAATACAAAAACTTGAGTAACCTCTCGAAATGATTTTACATAATTAATAATAAGAGAAAAAAAAAAACCGGACTGGGCAGGGGTTTTTACTGGGAGTGATAGATAATACAATTATAGATTGTTAGTAATACAATGTGTATAAAATCCCAGAAAATAGAGCTCAATGAAATTTAACTTGAACTTGCGTCATCCGGGTCACGACACTACCTATGTTTCGTCTACATTAATCTTAAATAAGCAGATATCTTGTAACTATGTGCGGGACAGTTAAAAAAGACCTTCCACCGGAACAATGGCACTTTGATGTTGGTGGTACAGTGATCAAAAGGTTTACGCCATCTGTTAAACGTTTACGCTATCTTCGCGCAAAGGCAATAGGGCCTATAACGGCTTGCTCATTACAATATTTATGGTTGGCTTATTGTGTGGCCGATTGTATTGGCTGTATTGCTCAAGTATAGCTACGTTCGGATCGTCGCACACGCAGCCTCGAATAATATTATTTTTAGCCGCAGGAAGGTTCTCTGGTTCGTTTTCCGCACGCATATGTGTATATAGCTTACATAAAACATGATGCGCGAGACGTCAGGACTACACTGAATATTCAACAATGTACTAGTTCCGTGTTAGCATACACACTTATTCCTACTTAGGTATCAACCTCATTATTGTATAGGTACCGCCTTATCTATCATAATCCGCTAGTCAAATATTAGATTTACATCCATGTTTGGTATTACCTCTTATCACTTCTAGTTTGCTTAACAGTGCCAGCACTTACAGCGACCTCTTTCTGGCGGTTACAACGCAATAGAGAGCATTTAGATTATGAACCTAAATTCATGCCTAAATATTTGTATTCCCAGGTCCATGAAGTAGATGCAGTCGGCTTCGACATATCCAGCAACGGCAAGTTTATGATGTCCTGCTCTTCAAACAACGACATGGTGATATGGGACCTGAAGGGGCAGCAACTGGACAGGCTCGACACGTACCTGGTGACGACACACACCGCCAAAGTTTCGCCGTGCGGCCGCTTTGTGGTCGCGACGGGTTTCACACCCGACGTCAAAGTGATGGAGGTGTGCTTCACAAAGAACGGGGAGTTCAAACAAATCACAAAGGCATTCGAGCTCACCGGCCACTCTTCAGGTGTATACGACGTAGCCTTCGATGTGGACACGTCACACATCGCCACTATATCGAAGGACGGCACGTGGAAGCTATATCATACAAAGAGTAAGTATGACATGTAATGTTAATGCGCAAATGCTTCCTTATTATCACTTACATTTTACGTACATGTAGTATTGAGACGTGACTCGGGAGGAATATGTAAAGTAAGCAAGTAGCGCGAAAGTGACGTCATCACCGGAGGGTCGCCCCGAGAATGTCGTGTTCGTTTATTTGAATAAACGTTCAAATTTATTTGGAACACTAGTTTTAATTCATTGTTCTTTTATCAGTTTTATTGAGTCATTAACTTCAGCTCTTAATTTATTTCTTGAATACTACGTTGTTCTTTTACCTACATAAGATTTAGTGCCTACGGTACGTAGAGTAGTTTAAATTATTAACATAGATCGTCTGATGGGTAGTGTCACGCGTGTCTAACACCCGTATCTATAGTCAAGTTAAAGTAATTACTTGAGCTTAAGTAATAATTTTTTGATGCAATTGACAAGAATTTAGACGAAGTAAGAACTGTCAAAGAAAGCAAAGCTAAGAATTCTAACTTTTTACAGTTCTAACTTCAAGCAATTATTTATTAAACTACTTAATAAAAATCGTATCTTAAACACACATTTACGCAAGTAAAAACTTTGACTTGTTTATTGATACGGGTGATAGAGTATTTAATTACAGTTTCTATTGCGCAGATTGCTCTCACACTCATGTTTCAAGTCAATGAATTATTATCATCACTTTATAGATTCCAAAGAACCACGTGCTTTGTTTCCTGATGTTATTGTCAATATCGCTGTAAAAATATTTATTTTGATTGGCAGCCCACATTGTTGCGTATGTAACGGAGGTCATATACATAATGCTTGATTTTTCTCATTATATTTACACGTGTCTTTATTTCAAATAATAATATTCATGCCGAGTAAATGTATCCTATATATTTATAATAGCTATGGCCGTACAATTTGCGAGTTTCCATGACTATGTTATGTTTTCCTGTAGCCTTTTCCCTGTGTATTTAGTGCTGATATGTATTGTTTTTTGTTTAATTCTCTGTTACTATTTACACTCAATGAAATAAAAGTAAAAATTCGTGCGCTTCATAGAATTTCCAATGGGCAAAACTTAAGAAATTTAATCTACTATTTAACTGTCTTTGGGGATAAATAAAAAAAAATCATTCCTTTGTGCTCACCTTCGTTATATAAGAAACGCTTGTGCGAAAATTTCAAGCTTCTGGACCCAGCAGTTCAGGCTGTTATAGAGTGAATTTAAGATTTTTTATATTTGTAAAAGATTTGCAATCTAATATTTAACAAAAATCTTAAATGTGTGCAAGACCAACGTTTACATTTTCTCTCGAAGAAAGTTGTACTACAGAGTTCAGTAAATCGGTTGGTTTTACAAGTTCAGCACCTTGTAAGGTTTTATTGCGAAATTTTATTTGTTTGCGCATTTCATGTTGACATAGGTCATGGGTCACGGCTGCCATTAAACATTGAACCCGCTTCGTGGATTGCTTTGTTTCCCTGTATCATCTTGAAAAATTTAGCAAGCGTGGAGAAAACACATAAACAAAAGTGACACATTCGTTGGTCTACTGCTGGCAAGCGCGACTACAGAGCATGAGGTCTTGGCTTAATTTCCCAGGTTATTGGGTTTTTTTTTCAAGAATTCGTCAAAAGCAGCCACGAAATGTGGATTTGTGTCCGATTGATTGCAATAGTCTCTACCCCTATTACAAGGGACTTTAACATAACTGGCGAAATGTGGGTGTAAACCTATGCCTAATCTTGCGGGGATTACAGGAGTGATTTTATGTTTTAAGAGGACAGAATAATTAAATCAATTGACTGACGCTATTGGGAATTGTGGAAAACATTGTCTAAAGCTATCATAGTCTGTTTACTACGTGATGTCTGGGAATTACAAATGGCGCACAGACACGTCATATGGGTCAGTCCCACACTACACCAGACCTTGTCAATTCATAATAAAGCCGAGTTGTTTCATATGGTTTATTTAAATTTGATTAGGGACTCGTTTATAATACATTTATAGGAAAACGTGTTACGGCAAACCCATTTCGAGTAACTAGTTAACATGCTGACGACTCCAATATATTTAAAGTCGAGTTGTTTATGTGTATATCGCATCAAAATGTGGTTTCAGGCCTTAATGTGACATACGAAATTAACGATATTAGAATATTAATAAAATAATGATCAATGAACATTGCTTATTCTGACACCACAATATTTGCAATAACATCGCCTAATAGAATTTTTACATCAACAATTCTTCAATAACATGTTTATTTTATTTTTAAACAGAATTTATGTGTTAGTAATTTGAACGTGTTTGTTTTAAGTTTTTATGCTAGTTCTAAGCAAGTCTAGAAGCTTCGAGGCTTCAAAAACAGATAAAAGTTTTTCAACTCCGTTTCTTCGACCCTCTCGTCTTTGATGTTGTTGTTACTTTGACGTTTCCTAAGGTTTACGTAAATAATTAATCATTAGCTACTATTTTCTTCTTAGTTTAACGTAAAAGTTATTTACTGAATTACGCTTTTAAATTTTTCAGGCTAATGTAATAGGGTTGTCATATATGCCGTTATACAGCGTGGATGGGATACCGACAGACAAACGGTTACCACGTACATATTTAGTACATAATTCTGAATCCCCCACATAGAATGAAGTACTGAATAGTTGGTAATCGTTTATGCGTCGGTGACCCACCCGGTATTTTTTGAGTCAGACTTGTCCTTATCCGCCATAACTACTCTCCCTTCGTCTCATTTCACTTAAACACTTATTCCATATACAAGTTATTTACTACAACATCTGTTTATGTTCCAGTCGAGTACACTCGAGGAGAGTCTCCGCACGTTCTCGAGACGGGCACATACGGACAGACAGCCAACCCCCCGCGCATCGCCCTCTCGCCCAACGCCGAAGTACTGGCGGTCTCGGTGGATTCCTCCGTCGAATTCTACGACACCTACACCGGGAAACTTTACGATACTGTGGAAAATGTATACTCCGGTAAGTTTATTTTTGTTTTTTAGCTTTGGTTTTTGCCCGGTTTCTAAAGTTTTCTCAACCGGAGTCATCCGATAGGGTTCGATATCGTGTTCAGGTAGAAAATTTCCAGATAACTTTGCCGCCTCTTTGTTTCCAGTGAAATTCAATATTTAAAAGAAACGGGTACTACACTATACTTACTTTTACTGGCCAAGTAAAAGTTTGTTACGAAGTTACGAAGAATATTCATAACTTAAAGAAAACGGATCGATATAATTGAAGGCAGCTTGTTTCCGAAAGTAGATAGATATAGCAATAATGTTAATGTTGGCAGACATAGCAACTTAGTTTCGGAGTGAATAAAAAAATTCCAGGGAAAATTATATTGCTCGGAATTCTATTTGTTGTCTAGGTGAACAGGAAACTCGAAATAAATACTAACAAGGCCATAATCGCTTATGGTCAATTGAAAATTAAACATTTTGATGCCATTCGGGATATTGGTTGGGTTGGGGGGATTTTGATTCCCGGCTGTCATTTGTAGATCTTTGACAGTCGTTACAGGTAGTCAGTGGCCCGAAAGTCTGACATCCAGTCTTACCAAGGGGTATCGTATTCCCCAGTACTAACTGGGTTGTGGAGGTGAGATAGGAAGTCGCTCCATGTAAAATACTGGTTCATTCTATTCAGCTGCATCCGGTTAGACTGGAAGCCGACCCCAACATAGTTGGGAAAAGCCTATGCAGATGATGATTCGGGATTGCCTATCGCTACGGGCTTTACAGGTGTCCAATTTTTTCTTTGATTAATTTCCTTACGTTAGTTATTCTCGTCTGTTGTTACTAATGTTAATTTATGATAAAATCATTTTACCGCGTGTAATTGTGTCCACATAGCGGAAACATAGACATAACTTAGAGCCTCTAGAGACAGTTTTAATCAAACTATAAAATGATACGATTATGTTGTCGTCATGTCATTTGAATAACGCAGAGACCTTGGCGACTACGGTGGACCGTCACGAAAAAAATAGAATAAAGTTCTTGCTAAACAAGCTCTTGTTGATTTACCTTATAATATTCCGATTTCACGGGAATTGCAAATATGGTGTTTCCAAATACAACACATTTAAAAATCTAGGAGACCTTCGAATGTTGGCCGATGACTTAAGTAGGTTTTATATACGTTTAGAGCTGATTTTACTACAATCGATTGACTAAGTCATAAAACACAATCACAGCAATTATATGGAATAAATAACGAAACATAAACAAATGTTGAGCCTTTGTTGTTCGGTTTTATTGGGCGTGAAACTTTTGTATTTTTAACTCCGCTGCGAGGCTACAGGAGGCCGTGAATTATTGAAGAGGCGATTCAAGGTATCGTTATCGATCTCTTGTACATAAAGCGTCTATAAATGCACGAGTTGTGATAAGGATGGCGACTATTTATCAAAATTAGCCCGTACTCATACGTAATTAAGCCATTTTTTTCCTCCCTATTGTTTCAGGATTAATAAACTACATGAAGTTTGACGCAAGCGGAAAATACTTGTTTGTTTGCGGAGACCGCGCTGTGCGAGTGCTGCACAATGTGTGTGGGTACTTCACCACCATACAAAGCTGCATCAGGCTGCAAGGGTCCAAACAAACCTCGGCGACCGTAGAACGACAGAAAAAGACCATCCAGGAATGCAAAGAGGCCCTCGCGAAATTCGGAAAGTAGCGCCATCTATCTGTTCACTACGTTAAGACAATCTTGTCGGAACTGCATTTACTTTGATATAATATTTTTATAATTACGTATACATTTGTGTAATTGTCAGTGTTGCCAGACCACACACACGGAGGTTTATCTCGGTTTAGAATTGGATTAGGTTATTTTGAACGTATATAATTTAAAGATTTGATAAGTTTAAAAAAAAAAGTTTAATTTATAATTTTTTGCAGCTTTTTAAAGAGATGACATAAAAATCTGGCAACTTTGACGATAATATTATAGGAATATAATGACTAAGTTGATTATCATATTATTGGTCACCATTGACATTGTTTTATTGTTGATCTCGGTCCAAAAGTATTCTCAAAATTATATTGATTAATCTTATGAATTTGAATAAATACGAATTTGTAGAACATTGTATTGCATGACTGAACCAATAATGTCTGTTACGTGATATTCGAGTTACAGCAGTGGTAATTTGCATGTCAATTATAATTATTACTGCTATTGTAAGACCACTACATAATATGATGAACATTAGATAACGTAACAGCCCCAGGCAGCGTCACTTTACTATTTTGGTTTTACAAGTTACAGAAATACAAACGCTCCTATGAAATGGTTCCATATCATAAGCACTTTACACAAGTTCGTCCTTGCAGTGTTCCTTCTAATGGGTAATTTTTATGCACCAAATCATCAATTCGCTTACTAGTTTTAACACTCCAGGAATCATCAATAACTTTAATTATTAACTTTTATGTCGTATGAGATAAAATTGAAAATTCAATACACGATCTACCGATATTGCCCCCCTTACCAAATATTGCATACATTGATAATTATTTACAATACAAATTCTCCAATTTATGGCTTTAATGTACTCTTTACTTTTGCGTATTTTGGGCTATTTTTAAACAAAATCACCAGTAATGTTATTTGGTGGAAGTTAGCTGTGTCGCAATTCCTGAAGTGTTAACATTTTCAAGCAGAGCCAGGGTCGGTTTTCACAATCGCCACGTCATAGTTCAGTGTCTTTACGTAAATACGTACAAATTATATTGTTATTGATCGCGGCCGATGAGTGACGCGGCTCCTGCATGCGAGTCGATATTACAATTAAGTCAAGGAATTGAGTAAGGTTATTTTTATACAATATTTCTTACACACTCTCTGCATTTAGTTATAATTAATTTGTCAATAAAATTAATGTTTTTAAAATGTTGTTTTATTTTCTTTAAACACTATAAAACGTCTAAAACAAGTTCGGAATATAAAATTCTCGTAAGCCAAGTTTTACCAATAAATAATAATGTTAACTCAAAATTTAATTGATAAGACGTCAAGGTTGGCTTAGCACATCAGAACGATTGGCGTCTGCGCTAGGTGTCGCGGGTTCGACTTCCGCATAAATATTTGTATGGAAGATGTTTGTCCGTGAGAACTTTGTTTGTAAACTCACCACAATGCATGAGAAATCCGTTGTAAAAGGAATTTGATCTTCACGCCCACGTTTTAGAAATTATACCCGATTATTATTTCACCCAAATTAATACTCGCACTTACCAAACGTATGTTGTGTGGACACAGCTTAAAAAAGAGGTCACAGAAAATTAATCGTATGTGCACACAATAGAACAATGGCTTTAACGATATTTGGCGTAAATGCAATTTCTTCGGTTCCGTCATGTGCTCTCATTTTTTATTTCCATAAAGCACCAGGTAACTTACTGCGCAGTATTTAAGAATAACATTTAACTAACGAGTTTAACAGTATTAACAAGTAACCCTTTTAAGAAAGGAGAAAGTTGTAAATTAGTATAACACACGGATACCTCGCATAGAAACTTGAAAACGACGCTCGTAGCTAAGTAGCCATACGTATGCTTCGCTACGGTACGTGGGTTCTTAAATTGTTAACTTTAAAGATACATCTGTTTGACATCGTTCAGTCAACTTGCAAAACGCAATAATCACGGTTTAGGTAATTACGCAAGATTCGAATTGCGATCTAGTTGGTAAACGGTTGTAAGTTAAGACTTGGCCATAGCAGCAATGTAGCTTTATCTGAAAGATAGCGTGGTGTACTTATCATATAATTAAAAGCCGTTTTAATGTTTTTAATTTAACTTTATTGTGTTTTGCACAAAAGTGACGTTATCGACATTACACTGAGATACTCTGTGATTATAATTTAAGTACAGATTCACAGCTTCTGATAAATAAATATACTTTAGCTTTTAGGCGTACATACAATCAATAAATGAATCCTCTATCAATTCCATCAATTTTGTCTGAAAATAGTCGATCTGGTGCCAAAATAGATTTATTCATCTTTTAAAACAATAGAACACTTCTTCACTACAAGTTATTTGAACAGTTTACATCTAATGCAAAAAATAATTACACATATCGTATCTATTTATTATTATTTTGTACCAATCTGCTGTTGAACCGTTCTATTCAAATAACTATCTATAGAGATACTGTACTGATCGTGATTAATTTTAAGAAGGTTAAGCAGATATATGTAGATTTCATAGTATAATCTTATTGTTAAATGCTCTCAACGAAATAAAGGCAGTGTAAGCGAGTTGCGACGACAGAATGTATGTATGTAACAGTTCTGAGACAAAACTAAAAAGTAATTCGGTCTATCAATTTTTAAAGCTGAAATTGTTCACGACAACACAAGCACACAACGTAATACAATACAACATACAAACAATACATGTACCTTAGTTTAGAATCGTTAACTATTCAATGAGATAAATTTTATATAAGACCGCAATAACAGTATTTTGTGTAAACAGCGGGTATATGAACAAACAGGCTATGAATAGATGTTATAATGTAGTGCATTAAAATAAACAACGATTATGTCAAATATAAACATAGGATTGCATACAATTATGTGTAGCTGTTATCGTTATGCAACTGTGGATAGATGAACTTAAAGGAACTTTATAAATACCTACGTCATTCATCCAAGCATAGACGAATAACTAAACAATTATATTATGTACGTGTTGTTAGCAATAAGCGGTTCATTAACTAGCATAATATTCGAGAACTCAATGAGAACATGACAGCAACAATTAGGTGTCTGCTGTGTAACATTATATGATTGAAACAATAATCTGGGTGTGCACTTCCTACTAATTATGGTATACTAAATGAACATCAATGAAGTCACATCTTGAGATGGTTACGTCCCTGAATTTTGGCGAGTGATTAGCCTGCTTTATTTCACGAATCCTGGGTCGGTATTTAGAATGACACTTCAGATTATAACTATAACACGTTATTAGCATTGATGTAAAATGAAAAATGTGGCCTTTTAAGGATCCGTTTCCACCAAGCGGAAGTATCCTTGCGCACTTTTTTGATGTTACTGGATAAAGGACTGTCTGGCTGTGCTCGTGCATCTTCGAGCACGCGTATGGCGACGCTTTGTCTGCGTCGAATTTTATACTTAAAGGCAATACTGATACAGTCCTTTATTCAGTGACATCAAAAAAGTCCTGCTTGATGGAAACGGGCTCTAAACCAACAACGTTTACAACTCCAATAACAGAATTAACTTTCGAACCAAAAACTCTCCAGACAATATTATCATGTAAATACGCACATTTGCAAACTGTACTTTTCCAACATAATGTTTTTCACCAATTATTCCTCTCGACTACATAAGCGCATTTCTAAATTATAAATGCCAATCACGTTTTGACTTGCTGTGCCTCAGCATATGCTAATTTTCTTAACTATGGTTTCTTTAGCAATAATATGTTGAAAAATGGCATCGATACGGCTGTTAAAATACATTGCTTCATAGTTTTAACTGGCATTGTATAATATAGAAAAACACGTTCGAATTTAAACCAGACTAGATCTAACCCTTCTGCACAATTCCGTTGGCTGGTGTATTCATCACTTTACAATAACTTAACCTACACCATAGGGGCCGTCCTTTAATCACGTGAGGTTTTTAAGCCACTTTTGTAGCCCTCTCCCTCCCCCTTGGTGATACACGTCGTGAGGTTTACGGCTACCACTCCTCCCCCGTCCCAGTATCACGTGTATTTTTTATTATTGAAAAGACAGATAGTTTCACAAACTGTTTTATCGAAAAATAAACCGATGTTTTAGAGAATTCGCTTGCTATGGTTTTTTAGACCCAAAATCGCTTGGTCGGGTTTATAATTCATTATTGGTAAAAGATATTTCACACGTCACACATTAAATTCATATTTTTTGTCCCACGAAAAAAATACACGTGATTGTCACATTATCTTCTGGCCCCTGTCGTGATTTTTTTCTAACCCCCTTCCCCTCTTTCCAAACATCACGTGATTAAAGGACGACCCTATAACAATAAAAATACTTACATCACATTAAAAAAAATAAGCCGATTTCTTTAAATGTATGGTAACCTTGATAGATAAGGATTGTCATCATAAACAGATACCATCAAATGAATCAATAGTTTTTAAATAAAATAAGACGTATTAAAATTTTAACATGAAATATTTTGAGTCAATATTTATTAAGTTACGGTTATATTAATAAAGAGGTAAAGCAGTTCAGTTGTTGATTAAATATTATTTCTTTATACATATTGTTATGTTAATGGGAGACCTTGATTACATTTAACATGAAAATTTACGTTTTTAATGAGATTCCGTTGTTAAAGTTACGATGACATCGTCATAGCGGTGTTAAAACAATAGAGAATATGTATGTATCGTGCAAGTTGAAGTACTCATAACAGGCTTTAGTTATATACAGTAATTTGTCATGATAATACCGTTATATATGTAGCTACTTGTCATTTGAATTCATGGTGTAACAACCTAATTGCCAGTTGCTGGGGACGCATTATGTAATAAATATTTTAGAGATCAATTTATATTTTTGCAGGAACATAGGATAATAATTTGGATGGAAGTTTGATAAATTCAGTGCAGACGATTGCAGTATTTTACGCCCGGAATTAATAATGCATTTATATCCCAATCTTGTTCCTATCAAAGGCCGAATATTTATAGATGCTACTTTAACACATATTTCGGCTAAGCGTTATTCTTGTCATTGTCGCACAACTATAAAATTACAAGTGCAAACAAGAGACGGCAACATATCTAACTCAAAACACTTCCTGAGCAACGTTTATAAGTCTTTGACAGCGTGAATTAAAAGTAGCCGACAAATACATTATTTATTTCGGGCGTTACTTATACCGTTCTAAAATACTTAACGATTTTAACAGACGTACATATTCCCTATCAGGAATTCTAAAATTAACACAGATGTCATTCATCCTGGTCCAAGTAAGTCACTCATTCAAACTCCGAATATCATAAGTTATACATTACATAAAGACCAACCTAAAATGAGATATCATTTTATAAGAGTTTAAAGTTGATACGAAATAACGATAGCTTGAATAAACAGTCAACGTCACTAAACTAAAGCGAAGAGGAATTTACTAGTATAATCTGAATAAATTAGGGTGATTTTAGTACTTATGGTTATAGTTAACTTTATGAAAGAACTTGCTTCGACCGCATGATATGATGTTATTATTTTTTATTGAGCAATCCATAAAGATGATTTTTTTTTTCACTACAAATTCAGTACGAACGTAACGTGCTAACAATTAAATAAACGATATTTTGTTCGCAAGTTTCTAATAGCAAACGCAATTATATTACTTTTTTAATCACAATGTTCATTAATCAAAAATATGGCAGCGAGACTTCGAGAATATTAGAAACACAACTAATTTAATAGGCAAAAATGATCTTGAGTTTTAAACGTTGTATGCAAAATAGTCTTGAAGTTACTAATTATACGATTTTTTTAAGTTTTAAACGATCACATAGGTAGCTATTTTATAATAACTATATATTGTTAGAACATAGTATCTATGGTTGTTATTAAGGTGGGGCCAGATGTACTAAGCTGACTGATTACAGAAATACAGGCTGATGATCTGTACGGAATTTTTTGTAATTTCAAATGTTGTATGTGGGTAAACAGCTTTATATCTACGTTGTAGCTCTTTTAGAGAGTATTTACCATATAGCACGGACGCTGTCGGTAGTGTCTGACGCCAGCATTCCATCGACACGTCCAACTAATAACAATGCACTATCACTAAGCGTATTAAACAAGGCTACTACTGGATATGTAACGCGAACTGATTTAGAATTATTTCCCTTTTATTTTAATCATCTAGTTTGTATTAGTTGTTAGAGTAGGCATACGAGGAATACCCTAAATATATATATTGTCGTTATTTACTATGAATGTGTGAGATTTTCCATTTCCTCGATGAGAAGTGATATCGAACACTAACTTATGTTAGTTTTAACACGTTGCCTGCCATATGGAAATCCGAATACATTTGCGTTTTTCATCAGTCGTTTAAATGACGTGAAATGACTTATTTATAAGATTTCTATATATAATATATGTTTTTATATTTTTTTTTTGTATATTATGTGCTGTTTTTAATCCGCCGGTCATTTACACCCGGCGCGGCGCAAATGTAATATTTTTTTCATTGGAGCCACGCCGGTCAAATCGCCGGTCATCCTTGTTAGTCGCGTAAAAATCCCCGCCAGAACGTCCATCCTGCGCCCGAGCGAGCGCGCTACTGATGAGTGAAAAATAAAGAAATATTAGGATAGTGCATGCTGCGTCCCTTCCCCGCTGCCCCGCATTACATTTCTTCCGCGTCCTGTGCTAATGTTTTTGTAATTGTAGGTAAACAACTCAGTGCAAAGTTTTATTTGACACAGATCGGAGTGCGCGCTAAATGGTCACCTAACATTCTAGTTTATTGTTATTATTATATGTCAAAGCTATAAATGAACATGTTATTTGACGAATTGGATCTAACTTTAGATGATTTTCGTGAAATAGAATATATTGAATCCCAATTTCGTGAGACGGAGAGTCTTTCAAGTGATAATGAAGAGGTTATTCGGTTTTCTAATCGCCGTGCAAGGAAGCGCTGCATAGTGCCATCTGATACTGAAGACGAAGAAATCCTTGTACCCTCACCGTCAGAGTCTGGTTACACTCCAAATACGGAATGGCACGAACCACAAGGTAAACAACCTAATATAATACCTTACACTGAAATTTCTGGTTTGAAGCCGATGCATTTGCGACACGCTTTAGCTGGCGGTCAACCTGCTGATTTTTATAATTTGATGGTACCAGAGGCTCTGTTAGAAGATATAGCTAGACAGACCAATATTTTTGCCGCGCAAGTTTTATCTAAAAGTCGATTATCGCGCCAATCCAGGCTACACTTGTGGAAGGACACTGATAAAACTGAAATCAAGAAGTTTTTTGGTCTTATAATTTGGATGGGTTTGGTAAAATTACCAAAACTGGCACTTTATTGGTCTAATGAACCAATGTACGCTCAACCGTTCGCTAAAAATATTATGAGCCGCAACAGGTTTGAAATATTACTGAGGATGTTGCATTTTTCTAATAACGAGGAGGCTCGAGAAAATGATCGTTTATCGAAAATAAGCAATCTTCTTTGTGCCTTGAATGCTAATTTTGCTTACCATTATACACCTAGTGAATTTCTTTGTGTGGATGAGAGCATGATTCCATTTCGTGGTAGAGTAATCTTTAGACAATATAATAAGCAAAAACGCCATAAATATGGTATCAAACTATTTAAATTATGTACTGTTCCCGGATACACTTGGAAAATTGAGGTTTATTCTGGAAAACAGCTCGATTCTGCTTTTTCTACACCGACAAATGTGGTGCTCAGGCTGTGTGAGGATTTACTAGGAAAGGGCTATTCTGTATTTGTAGACAATTGGTACACAAGTTTGGATTTGGCAGAAAAGTTAATTGACAATGAGACACATCTTATTGGAACTTTACGTAAAAACAGAAAGTACTTGCCGAAACAGGTGATGGAAGCCAAATTAAACCCTGGTGAGTTTGCAGCCAAAGAAAACAGCAAGGGAATTACAGTTATGAAATGGAAGGACAAACGTGACGTTTGTCTACTGTCAACTAAACACTCTATAGGATTTATAAAAACTAAAAATAAGAGAGGAATAGAGGTGATTAAGCCGAAGATAATTATGGATTATAATAAAGCTAAGGCAGCAGTAGACCTCTCGGATCAAATGACAGCGTATTCTTCTCCGCTTCGAAAATCTATCAAGTGGTACAAGAAGTTGGCCTTAGAACTGCTTCTAAACACAGCTGTAGTAAATGCTCGGGTTTTATATGAAGCTACCACAAAAAAGAAGATACCTATTATTGAATTTAGACGAAAACTGTCACAACAAATGATTGACTCAAACCCACGTGATGGAGCTAACATTCCATGTAGGCCAAAGAGAATAAAACATTCTCTTGTAAAAGCAGACGGAAAGGCTGTGACGACAAGAAAATTTTGTGTAGGTTGTTACAAAAATAATTCACAAACGCATGGAAGAAAAATTGCCAAAAACAAAACCAAAAAGGTTACGACATTTTGTTCAGTTTGCCCAGACAAGCCATATTTGTGCAGACCGTGTTTTGATAAAAATCATTAATTTTCTGTTTGTTTTTTAATTTTAAATTACTTTGATCTCAACACAACATAATGTGTCTCTAAATAACACTAGTCCTTGATTTGTAATAATAAAAATATTTTAAAAAGTATACTGTCTTTAATTTACATCATAATTTTGTTTGACTCGCTACAAAAACATTCATACAACCAAAAAATTATAAAAATATTTTGAGGCCAAGTTATCTAAAGTGATCATTGGGGCCGCGCCGGCCACTTGTAATGGTATTTTGCGTTACACGCATGGCCGTCAGCGAGCAAAAGGTGTTCAAGTTCACCTTAGTTGTGCCGGTCATTTAAGCCCCCCATGGCCCAAACGCTTCTACCAAGTGCCGGTCATTTGGACCCCCCATGGCAGCTAACGTGTTAAAATAAATGCGCTCGTCTTACGACTAGTTAAAGCGAAGTTAGAATCGCCAACAACATTTTTTGATGCACTAAAATAAATAAAGTGATTATGTCACTGACAAGAATTAAATACTAATTCAAAAATATCGCCGATTGCACGGTGGTTCATCCAGTTACACTTAAACACATAGTGCACAATATATTTAACATTATTTGAAACGTCACGATTCGACGCCCGCATGGCTGGCGAAAAGTAAGTAAAACGAAAAAATACATAAAAATCAAAATCAGTCATAATATTATCAAATTCCGTATAAGCTCCGAACTAAAATCGGCAAAGTAAAACTTTTAGAAAATAACTTAATTAACTTAATACGAAATACTGTAAGTACTAAAAATATAGTATTGAATAACGTAGTGGCCGTCGCGCGGCCGACTAAAGACTTTGGTGCAAGTATCTCCCTCTCGCAGTCCGTGGATACCTATGGCCAACAGTTCGATTCTCCGTTATAATATTGGACTAGCATGAAATTCGTTACGTTGCGCTCTGCAGCGCTCCGCTCCCCTCACTCTATACGCGACACCTGCAAATAAAACGATCAGATTTCATTTAAACGTAAGTTCGTTGACGTTATTTTGGAAAACTTTTGCCTAGTTTTGTTGGCAGCTTGATGTGTTTTTTTACTTTATTCTTAAGAATTAAATCAACAATTTCAAGGCTTTTAGAATGCTTAAGTGGTTCGTAACAACAGTCGTTACTTTAGCCAAGATTCGTCAATGTTTACAAACAGTAGCTCGAATGAGGTGATAGGCGAGTAATAAGTATTATGTTTGATTACCGCACGGAATGAATTGTTTGTGTGAATTCTCATCATATGAAATGATCGTGTTTTTTTTCAATACGTTAAAATTACTAGGTGGCGCGAGTATTGCGCACTGTGCATTTACACTGGCAAAACAAAAACATTCACATAAATACTTGTAAGATAGAGATGAAGATTCAACTAAGAGTATCGTAGTGAAAACATAGCCCGATTTTGCGAATGCTAGAGATCAACTTTTATACAAAGACACTCACCCTCAAGTGCAGAGCGGAGTTCACCAGTAAGTGTGCAACCTCAGCTCGTCGGCGGCCAGGTCGGCCAGAAGCGCGCGGCGCGCCGGCAGCAGCGCCAGGCCCGCCACGCGGCGCGGGCGGCGCTCGGCCAGGTCGGCGCGCGCCAGCACGCGGCCGCAGCGCGCCGCCAGCACCAGCAGCGCCGGCCGCCCGCGCACGGAGCGCGCGCACACCACGCGCGAGCTGCCGTCCGCCGCCCTCTCCAGCGCCACGCCGCCGTACCCGCCGCGACCTGCACATTTACTTATATTAACTCACTCTATCTCTGCCACCAGCGATCCAATAGCAACCTTATTGTAACGTTTATCTCTTCTACGAGTATATTATATGGGGCATTTCACGTGAAGCAGACAGCGATAAAAAAGTGAGGTTCTGAAATTCGTTCATATTTGGCATATTTGTACTTCTCGAGGATATGAACGTATACACGTAATATTTTTTTTATTTAGGTTTTTGTTGTTAAGATATGGGCTTCTATAGAATTCACCTGATTGATGGAAGGCTTTCTTAGAAACTTAATTTTCATATTTAAGTAAATTATAACGAAATAATAATTTTAGTGTTTTGTATAGAAAACTTTGTTCTTTTTGATTTTCAAATCATATTTAATATTTGTTTTTTTCTTCTAGTTTTAAAACAGAAGTAAATATTTCAAATATATTTTTTTAATAACTTCGACCATTTTAATTTTTTTTTCACTGCATAATTCAGCTTAACATTTATAAATTTTACCATAAAAAATGCAAAGTGGGATGTTAAGTAGTTTAGGAAATACATCAATCAGAATATGTGCACGTCGGCGTCGCTCCGAGCATAATACCTTTCGCTTGTTATAGTCAGTTGGTGCTACAAAAACTTTTTTGCAAAAGCACAAAAAAGTCTGTAATATTTTTTTTTTTCGGAAATCAGAGACTATATTTGTTTTATTGTCTTTTTTGCCGCCGATTTCCGAAAGTAAATTAATTTTAGATTTTTTTAAGTGTTTTTTGGTCGTTTTTTTTTGGAAAAAGATTTTTGTAGCACCAACTGAATATAAAAAGATAAAAGTATTTATTTAGCTCTTTAGTTGTAGTATAACACAAATTCTTGACATGAAACATTTTCACATTGTAACTAGAAGTTATTAAGGAACCATCATGTCGTCAACATAGGCCCAAGAAGAAAAAATAAACTCATAAACTACTCAACTCTACCAAATGTAAAAAAGAATCATGAAAATCGGCTCAGTAATCACGGAGTATTCGGTGTACATACATGAGAAAAAAGCTACTGAACCGATTTTGATGAAATTTCTATAAAATCAATCGGAAAGTATATCCACATACATAAAACATACATAAAAAAACAGTTTTCCAAATCTGTTTATAAATGACGGAGTAATGAAGTAACAAACATAAAAACTACAATCGAATTGAGAACCTCCTCCTTTTTTTGAAGTCGGTTAAAACACATTAAAACATTGATGTAAAACGTTGGGTATATTAGACAAAAACTTACCACTGTTTTATTACAACTACTGAAGGCATATTATATTAAAAAAAATTACCAGTGTTGATTGCAATAGTAAGGTTGTAAAAATAATAAAATATTTTTCTTTTGATACAATATTGCTTCATTTAGTTATAAATCATGAACATGTAGGTATCAAGTGCAAAACTAGTTCTGAAAATGTATGTCTGTATACACAAATATAACGTCGCAGCAATTTTACTATGTAGGTGTGTCCTTTTTTGCACAAACCTGGCTGGTTTGTGCATAAAGGTCATACTTTAGCAAGCGCCCAGTGTGATATGTACGTACTGTAATTGAATTATCTTTTAAACTAATTTAGATCCAATTTTGCAATTTCATAGTATAATTTATGAATGGTAAGCTAGATTTTGCTGTGAAAAAAATTAAAATTGTCGAAGTTATTAAAAAATATATTTGAAACATTTACTTCCGGTTTAAAACTAGAAAAAAAAAAATCAAAATTTTAAATCTGATTTGAAAATCAAAAAGAACATTAAGCTTTCTATACAAAACACTAAAATTATTATTTTATTATAATTTACATAGATATGAAAATTAAGTTTCTAAGAAAGCCTTCCGTCAATCAGGTGAATTCTATAGAACCCCATATCTTACCAAAAATAACTCGTAAAAAAAATATTACGTGTATACGTTCATATCCCCGAGAAGTACCAACATGTCCAATATGAACGAATTTCAGAACCTCACTTTTTTTTGCTGTCAGTTTCACGTGGAGTGCCCCTTATACAAAACACAAACATTGTTACTACCTGTGTCCATTAGACTTTAAAACCATCCAACCGATGTGCCCCAAACCGGTTTCATAAGAAAGGCAATAATGCGAAGATGGTATTAGACCACTAAAACAATGCATTAGGCACTATAGCGTAGTAGCACACGCCGGATATCCGCTAGTTTAAAGATAAAGATCACTGTATTTTTGACAGACCTGTCAGTGACAGCAACCCAAAAGCAACTTTATTACAATAAAAACAAAGATTAGTTTAATTTTGACAATGATTCAAAATCAGATGTAAAATAGCTGCGAAAGTACTGCAAGTTATAAACAGTGATCGGAATAGCTCGAGCTAACGTACGTAAAGTCCAAGGAACAGAAACGAAAAGTGGGGACTTCCTTAAGACATTTTTTTTTTCCGAATATTTTTTTATTTAATTCGGAAATGTCCCGGAATCAGTTAAGTACATTTAATAATAATATTATTTATTAATCAGTACAGTAAACTAATTGAATAATTATTTTTACGTTTTCTATTGTTATTAATTCAGGTAAAGAACGCGGCGGACCCTCCGCCTCATGTTTTCGTTTCCCAGAATAGCCAAAACTTGCTGTCTCTTTCTATCTTTTGTTTGTCGCTGGTAAACAATGACAAAAGGGTTGAGGGGTAGAGGGATGTTTCGCATTAAAAGCGTCATCGTGCGCGCATCATTCACTCCTGTAGTTTGTCAAGTTGTGTACGCATATTTGACTCGTGAATTGTTTTTTTTTTACCTATACTAGTTTTATCGTTTATTGATATCGTTTATTATGAAAACTGTACCGATTCCGATTAAGGCACAACTTTCAACATCAACGGACATAATATTCTAACTGAGTCTTAAGATTGGTAACTATCTTAATTATTGAGGTTGATTTCTGTTTACGTTTAGTTCCAATAATTGTAGAAAATGAATAAATGGTATGAAAACCTATAAATAGTTATTTTTACCTTGTTAGTTCTAACTATCAAAGCTGGTATGAAAATTAAATTAGCTTCCCCACTTACTTAGGCGTTCAAACGAAGATAAGGAGATTACCTTTATGTTTTAAACAATAAAAATCATGCACTTTTGTTTTAAACAGAAACAGTTAATGAATTCGATAGTTGTTTTACTTTATTAATTTTAATTGTACTTAAGTAATGTTTCAACATTCGGAAAAAATATTCCAAAATATAGTCGTAAGGAAGTTTCCACTTTTCGTTTCTGTTCCTTGAACTTTAGACACATTAGCTCTACCTATTCCGATCACTGGTTTTAGAGCAAAAATACAGCAAAGGTATGAGAAGATATCGAGATCACTCTAAGAGCAACTAAAAACTTGATCGTCTACTAGTGACGATATTCGTACATAAATGTCGTATGTAAATGTGTGTGTATGTATGTAATGTCTATTCGTATATAAATATAAGAATCATTTTTTGCTTACCTTTAGGCACTGGTGCAAACACATTTTTGAGATTCCCTTCGATGTCGTACACTCTGACGGCGACATCTGCGATGATGAGCATATCTTCTGACAAAGCGAGACCGCCCACTAAACCCAACTCTCCGTTGCCTACCTGTAAATAATATAATACGGGAATTAGTCCCAAATAATCTATATTTATGGTGTTAACCATCTAACCTCGTTGACGTATTTAGCGTTTACGCTGGATTAAACGAGATCTTAGCGATGATGACAATTTGACTGCACTTCCCATATAGGCTCAGCGGAAGTAGCCCCTTGGCTACTTCCGCTAGTTGCCCGCTATTTAGCTGTGTCCTTATACAGCTAAATAGCGGGCAACTAAGAGAGGCCTATGTCCAGAAGCGGATTACAAATAGCTGATTATGGTAATAGCTGCGCTACGCTAGCGCAGCGTCTACGCGGTATCCTCGCGACCTACAAACAACGCGTTAGTTTTGTTAAGTAATAAGTAAAAGTCCCTATTCCATATAGTGTTTTATCTTCTCATTATACTTCGTTAGTAAGCAACATTTGTAATTGGCTTTCTGCTGACTGTGGTTTCCTTTTTTGTTTGTTTTTATTAGCTGTAAGTCCTCCATGTACTAAAATTTATAAATTCGATGATCAAAAAGCACACTAAAGTATCACTAGGTACAACATTACCTCTCTCTCAATATTCCCGTGGCTATCGAACAGGAACACAGCCCTCGCGCCGTTGTCCGCGACAGCCAGGCGTCTCGTGCCCGGGTCGGCCGCCACGCACACGGGCTCCACGAAACGCTCTGAACGAATCGTGCGGAGTGTCGTGCCGTCTGCCGTCACCTGTACGAAATAAGGACAATCGTGGGAATGTAGATAACTGAGAAAGTTTTTGAACTGACATGGTTACTAACATTATCATTAATACATAAAAAGGATATTTACTTTGCTTACTATTCATTTTGAGTTCCCGATATTTCAGCACTGTTTGTTGCAAGCATAATGCTTATAACTTTTTATACTGACAAACAAGTTGAGATTATCAATTGGCCACAGTAAATGAACTGCATTACGTATGAAATATGTATAATTTGATATGCAATTACAGGTCTGTCAGTAAATATATCAATTCACGTTGATGATTGATTGATTGATTATTTAATTCAATACCAAAACTTAATAATTATGGTCAACGCCAATATCAACTAAGAAGGTTAGAACAAGAAAAGCATCGTGGCTAAGTTACGTGAGATCCTTAATAAGAACTGTGAGAACCTCTTCGTATAGTTTTATTGAAACAGTGATAAGGATTTAAACATTAATTGACTGACCTCAGTGAGAGTTCTTGTCCGCCAGTTGACAGCCACAATGCCTTCAGCAGTCACCGCTATCCCTGTACAACTCCGACCTGCTAAACCTGGAAAATTAGCACAGAATATTGTACTGGAGTCAAATGAACAGCAATCGAATATGAAATTTATTTACTACTAGTTAAGGATTTTTTTAGAAAACACAATCAAACTTTGGGAATGGGGCTTTAAGCATACCTTCATTGACGATATGAGTTTTAAATGCGAACGTCTCGTCGTCCAACACTTTCACTCGCGAGTTGCCGGCGTCGAGGACGTAGATCTCTCGTCGTTTCGGACATCTGTAAACGAGAATTTCAGTCAGTCAGTTCAGTTTATTAAAATTATAATTCGGGATATGCGACGTAATACAGTGTGGGTCACCTTATTCTGAACCACGATTTAGAATAAGCAGATTTCATACTAATGGGTTTGGCAATAATGTTCGTTTTGTTTCTAAAAATATCTCAAGCTTGTTAAATCCGTCTCCACTAGTAGAAGACACCGGTAAACCTGCTGTTCCCAACTTCCTTCTTGGAATATTATACTTTGCTCGAAGGAATAAGAAGTGTAAATGCGTAGGCACTACCGCGCTCACTGACGGCCGTCCACTTTTGAACCTTACTACTCAGCGCATAAGGCTGAAAAGTGGTCGACCGTCAGTGAGCGCGGTAGGACATGATTTTGAGGTATATCACAGTACTTACCACGACATAAGAAAAATAATGAATATACACACATCAAAAGTGTCTAGGGATCAAGCATTTTTATGCGGATTTCTTGAGATTGAGATGTGGCTTTGTAATAAATTTATGATTTTATAAATTTATATGGATCCTTTTTGGTGCATTTCATAATTTGAATCAGGAACTCTCAATCAAATTCGAGTAAAAGATGAAAATAAGCTGTCAATATTTTCCCTATAAAAACATACAACGCATTGAAGACATTATTAGTGCTACTGTTTCCCTACTACTGATTAAAACCAACGTTATTATGGAGCGGCGACGTCATTTAAGCAGGGAAGAAATGCTCAGAGCCGTGGGAATGATAGAAGCTGGTTCCCGGCAACGTACTGTGGCTTTAGCTCTGAATACAAGTCAGAGTGTTATCAGTCGACTTTGGACACGTTACCGAAGTTGAAAAAAGAAAGTGGCAACACTGCCCGAGTGACATGTAAAATTTTTGTTCCGTATTTTAAAATTAAATTAAATTATTAAATAAGTTATATTAAGGTGTAATTGTTTGAGCAAATGTAATATAAATGCGTAAATACTCAGGAAAATTGTTTTCCTGGTGATTAATTAAGTTTTCGCCTATACAACGTTACCGGTAACCAAAAACAACAGATGACGTTCTAACTGTGGATTTATACGGAAAATTCAGGGGAAGTATTGTTTACTTTTATTTAATAATAGCACACAATCGTCACTTTATAGCAATCACACATCTATGCCATTTTTTAGTATATATTTTTGCTGATTTATTACCCTGTACTGGTTCTTAATCGCTTTGTTGACAACCGGTCGTAAAAAACAAAACTGACAGTAATTCCATAACTCTGTTGTTTATTATATCGTTTCAATATAAATTCAGTAATATAACGTGTATGGTAATTACTGTGCATTATTGTCTTAAAGTAATATCTTAATAATAAGTTTTTTTTTTTTTTTTTTTCCTATGCAATCTACCCTCTTAAGAAAAAGTAATACCTTATTACAAATTTACAATAGAATCAGTTAAATTTAATATTCTGTTGATGCATTGAATATAATTATAGTTAACTTTTAAAGCTAATATAGCAGCCTACCTCATTTCATTTCATAACTGAACATTTTTCCCTCGGTTTTTTTTTCCCCCTTTTACCACTAACTTTTCTTAATTTGTCAATTCTATTAGTTCTCACCGTTTCTTTACTCCTTATTTTCAGTAACCTTTCCTGAAACCATGCCTGTGATGACCCGTAAGGCTACTGCTCAGGATATGGAGCTAAAATTGAGAACGGCCCTCCAAGAACTTAAAGAATCAAACCTCCAAGTCCAACAACTGTTACAGGAGAGAGATGAGAGTGAGGTGGAAGTCCATTCAGTTAATGGCAAAAACTCAAGCTTAAAACGAGAGCTAGTGGTCCTACATCAGCAATACTTGGACGTTGTTGATGAACGGGATCAACTGAAGGTGGTCACGGATGGTTTCAATAATTGTAGTAACTTGTACGAGGAGGCTTTAAATAAAATTAGGGACCTAGAAGATGAATTAATTCATGCCAATAATTGTATATCAAAGTTACAGAAAGAAAAACAACATACTCAGGTTAAAGAAACTAACATCTTATATAATGAATTATTAAATAGTAATTGTAACCCCCCTTCCTTAATAACCATTGATCTGACTGAAGATTCCTTATTAAAACAGAATTATACAGTTAGCAACAAGAAAATTAAAAAATATGCTAAACTGAATAGAATAATTAAAAAATGTTATCAATTTAGGAAACAACATAAGCAATTTTCCAAAAATATTTCACTGAGGAAAGAGCGTGTTGATTTAGTTAATAAGTTAAATAATTACCAAATAAAATTAGAAGACAGTATAAAAATTTATGAAATTGATACTCGGCATTTGCAGGCTGAAATACAGGTACTTCAGGACTCACTTAGTTCCCTTTCCAGTAGGTATGTGAGTTCTCAGAACCAAATTAGGGAACATATTCTTGCAGCAAATGAGTTGGTAATGTGTCAATGTAGTTGTCAGTCAGTTACCAACCAAGATACTGTCCAGCCTGAGGTAATGGAGGACCCGTCCCAGGCTGAGAATTTATCTCAGGACTGTGTACTCAATCAAGATTATTTACAAGTGGTACAGCCTGAGATATATGATAGTCATAATTGTTCTTGTTCAGTAATGTTCTCAGATAGTATAGGAAGAGGTGTAGGTAAATTAGTTAGTAATAACCTGAGTTTTCCCAATCAAAATCATTGTATGCCAGGGGCAACATACAAACAGATAATGGCATCAGTAACTAGAAATGTTTATAATATTAATACAGACATCACTATATTTATTGGAAATAGTTCAAAAATTAAAAAGAAGACATCACAGACAGTGTAACTGAATTGTTAAAGTTGAATTGTCGTAAAATAATATTGTGTGCTTTCCCATACTTAGAAAAATTGTCAGGCAAGAAAAACAATTATATTCACATGCTGAATGAGCATGTTCATTTCTTAGTAGGTCACTATAGTGACAAACTTATATATCTTGATATCAACAGTTTTGTTGGTAATCTTAAGTCGACACGGGGTAATGTGTATCTACCTATTAGTTGTAGACACAAAATAGCTCGGCTATTAGTTTTTAATATTCACTCAGACATAAATAGTATGTCTATGTTTAGTTCTATTATTAACACTGCGACTATTAGTAAGAATACTAATATTCATTTTTGCAATTATTTTACGAACGAGGATCCATGTGTAACTACAGAAGATTCTCAAGTAGGGTCCACTAGTACTAAGGTTTCATTGTCTTGTAATGGCATAGGAGTCTTGGGGCTCACTCCGGATGCTCATTTAAACTAGTTAGTAAGACAACAGAAGATACCAGTAACAGTAATGTTACTTTAACCAACAACACAAAGGTACCTTCTTGCTCCCAAAAAGTTAGATGTAAAAAAGGGGCTAAGCAGAATTCCATGCGATTATTTCACCAGAACATTCAAGGCTTCGCTTCAAAGCAATTAGAAATTGAATTGTTTTTAGAAAAAACAAAGTTTGAAATAGTTTGTTTCACTGAACATTGGTTAAAAGACTTTGAAATGCTCATTAATTACGAAAATTACAGTGTGGGCAGTTGCTTTAACCGGAAATCTAAGATGCGTGGGGGTTCATTAATCTTAGTTAAAAATTGTATTAAATTTAAGTCTCGTAATGATATTGTTGATCTATCGGTTGAGCATAATATTGAACTGTCTTGTGTTGAGCTAGATAAGCATGTAATAGTGTGCGTTTACAGACCCCCAAATTATCAGAACTACTCTTTATTTGAGTCAGTAATGGAGGATGCTTTAGCAAAACTTGCTACTAGTAATAAATCACTCGTTATCTGTGGTGACTTTAATGTTAATATTTTAGAGAAAAATTCAAATAGCAGTAGATTATTACATCTTTTTAAATCATTTAATTTGTTAAACGTGTTCTCGGAACCAACCCGAATTACTAAAAATACTGCTACATGTATTGATAATGTTTTTTGTTGTTGCGACTACTTAGATAAATCCATTGTAAATTACCTTCCTTCTGATCACAGTGGTCAAACCGTTGTTTTCGAGTCCTACACACCATTACAAAAAATCCAGATAAAGTCTAGACAAATAACACCCAGTAATTTGAATAATTTTAATAATAACTTAATTAGTAATTTAGGCATTCCGGGATATATTATTGAAAATGTAAATCAATTTTATGAGGAATTCTTTTCGGTAGTTTACACGGAGTTTAATAATACAATAAAAATGAAAACTAAATCTATTTACCCAAAGTTTTTGTTCAGTGACTGGGCAACTAAGGGTATTAGGAAAAGTAGGGAGCGATTGTTTGAGCTGTACGGCCTCAAGCCTTACATTAATTCAGAAACTTTTAATAAATATGTTGCAACATACTCAAAAATTTTTAAAAACACTTGCAAGGATGCTAAAGCCTTATTCATTAGCAACAAGATTAAATCCGCAGATAATAAAATAAAGACGGTTTGGAAAATTATCAATAGTGAAACTAATAGAAATAAAAAATACAATAATGATATCACATTAGAAACCTCACGTGGTCTTCTAAGCTCTAAAAATGAAGTTGCTCAAGAATTTGTAGATTTCTTCACCAGTATCCCACTTAAAACTACCGAAACCTTAAATTCCTCACCCTTGCTTTCTATTGATTTATTAAGAGCAAATGTTTCAGCCTGTCCGGTTGAGTTTCAATTTAAACATATAAACCCCATAGCTGTCATTAAAGCCTTTAAGGAAATCAAAATCAAATTAACAGAAGATCTATGGGGAATGTCTATTAAAGTTTGCCAAGCTATTATTGAGACTATAGCACCGTACTTGGCTTTAATATTTAATTTGTGTGTGGACCAAGGCGTCTTCCCGGACCTTATGAAATACAGCAAGGTGATACCACTTTTCAAATCCGGGGACAGTAAAGACACCAATAACTATAGACCCGTATCCGTATTGCCAGTTTTTAGCAAGGTGTTTGAGAAGGTAATGCTTAATCAGATGCTTAACCACTTTAACAACAATAAGATCTTACATGAGAAACAATATGGTTTCACCAAAGGACGTTGTACGACTGACGCCGGTGTCACCTTATTAAAACACATATTCACTGCGTGGGAGGAGGCACAAGATGCCATAGGAATCTTCTGTGATCTCTCGAAAGCATTTGATTGCGTGAGCCACGAAACCCTACTCCTTAAACTTGAGCATTACGGTTTAGGACAACTTGCGCTCAGTTTAGTGAAGTCGTATTTAAACGATAGACATCAGCAAGTACAAATAAATGGTGTCAATTCAATGGGTTTAAAAGTAAGGATGGGTGTACCACAAGGCTCGATATTAGGTCCTTTCCTCTTTTTAGTCTATATTAATGATCTACCCCATTTATTTAAAAACCAACCACAAATGGTGTTGTTTGCTGACGATACTTCTTTAATATTTAAGATCAACAGACGTGCCTCAAATCTTGACGACGTAAATAGCGCCCTACTGCAGGTCCATAATTGGTTTACCGCGAATAATTTAGTATTAAATGGGAAAAAAACCAAGTGCATAAAATTTACTCTACCAAATGTCAAAAGTAGTGATTGTGACATAGTATTGGATCAAGAGAAACTAAAATTCGTCGATGAAACTGTTTTCTTAGGGATCACGCTCGACTCAAGGCTACAATGGGGTCCTCATTTAACATCTCTTGCAGGACGGCTGAGTTCAGCAGCATATGCTGTTAGAAAAATCCGTCAATTTACTGATGTAGATACCGCGAGGCTAGTCTATTTTAGTTATTTTCATAGTATTATGTCATACGGTATTTTACTATGGGGACGGGCTGCAGACATCGAGTCTATATTTATTCTGCAGAAAAGAGCCATCAGAGCCATATATAATCTACGTAGGCGCGATTCTCTAAGAGAACTGTTTAAGGAAATTAACATTATGACAGTACCTTGCCAATACATCTATGAAAACATAATGTACGTTAGAAAAAATCTGCATTTATTTAGTAAAAGAGGCGACAGACACCACTATAATACTAGAGCCAGGGACCAACTAGTTCAGCCAGGTTTCAGGCTAGCTAAAGTAGACTCATCTTTCATGGGGTACTGTTTAAAATGTTACAATAAAATACCTCCCCGCATTCTACAACTGAATGAGACGAAGTTTAAATCTTGTATAAAACGCACACTATGTAGGCAAGCATACTATAAGTTGGGAGATTACATTGATGATAAAAATGCTTGGCTCAATGCTGGTCCTGCTCCACAACCATAGGGGCAAACTAATTGATTACTTTGTGAAGTTATTGTGGAAGCTGCAGAAGATTGTAAACATATCTTTGCATTGTATAGATTCAGTCTCTTAGTATTATATAATTGCATAGCACATGTGTGAGTTCTATGTACGATAAAGCTACCATTTACATCTTTTACTGACTCGAATTTGCCCTGGCGGTTGAGAGAATGTCATGCTCACTCAAATGTCTCGCTGATGGTGGCGCGTGTGTCGGGTCGTTTAGTTCCCTCCAAAATGGTTGAGTTGAATGATGGCTGATCCATGCGTCATGTTCGTGAACGGGCGCTGTCAGTTGTGACTGGTCATCTCGCAGCTGCCATGGATTATTGTATTTTTGAATTGTTAATTTTATCTTTTTATTCTGGACGCTCTTACTCGCACGTCTTTCTACATCGTTCTCACATGTATGTTTAATCTCGACATGAATGATGTAACCGAGACTTTGTAACAGCAATGATTTAAAAGAGTGTCCATGGAGTTTCTTGCCCATTCTTCTCCATAGAGATCTACGCTTTCGAATGGGCAACTACAGTACTTTCACAAGTTATTATGCCCTGTGACTGGGACTGTAGCTTAGTTTGTTTTTTGTGTTTTGACATTCAAAAGTGCCTGTAATGGTCTAATTGAAATAAATGCTTTGAGTTTGAGTTTGAGAAGCACTGGTACCGTGGCTGAGCGCCATGGAGGACGGTATCGCTGCACCACACGGAGACAAGACCGATACATTCAAATCTTAACTCGAAGAGCTCCAACAATAACCGCCATGATGTTAGCCGTGAGGCTTCATCACTCTTCAGGGAACTTAATTAGCGACCAAACAGTCAGAAACCGCTTGCATGAAGTGAACCTTCATTCCCGAAGACCGCTACGGGTACCACCTATAGCAATGCACAATCGTAGGATTCGATATCAATGGGCTCTTGAACACAGAAATTGGGCAGAAGAACAATGGCGTTTCGTGTGCTTTTCTGATGAGTCTCGTTTTGGTATGAGACCGGATACAAGACGTATACGACACTGGAGAACCCCTGGACGCCAACAGCGATTAAAATCCTGCCAGGAAGTCCATCCTTATAGTGGTGGAACCATCATGGTATGGGCGGGTATTTGGATCGGCGGAAGAACTGAGTTGATTTGGATCAGAGGCAACCTCAACGCTCAAATTTATGCTGAGACGATTGTATCAGACGTCATCGTTCCTCTACAAGTGCAAATCGGTCCCTTATTTCAGTTAATGCATGATAATGCACGACCGCACACCGCAAGAGTTGTAAGACAGACTCTCTCCGCAGCTAACATCAATGTCCTGCCCTGGCCTGCTCAGTCGCCAGACTTGAACCCGATTGAGCATGCATGGGATATGCTACAGAGAAGAGCTCTGCCGAATATGGAGGGTATCCAGTCGCAAGAAGACCTTTTTTTGTTGTTGCAATGAACATGGGCGGCCATTCCACAGCGTGATTTGGATGAACTCATTTTGAGTATGCCAAACCGATGTTCTTGTGTTGTTAGTGTTCGCGGTAGAAACACGGATTATTAATTGTTTAAGTTACCCAATAAAATTTTAAAGAAAACTGTTATTTCAGTCTTTTTTTCGAACTTTAATGTTAGTGGTTCAAATGTCAAAAATCCCTTTATTAGGAAAATGGCAAATTTCTTTATGAATGCAAAGGTGACTTGGTTTATCGTTACTGTGACAAACGAAAACACTTTATTTGATGAATCCTTAAGAGCGTTTACGTCTATCGCGCGAAGTCAAGTTTAGGTAATTCAATGCATTTTTTACACACACAGAAGCGCGCGTGCCTGTGTGTATAGCGCTGGCGCGCTCTCGCGCGCTATAGTCAAACTAACCCACTATGATCCGTTCGAGTGCAATTGTTGTAGTAAAATTTAATTTGAATTTGAACGTACACGGATTACTAAAGTACGAGTGCATAAAATAAGTATTCAATAATATATTGCAAGTATAGCTATAATTATGATTAATATTAAAGTCGTTTTTTAGTTATTCAAACTTGAATTTGTTGATCTAAACTTTAGAAAGAAACCGAACTTCGTTAATTATTATTGATTTGTGACTGATTAATAAATATTTCTTATTCTATTCAAATAAATCACTTTATACGGATTTACTTACGTTTATTTTATATTATATTTTAACCTGACGCGATGTTCCTCTTAGTGACACCTCTTATGAGGGAAATACAATAGGTTGGCGTTAACTTTAAAAACAATTTATGTTCTTATTTACAAAAAAATAAGTAAAAGTTTTAATAAATAAAATTCGTATGTAAAAAAATTGGGTAGATATTGGTTGTCACTAAAAATATTGTCAGTCATCAAAAATAATAATAAAAAAATTTAATCATCAAAGTACCAAGATTTTTTAATCACACTATAAACGTCCGCTATCCTTCCAAGTACGACTAAGGTCAACTCGGGTCAGGCAGAGCGCCGAGCGACATGTCCTCTCTCTAGAAAGCCTCGCGGCGGTCTGATTTGAAATTGCTCGCGCGCAGTGATTTATAGTCGTTTTCAAATATTTATAGAAAAATAATCACTGTAAATTATTTGAAATTTTAAATTGGATGTTTTAAAGCATATGCTCTTCTATTATATTATGCTATTATTATATTAAATCAAGTAAGATATATCGGTGAAAAAATCATTTTAATTCCTTAATATTTCACATTGTTTGAACTTTAATTTCTTATATAAAGAAACCTAAATCAAAAAAATTTCTTCTCCAACTATATTCCTTAGGATCTTAGCAATAGGTAAAAAAAAAAATCTAATTAGGTTTGCCAGTGGTTTCCTATAATTAGAGCGTCGAAACTGACGCTAAAAGGGAAATTAAGAAAACCTCTGTTGAGTTATCTTGATACAATTTACCAATACTCTATTAATTGAAATATTTTTCTCTCCAACTATTGAGACAACGAAATTTCCTAAAGTTATTAGTAATTATCATTTTTGTAAAATAAAGGGTTGATGGTATTAAAGGGGTTGAAAAGTACTGTTTTGGAGTCAAACAGCGCATGGACGGCGTAAACGCTCTTAAAGAAAATTTTAATTAATATCAATCAGGAGAAAAGTTATTGCAAAAATATATGTTGATCCCTAGATACTTTTGATGTGTGTATTTATACCTGGCTAGGCCAACCGGCTGGCTGAGCTGCTCCTTCCCGCTGCCCCGGGAGCCCCACACCAGCAGCGGCGCCGCCGCGCCCGCCACCTGCGCGCGCAGCGGCGACTCGCGCACGCCGCGCGCGAACACCAGCACGCGCACGCACAGTGCGCCCGCGCTCCACGGCCGCATTGTGATCCTGCAAATTATGTCATATATCACTTACAAATTATATTTATTTCACACTTTTACACAGCATAATAAATTATGTTTTAAAACTAGATGAGTTCGGTATTTCCTATCCGACTACTCCAAGAAGAAATATCGAAACTAACTCAGAGATCACAGTCTCTTTTCAAGTCCAGACATAATCTTGGTCAATTCGTATGAGAAATAGATGAGTAATAGTTATGATAAATGATAAATGATGTTTATTTTGCAAATAGGTTTTTACAAACACTTTTACACGTCTTCTTTTTTAAAACTAGATGAGGCCGGTGTTTCGTATCTGACTACTCTGAGAAGAAACAACCGAAACAAACTCAGAGGTCATAGTCTCTTTTAAGGTCCAGACATAATCTTGATAAACTCACATGAGGACTATGCAGATGAGTGTCTGAGATGGTCTTTTGAAGAAAGAACCACACAGATTTGAGTGGACTTGTCCAGCCAGTGCAAGCATTTGTCAGTTATCATGTAGCTCGACTCATAACTCAAGGAGCTCAACGAAACGACGAACAATGCCAAAGAAAGGACATTTGTGTAGGTCGCTTATAGTACTCAAACTGCCAGACAATAGTAAAAACAAACAAAAAACGTAAAAATTACCCACATTGTCCTCACATTCACACTAATCAAATAAAATCAATAATACTTACAAAATAAATGTTCATAAAAATTATTAAATGTCACATATAATAAAAAAAAATAAGAATAAAAAAAGTAAATAAATATTCATGTCAAATCATTAAATGTCAAAGTGTATAAAAGAAAGTTATGGACGCCTACAGAAAAACTTCCAGCAATCATCAACAACCGTGGCCGACAACAAGCCAGGACAGGTGGGGCAATGCAAGGGCAAACTAGTGAAATGAGGATCCTACAGTGAAGTAAAATGTGACTAGCAAAATTTGATTCATCAACATGTCTACGAACCGACCCCAACATAGTTGGGAAAGGCAAGGCATCAGATAATGATAAGCGGTGACGTTTTGTAGAGACTTTTCGCGATTTAATTTACATGGTCCACTTCAAAGAGGGTTTCTGTCGCCAGCGTGACCTCATTTCATGAGAGCTCATGAATTATGGCTCAGTTTGATTCTAAAATTAGACGGCCAAACCCAAAACTTGCATGTCAGCAAATGGTAAGTAATCATAAACAGTGTCACGAAAGTGAAAATTAAATTGAAAAAACTTGCTTTTTTATTTAAATTGGGTGTACGTTTATACGTGACATTACCTAGCGTAGAAACTATTTTCTATAATAAAAATAATCTCGCACCTAACCAGCGGTTGAATGCAATAAGCTTCGAAAATCCGTACATATTTCGAAATTATCTGCCAAGTGCGTTAACAGAAATTTAATCATAGTTGGTGAAATAGGCCCTAACCCTCGAAAATAACGTACATACTTGTACAGTCCAGTATCAAGGTCGGTAACAGTGCAAGACAGGGACTCGCAATCGATTGTCGCAGCGGTGATACTGACGGGTCCAATGTGCGGATTACCACTACAGCCACTTCTAAATGCATCATTTCCCATCTTGGCAAGGCAGTTAATGTTGCCATAAAAAAAAATGATCATACCTGTACAGCCCAGTATCAAGGTCGGTGACGGTGCAAGGCAGAGGCGCGTCGTCGATGGTCGCGGCCGCGCTGACGGGGTCGCCGCCCGTGCTCCGCGCCTCCCCGTGGTAGTCCACCGTACGAAGCACCACTACCACTTCCAAACCACATACACATGCTGATTCTGGAAACGAGAGATTGGGCGTTATTTACCGAGTTTAATATAATAATTCTAATTTGAAAAGGACGTACAAATTAGATTATTAACGAAAAAGAACTTAAAAACGTGCGGCCAGCTGCGTTTTCCCTGGCGGTACATTGAATGTAGTTTGCCGATCGGCGGTAACCAAAATTGTATGTGTAGTTTGCTTCGGGTCGGCTTTACTGTTCAACAAATAACATTTCGAATATTTGGAACGTGTGTAACCCTTAAAGTTACATGCTCAAATAAGAAAATGTATTGATCAGAAAGGGATGTATGGTCTTTAAAGATATGAGCCTACACAGATAATGTAAACAGTATTACCAAAACGGAATCCTATAAAATGGCTAACTTTGTGTCTACAAAGTCTGGCAGACATCGCATGACCAGACAAATTATATCACGGTCGCGGCTACACGCATTGATTTTCTATATTAAACAGTACATACACTCCCATTGGTTCACTATGATCCGAAAATACCAACTGACATGGCAACTACCAACGTAAATACTAGAATGCATTAATTATGCTATTTTCTAAGTTGACGGACAGCACTGACTTATGGTAAAGGAAAATATCGTTTGGAATCCTAATGATCTGAAATTACCGTCACGCAATAAACAATTGACGATCAATGCCTGTATCTACTGTGAATGAATACAAAGGCTTCTTGCCTTTGGCTTGCAATGGGGCTATAACCGGCTTTACCCTTTCTAAGGCGACTCATACAAAGTATCCAATAGACTGCCCAGTCACTTTAAGGTCGTTATGCCATTTTTTTATTTGTTTGTTGAACCCTAGAAAACATTTACAATCCGATAAAGTTAGGGTGAGTGTTAAAGGCTTAAGAGCGTTTACGTCTATCGCGCGAAGTCAAGTTTAGGTAATTCAATGCATTTTTTACGCACACAAAAGCGCGCGTGCCTGTGTGCATAGCGCTGGCGCGTTCTCTTGCGCTATAGTCAAACTAACCCACTATGATCCGTTCGAGTGCAATTGTTGTAGTAAAATTTAATTTGAATTTGAACGTACACGGATTACTAAAGTACGAGTGCATAAAATAAGTATTCAATAATATATTGCAAGTATAGCTATAGTTATGATTAATATTAAAGTCGTTTTTTAGATATTCAAACATGAATTTGTTGATCTAAACTTTAGAAAGAAACCGAACTTCGTTAATTATTATTGATTTGTGACTGATTAATAAATATTTCTTATTCTATTCAAATAAATCACTTTATACTGATTTACTTACGTTTATTTTATATTATATTTTAACCTGACGCGATGTTCCTCTTAGTGACACCTCTTATGAGGGAAATACAATAGGTTGGCGTTAACTTTAAAAACAATTTATGTTCTTATTTACAAAAAAATAAGTAAAAGATTTAATAAATAAAATTCGTAGGTAAAAAAATAGGGTAGATATTGGTTGTCACTACAAAATATTGTCAGTCATCAAAAATAATAATAAAAAAATTTAATCATCAAAGTACCAAGATTTTTTAATCACACTATAAACGTCCGCTATCCTTCCAAGTACGACTAAGGTCAACTCGGGTCAGGCAGAGCGCCGAGCGACATGTCCTCTCTCTAGAAAGCCTCGCGGCGGACTGATTTGAAATTGCTCGCGCGCAGTGATTTATAGTAGTTTTCAAATATTTATAGAAAAATAATCACTGTAAATTATTTGAAATTTTAAATTGGATGTTTTAAAGCATATGTTCTTCTATTATATTATGCTATTATTATATTAAATCAAGTAAGATATATCGGTGAAAAAATCATTTTAATTCCTTAACATTTCACATTGTTTGAACTTTAATTTCTTATATGAAGAAACCTAAATCAAAAAATTTTCTTCTCCAACTATATTCCTTAGGATCTTAGCAATAGGTAAAAAAAAAATCTAATTAGGTTTGCCAGTGGTTTCTTATATTATTAGAGCGTCGAAACTGACGCTGAAAGGGAAATTAAGAAAACCTCTGTTGAGTTATCTTGATAGAATTTACCAATACTCTATTAATTGAAATATTTTTCTCTCCAACTATTGAGACAACGAAATTTCCTAAAGTTATTACTGCCGTCATAACTAAGAATGCAGTAATCGCAAAATGGCGGTTACGAGATAAACGCAAAAAACATATTTCATATCATCTGAGCAAGATGTTCATATTTTATTGGTCATAATATATATCTAAAAATTCGGAAAAAAATCAAGCTTTTACAAGATAATTTTCCTTTATTTAATTTACTAATATATGCAATTATAATACGTATTACTGCGTTTCGGTTTAGTATCAGGTCGTTTCCGAGTCACAGGATACTAAAACTAAATGCAGCACTTGCGCGTATTACTGCATTATGTCTTAGCACAAGTCGATTACTGCATTATTTTTTAGTAATTATTGCCATTATTATATGCTCGGAACTAAGTTGAAGTGTACTTACTGTGTCTTCTCAAGGACTTATATAGGTGCATTTTAAGGTTAAGGTTTCTTTACTCTTAGCTACGACCTTTGATTATATAATGTCTAGATGGAGCGTCAAGTGCGCGCAAACGTGTCAAAAAGTGTCAACCAACTATTGGTTCACAAGTGCTTGCCCGCCAATCAGTGCAGATCGTGTCATACACCTAAAACTTATCTTATTTAATAAGTCTATTTTTAAATGTGATTTATGAGAGAATTGTAGTAGCTGGTATCATTATTTACGCACACAAAGACATAGACGCATAGTGTAAAACGACGCCTGCACGCACACATACTTGAAAATGTTGACTCGTTTTCTTTGATACGATTGTAGGGCGACGCTCTACCTAAGTTTCTACACCGTGGAATGCAAATAAAGTATTGAGTAAACTATACGGATGTTAAAAACCTACATCATGTTCTTATATATTGCAGCATTAGGGTGAAATAGAAAAACATGTTTTTGCAAATTCAGTTTTAATAAGAAAATAATTATCACGACATTATATAACTAAAAATAACAAAATTCAGCCAGACTGTTAATTAACATTAATTAAGTAGGTACAATATTGGCATCATCTACGAACCATTTAGCGCTTTCTTAATTTCTAAATTAAATCAGACTCTTTAAATGTAATTCTAATATTCAGTCTTTGTTTTCATTGGCATGACTTAGTTGCAAAAACTAGTTAACAATTTGCTTATCACATTCCAATAAGGCAGATCATTACATGCAGGCATGTTCTTAATATAAAAACCTTAAACAACATTTTTAAAATGTTGAAAACATTATATAAATACTAGCTATCAAACAAAATCTAACATTATAAACTTAAAAAAACATCCAGAGAAAAAATCCTATAAAAATAAAAAAATTAAATAAATATTCATTCTGCAGACTCTCTATTTGCAATGAGATCTACAGAGGCATCGTTTACAGGCAGATTTTGCCAAAACAGCAGTCTGTTTTCAGGTATTATGTTAGCTAGTTTTTTAAGTATACCAGTCTTTCTCTCCAATGTTATTCCTCGCGGGTTTTGATTTCTTACTGGCTCAGGTACAGCAGATTCTTTTCTTAATTTACTTTTCAGAAAATCTATTTCCAACGTATTTCCATCATGACTTGTCTTAGCAAGTAATGTCATACTATTTCTTTGTACTTCGACACAAACAATATCTTTTAAATAGGTTCTTTCTTCACACTTTTTTTATTTATACTGAGATGAGTGATCTTTGTATTGAAAAAAATCGGAAACTTCCATGGGCTTTACATTAACTTTACCTGAATTTGCTAACTGTACGCAATCAATAAAATCGGAAAAATCATACACTTTTTTTGCTTTTTGAAGCTGATTTTCAACCTGATGATGAAAATTGTCTGCAGACATAAACGTGTGTCCCGGTTCGAAATATTTAATAATAATTTTTGTTGCGCTGATTAAATGGCTATTAATAATTTGTACCAGAAATGTAAAAAATGCCCAATTTTTATTTTGACTGGTGCAATTGTCGGTCCAAACAACAATTTCATTGCAATCACGTTTACTTTCAAAAAAAGCTCTGTACCGAATGACGTCGCCGAACTGATTTACTAAGACAAAACGCGGCAATGGATCGCACTGCTACGACTTCGCAAGCCTTTACTACACTTAAATGCAGTAATGTGGCGTACTGCGTTTTAATTTAGCTTAGTTTAGTTAGAATTTAAAACAAAATAATAAAGTAGTGGATATTACTGCATTCTGTTTTAGGGTATTCTTGCAAGTACTGCATTCTTTCTTAGGCCATGTTTAATACTGCGTTTTATCTTATCATTGAAGCAGTTTTTATGCAAGTACGGCGAAAATCATTACATAAAAAACATACTTCGAGTGAATTTTTTTAAGAAAACATAATTTTTTCATGTACATGAACCTCTTGGGATGCCATTTCTGGAAAAAAGTGAAAATCTCAAAAATGTCGATTACTGCATTCTTTGTTATCAGGGCAGATTAGTAATTATCATTTTTGTAAAATAAAGGGTTGATGGTATTAAAGGGTTTGAAAAGTACTGTTTTGGAGTCAAACAGCGCATGGACGGCGTAAACGCTCTTAAATTATTATAAGTGGGTACATTATGTATATTGTACTCACCTAACTGCAATGTACAAAGCCCAGGGAAGGTGGTACTAGTCCTCACTCTACCCAACTCCGCTAGCGCCTCAGCGAATCTCTGCTGAGCGTCATTGTGAGCAAAGTCTACGGCAAGGAAGGCGTTCTCCCGAGGTTCTGCGAGAGCGGCCGCATCGCCTAGCCGGGCACCCAGTGCAGCTGCCCTACTGCTCACCTCACGAACTTCCACTTGTTGCTGGAGACCTGAGCATTCGGCTTCCACCTGAAAAATTTGATTGGATGTTAGGTATAGAACAATATGGGATAAAATTTAATATAGGCCTATGGTTTGTTTTCCGACCTTAGCTTTCTCCGCATCAATCAATTTCAGTTGTTCTTCAAGCAATTTTCGTTTATGAGTAGCAGCAGCCGCCGCAGCCGATTTCAATTCGCTGTGACGCTTATCGATCGCTGCCTTCAGTTCTGCGAAATGTCGGTCTATCGCTTCGTCAGCTGCCGTCGCTGCCGCTTCGAGACGTCTCAGTTCACTGGCCACCGCGTCTCTTGCCGATCCTAACTTACTGAGACATTCGTTCGCTCTATACAACAGTATTTCGGACATTCTTTTCAATGCAATGGAGAATGGTACAACTGTGTGGTCGCAGGGGGTGTCGCTATGGGGTCCGTCGGCGCAATGTCTACAGAACACGCAATCACAGGTCTCGCAGAAAAGTAGTTCTCTGCCTGGATGCGAACTACACTGTGGTATGACCTCCCGACGCTGACGGGCCATTAAGTCGAGCAGTTGGTTGACGAGGAAAGAGGGCGGGAGAGCGGCCACCCCACCCCGCGGTATCGTGATGAGCTCGCGGCAGATGGGACATCGGAAACTGCCCGCGTCTCTGGTCTGTGAGGCAGCTATTCGTGTGAGGCAGTGAAGGCAGACTGTATGCGAGCAAGGCAGAAGCTTGGGCGTGTGCTCTCCCCCATCGTAAGTGCCTGGAAAAAAATCGAGCTATTGTAAGGTTATATCGGAAATGTTAAATGGGTAAAGATTTAAACAATAATGATTGTTATTGATACTATTTTTTTTTCTTATGTTATTAATTCTATGCATCGGGAATTCTAACTATTTTAAGTATTCATTTAGTTAGCAATAGAAAACTAATAGCCGGCCATTATTTTAATATTAATTTCTAGATCTTCAGTTGCCATAGTGCCCAGTTTTATCTGTATCAACCCACATCAATAACTCCAGTAGATTATACAGTAATTATCGGAAATAAGGCACTAATTAGCACAGCTCAAGTATCTAACAGCTATAATGAATATTAATGATAACATTTAACACAGACCTACTACAAAACATGCTAATAGCAACAGTGTTAGTAGCAAGAGTAATAGAAATAATGATAAGAAGAGACTCAATAAACAAGTTTACATGTCTATCTGTGTGTTCTACTCCTGATATCCTTAGCACAGTGACCCAGTGGTAGGAAGGAGAGTTGGAGCTCTCTTCTTACCACATATTACTCTTCTTGATACATCAGATACAACAATTGAACATCCGCTGAGTCAACATGTAAACTCTCTTATTTCATATGTATGTGAGGTGTGTACTAACATAAACACGTGCCACAGGTGAGGAAGCTCTCGTTAAAGTCTTCATAGTTGATGGAGACGGTCTCGACGAGCGTGGAGCTCATGCTCGCCATCCCGACGCCCAGCCGTGAACTGGCACATAAAAAACACATTTAACAAAAAAAAACTACTGATGATAAAACTGACGGTGTATTCCCATTGGTGAATCATTTGCTTGAAGACGATGATGTCTGATGTCATAAAAGATTTCAACTAAGACAAGAGAAGGCAATAGAGATTTCAACAAGGTTTTTGTGAATGTTTCACCACTGAGAATGCCCAGCAACATAGATACATTTAGCACCCTGTGTATTGTATGTACATGCACATGAAGGTGGAAATATAAATAGGATATAATATGTACATGGGTGGCAATCTGTTGTTTTCTAATTAAACAAATAGTTTCAAGAAAGCAGTGTTGTATACAAACACTTGAGGGGTATGCTCTTACAATGACATGAAAAAGCAATTCTCTCTGTATTTACCGGTTGAAATAGGGAGGTAAGTATCTGCTTCATAAACACAAGCACCTTTAATTATTTTAGGACTCTACAAATCTTAAAACCCCAGTTAAAAAGCTAGAACTAAATTCACCAAACTTCTTAGTAAAACTTTATGTAACAGAGAAATACATTTAATTGTAGTGTTTTTGTAGATCACAGTATTTATTCTATGTAATTACAACTAATTAATTATCAAAGCAGTTTTTATTCGTGTTTTTTTTTTCCTTTATTACTATTGAGAACTATAATCCAGCGGTTACACTCCATCGGTACGAGCTTTGATACTAAAATAATAACAGTGACTCAGTACAAATCCTTAAACAAGTTCATAAGGAAAATTAATAGAATAATTGTGTAATAAGGAAGAAGTGGAGCATTGTTTGTTTGCAAAACAATTTGACCTTTGTTCAATATAAGAGGGCATATTCCTAAAGAGAATTTTTAAAGGTGCCTTTCTGTAGATGTTAAAAACCTTTGTCTGATGCAATGGGTCGGTAATGTATACAAGTTGATAGCTTTTTAATTAATATTACACACAATCATGCTGTGTTAATGAATTGTTGTTGTTAATTTTAATTAGTTTTATCTTCTCTCTGATTTTTAATGACAAACAAACAAATACTAATAAAGTTAATGAAAAAAAAGTATTGAAAGTGATAATGAATGCAAAAATGTGTTTGGTAATAAAAATCAGTGTCTCTTCTAATTGTGGTGTAGAGTTAAATGCAGTAGGTTTAAGTACAAATTAGTGTTTTAAAGGTAGTAATTTTATCTTACTAAGTATATTTTTATCTGTACTATTATTTAGAACTTGAAATAGATAATGTTTAATAATTGCACCTTTTCAGTTTCAGTTAATATTAAGTGGTATTGAAATATTAAATTGTAATTCCCAGCATGGTAAATATAATAAAACAACACATAATTTAAATTACACAATAAATAATAAGTAATAGATTTGTTTATTTCAATTTGATTACACCTGGTCTAATTTCATAATTATTTGATAGTTGTAACTGGGTTAACTATCAAAAAGATATTAGCATGTAAATGTGCACCTAACAATAATATTCATGATTCACCAATCACTGCAGATTGCTCTCGTTCCAACCCATTGTCTCCAATTGAACTAATTATGTAATTGTTTTGACATTCATAATTGTAATCTACAATATTAAATGGGTTAATACTGCTAATCATAGGTACCTTTCTGCAGTATTGTGTTTGACATGATTAAAACACGGTTTGATTACGTATTTATGATTGGATTTGAATGAGTAATAAAGATTTATTGTGAAATCTTGTTTTTTTTTTCTATTTATTCTAATGACGATTTTAGATAGCTGCTGTCTTAATTAAGTAAAGAAATTGTTACATATTTTTACGAGACAAGTACCTATGAAAGCTACTATCAATATGATGTATGAGTAGCAGTAAATACACAGAAGTTTGTTTATTAAACCTTGGAAAATAAACAGAAAAACTACAACTTATCTAACAGCTGATTTATTTATCTTGAATACATAAATAAACCGGGGATTAATGCCTCATTTACATATTAATAACTAAAATGAATAAATTACATAGAGAATTACGGAATAGAGTGTCAAGTTGGAATTTGAACAGCAGAGAACTGTAATTTAGATAATAATGTCAGAGTAAGAATGTAAACAGATGACAGTAATAACATTGTTAAGTGGTCTATGTTATACATATACAAATGATGAAACTCAACTCTAAGAATAAGTTCAGGTGATATCTCATAAATAAACCAGTAAAAATAAAACACAGTCTCAGAAAGTTCATTGGCCTCACAAAATTCCTTTCTGTTTTGATAATATAGTGTGGTGCAAAATCGTGACTATTGTAATGTGCTGATTTTAACTAAACATCAACAGTACAGTGCAGGTTGGTTGTTATATATAATTATCCATTGTTTTGTTACTGTGATTTAAGCATATCCTATATAAAGTATTGTTTGAATTATAATAACGTTAATGCAGTAAAACATGATAATACTTACAGGAAGGAGCAACAATACATGGACGTGATAACAGGAACAAATTACGATATGGCTCAGTCTACGTTTCTCATATTACACGCGACGACACTAACACTAACTAGTTTTATGACTTTTTTAAGTAAATTGAACGCGTGAATACAACGAAAAGCGAACGTAAACACATATTTTATTAACACGTTAGCAACTTGACAATCACGCACACTCGCTATTTATGTACACAGCACTCTGCACATCTATACTTATTTATTATACGATTTCCTTAAACTATAATAAGCCACACATATCTTTATCAATGTAAAACTTAAAAGCTCTTTCGTAATCGATCGATAGTTTTAACGAAACTATTCTCATGACAAAGAAACTTCATTACAATAGACTTAGCATCGGTGTAACTTAATCATAAGAAGAATAAACATAGCACTATTTTGAGAATGCGTTTTAATGATTCATTGTTGACTTATTCATATTTGGATGAAAATCCCTACCCAAATATTTATATTAACTATTTTGTATCGACCATTAACCTCACCATCACCTAAACATTTTGAACTGTCAAATAGTAGGGTTGTACGTACCGACTTCTGGATGCTACCGGTCGCGGTGCACGGTGGTACGCTCATCTACATTTATCGACAACTTCCATCAAGCCAAAAAAACTATCGCAGTTTTATTTTTCCAAGTTAAAAAGAGCATATTAAAACAAAAAATAAATAACTGTGTATCCTAATTACAGTCCTAAAATATTAATTGATTATTACAGTCCATCAAAGAAATTGTTGCCACGGGAACATTGCAATTGTCATGATTATACCAAATAAATCATCGAAAGCAAAACAGAACTGGAAAAGTCAATAGTCCGTCAGTCGTAACACATAAATTAGGAAAACTACTTACAAAAGAACACTGTAAAGTGGTCACTGTCGACAGTTTCGATATTTATTTGAATGGTTTAATCGCCCAACCCTATAAATCTAGTGTTGTCAACCAAAAAAAACTTTGAGTGCGTTCAGAAATATAATAAAGGTTTGTCACCCGTCATATATAAAACGATTTCAAATCTTTAATTTTATTTAATTTATCAGAAATCTTGAGAAATAATTTTCATTTGAGGAAATTAAACATGGTAGACTCGCTAGGAAGGCCAAGTCGCGGGCTTTGTCGAAGCTATGTGCCATTCCCCCTACACCTGTGACACAGAGTACATTATACTATACTGAAACCTGTGATGAGGCCTCTACTCATAGTTTTCACTTTATCTTGTATTTTTTTTATAATAAGCGCCTTATCACACATTCCATTAAATCCCTTATTGTATTGGAAATAAACTCTTATGCTTCGAGTAAACTACTACATGAAGTAGATAGTCATCATAGGGAAAACTTATCTTCGAGTTTTCTCACTCACGGAAATGCCCGATTATTTTTTAGAGTCGTTTTTCCTATTAAGTACATCATACACATACACACACACAGTACACATTTTATCAGTTACTATTCGGCTATTCGCACACCAGTTGCGTACAAGGTTAAACCAATCAGTTCTCAGGGGCAATCCGCACATGTCGTCTCTTCATTCTATTTATGTTTTTGGAGTTTTAGTCTTATTTTTGGTTTATACGCAGTAATCATGAGAAATAAATCTTTGAGCCAGTGTTATAAGTTATTTGCCGTTCGAACGCAAACCTCCATTCAGTAAGTACAAAAATAATCATATGTTTATCTACTGAGTATTGATTTAGTGATCACCACGCCCGCGCCAGCCGTGATTCGATAATTTATGTGGAGCAGGTAGCACGGAAAGTTCTCGTCACCTAAGTAGTTTCAATTAAAGCCAATAAATCGCAAAGGTCTTTTATTTATTGATTTAGGTAGGTACCTTATGTGGCAGTCAGGTGTAGCTTAGGTCCCAAATAAGTACCTAACTAAGTGATCATGCTTCTACATAATAATATGCAGGTACCTATTTACATAAGGCTCTGAAATACTGTTTCCCCATTTTACTGCCTTGTTGGTCTAGAAGTCGTAAGCACGAGATCGCTGAACATGGGATCGTGAGTTTGATCCATCCGTCCGTTTTGTGCCCGGTTGATGGCAATACAGGCTCGCGCCCTATCACCTACAGGGGATGCAAATTTAACTGTTGAAATGAGGGTTTACTATACCCACGCCTCTGCCTAACCCTTCCTTCGGGGGATACAGGGGTAATGTTATGGTTTATTTCAGAAATGGCCGCCGAAGTTACTCTTCGTCTGCCGCTCAAGAGCCCAAACCATTTAAATCGATACCTGGACTTTCGTCTTTACCAATAATCGGTCCCCTGCACCACTTTCTGCCTGTGATCGGTAAGTTTATTCACAATTAAGCTCGATTTACATTGGTCAAGTGTTCAACGAAGTAGACAGATAAGTACGGTGAAGTAAACCGATCGTACAGTAGCGAGTCAACAGTCACTGTCTAGGTTTTCGCCACTCGTCACTGTCCTTGAAAAATGTAAATCGGGCCTTAGATCAAAACACAATGAAGGAAAACATCGTGAGGAAACCGGCACGAAAAATTCGACATCTGACCTCTACCAACCCGCACTGGGCTGGTGGATAACAGCCCACTCCCTCTCATGGAGAGGAGGTCTGTGTCCCAGCTGTGGGCATATTATAGCCTGATTATACTAATGCCAAAGACATGCACTCTTTGGAGGCAAAAAGATCTTTTAGATTTAGGCATATTCTTTTCTTAGCAAGCTGGTGGCTAAATAATAACAGCCGCTTGGGTAGATCGTCAGGTTATGCCGCGCTTGCCTGGATTGGTCCGTGGATGGGTAACCACCCAGTTTTAAGTTACATTCCGAGTTTCCTCCGTGCCTCAGAAAGCACGTTAGGCCGTTGGTCCCGGCTGTCATTTGTAGATCTTTGACAGTCGTTACAGGTAGTCAGTCTGACAACCAACCTTACCAAGGGGTATCGTATTACCCAGTACGAACTGGGGTGTGGAGGTCAGATAGGCAGTGACTCCATGTAAAATACTAGTACTCAGCTGCATCCGGTTAGACTGGAAGCCGACCCCAACATAGTTGGGAAAAGGCTAGGCAGATGATGACTTTTCTTAGCAAGAATCATCCGCGTGGACAAAGCGCTTACGTAACTAATCCACGTAGCAACCGATATAACTCTAATCACAGTTCGAAATTTATCAATGTGTTTACAATATTTATCTTCAGGGCAATTTGGACCAAATGCAAACCTTTTCGATCTTGTCGGTACTTTGCACAAAAAGTTTGGTCCTATAGTCAAACTGCAAGTCTTTGCAAGAGCTGATATGGTCATATTGTTCGAACCCGAACATATAGATCAGGTAATTTTAGAACTTTGAGTTTCTCTCAACATTCTCATTTCCGTATGCCAATTTATTGGGGTCAGCGCAGCTGGTCTTCTTCTTCCGTACTGCTCTACAGGGTCTACTTATTAGTGCTCATTTACGGAGACGCGACGCGTTGAGCGGTGCCCGCCGCGGTGCCCACCGCACGACGAACATGTTGATTTATTTAAAAAAAAATCGATCTCTGATTCGATTGAAATCGGACATACAACTATACTACATATTTGGTGTGGCAAAAATTTGTTAGTATATTATGGAATATTGCTAAAGTGAGACAAACGAAAGAAAACAAACAAGTTTCGGGCACTGCTGTATGTTCGTATACACACATTCAAAAAAGTTTGTAATCACTAGCAAAAGCTAAAGCGCCTCGATAAATGAGCCCTAAGCCGTCATTTCACAAATCCATCCTTTGAGTTGCTGTTTTGATGCTAATTGAATTCTAACTAATAAATTATTTAAGGTTTACCGGGCGCAAGAGGCGAACCCGCTACGACCCGGCTTTCAGACACTGGAGTATTTCAGAGAAGTAGCCAAGATTGGTACTGTTGACGGCCTATACGGATTAACTACAGCGTAATATTTATTGATGAGATTATTTATACAGGGTGTAAGGGACAGCGACGCTAAGCCGGTAACCACGTATTCAGTACATCAGTCTGAACTCCCCTACATAGAAATTTTTCGTCGGTTATTTAGAAATAAATCAGCTATTCAGTACATTTTGACGTGTAAGTATTGCAGTTATGTAGTAAACAGCTGCTGTTTTTTTTTTAAATTACTGGCGAAAAATTACTGGGGGTTGAGAATGATGTAAAGAATACCTACATTACATGGTAACCGGTTTAGCGTCGCTGTACCTTCCACCCTATATATTATATTTAATATTAATAACTACCTAAAAAATGAATCCTGTTTTCTGTTTCATAGACAAGGAGACAAATGGCGAGAATTTCGTACAAAAGTCAACCCAGCTATGTTGAAGCTTAAACTGGTAAAGGTATATGCGCCAGGTCTTGACGAAATTGCTCAGGAAGCGGTGCAGAGGTATTCTACCTATTTTTTTTCTAAATTTAGACAAAATTCTTGTCTCGTTTTTCGGAGTCTCTTTTCAGTATCAGTAATGATGACTTTATATTATACTTATTTCTGAAAATTGGTCTGTACGAAAACGTTTCCACGAAAAAAAAAAATGATTGATTCGAGACTGAACTATCTACGGTCTGATTTTCAGAATCTCGCTACCAAACAACGCCCGCCTCGATGATAACTGTACATGTCTTATATTATAAGGCTTATATTGGACCTTTTCACCTGACCCTTGCATTTTAAAATAATCTATTCTAGGCTAAAGCGACTGAAAGATGACAAAACGTATTTGGAAAACAACTTCACACTCGAAATGAACAAGTGGTCGTTAGAATCGATAGCCCTTGTTGCTTTAGGGTCGAGAATGGGATGCCTTGAGGACAATCTACCAGAGGACCATCCAGGCAACCAACTGATGCAGTGTGGGAAAGATATCATCGATAATGCTTTTGAACTGGAATTTTTGCCAAGCGTTTGGAAATACATCTCGACACCCACTTTTAAGAAGATTATGAAGACTTATAACACGCAATGGCAGTAAGTTATAATACATTTACTCATATCTTTTGTTATATTTACATTTCGAAAGACTTTTAGTACACACAATACCTTTTACAGAATTAGTTTAAAGTACATTGAAGACGCCAGAAAAAGGATAAATGAACGAGGTTTTGATATTCCTGAAGAAGAGAAGAGTATAGTTGAAAGACTGTTGGCTATTGACGATAGGGTAGCTGTCTTGATGGCCAATGAAATGTTGTTCGCTGGTATTGACACGGTAAGTGTAGATGCCATCGAGCTTATTGCAAGGGCATAAGAGTGAAAGTGACGAACCATATTTTTTACAGGCTGCGTTCACAGCTACAAGTGTAATTTATAATTTAGCGATAAACCCGGATAAACAAGAGAAACTTCGCGAAGAAATACGTTCTGATGATCCGCACAAACGTTACCTCAGGGCTTGTTTGAAAGAAGCGCTCAGACTATGGCAAGTGGTTCCGTCCAACTTGAGGAGGACCGACAGAGACCACATTGTGGGTGGTTACCATATTCCTAAAGGGGTAAGAAAGAATGCACAATAGTTTAGTTCATTAAAGAAACTTTAGCGCCTACACTAAAAGTTTAGCTTCCGTTGCGATTTAAAAGTTTTAAAACCTTTCATTTTCATTTTGTAATCAACTTTATATAATCAAAGTTGACGTGTATGTAAGTGGAATATACTTTGAATAACTTTTATATCTTTTCTTTCGTTCAAGGTTGATGTAGTAGCACCAAACGAATACTTATCCAGGATGGAAAAATACTACCCACAGCCCAATGACTTTCTTCCTGAACGATGGCTGGCTGATAAATCTGATCCTCTATACTACGGGAACGCCCCTAAAATGGTCACCTTACCTTTTGGGTTCGGTATAAGGAGTTGTATCGGTAGAAGAATTGCTGAACTAGAGATAGAAACGCTTATGAAGAGATTGTTTGACGAGTTAAAAGTCACGTGGGAAGGACCTCCAATCAAAGTTGTCAATAAAGTAACAAACGCATTTGTTGGACCTTACAACTTTAGATTTGAAAATGCTAAATAATCTACCTCAGTTTAAATTATTGTTATTAAGATTTTGCTATTATTATTTGTGTAAGAAGCATTAATTTTCTACGAGACATATTTTAATTAAGAGGTTTATTGATTAGTCAGATATTTGTTGCTAAAGATTTTATACTATTTTATGAAATGTATCTTACTACCTCGCGACGTTTTGGTATGTGCTACTCGTAGTTTACTTAAATTCGCATTATTTTTTAGCCGCTACTTAAAAAAAGAACTATTATTTTATTATTTACTGTTGCCTATTATTTCTTTGTTAAATACAAATAATAACTATTATCACTGTTATAGTGGTTTTCTATATTTCGCTTGTATCCATACTCTGTACATTTTCAACAGTTTCCCTCTATTCACTTGTAGTCTTCTGTCAATCAGATTCTGTTCCTCTGTAAACCCGGCTCCTTTGAATAAGTTCGTTATTTCTTCTTGAGTAAAGAAGTAGACTCTTGTGTTGTCTCCTCTGACATAGAAGTTGTCAGATATGCATCTTCCCTTCTTGAACCTCAGCTGTGCTAAGTCGTAGCGGCCATAGTCACGGAATACTAATAATCCGCCAGGCTTTAGGTATTTGTAAATGTTGTTGATAACAGTTTTCATTCTGGAATTGAAGAATGATATCTTATCAATAACTTAAGCAAGAATGTATTGTTGCGATAAGGGCATTAGAATTAAGAATATAAGATAAAAAAAGAAAAGTGTTGTGGTGATAAGGTTGACTTTCGTTTGCACTGTGTCAATGTATTTTAAAATGAAAAGCGTCTGTTCTTTACGAGGTTTATTGGCAACTAAATCAACATAGATCATGTTTTTACTTATAAAGACTAAATTGGCGTGAACATGCCGCCCACCAAAGGACTACTATAGTCCTTTAAAAAACAATATTAATGAAGTTAAAATGCATGCAAAATAAAGCTAGATACGTTAAACAATTATATCGTCTGGTGCTGAATCGATTGGTAAAGCACACAACTTTGTGACACATCGCTTGGTTATACTGTCGCCGCTCTTTACGCTATACACTCTAGTTAAACCGTCGGGGCCGGGGTGCTTGTCAGTGATGCGTCCCATGGACCATTTTCCCGGCGGAAGATTGTCTTGCTTGATCAGCACTATATCTCCCTTCTTAAAGTCTTCTTCGCGTTTTAACCATTTTGGTCTTTGCTGCAGTCTCGTTAGGTACTCTGTTTGCCATCTCGACCAGAAGTCATTCAATAATTTTTGCGTATATTGCCAGCGTGTCAGATTACTTATTTTAGCGTCCTTTAGGGTTGGGTTAGGGACGGTGACTGGCGCTTCCGTTATCAAAAAATGACCAGGTGTTAGTGTTTGCATGGTGTCGTCGTTCATTGGACATAACGGACGTGAGTTTAGGCATGCTTCTATTTCGCAGAGAACCGTCGTCATCTCTTCAAATGTCAAGTTTGTAGTGAGAACCCTCTTCATGTGGTATTTTATGGATTTTACTCCGGCCTCCCATAGTCCTCCGAAATTAGGAGAATATGCCGGAATAAAATGCCACTGAGTCCCGTCGTTGGCAAGTAATTCAGCAATTTTTCCATCAAATTGCAAACCAGCTTCTTTCCAGGCTTCATACAATTGTTTGTTGGCGCCAACAAAATTTCGTCCTTGGTCGCTCCACAGATTTATGCATTTTCCTCTGCGGCTGCAAAACCTTTTAAAGGCACCTATGAATGCTGCTGTACTTAGGTCACCAACCAATTCCAAATGAAGCGCTTTTGTGGACATGCAAACAAATATGGCTATATAGGCCTTGCTAGTTCTGGCTCCTCTACCCTTACTCATCAATACTTGGAATGGTCCCGCAAAGTCGACACCTGAATTGAGGAATGCTCGTGTTGGTTTCACCCGTACGCTTGGTAAGTCACCCATTACTTGTGTTCTCACTTTAGCATTTAGTTTAGCGCATACCAAACAACGATGGGCGTACTGTTTGACCAGCGTCTTTGCTCTCAGTATCCAATACTTGGATCTTAGGTAAGTGAGCATCAACTGTATACCTCCATGCAACGTCTTCGAGTGAGCTTCTGCTATGATAAGATAGGTAAGCTTGCTGTCTCGACCCAGAATGATTGGATGCTTGCATTCATCACTCAACTCTGAGTTCCTGAGCCGGCCGCCCACCTTTAGGACACCATTCTCGTCAAGGTAAGGATTTAATGATTTCAATTTACTTGTTTTTTTTACCCTTTTCTTTCTTTTTAAGCTTTCTATCTCTTCTTTGAATTCTTCCTCTTGTTCTCTTTTTATACAGGTTTGCAGGGAGCGTTGGAGTTCTTCAGTGGTGATTGTACTATCTATGTTTTCTTTTAATTTATTTTGTTGCAGGAATCTTCGGCAGTAGGTGATTGTTCTTAGTAGTTCGGTCAGTGTATCAAAGTCGTTGAGTTGTGCAGTCAATCTATTACTTCCCTCGTTGTTGTTTTTCGTTATGTTCAGAGATTGTATGGTGCTTTTCTTTCTCTCTAGTTCTATTGGTGTTATGTTTAGTCTAGTGAACTGTATCTTCTGGTGCAATAACCACCGTGGTCCGTTCCACCATAGGTCGCAACCTTTCAAGTTAGCTACTGACATACCCCTTGATGCAATATCAGCTGGATTATCGTGAGATTGGACATGGTGCCACTGACTGCCACTTACATTGGTTGTGATCTCGACAACACGGTTTGCCACAAACGCCTTCCATTTGTTCGGATCTCCATGTAGCCAGGAGATAACAATAGATGAATCGGTCCAAGCATAGATTTGTGTTGCAGGTATCCTCATTGCTTGCCTTACTTGCTTTAGTAGTTTGGATAGAAGCAAAGCTCCACACAGTTCTAGTCGAGGCAATGAAATAGTTTTCAAAGGAGCTACTCTTGTTCTTGCAGCAATGATTGTGCTTTTTACTGTTCCATCAGAGTTTGTGACTCGGCAGTATGTCACAGCACCATAAGCTTGTACAGAAGCATCGCAGAATCCGTGAATTTCTATAGAATCCTTTCTGGAGCTAAACGTTCCCATCCATCTATTTATGTAGATTCCGTTAACATTTTCAAGATCAGATCGTATTGTAGCCCATTTTTCAGCCAGTGTCGTATTCAAGATTTCATCCCAATCAATCCTTTCTTGCCAGAGTTGTTGAATTAAAATCTTCGCCATCACAAGGCAAGGTGCAATCCATCCGAGCGGGTCGAATAACCTTTGAATGTCAGATAGAATGCTTCGCTTAGTGATTGCTTTGCCGATAACTGGTAAGTTCAGGTTATATTCGAATTGGTCTTTGCCCAAATTCCATTGTATGCCCAGAGCTTTAACCGTTCCATCAATCTTTAGTTCTAGGTGTGCATTGGATGATCTTTCGCTTGGTTCAATAGTCTCCATGAAATCGCGGTTATTAGAAGACCATTTTTTTAGTTCGAAGCCACCTAGACGCAGTAACCTTTTGAGATCTTGACTGATTCTTATAGCTTGTTCCAGATCATCGTGTCCGGACATAACGTCATCGACGTAAAAGTCTTCGCGCAATATCTTTGCAGCTTCAGGATATTTGTCACCTTCATCATCAGCCAATTGCATCAGTGTCTTTACGGCGAGATACGGTGCAGACGCTGTTCCGAATGTCACAGTCAAAAGTCTGTAGTCTTTGATGTCTTCTGATCCATTATCTCTCCATAGAATTCTTTGATAATCTATGTCTTCTTTATTTGTCCAGATCATTCTGTACATCTTGTGAATATCAGAAACATAACAAACAGCGTGAACTCTCCATCTAATGATTATGGTTCTCAAGTCGTCTTGTAACATTGGACCCAACAAGAGCTCATCGTTTAGTGAAGTACCGTTGGAGCCCTTGCACGAGGCGTCGAATACAACACGAGTCTTCGTTGTTTCCTTGTCACTACGGATCACCGCGTGGTGAGGTAAGTATACGGATTTATTGCTTATTTCATCCTTAGGTACTTCTTCTATATGTTTCAATTCTTTATATTCGTTAATCACCTTTGTATATTCTTGCTTCAGTTCTGTGTTCTGATTAAATCTTCTTTCTAGTTGAAGGAGTCTTTTTTTTGCTATTTCTCTTGTGTTGCCTTCTACTGATTTTGGTTGTTCTGTTTTAAACGGTAGCTTGACTATGTATTTTCCGTCTTTATCTCTCTTGTGTGTCTTCTCGTATATGTCTTCACATAGTTGTTCAGTTAAGGTAAGTTTTCTTTTCATGTCCGTATCAACTTCCCATATTGTGGTCAGTAAATCTTCTATGTTCACTTCTTGCTTCATGGCCGTTAAGGATTTTTCTCGTGCGTTTAGTTTAATTGTTATTCCACCCATTAAGATCCATCCCAGGTAGGTATTTTGAGCGCATGGTGTATCTGGTGGACCTTTAATAAGCCCTTGCTTGAGAATTGATGCATATTCGTTTACACCCAACAACAGATCAATAGGTCCTGATGCATAATAATTTGTATCTGCTAGTTGGAGGTTTGCTATATGCGGCCAATCAGTCCCCATCGTGGTGTTTATCGGTAAGTTGGAGGTCAAGTGCTTGGACATCACGTAGGCTCTGATAGGTAAGTTGAATTGGTTTTCCCATCGTGACAATACTTGAAATTTGACCTCATGCTTGACTCTGACTTTCATGGATTCCATTCCGGAGACGATTAAATTTACCGATGATTTTTCTAGGTTCAGGATCTGAGTTGCCTTCTCGCTTATGAAACATGCTTGAGATCCTGAGTCTATCAGCGCTCTTAGAACAGTAGTGTGTCCATGTTCGCTCTTCAAAATTACTACTGCGGTAGCCAATAGTGATATCTTCTGCCCCGCGGTATAATGAGATGCAATCATTGTATGAACTTTCTTCTCTTCTACATCTGCTTGGCTGGATGAAGTCGGTTGCGTGGTTTCTACATTTGGATCCGCTTCATCAATCTTCTTGGGTTGATGTAAAAGTGTGTGATGTCGTCTCTTACAGGTGCGGCAAGACATTGGCATACGGCACTTGAATACCATATGGCCCGCCCCAAGGCAGTTGAAACATAGTTTGTTTGCTTTGACGTGTTCGCTTCTTTCATTAATCGTCATTTTATTGAACTTGTTACAGTGACACAGTGTGTGCATTTCTTTACATAAAGCACATGGTTTTTGTTTATCATTTTCTGTTGCTATTACATGAAGAACACGCTCTTTGGTAGGTTTAGTGTTAGTCGTCGGGGCAACCATTTCAAGCGTCCGGAATTTGGCTTCTAAAAACTCACGTAATTCTTTCCATGTAGGCAGTTCTTGAGAGTTCACCGAGTAGGCAGTCTGTTCCCAATCTTTGTGCGACTCCGGGTCCAACTTCTGCACAACCAGAAATAGAATTACTGGATCCCAGGAATCGGTAGACACCTTCACGTTTTCTAGACTGTTAATAACCTCAGTGGTACAATCCAGGAGGGCTTTCAATTGTGCTGCCGTTTGATTGGTACATTTCTTTTGATAAAATAATCGCTTCATTAATGCGTTCACTATTATGCGCCTATTATCGTATCGGTGATTCAGCGTTTCCCAAGCTTGAAAATAATTAGCACCCGTCACCTGAATGTGCTTCAATAATGATGCCGCTTCGCCCGTGATACTGGTTTTCAAATAGTGTAATTTCTCAACTTCACTCAGTGTATTGCATTCATGAATCAATGACACATATAAGTCCTTAAATGTAGGCCATTCTTCGTAGTTACCGGAAAACGGAGGGAGTTGTATATTAGGTAGAAACACCTTTGCCCGTAATTTTCCCTCACACGACGTATTGCTGCATGAAGATTGGTCAGTCGTATTCGAAGTACATGAAGCCAACATCTCTCTAAGATCTCCTAACATACATAGGTATAAGTCTTCATGAAAGAGGAATTCTTCATTCACGTAGTACGGAATAACTCCACGTTGTTCCCGAGTTGTACTTTTCAACAGGTCATGGTGTGCTTTCTTAAAAGCTACCCAGTATTCTTCAATCGTTTGAATACGAGTTTGTAAATATCCAGGTTTCGATAATCTTTCTTTTGGGCACTTTTTAAGGTTTATTTGAGTCTTCTTGAGTATTGACGCCAAATCTTCTAGTACACTTAACGCTTGATCTGCTTGACTCGTCATTGTTTACGTGCAATAACAAGAATCTTCAAAAATATAGTCTATTTACTAAGTTAATAATGTTCAAATGATACACCGATACACTTTGTACGTACACTAATAAACTTTGCACGCACACTAATTGACCAGTTCTAAGAAGTTCGTGCAAAACAACACCGGGTGGTCCCTTATCTATCAATGGAATGCGGTTCTTTTGTTCTCACGGCGACACTCCGTCAATGCTTAAACAGGTTTGATCCGGCTCGTATTCGACCATATGTTGTGGTGATAAGGTTGACTTTCGTTTGCACTGTGTCAATGTATTTTAAAATGAAAAGCGTCTGTTCTTTACGAGGTTTATTGGCAACTAAATCAACATAGATCATGTTTTTACTTATAAAGACTAAATTGGCGTGAACAAAAAGAAAAGAAAAAAGAAAGATATAAGATAAAGAAAAGAATTAATGATAAAAAGGTAATTATTGTTTAAATAATATTAGCTTGGAGCAGGTAGTCTAAGCTTCAAATTACTCTTGATAAAGTCATTTTTTTCTTTTCATTACATTGAGTCTCCTGAGGTATTTTTTAACTCTCACTCAAATCCTGACACAGAATAGATTCACACTGATCACAGTTGGCATATGCAGGACATAGAAACATTTTGTTCCCTGGTGGCATTGATCTAAAGTACAGAATTACAAATGCATAGAAGCCACTGTCCCCATTGACTCGTTTGGCGGAATAATTATTAGCTTGAGCATAATCAGCCTGAAATATTCTCAAAGCTGGGACAGAGGCTTCTGTGTGAGAAGGAGTGTGCCGTAAGCTTCCATAATATAGGTGGATTCCACATGTCTTGAAATTTGGGAATGTTTCCCTTTTCTGTTTTGAGAGCAGTGGTCATAAAAATTACAAATTATAATAATACTCACTTTGCAGGATCAATAGCAGACAATACAAATATCAGCACGATAATATCAATAGAGTTTTCTTCAAATGGCACTTCCCACCTGTCAAGTGTGGCATCTAGTACAAATACATTGCACCGATTTGTTTCATACAGATCGCTTTGTTGCATAATTTGTATTGCTTTTGAGGAGAAATCACAACCATATATAAAAAGGTTTGGATCTCGACTGTACTGCAGTATCGGGAATATACAGTTGCCAACTCCGCAACCTATTTCAAATATTGTCCGTTTCGTGCCATTCTGAGGTTGTTCAGTAGTTTGTGTGGCATTATTTTCCCCTTCAGGATATACCCTCACTGGGGCCGACACATTGTCTGGAGCCAATTCTGGGAACTCGGTGAAAAGCCAATGACGATCTTTGAAGAATCTGGATTTTTTTAAATATGATGTAGTAAAAGTACACAGTTCAATCAAAGTTCAAATTTGGCTAAGGCATCCTGCAAAATTCAAACATGCTTACGTATTTTGCAATTTGTAGATTATAGTCAAGTGTTATGTTGATTAAAATATAATTTGTGATCATACCATGATGTATTTGCAGAGCCAATTTGAAATTCGCAGGCTACCCTGGCGGTTCGACCTCAAGTAAGACAGTCATCTCAAGGGCCAGTTATTTGTAAAAAAAGGTTTTATCATTTTTAAAAATCAAGTGATTGTGTAGCTAGGTCTATTAGGTTCCACAACCAGTAAAAGCACCAAGGAGAAATTGCATTTGCATTGAATTTGTACTTTTCCCAGCTAGTATTATGGATTTAACATAAACTAAAATTCATTACTTGTTTTGATGTATATCATAAAAGGCATCCCAGTGTTTGTCAGCTTCATCTTCCAATGACTTTAAACATTCCTTAGAGAGTGTTACTTGACAATTCTGTTCAACTTTTTCCTTTGCAACAGTTTCTTGTTCTTCATCCCAGTCAACGTTGTCCCTGCAATCAAAAACATTTTGAGGACAACTCATTATTTCCTAGATTGAATATATGAAACTTGTCTTTAAAAGTACCAGGCATTAAAAAGGTAAACGTGCTTCGAATCATTCAAGTAGCGGCCGCCACCAGCGGGCTTTTTCCGATGCCTAGTTTTTTCCAGTTCTAATATGTTCTTAACACATCGAGAGTTCTTACAAAATCTAACCAAAGTAGTAAATACGGTACCACGCGTTATGTTTGAAAACTTCATCAGCATTTTCCAGATATCTGTTGCCGAATTGTGGTCTTTTATCAATTGGGGAGTCTCCCATTTGTGGATTTTTGTAACGTTCTAATTATTCTTTTTATTCACTCATAAAATCAAGCAATTTCAATCAGTTTTTTGTAAATGAATTCATGCAATGACATCTGGCAAATATATAAAATTAAAATGACAGTGACATTGCGTGTTAAAATACTGCGTTCCGTTACTCATAATTTCCTGCACGAAGTTTTTAACAAAAGGGAAAAATCTTGATGGAGAACTATGAAGATTATAGAATACTTTGAAAATTATTAGGTGTTCGTCAATTGAAAGGTAAGTAAGGTCTCCAAACGCCAAACTTGCATGTCACACACAGCTGTAGGTGTTTTGCCTACCAATAGATGGCGGGACAGTCGCATAACATCCCGAAAGTGGCAAAGTGCTGTGATGCAGATCAGTAGACCCTAGTAGGTAGGTAGTAGTCATAACAACCTCGTGAGTTCATGACAAACTTGGTGACTAAGAAAAAGAAATACCTATTTTCCTTCTTGGAATAGTACCTACACGACTCTACCTAATAGGATCACAGGTATAACGTCTCGCCTGTGGGTAGAATTCTTCAAAACGGGTAGAGTAGAAGGTAAAGTTATATTTTATTCAAATACATCCACATTTAGTCTGTTATGTTAGTCCCATGTAAGATAAACAATGCCAAAAAAATGTAGGATCCCATCCAATCCTAACCATTTTAGACGAGATTGAATTATTATCTAAGTGGCACAAAACTTGATTCTACTAGACCGCTACTCAAAATATCCTAATAGAAAACTCAATATCTTTGCCCGACCTGGATATCGAAGCAAGTGCCACAAAACAAGCAATCATAGTGACCTCTGCGCTGTCACCCTCACAGAAGACGCTGTGAAAGTGGCGAAGTTTTGGGCCAAAAAAAAATAAGTCTAAACATATGTAGGTACTTACCTACTATTGTGCCAATGACTCGAAGAAGAAGCGACTGCTCCGTGAAACATTTTCATCATCATCATAAAAAGTGTGTGTGTTATGAGCTCTACATCACATTCTCTATGTACAGACACACCAAAGACGCCGCATTATGGCGACTTGCGTACACGTTCAGTTGCTCGGATGCACCTCTCGTGCTGCCGAAAAGGTTTTTCCAACCAACTAGCCCGCCGACATAGTCGCGGACACAAAATGTCGGCGGGTGTGTCTTTGTATGTATACCCATAATATACCTATTAAATGCATCCACCGAGCTGTAGGTAGGTAGGTTTTGAGTAGGTATTGTATTTAGGTTCATTGTTCCGGTTTAAGTCCCGTGTGTCGCATTCTAAGAAAGGGGTCCACATACTTGCGTAGGTATCTCGACTGTTTATGTCCTGAGCAGGAAATAAAAGGATGATGGTTGAAAAAAAAGGCGCATAAAATATCGTGTTCTCTAATTAACCCCATGTAGATTACGCCTCCCTAAGTGAAAGGGGTACTTAAACATCTCTAATGAAATTCTTTAAAGGAGCTCTTCTATAACTGGCTGGGAAAACTCGTGTAGGTTCTGATCAGGCAGGTTCATAATCGAAATATCTTTGAAGTAATAAACTATAAATATCGCTACCAGTCAAATCTACCAGTTTAAGAATATCTTAAGTCACTTTAAGAGCAATGTTTCGACTTGCGAATTTATTACAATTATAATACTATGATATCTAGATATAATGTTCCGAGAACTTCCAATTTTGTGTCGAATTCAAAGTTATTGCGTCATAAAAGATGTTCTGATGCTGTTCTCTGATCAAAGTAAACACCATAAAAACGATTCCACGGGTCATTAAAGACTTTCCACAGACGAAATAGCCGCACGTTCAAATTTATATTGTCGGTATAAAGAAACTTAGCGCGACACAATTACGTAGTTAGGTTAGCTACAGGAACTGCTAGGTACTATGCAACTCTCTCTATACTTACTTTACTCTTTGTATGCAACTGTCTGTGCTTTGAGGAAACCGCATTTTACTTAAAAATACCTGCTTTTATTTCATACTAGGGACCCACGATCTAATGATGTGACGACATTTGAAAAACTTTTTTTGCAAATAAAATCCCTACCTAAAATTACATTTTGTTCGAAAGTCAGTGACTTTTGTTTGTTTCTGTGATTTTTTTGCCACCGACTTTCGAAAGTAAACCTATTTCCACTTTTTTTTTGGAAGTCGGTTATATTTTTGCTTTTTTAGTTGTGGTATTCATTTTAACCAATAAGTTATTAGCAGTTTTGGTCTTTGACTACCTCTTACGACTGTCAGAGATCTAAGTACAAATGACAACCGGGACCAACGGATTAAGGGGGAACCGCCAGGTTAGCCCACGAAATTCAAATTTTCTTTGGTTTTTTGCAATTTGCAGGCTGTATGTTAAATTAAATATGATTTGCGACCGTAACACGGATGTAGTTAAAGAATTATTTCATTCAAATCATCCATCACCATCAGTGACTATTTCGTAAAAAGTCATACAATGGTATTAAATGAACTTAGAGGGTTCTATTAAAGATTTTAAGAAGTATACCACTGTAAAGCCATATTTGTTACGGTCGCAAATCACATTTTAATCAACATACAACCTAGCCTACCCTGGCTGGCGCTTTCACCTTAACACGGACCTTAAAGTGCTTAACGAGGCACGGATAAACTAGGTATGTAATGGGTGGTCACCCATCCACGGACCGAAATAGGCAAGCGTGGCTTAACCTAAAGAATATTTAGCCACGAGCTCCTCCGAATTCTGAAATCACTAACCATTTCTAGACTTCGAGGACCAGCTTTAGTTGTTCAGCACATAAACTTTTGTAAAAATAAGATAACCAACTCAAGCTACCAAGTACAGGAACTAGGTAATAGTAATAAGTTGATTAATCAATAGAAAGAAAATTCCTACATCAACATTAGTAGATTATAAAATCGTTGAAATCCACGAAAATCAATTACAAAATGGTTGAAAAGCCTGCAATAAAAATGTAGTAACAACGTATTGATTTAAAAGAGTGTCCATGGGAGTTTCTTGCCCATTCTTCTCCATAGAGATCTACGCTTTGGAATGGGCAACTACAGTACTTTCACAAGTTATTATGCCCTGTGTCTGGGACTGTAGCGTCGCTTTTTTTGTGTTTTGACATAATGGTCTAATTGAAATAAATGCTTTGAGTTTGAGTTTAGTAGGTACGGTACTAATGATGTGATAACCCTAGGTAGGTACTCCTTTCAGAACTTTATGGAATGGTACGGAATACTACGTTTTTTTTTCTCAATTCGGCATCACCAGATGGAAGTACTCTTGTAACATACGCGTACCTAAAAACTGAATAACTAATGTGTACCTAGGCTTTATAATAACACTTTCAGCTTCAGTTCCCTACTCTTTCAAAACGGAATTTAATCTTTCAGTGAACATCGAAAACGTTTTAGAATCGACCATTGCGAACGCGAACCTTTGGTAATAATGTATGTAGGCGTCGTCCGACATAACTACGACACTTAGCAAGCATGTAGATATTATGTCGAGTAATGTCTACGCGAGACTGTTCCCAAATCGACTGCATAACTTGCATGAAGTTACCAGCGTTTGCGATGGAGACATGCGACATATGAACAGTTCACAGACTTGTAGCTTGAATTTGTGTTACGACTTGGGTACTTCGTACTGCCGAACTCCGAAGGTATACATGGTATTATTTACTAAGAAACTAGTTGTTTTCATAGTTTGCTGTAGACTGTAGACACATGCTCCGTTTATTGAAGCTGACAGCTTAACTATGGGGTACATTAAGGATTATTGATTGTGGAGCCATTAGAGGTAACCTTTGATCGTAGTTTCAAAAGCTTAGGGTTTAATAGTGAGATGAAATACGCTTTAAGCTTCGGAAATATTAGGATGACGCTGGTATTTTCCGCTTTACTTACTTCTAATAGACTAGTTTATTGAGGGCGAGTTTTAGTTTTGCACGAAGTCGTTCACTTGTTTATTAATGAAATGTCTATTCGGAAACCTGTGAAGCCTTTTAAAAGATGTTTTGTAGAGTGTACCTAATACCTATACCTTACGACATAATACCTACTTAACTTTAAAATAGCAGTAGATTCCTAAGAAGTCATCATGTCGACACATTACTTCAACTTCGTGGTTATTACTAAAGTTAAGCAAAAATTTAGACTGTGGACACCTAGTTACAATACTTAATTACATCGACCGAAAAGCTTCTCTGTGAAAATACTTTCTACGAAGTAGATCGTATCGCTTTATTTATCTAATTACATTATGTAGGTTGATCTCTCTTTCTGCGAACTCATGACGAATTCCCATTTAACCCTTGTGGACACCAAGGCTTGAATTTCCACACTTGACCTTATTGCTCGTATTATAGAGCTTAAAACTTTTCCTCCACTATTTATGTTACTTACTCAGACGTGGGTGGGATATTATTGTGAAGAGTTATAAGCTTCGTGGGCGTGGAAGCGTGGCCCATCAAGTACCTACGTTAATCCGGCTCCAAGGACCAAAATCCTGAATAGTTCCGATACTCCAGTTCCCTGTTTAAGTGCCTATTGTTCCTTACTTTACATGTCTGGATTCGGTTTACTTTTTGCATACATCGTCATAATTAAGCTTGTGCGATCTACCTCACATAAAAAGTGACGGACCAAATTTTATTAGCTGAATTCGTTTTTGTAAGCAGTTCCATCTTGATTTAGAATCATAAGTTCCTTTATTAAATGTGTCTTAATATTTCTAAATCATAGTTACTATTTTGAACAGCTTAAATAAAAAGGTCATATAAACACATTGGAGACGAAGGACTTTTATAATATAAAAGTAGCTAATAGGTCGTAAAAGTTGGAGTCCATCATTTTTATGCCAAACGCAGCGTGTGTTTCTGCCAAAAGAAAAATGCTGGCACTTAATTGCAACTCCACTTGACCTTCTAATCAATAAATATCTTGGTAGGGGTTTTATGTACGGATATTTTAGTGGAGTTCTAGTTATGTGTTTTCAGCATGTTGCTGTGCACGGAACAGTGGCTTGGATGGCGTGAAGACATTAGGTAGCGTACTAATGTACTTCTGAGTAAGTGACAGTTTTTTTACCTATGGTTTTGCATAACTATCAAAATCTTAATCTTTACCATCGTAACATTAAGGTTGCGGATGGGTTGTTGTTGTCTAAAAATCAGCGAAAATACTTTAGATATTAGTTACTTAATTTACCGGCAGTTAAGAAATACTATTATCTATCTAATACTTTTATCGATTAAGTCATATACTTAGGTATCTATGAATACGACATTTCAGTAGATCTAACACAATTATAAGTTCTTTCGATAATCTTTATTTTAATCGCGTCTGCCCCGGGGGCGCATTCGCTTAGCCTTCGGGCTGTGCACAAGTATTTATTGCTGCTCCCTTTAGATATAGGGAGTCAACTGAGATACATTATACAGATGCCTGATTCCAAGTTCTGTGCGTCACAGCCTTCGAGACGTACCTATTTAAATATATACTTGTATACGTGCCTATTTAGTTTGCTTGTAGCCGTTTCATGTGAGGTCGTTTTAGAGGGCGCAAATCACTTTTGCTTTTTAATTTGGTTGTATAGATCACAGTATAGGTACTATCGACTTTAGCTAAATAAAGTTTTCCACTCTTCCGGGATGAATAGAAACTGCTCACAGATTCTATTTCAAATTAATGTACACCTCTAAATTAAACATTCATCCCTTAAAAGAACCTGAAAATTTAACCCTTTCATGCGTGGTAAACAAAACTACGATCATAATACAAAACCCTGTTTTGTGGTTTAACACGGCTAGGTTACACCACAACTAAGTACCTGCTACCGGGTGATTTTATGTTAATAAAGTGGATGGCTCCAATATACATTAGCACATTTTGATTTCCATCGAGGGATTACTAATTACCTTGATGGACCTCTTCGGTGAAGGGAGCAATGGACGTTGAAGTGTGTCCACCATGTGCTATTGTGGACTGAAGTCATCAGGGCTATAGCACATCATTATTATCATCAGTAGGAACCTATTTGAAACCCAAGACCTACGTAATAAAACATTGGATGTCAAAAAAAATGTTGAGAAAAATTTGAGATTAATGTCTTTCGTGTATTTTCGACAGAAAATGTCGTTGAGACGAAGAGACTTACTTTCCCAAAAGTGTCATATTCCGAGATTCAATCTTCTATGAAGTACATACCTATACACATTTTAGTGCGAGAACATAACCGTCTAGCAGAACTTAATAATAAATAACACGAATCCAATAACTCACGCTCCAACAGAATTTAATTTAAAACTAAATCTTAAGGAGGGATATCATTTTATCGTGAAGTCTATTTCTAAAACGAGACACCCTTGCAGGCTCCATTAGAGGCAGCGGTATCGGCAGGGTGGTAGCGCGGGCGGGGGGCGGAGGGGGGAGATGGTTCTACAAACAATCCTCGCGGATATTGAACGGCGATGCGTTCGGAAATGCAGCGCCCGCCGGCTGTGTGCAACGGAACGCTCGCTCACGTCTCATCGCGAACCAACGTGTGAAGATATGAACGCCCTCATTTTCATCTCGTTTGTATTCATATTACATTTCAATTTTGAATAGACAATAGGAGATTTTGTTTTATAAACACCCTGTTTGCTGCTCGATGTTTGAGTTGGACTCGGACTTGAATGCAATTATGTAGTTTGGACGCTTTACGGTTGATGTCAGTTTTTCTTTTTAGATTTATATTTTCTCTTATTCATATTTGTTCAAACGAACAAGATTAATCAGTCAAGTAAAGAACAAAATAAAAAATTAAGTATAAATCGCTTTTAACAGATTTCGCTTTAGATGAAATTGTTTCGTTGAACATTATCCTAACCATTTTTAAACTAAGAGCAGCAAGACTACCTACAAGGTACGGTGATTTTATAATAAAAAGAAATTACGTCGTAAACTCGCCGTTCATACAGGAATATCCTCATTTTACTAAGTCCAACCAACCTTTCAGGCTGAAAACTTAAATTAAAGAGAGTCTTCGCAGGCCAGAAATATGCGAAGGTTAAAAAAAAAGTGATTGATATGGACGGTTTCAGCGCTCGTATATACAGCTAGTGAAGTATATGTAACGTGTATAGATAGGTGGTGAGCCCAGCCATCTGTTGCGGTCAAGTGTTCTCCTTCCGAAGTGGGATGAGCCTCCATCTTTCATGGACCAAATAAAACGATGCGCGCAAGGTATATATAGGTATCTAATGACTCTAATGTATTGTATTGTACGTACGTCATGTGGGTGGATCTTAACGTTCGTCTTTTTGTGCTAGAATAGAAAGCATTGTCGTTGTTTTTTTTTCTGTGATGGATAATAGGAAATAATAAATCTTAATTTTGCTGAAATAAGTACTATTAATACGGCCATTTACTTCGGTTTTATTCCATTATTTAGGTACCTAGTTACTTTATTTGACAATTCGATTAATATTTTTTCAGATTACTTATACAATTAGGAATTATTAGACATCAAGGATATACTCGTATGAGCATATAATCAGGCTATAATGTTCCCACAGCTGGGACACAGGCCTCCACTCTATGAGAGGGAGTGGGCTGTTAACCACCACGCGGGCCCTGTGCGGGTTGGTAGATGTCACATGTCTTTGAATTTTTAGTTGAAATGCACCTGTCTGGGTTCAAATCCACGACCTGAAACTACCTATTACGGCCACTGATGAGAGATCGTTAATAATCTGGAAAGTGCATTGACTTTCGAGATTTTAACAAATCTTACATACTTTTAATCAAAAGTTAAAAATAAATGCTAATACTAATGTAAGATCGAACCCAGATAGTTCGAGTTCGAACCCAGGACACGCACCTCTGATTCGGAATCATGTGCGTATTGAATAATTATCACTTGCTTCGGTGAAGGAAAACATCGTCAGGAAACCAGCATACCTGAGAGATATTTCTCGACGGTATGTAAAGCCAAGTCAGAGGCCCATGGGCGGCATAAAAACTCTGACACCAGGTTAGGCACTAACCACACGATAAAGAAGAAGAATGTAAGATTTGTTAAAATCTCGAAAGTCCATTGCCTTTCCAGATTGTTAAACATCTCTCTCATTAGTGCAATTAGTAGCTTGTCAGTTAATCAACTTTATGTACCACAAGCTTACAAGAAGCTCGTGCCCAAATAATAACAGCCGCTCAGGTCGATCTTCAGGTTGACCACCCCATTACATACCGAGTTTCCTCGTAAGCACGAATCAGTTTAGCTGTTGGTCCCGGCTGTCAATTGTAGTCAGAGTGGCTCATAAGTCTGACAGCCAGTCTTACCAAGGGGTATCGTATTACCCAGTCCTAACTGGGTAGTGGGTTGTGGAGGTCAGATAGGTAGTCGCTCCATGTAAAATACTGATATTCAGCTGCATCCGGATAGACTGGAAGCCGACCCTAACATAGTTGGGAAAAGGCTAGGCAGATGTTGAACATACCACAAGTGTGCATGAAACTGTGAATGAAATAAATAAGTCTCCAAGTCCAACCCCTTTCACTTCACACTGAATAAAACTTATCACAAAAGGAAACTTACTACAAAAAGAAACAATGGCTTTCATAGGAGTTAACAAAAATCTTAAGCAATGTAGGTACCAACATTGTACAATGTATTGTCCCTTTTCCTTAAAAAGATTTTCCCAACAAGTTGCCGTTTTCATTTTTATTAAAAACAAAACATTTGTATTACAAAAGCCTTTGTACGTTATCGTTGGCTCCTTAAGAAATGAAAACGATACGAATCCCTATTGGCTACCTGTGTTGTGTTGCTGGCAACCGTATCGTTTTCATTTCTGGACAAACACACAGCACAAGTTAACAAAACACAGACGTTATATTTATTTTCAATTCCATTATTTGTTGAAAATGTTTGAGTTTATAATTTGTTTTAGAGTTAACACCGTTACGTGTTTGCCCAGACACGAAACGAAAACTTTGTACCGTCATACACGCGTCATGTTTATTTTTCACGTCTTCAAAGTCGACTAAGGAATAAAGTTACGGGTTGTAATTATCATATTAAATTAACCGTCTTTAAGTCCCTCCACACACGGAAAAGTATCTAATTACGACCGCTGGAACCGTGCGAAGGTAGGTAGGTTGCTAACGTAGTTCACTCTCAAAGGGAGCGTTCAAACCTCTGGAATAAAATGGCTGGACAAAGAACCTGATTTCAAAAGACGAGTGCATCCCTAGTGCAAATGTAACTGTGTGCAGACATTGTGTTCTGGCTTACTTCCAAAATCACGACCCTTGGTTAAAGCCCGATGTGCCATGTACTATGGGGTAATGGTACATGGCTACGTAATCACATAAAAGATCGACAGTTGAACACACCATTTTGAACTATGGAATATTTCAACCAAAAAAAAAAGAAAACATCCGTGCAGTCGTTTTGATCAGGAAGAATTCTCGCGGCTATTCAAATTATTCCCTTTATTAAATTCTATTTACGTCATCAAAAATATTTTGAAGCGTTTTGCATTTTTATGAGCCTCTTGTAAAAAAAGCTGTTCGCTATCTATTAAAGCTGGTGTGCAACGAAACAAAGTTCGAAACAATCGTAATATTAATAGTCATTAATAAATTCAGTATAATTGAGATAATTTCGGAAGAGTTGGTAGCAATTAGCGTCAGGCGGAGGGCCCTCCTCACAAGAGCCATCTGGCGGGCCTCCAATGTGGCTCTCCTTAACACGAGAAAATTCACTCGTTCACCGGCAAACTGTTTCACAATGACGATGCGAAGAGAAATAAAATTTGGAGAAGTCACTGCTAACGACTGCTGCCTTTTACTGCAAAATACATTTGAATCACCTTCCAAATAAAATATGAACCTTTTTTAAGAAGGTTCACTTGAAGTAATGTACCTTCTTTTGTTATAATTTGGAATTCAAAAGAAGCGTTTCATATATTATAATGATGCCTCAATATAATATGTATTTACCGAATTATCACTACATAGTATAAAACAAAGTCGCTTCCCTCTGTCTGTCCCTATGTATGCTTAGATCTTTAAAACTACGCAACGGATTTTGATGCGGTTTTTTTTTAAAATAGATAGAGTGATTCAAGAGGAAGTTAAATATGTATAATACATGCATATTATAGTAGAGAAAACATTAGTATCTACATTGCACCCGTGCGAAGCCGGGGCGGGTCGCTAGTTAATGTATGTATAATGCAAAGGTATTCGAAACCTTTCACCCTTTCACTAATAATCATGCATGCTAACATATACAAAAATCCTTTAGCTGCAAACCCTTATTGGCATCCAAAAACTAAACCATTGAAATATATTTGCCTAATGTAATTATGACACATATTATAATATTAAAATTATATTCACAATTTGGCGTAGGTCCAGCGTAGCGCGTCGTAGCAAGTATTCCCCGCGCTTCAATTGTGCAGTTTCTGTGTAACTAGTCGAATGTATTGCGTTAAGTGGCTGGATGTCTTGTAACTAACTAAATAACTGATTGTTTGTAACGTACTCCCTTGAAAAGTATAGCTTTAATCACTTTACTGCATATTTGAAAACTTTGATGTCTTCATTAAGAAATAATGTTAGTAAATGAGCATTGAATGCGTTTTAATTTTAAAATTTAACTTTTGATTTTACATAATTTGAATACATTTCAAAATGTATTTCATTAAGATGGCTAATTAAAATAGTATTGGAGTCATGTGAGGTGTGTGGCACGTCGCGTGGCGCGAGATACAGTCACGCTGTCACGGTACAGTTATGGTACAGTCGATCACAAAGCTGCGTGGCGTCTTACATCAGTGCCTCAGTGGTGAAGTGGGCAAGCAGTGTGCACTGTGCAGAGGTCGAGTGCCCCTGCCTGGCGTATTTCCAAACTATTCAGTCGCTGTATGTACGTACCCATTTGTCGCTTTCTATCGATTTGACTCACAGAAACTGTAATTTTTGGTAACGACGCTGCTGATTTTTGTACAAAAAACGGCCGTAAAATACATAGGCCAGACATCTATGTACGTTATAAATATAGATGTTAAGTATACCTTGAACCGTCTTGATTGTACCAACTTTAAATAACTTTTGAGTTTACAGTGTTTGTTGCGTGGGCTACGAACTTACGGCCAGGTGGGGGAAATTTATTCCATTTATTAATATGCAGGCTCAGACAGGTTTATAAATCCCTTACAAAGTACACATCGGGCGGCGGGCTTCCCTTGAGTTTGTTAAGTGCCTATTATGGCTATTGGCAAACAGTTTTCAGCAACCTCTTGTTTGTGTCATTGATTACTATTACATAGTAATTTTGTGATAGTTATTTGATTGTGTACATCCGAAACAATTACATGAAAATGATTACCTACAGTTCTGTCTTCTTGGTCTAGCGTTACGGCTGAGTATGAGGTACTACGTTCGATTCCCAGGTCGGGCAAAGTGTTATTGAGCTTTTTCATCAGGAATTTCTCAGTAGCAGTCGGCTTGATGGCAATAGGTTTTCGCCCCTAATACATTACATGAGACTTAAACATAACTAGCGTAATTTGGGTGTACTGTTAGGTACACCTCTGCCTAACCCTTCGGGGATTACAGGAATTATGTTATGTGGTAAACAGCAACAAATTGCTTGTGTTATTGGTTACTGTTCGATACTAATTTAGCCATACGTTGTGTGATAGTGTAGGTTTGATACAATTAAATAAAAATAAAAATCAGTAGTTGGAAAATTTTTGAGCTGATTCATACATATTTGTATTTATCCTAATATGATCGAGACACGTTGAGTGTGATAGGTTTATGTGTGTTGGTGTTATGTATATATAATGTAGCGCGAGGGACGGGGGTACTGGGTATATACTGGATAGTCTGCACGCGCTCTCGCTGAGCTTCAAACTTGAGTGGGCAACTTTGTCCGCCACGCGGCGAAACTTCGTTTTTCATTTAATTTGCCCGAAACGAGTGCAGCTTACAATATTTTCAACGCTTGCAACTTTCGACTTGGTCCTTCGTTATAAATTTTCTAGTTAGTCCGGTGTTGTTACCCTTGCCTTAACCATCACTTATAAAACCGCCCCAACTGTAATGAATTTAGTGCCTGAAATGTCAAGCAAGCTAGTACACGACAGTTCTAAACTAAGTTTCGTTTGGCGCTAAGTGTTATACGCTCTGCTGTTTCTTCCTCTGTTAAGACTTGTATTTAGCGTTCAGTTGAGATTATGATTTTGTTTTATATTTCTTTGCGTACGAGTGATCACTCACAATCTTCCAACGAACTAATCGTATAGCCGTTCACATAAACTAGTCGAATGGTATCGTCAAATGTATTGCGGACGGTACATTATTTTTATGTTCCCATAAATCGGGAATGTACTATTAGAAGGTAGACGCTGAGACATAACAGCGAACGGTTTTCAATAAACAAGCTTAGCTCTGTGAAGCGTAAGCGCACGCCTCGCTACTTACGCCTGCAGTCGGCGTGCGTACGTCTCCATGCAGAATGTGTCGCAAAGCCTTTTTAGTGCGGGGCCGTAGCGGAGGCTCGTTCCGGCGGACGATAAGGACTGATCTGCGGAAGACAGCGTTGCAGCGTGCAGCAGACGCGATCGATACTGCAGCGGGGGCGCCGCCTGCCCCCACCCAGCCCCACCAGCGCCCCACTCGCCCCCTCCAGCGGCCGCCGGCTGAAACTTTCGCGATAAGTACGGAACTAGCGCGTGGCGTACGCAATGCAATATTGTTAGCCGGTTACGAGTCTGAAACAGCGGATATTAAGGCTACAGAGACTGCCGTCCCGTTTTTACATTGTGCCTGAGTTTGAAATGCATACCGAGTTACGGCGCATTGTATTAATTTTTATTATCTGCTCGTAGGTACGTGTTTACTGCTAATGGTATGTGGAAGCGTAGCATACCTACGCTTTATGGTAGAGCTGAGATAAAATTACACGAGCATACGCCGTATACGTAAAATATGCTTAAAGCACTATCATCAAGTTTAATGTTTAGAGCTAACGGTCATAGACACTTTCAAAACTCGTGTTTATCTTACTGTTTAATGAAAATCACATCGAAAAAGTTTGTCGTAGCAAGTGCTACGAGAAGAGATTTCGCTTGCTATAACTAATTACATGCAATAAGTTATCTTTAAAAGTTTTCGCAGAAGTATGCCTATTACGTGCATATATTCGCCGGCATAAAATATTGCATATTACATCAATAAAGCATTTTAATGACAAAGAAGACGGTCGGCATTTCGGTGCACCGCGGCGCGTGGAGTTGGACAAGAAAGTTGCCGTTGGTCGCGGGACGGCGAAGTTTTCCAGTTCCGACCGCGCCTGTCACATACAGTTTGCAGCTACCCTCACTACCCTCCCCAGATGTGACACATATTTTTTTTTTATTTCTTACCAACATGTTCTGTAATATTTGCCGGGAAAATCGTCACACACGTCCGCGAATATGATAGAGATGCGCATATGAGAATTTAATTACGGTCCGCAACAAAATAATTAGGTTTGGTATTTCCTTTTAAGAGAGAATCTTGGTTCTAGGTTTTCTTTTAACAACCAACTTTTACCAGGATCGTTGCATGTTTAATATAGCTTTGGAAGCCTTTAATAGGAATTTAAGACGGTATTTCTAAGGGAAAACATTTTATAATGACACTGCAGTATGTTGAACTAAATAGGATTCCTAGCAATACCTAAAACCAGAATTCAGCTGAACTGAAACACACTGCAAAATAAGTACGATTAATTAATTTTCCTTATACTAAATAAAATATCGTCAGTAATAAGCAGAAGTACAATTTCGAAATTATTAGCCGGCGCAATAATTAAAACTTTTGGTAACTGTAGCAAACTATGAGAGTACCTCCGCGAACGGTGAAGCCGGAGGAAAAGCGGCAAGATCGTGATTTCTTTGACGAGATGTTAATAAATGGGGCGCTTACACCTTATAATTGGGAAAAACTGTCGCGTCCTCCGCTCAGTTACAGATGGGAATAAATCTTTATGTAGACGGGGATCGCTGGGTTCCTTTAGCGCTGTCGGTAACTTATTCCGGGCACGCGTTCACTCTGTCCTCTGAATATAAGGAATATAAGGCGTTGCGGCCCATTTATTGCACGTCGACTGGCTCCCGCTAAAGATGTTCAAACTACGCTAAATAATTAATGACGCACGTCACCTAAGGCAAATTTTAATTATGTTCAGGCACGGAACGGCGGATAGCTAAAGGTTTTTGAATTGCAAATACGCTTATAATCTATGGTTGGGACAGCTATTTGCTTTGGTTATTATTTTCTTGATTATGTTTGACCAGTATGGTTGGTGATTGTATTAGTTAGTTCTTACTTTTTGGTAACGGAAAAAAAAATATTGTAAGATTTTAGCAATGTTTAATAAGTTTTTCGTGTCAATTTATTAGGTTTGCCATTTGTTGACCTTTATTTGTTTATCTAATGAATTTACAAAGACACCTTTGATATTTACCGGATGTGATACATTATTTATTTTAAAACAATTTACAAAAATAACTTTCATTGTCAAAAACTTTGTTGACACCCCTACAAAAATCATACACCCCGGAAAAGGAAATGGTCACGAAATATATGTATTTACGCATTGATAAAACTCATGGTGTAGTGGTTCCAGACCGACCATAACCATTGCCCATTGGATGTAGATTGTAAGGCGCCCCATGAGCCATTTATTGCTCCAACTAGCCCCATCTACGAATGTTGCAATTATTCTGCGGATACTTATAAATCACTTTATATACTTTACATTTGGTGCATTGCGCTTTGAAACATTATTTTTAGACATACAAGTACATATTTTAGTGTAAAACAAGTTTTAGTAAGACTTCCTTTCGATTAATATTCTTTTCGATTGTATTTTGAAGTAGAGTATAATATAACTGATATTAATTTAAGCTACTTATTTATGATTTACATATCCGACTTATTTTAGGAATTACACCGTATATTTTAAATATGTTGACCTTATTTTTTCATAAAATGCTCTGTCTTTAAATATTGAATCCTGGCTGGAAGGAATGTCTTTACTGAAAAGAGTCCTTAAATAAGGCAGAGTTTTGAAAGTCCCCCGAACCAAGCTACAATATCATACGTTAAAAATCTTGTCCAAATAGAAGGTCACAAGTCATAACTATTAGCAATACGCATAGTGAACAAACTGCATGTCTGCATTTTCAAGGGGCCCTAAATAACGTATAGCCAACAGTAACAAATTATAGAAGCAGCCTGTTAGCATTGTCTTCGAGCGCGCAATACCCGTCTCTCTCTTAACTCATACAAATAACACAGATGATGATAGTACACACTACACGGTTTGTTTTCCACTGCCATAGTTATTATCATGTGACATAGCATCACGCCTTTAATCCCCGGCGGGTTAGGCAGAGCTGTTTCTAATAATACAACCACATTTCTCCAGTTATCGTTAAGTCATGGGGGACGAGTCTATTGCAAGCAACCAAACCAGAAATTCCTGATGGAAACATCCAATAACCCTTTGCCCGACCTGGGAATCGAACCCAAGACCTCAGCGACCTCTTGCGACCGCTATCATTTTTTCCAACTGTATTGGGGTTGGCTTCCAGTCTGACCGGATGCAGCTGAATACCAGTATTTTACAATCATAATACATAACATTATTATAACATTATTAACACGTGGTTATTTCCACAACATTTCGATGGAATTAATGGAACGTAATACATTGATATATCCTCAACGTTTCGTATAAATATTATAAGGAAGGGGACAGCTCATTGCGTATTCTATTCACATATAAGCACTTCGTGAAAATGTGACTGGTATGGGCACAAGGAAGCTGTCTTTTGTTTTAACTTATGAAGGATATAATCATATTTCTATATCTAGCCTACTTTCAAGTATGCTCTAAAACCTAAAAATTGTGTTCAGCTAATAATTATAACTTTTCGTAACTTAAATTCCTTGTAAAGATAGTCCAGTAAATTCCCCAACATATTTGCTGTGCGAAGTGTATTTTATTTTGTGTAAGTACCTTTTTGCTCACATCAACGCTCGTGTACATAAAGTACAAAGAGCTCTCTAAAATGTGATGCAGGAAACACAAGAACATGTACTGAGTTTTATTTTTATAGCAAAGAGGAAGCTTTCTTTTCGTTGCCGCTTATTTATGCATAGTTTCAGATAAGTTTGCATGAAAATGTTGTATATCCCAGCGTATGTTCGTCTTCACCAGTTCCATATTTATGACACGCAAAATAAAATGTTGCTGCCTGTCGTCGATGGTTGATAAAAATGCAAACCGTAGCCGCGGGCTCGCCGGCTCCGACGCCCACTGAATATGGGTATCATGAGGATGGAGACAAGATTACATTTTAAGAGTGTTTACCCAGAGAGACTGCAAACAATTTGCTTAACTTGTGCGAGAGCACCCTAACTGAACGTCTACTCGGTAAAGTAGTAAAATTGGCCTTAAATGCTTATTTCGGGGGAGTCGGTCGGCGTAGTACCGAGTACGTATAGCTACGCGAGTGTAGCTCGTAGCGTCGGTCTCACCTGACCGTCAGGCGGTCGCAGGTAAACATTGTAACGTGAGCCGACCACGTGCGGCACATGTGACCTCTCGCCAGCGCCGCCGCGCCGCGCCGCCGCCGCCGGTGCTGCTGCTCACAGATGCTATCAACAAATCCGACGACATAGGATCTCTAACACCAACACACAAATTTAATGATTTTTACCCAGTTTTATTTTATCGAATTTCCAGCGAGGAAGCGCAGTTACCGAGTTGAACCGGTGGGCGTGTTCCAGACAGTATTGATTTTGTTCTCTCTTTTCAGTCGTCGAGGCGTGAGTAGCGCGGGTGCGAGGGAGAGAGCGCTACAGGCAGGAGGTCGGCGCCTAGTGTAGAGTTTCCGTGTAAAACCGGCATCGGCTCCGAAAGGACTTAACTACGGGATGAATGAAAGCGTGTTGCGATCCTGAAGCGACGGCCGCCGTCGACGAGTCCGCTTCCGGTAAATCCGCTCTACAACTTCGTGCACTTAGTTTTGTTTAAAACTGTTCCTATTGCTCTATCAAATACTAAAGTTGATAAATATTGTGCCTGGAAGCAATAAATATGGCAGAACTTCGATACTGATACATTATATCTTTGCATGTCAAAAGAATGTCATAAATCATGTTATGTAGAGATAGCAGTACGAGTGAGTGCTGACATATCATCAATTATTTATACTTATTCAATGGATACTCCTTATATTTGACTTTAACGCCTAACACAGCTACACTTAATGTTCTGTATGTGTTTAAATATTGACCAAGTGCGTGCCGGACACGCATTACGGCGGGTTTCCGTCACCGTTATAGAAATTGTATTTAGTATATTTAAAACATACCGTTGTACGTTAGTCGTAATAACTTTTACTCAAGGTTTTGTTAGATGTTTACTGAAGTTAAGTTAGTTAAACGACTTTCAAAGTAATACATAACAAACAATAGCACCTGGACTTAAAACAATTGACAAGTAAAGATTGATAGACTTTGCCAAAAACAGGCCTTGACCGTACTTCGTAGAGATAGTTTCTAATTTTGGACGCATGAAAAGTTTTCCGAGATTTTTAATTTGTGGCGGATGAAAAGAGCCATGGCCTGCAACATATGAACATACGATTGGTCGGACAGACGAGTTCAGTCGACCGTGGCGTGTCGATATAATGGACAGATATGTACCAAACAAATTCATTAAAACCATTCGTAATATTAAGATAGGTGTACTTTTATAAGAAGGTTTCTAGAAAGCTCTTTCCTAACGAATGAAAAGCCAAATATCTTAAACTGCAATGTGTTAAAACTTTTAAACGACTGCTATAAATAAGGTAAAAGTAAAATGTCTCGTTTTGGCTTTTTAGATAGATTTACGAAAGGAGTTCTTCGAAGATTCCGAAAAAGTTGGGGTGGTGCGAGGTTTTCACCAATATTGGTTTGAAGTGTGCGCGCCTGGTCTCGGGGAGGCCGGGACTTCGCGTCCAATACTTGTGCTTCCACTTCGTAAAAATATTCATTCTGTCGTTTCCCATCGACGTTAGTACCTTAAAACTTTGAATAGACCGCGCTTGTGGTCTGATTGTAGTAATTATGAAATCATGACGCTAAAGAAATCGCTAGCGTCTTGTTTTGGGTACATTTAGATTCAGTTGGATAGAATTTTGTTTAGCTTTTACTATCAAAATACTACAGTTACTCATTAACAATCCGTTTTCCATTGGTAGAAATCTTGATTACCTTATCTTCATTACCTTCTAATTAGATGGAAACGGTCTCGGAAGAGGCCTATGTTCAGTAATAAACCTTTTCAGGATAATAAGAGTGAATGAAACAGTTAGATGCAAAATGTCATTCATAAACATCAGTGCTTATTGAGCTTGTTACGTTCAGGTTACGCAGGTGGTTTAAATTTTGATACTGAAAGTTTATTGCCCTTTCAGACGATGCTTCAGAGTCCCTTTTGAAAACGTTCGCTGGAATAAAAGCTTTAAAATTGTGGCTGAACTCGTGGAAACTTCGCAACATGCAATGTAATAAGTGGTGTATTGCAACACAGTTGTAATTCGGACTGTTTAGCAAGCGTGTAATGGCCGTTTCGAATCCATTTTTGAAATTTTCATTGTCATTCTCTGCGGTGTTCGTTAAATGTTCGCAACCATGTTGTAGTTGCAATTACATTGCATATTGCCAAGAAACTCTGTCAGAGGAGTTCGTGGCTAAATAATACGTGCTTGCCTAGGTTGGTTTGTGGATGGGTGACCACCCATTACATACCGAGTTTCCTCCGTGCCTCGGAAAGGGCCCCGGCTGCCATTTGTAGTTCGTGACAGTCCATACAGGTAGTCACTGGCTCCAAAATCTGACAACCAGTCTTCCTAAGGGTATCGTATTACATAGTCGCTCCATTTAAAATACTGGTATTCAGCTGCATCCGGTTAGACTGGATGCCGTCCCCAACTTAGTTGGGAAAAGGCTAGGCGGATGATGATTAAGTAGAAACTCTGTTCTGTTTAGTTGATAATTCTATTTCAAGTATTTATTGTTATTGTTACCAGATTTAAGGTAAAATACAAAGAGTTTTCCTGAATGAACTGGGTCTACTCGTATATTTAATTTTCCTTAAACAACTTTATAAGGAAAATTATAAAGAGGTTTTCCTGAATTAACTGGGTCTACATTTATTTTTCCCTAAATAACTGTAGGTGTTTTTTTAAATAATGATGTTTAGTTACCGAATCATGTACAAAAATAATGTTTTATTTATACAGGAAAGATAGAATGTCAATTTTATTTTCAGCTGTTGTCCGCCATCTTCGGCCAAGGGTTTTTTTGCACGGAACCCTAAAAACCTTAAGCCTAAGGTACTCCTTATAACAAAATCATCAACAAAATCGGTCCAGCCGTTTGGGAGATTAAATGGAACAAACAGACAGACAGACGAAAATAAAAACGTTTATTTTAATTAAAAGTACCATAATTATATGTATAGTTACATATGCATTCAGTAAAAAGGTGTTATTTCGAAATTACAAACAGGCACTTCAATTATTTATATGTATAGAGTATAGACTAATAGTGACCTGCCCCGGCTTCGCATTGGTGCAAAATTTTCTAATGAAGAAAATGAGAAGTGGAGTGAACATCGATTGAAAGACCATTCCTCTTATTCGTGAATATTTAAAAGGGGTTAAAGTATGAAATTGCCGATTTACACTGCAAAATTAAAACTCGTTTCTTATTAATTAAATATTTACCCTCATTATCTATACATTGCTGCCATCTAATCGGTCGAAGTTCATATATGTATGCCTTTGCGTCAGAACTCTGGGGATCTAGATTCGACAAACTGTGTGAAAGCATTTTGTACTGCCTCCTGGGAAGAAAATTGACCAAATCACGAAAAAAAAGGTAGTCAGTTGGAGCAAGGTCTGGCGAGTAAGGAGTATGACGTATGGTTTCTAACTGCAGCTCCTATACAGTTACAACGGTGTCCCGTGCAGTGTGAGGTCTTGGGTTATCATGGAGCAATAATGGTGAAGATCGGTTCACGATTCGGAGCTGTTTCACTGCCAGTTTCACCATCAGTGTTCGAAGTTCGGCACAGTATACAGCTGCTGACATTGCAGGACCAGACCTGAGAAAGCTATAGTAAATAACAAGAAGATACCACCAAACCGTTACCATTAACTACCTTTTTATTGGTAAGCTTTGCTTTAGGGCACTGTTGCGGCGTTTGACCTGGGGTCAACCATTGCATTTTTCGCTTACGGTTATCGTAAAGAATCCACTTTTCGTCACATGTCACGATTCGATCCAATATTCCTTCATTTCTGTATCGATTCAACAAGACAGCGCAAGTTTCAAAACGCGTTTCAGTAAAATCATGGGGCACCCATTTTTCATATTTTTTTATCTTATTGATTTGATGCAAATGAGTCAATATTGTAGGTAAGGTAACGTTAAACCATGCTGCTAATTTCAGGGTAGTTTATCTTGGATCGGCTTCTACCATCTCCTTCAATTCAGCGTTATTCACCTGTGTCTTCCACGTGGTTTGTTATTAAAGTCGAAGTTTCCACTACGAAAACGCTACGAAAACCAAAAACGCACGGTACGTTCATTAGCAGTGTCCTCTCCAAACCGCACCACCTCGGAACTCGTGTTCAAAAATTACTCGGATTTTCGAAGTATCCATCTTTTTCGTCGAAGCTGAATAAAAAAAATTGAATTTCGAAAATCGAATGTTGCAAATTTTCTAAAAGAAAAATCTCGTATGTATAATGTAAAAAAGTTTCACTTCGAATATCTGACACCATGAAGGTTAAATGTCAATTCAAATTATCTATTACTATAAAACGGCAATTTCATGCTTGAACCTCTAATATTATATTTATATTTTTTAGCATTATGTTTATATCTACGTATATAGTTTTATATAAGGTACTTATATTTAATAAACTATACATGATAAGTTATTCTCTTCCTGTTCTCAAACACTACCGTCTATATTTCTTTTTTCCTTTCGCAGGCCTATTGGTAGAAATTTCTTTAGAAATAAGCTGTGCCTTTGTACTCTTAGATAAGTTATAATGTTTCCTTATGTTTTCTCTTGTGTGTACATAAATGATAAAATAAAAAAAAAACATTCATATAAACCTTGTTCTAACTATTACGAACAGAACAAAAAAAACTACCCGAATCGAGCCGTTCTCAAGTGATGTTCCGTCAAACATGTGGCAATTGATTTTTATTTCTAAAGAAGATAGATTTAATTCGCGTGCTTTAGTGAAAGACGTTTCAGATTATTTGTGATTCCGCAGAATCTTAGCCAATGTAAATCTTTGAGTGCTTTAAGCTGATGCCGAATAATAAATTTCGTCTCAAATCAGTGTAAAGGTTAACAAAGGTATTTCATTAGGCAGTGCTAAAACCTCTAAGAATAGCAGACAGTAAGAATAATAATCGAATCGACGGTAATAGCTCATTCCCTGATAACAAAGGGTTCGTTCATGCGAACTGAAATCGGTAAATTGCTCTTACCTATTTCCCGTTGAGAGGTAATTATTGGTATAATTGATTGATTATGATAAAAATGTACCGCCGAGTCGATCAATGGAACCATTCTAAACCAAATTCTATAGCCAACATGGCCCATAGTGTACAGACGTACTAAAGATTTAAGTAGCTTTGCTCAGTCTATTTACTTACTGTCTTCGTCTGTTTATTGACTCAGCTAAAACATCGCAATGCGAATTTTGACCTCAAAAATTCCAAATGTTACAGAAACACTAAATTAAATGTCTACGAAAACTAAACCGCCTACGATTGACGTATCTTCCAAAAATAATCCTTCTTTTATAACGCAAAACGTTTTCGTTTTGTCAAATTGGGTGAAACGCCGGTGGGCAGACACAAATACCTCTCTTAATTCGGAAACAGAAATAACAACGATGAGACCGTGACCTTTTGTATTCGGGAGATTATTTACGTGCTGGCTTTGCACTGAATTATTCTCAGAAAACCACTTTTTCAATAACTGCATTGATAATAACAGATACCTATGCTTAAAGAATCAAAGTCCTATAAAGCAGCGATTTTAGTAAAAATTGAGCAGTGCACCAGATGTGATAGATTGCTTCCCCGATTCCTACGACCTCCACCGCTACGAATTGAGGTCCCATAAAACATACACGGTAAGTTAACAAGTTGAAACAGTCTCATACCCAAATTATAAAATAAACGTTCTTCGAAGAACAAGTTTTCGAATAATGTAAGCCCTATCAAAGTCTGTTCAGTGGTTCTTGAGTTAAGCCAGACACAAGGGTGGAGCAAACTTGCCGGTACGTCGTGATTACTGTCTTGTCTGCGGGGGTAAACCTCTCCAGCATACAACTATTCATTTGAACCAAAAAAAAACAATGCTCTGTGAAATTTTCCGTACATTTTTCTTTTCATCGAAATGTAGTTTTATATAAAAACTTGCATCGAAATTATTTTAGCGCGGCAGTCGCTTGTATAGGCGAGGGGAGGCGATGTGTGGAGGACTTTGTAAACATTCGAGACGAGACTATTATATTATAGGTACGAATACATTCAAAGGTCGGAACCTTTTGTAGCTTTGCGCGATGAGTGAGCACAATTTAAACTTTTATCGATTTCTGTTCCATTTCGATGCTTGAAAATACACCCAGGTAGAATGTTTTCACTCCGTCTACTTCTACCCAGTACCTCATACCTTTACATTTCAATACAAACAAGTTAAAATATATTTCAAATAACAAACATAAACTACTCAACGCCTACCACATAAGTTATGTTGAAAGATACACTGAGTAAGGTAATAAATATTGTACGTCGAGAGGCGTTGAAAATTAAGTACTTAAAATAATTTCACTCATACATTTAACAAAGCTTTTACCACACATTAGTACCAAAATTGTGCCTATTTCATTTACCTGAGTACTGTGACGCTCGTCTAAAAATTGTGTTTATTCAAAATTCTTGGAGATAACGAGATGAAGCGGAACATTTACGTCTAATTTATACGGAGACAATGGAGGTGGTCGCAATTAGTGAAATGGCCACTGAGAACAAACGCGTTTCCAACAAAAGAGTGGAAGCTTCGGCTCAGACAAGGGCCCTCTTTCATTTCTTCCAAATGAGCAAACTACAGTCGCTAGTAGGGAAGATTTGTTGTTGAAGAATGAAGGGCTCACGAGTGAGCATTGTTCTTTACGCGGCCAGTTTGGTAAGCACTTGAGTTCTGTTGTTCTAATCAAGATTACGAGGGAGAATTATTTGGTTTTGCTTGTTATTTGTTTCAATACTAACTGATGTTATCGCAGAACGTATGTTGCCATTTGTTCTCCGCTTTTGACTTATATACTGTTTGTGGTAGAGATAATTCATTCGTGTGTACCTAATGTACAAATTAAGATAACGACTTTAGGGTCCACTTAGTTAATAACGTTATTTGAAACTTTATGCCTACAGGCATCCTACGGGGAATCCTTGCTATATTAAACGCCTTTGTAATTAATTCGAGATTGCTTTCACAAACCCTAATTTGGAGTGCTCAAATAAAATGTAAAGGCACCATCTTTAAGTTTAGATTCATTACGAAAAACAATACAATAAACTTAATGTATTTTGAAAATTAAATACGAAGAACAGACAAACTATAACTGTAACAGTAAATCATTTAAAGCAAAAGCAATTGTAACGGTTATAAATCAGGTAAGTTAGACGTGCATACAATTTAACAAGTCTGTAAGTTAGCAACACATTACTATTCCCCCCGGCTGCCAACCGTACGTACTACGTAACCTAGGTATAGGTATTCGTAGTTGTACCTAGGTACGGCTGGTAGGTTGTGTAGGTACGGTGTAGCCACCATGAAATTATATTAGGATTTGCACAGGTTAGTCGGGGTGTTCCTCCACAGGGTTTAATTGTTCTGTGTTCCTGTGAAGACATAGACGTACATGATGCATAGCCTTTGAGCATGTTTTGGGTGTTCTCATTAAAATTGTTTCATTTAGTTTAGAACTTGAGGCACGTGACGTTTAATTATAGCGTGGTTGTGAGGGAATGATATTTTGTAAAAAAAACTCTATGAAGTATTGAAGTTTCTCACATTTAACTTTTATTGCTTCAAACCGAATTCTTGATGTTTCGTACGACGTCTATGTGGGAGTTATATAACTTTGTGGAACCTTATATCCTATTGCAACTTTCTGTGGGTGTTATAAATCTTGAACAGCCTTTGAGGGCTGTGAAAGGTAGGTGAGTAATTTCATGTGACATTCTTCAGTGATGCTCTTAGCAGACACACTTATAATTTTATAGATACCAAGCTGTTTCTTTATGTATTCGCAGTTAAACGTCGTTTAGCGATTGAATTTCCCAAACATTCTATCATAGGCACTACTTCATTCTCTCTAAGCTTATATAAGCATTTCAATTTAATTAATGGAGACTGCGTAGTCTGTCAGTCAGACGCGTCATGTATAGCTAAAGCATCGAAACTATGGCGTAAATGCCGTGGGCACAAAACACGACATCTATTCGTCTGCCCACCCCATCGGGGTACGCAGGAGTGATGTTATGATAAGATATCCACAATTATGAACTACATACATAATAGTTACATAGACGACAAAGTACATGTGCAATAATTTCCGTGCGATATCTATTTAATTTATCAATGTGTGCCGTTAAACAGTCGATGACACGGTTAGCTGTGAAATTCAATTAGAAATTGTTATTGAAACCTGATCTCATTTGTGTTGTGAGCATGAAAAGTAGCGTTGTTACTATAAATATTTGCTGATAGGTAGGATTTACTCATATTTCTGTTGGTTTGCACGTCCGAAAATTTAGTGAAGACATTTAGGAAACCATAATGAAACTACCCAAAAATAGGGATGTTATGGTAACTGGGATGTGTCTGTTTTTGTCTGAAGGGATCCTTAAAAAAGATTATAAACCAATTAATTCACACTGTGTATGTATTAACATACATGTGTATAATAACATACACATAGTACATTTTGTATATTTCAAATTCGAATACATAACGTAGTGTTAAGATAAATTTTTTAAATTATTTATTAATTTTTATTAGGCTAGCTCGGATTTGGGGTTCTAGTTCTAGTAATGGTGAATAATCGCTTTAGAGTCGAATCTAGGAGGGGACAAAACTTGGAAAACCTATTATTTCGGGACAATCCGAATGAATCATCATCGTTTCCAGCGAAACAATAAAACTTTCACTGCTAATTTATTCCGTCCTGTACACACACATGCGTGCGACATACACGTAATATTTGCGGTATCCCCAATGACATTGGTAAACCTTTAAGAAATATGAAACTAACGTATAATTACTATCATTGTGGCACAAATCCATATAGATCGTGTTGTGTACCTCAAGGCGTGGCGCACTGAAGCGCAGTGCCACCAAAGAGTTAAGTTTCCGTTTGCATTGACAGACATACAGACAAACAGACATGCATACAAACACATGCACGTGTCGTCGTATAGGCAATAGGCATAGAGTAAACTATGTCGCCGCATTGAACACTGCGCGACACAAACTGAAAGGATTAGGTCGGTTTGATAGCGTTGGATTATTGGTATTCTTTTTTTGTTTTCAGAGAGGCTGTGAAGCTGTGACCAATCTATCTTGTATCTATATATATAAATAAAAAAAAGAATTGCCACATGCGTGTGTCAGGACAAGGTTTGTACGAAAGAAAATTTAGATTTTAAATAAAACTTTCTTGCTAAGCTCACTTCTCTTTTTCTTCATTAGAAAATGACACCCGTGCGAAGCCGGGGCTGGTCGCCAATAGATAATAAAAATGGAGATCGCCGATGAAACTGAATGCGATCAAGGATAAATGAACAGCGTTCAAGACCTGTTCATACATACATAAACTCAGGCCTTTTTGTCATGCGGCATGGTAGAAACTACATCACGGTCCTTTTGCATCGTCCACGTTCATACATTTTGGTCATACACACACGCGGCTTTCAAGAGCTGTCCGAGTCAATTTTCAAGAGAAGCAAAGAAACCTGGGGATATATGTCTCCCGCATCACAACGCCCAGTATCCGGGCTGACGCCCGCATCGAGTTTTGAAAAGAGACAAATAAACAGATTAGCACACATACGAGTATATGACTCACAAAAGACGCTCTTCAAAGCCGAACTTTTTTCAAAATTCAATGTGGCTAATACCCAAATGCGCGCCACACTTCAAGGGGATGACATGTAGCAGTTAAGAGATAAATGTAAATGATTTAATAAGGTTTTAAAGTTTCTGTTAATGAAATATAAGATCTTGATTTCCATCCCTCAAGTATAGGAACCTTATACTTACCTATTGATATCCTAAAAATATAATTAATAGTCACGAGCTTTGAGGGCGTCGTATGACCGCCATGTCAGTCCTAACCTCCTACTTAAAACATATACTAGACCTACCTCCGTAACCTACGTCAATATGATAAGCGCAGTAACCGAATATTAATTTTAGATCAGTGAAAACCAACGATGCGTGTAATTTGATGCGATATTTAAGGAAGGCCATCGCGAGGATAAGATCATACGACCCTTGTCCCCATTCTATAATCTGGACTATCGGTACTGCGTCTAAAAATCTGAAGGGTGAAAATAAATTGAAGATTTTTATGTTCATTGTTTACGGATTGGTAGTTAAATCTGACTGCCTTTAAAGGTTAGAAAGGTACTTCGTCCGACTTTGTACAAAAAAAATAATAGATTGAGAAAGTCTGTGGCTCGCTTCCACGTGCAACCGCTTCCAGATCCACCACCAAGGTAAATCGCGAAAGTTGTATTTATCTTGGTAGTGATTACCTAACTACTAGCTCGTATCACTACATAGTATAAAACAAAGTCGCTTCCCGCTGTCTGTCTGTCCCTATGTATGCTTAGATCTTTAAAACTACGCAACGGATTTTGATGCGGTTTTTTTAATAGATAGAGTGATTCAAGAGGAAGGTTTTATATGTATAATACATGCATATTATAGTAGGGATAACATTAGTATCTACATTGCACCCGTGCGAAGCCGGGGCGGGTCGCTAGTGGTGTATAAAATACGCCGTCTCACTTAGGTATTTTTCGTAGAAGGCTCGGGACTGGAGCAAATACAGACATGACATAACCGTTGGTCAAATGAAATTATGCGAAGTATGCTGACTAAAAGTCGTGTTCAACAAAGAAAATAAGGTCCAAAGGTTTTGTAAAGCTAAGCTGCGAGTAATTTTATTTTATAGATTTCTGTTCTGAAAAGAAAACGCTGAATCTTATTGCAAATCGCTTCATCTACCGCTACAAATCGCACCTAGTACTCCCACTAGTAAATGACACACACGATGTTCTGATTGAATTGTTTACCTACACCCGATGTTGGTATAACTAACGTGATTCGCGTTCATTAATGTTGCACATATGGATTTAAAGTTCGCTAGTTGATAGGTAGTAGTTTATTCAGACGCTAACTCTGCCTGGGTTTATTTCGTTGGGTGGTGGTGTGGTGTAGGCCAGGCAAGCATGTTGTATACCTACCATATGTTTGCCTGGTACTTGTTAGATAGATTTTAGCGTCTGTGATGTTCTATGGGATTTTATACCCAGATACTTCGATCTTAATGGGGAGAGGAAAACCAAAGAAAAGAAGCATGGATTTTATTAGAGGATGAAATGAAAGATGCAGAAGTAATACATATAAATACTCGTAATGTGTGAAGGGGAGTAGGGTAGAAGAATACGTATTGAATGAGAAGTGAACGATAGCGTGACGGTTGATATGGCGAGAAGTAAAATGCAACAAGGCTGGTAAGATACTGATGAGTATGATACATACATTGAATAGGTTATGCAGCGGTGATAAGATTGGCAATTTAGTGAATTCGTTGAGTAAAGAAAATAAGGAGCTGGGTATGAAGCTCTTTATAGTGGAGGGTGTAGTCTTTCTGAATCATTAATGCATATCATCACTGGGAATACAGTCTGTAATCTAAAAGTATTATTTGACATTATCAAACCAAAATACAAGATTTGATTATAATAGCGCTAATATATGTAATTTTAATGCATTTCTACAAATTAATGCGTAAGTAAACAAAAACCTTATAGGAAAGAAAGAAAAGATAATAAAAGTGTACAGTATTATGCAGGGAGTTCCTCAGTTTACCTATTTACTAGTACAACAGAACACTAACCCCTTTTCCTCAGCCAAGTTTTACGAGCCCCGCCGGTTGATAACCAGTAAACATCCCGTTCTCTTTTACTGCCAGATCAACGTGCAAATGTAGTCAAACATCTCGGGAATAAGTTGGTTCACGCAGAAAGAAATACAGCCTTCTACGTGTCGGTATATAGGACGGCAGACAATCAGAAATCGAATGCCAATCACGATAAATAAAAACAGTTTCCCCTAAAGCCCTTTATCCCAAAAGTTACTCGAGTCGACACACGCGACTACGCGAGTAATGGCACAGTAATTCGTTTTTGATGTCTGTCGCGTAATATATGGCGTGCTAATCAAAATATATTGCCGACTCCTTTATATTGTGCCGTTGCATGCTCCCATTGTGATACTTGGCTCTTGGCACTTGGCATTTGACGCTTAGTGACACGTGGCGTGCCTCTGACGAGTTTAATAGCTTGTTCGCAGCTTCTCATATGTCTTTTCATTTCATTTGTGAGCGAGTAAAGTAGCACGCATATGCCGTAAATGCTCATCGATAACTTTCATACCAATATCGCTTTTAAAAATAATGCAATCATTTTGTATAAAATCATGTTGCATTAACACTAATAAAGTGTGTTAACGCTTTTACTTAAAGTATATTTTAAGGGGGCGCCCCTTTAAGGAAGTGTCGCGCACCCCAATAATTTAATTGTGAGTTCATAAATGTTGAGTCAAGAAGTTTGTACACAAAGTTTACAACGCACACGATATGAATGACACTCAGTATTATCTAAAATATATTTTCCATGTTGGTTTAAAAAGGTCCTAAATACTGCCTTTATTATACGTGTACGTATCGAAAGTGTAACTTTTAACTCAATTACAAGTTGTACTATAAATCAATTGGTGGTGGAAAATGTCGTAACCTGTGGCGGTGTACGCGCCCTACGCGCCCCTTGCCGCTCCGCTCGCCGCACTCCGCCACTCTCCGCTCTCCGCTCGGGCGGCTATTTTTGCGCAGACGTAACGATTGGCGACGGTGGCGCCACGCGGCGGAAACTCAAAACTTTTGACAGGCGGCTAAAATGGCCGCGTGAACACGCGATCTGCCACGCTGAAGTCGCTACGTACGTCACACGCGAAGTTATTACTTAGAACCGGCTCAGTAAACTATGTTATAGTGCTTTTAATCGGTATTTCTATTGCTAATCGTTCTTAAAAGCTATTACAATGGCTCTCCATCTCGAGACCGCGCTGCAGCGCAAGTTAAACTTCAAGATGACCACGGTAAGTGCATGCCGCCCGCCGCGCCGCGTATCGATCGGAGCCCGCGTGGTCCGAACATATGGTGGCCGCTACGATCTCGTAGCACGGTGTAACCTACGATCTACGTCACGTGAAGCCTACTAACGTATCCGCGTTGATTTTACGTACGAACGCTAATGTTATTATAACACAATCAGCTCCTTATTATTGTATTGTAAGAGATCGCTGTATGAGCGCGTAAATAGGTAAATAAACACTTGTAGAGACACGCGGTCCGCCGATGTCAGAAGTCGGAATGTAAGGATTAGATACGGAAAAGTACGATTTATTTGCATTTTCTAATAATTTTACAAGTTATATTTAGTTAACAGTAAACGCATACGATCTTAAAGATCATCAAACAGATTTTGAAGTAGATTTCCGTCGGTAGGGTGCTGTGCCGCCGCCGGCCGGCTTTTATTAGTTTATCCAATTTATAGACAAAAGTACTATGTTTAATGAGATACTTTCTCCCATTAATAAGATTTCTATTCTCTATTGAACGTTCCTACATTTGTTTGTGTAGGCATTGTGTGTAGGCTGTGGTGCAATTTGCAAAAAAAATCTCGGTACACGCCTACGCACTACTGAAAGGTCATGTTCCTGAAGTTTCATTGAAATATCACTGCAAAAGGCCACGGGTCCAGTTATAAATCACCGCGAAATAACATGCAGTTCAATTATTTCATATAAACCAACCAATTAAATTCTTTCACAAGCATTGTTTCAATAATAATGATTGTTACCGTATACCATTTTCATTTGTTTTCATTAAGACCGTTCAAGTGCCTTTTCGCTTTGTAGTATTTTCCTTTACGGTTTACACATTTTATTAGTCATATTATTTTATGTTTCATTGAATAAAACCACTGAACAGGTAGGTACGTGTGGGAGTGAGAGAGAGCGTCTCTTCTGTTGGAAATTAGAGGGAGACATAAGATTAGCAAGCAGACAGACTGAAACGAGGATGCATCAGGCTGTTGCCGTTTGGCTAATACCAAAAAACATTGAACATCCTTTGATGTTCATGTTTTTCCTTATACTCAGTTGGTTGGTCATCCAATCCTGTAATATCTTTGGAAATCGTTCTACCTTTGTAGCTTTAACGATTAATTTGCATATTGCCCTTGTATCGAGAACCGGAAAGAATTTATCACATGCTAGGGGCAGTGTTCAACAATTACTTAACTTTTAAGTAATTGGGCAAGATAAACAAACTGTTACAAATAAATTCGGGTGACGTTTTCAACTTACAAAAAATGTATTTCGTGAAGGCGAATTGCGCTGTTTTTCCAATTTTGTCAATTGATTTAATTAATTGTGTAAGATACTGTATTGGATGAAGAAACGCATGATGCGCTTGCACATGCAACAAGTTTTTGAAACTAAATAGACAATAACAAACTTGACAATAAAACAATTTGCTTCTAGGTTTCTTTTATAGACATAAATATTAGGTAGTTGCAGAAAGAGAAGGTATATGGAAGGTGCCGGCAGTCCGAGCCGCGTAGCAGTTGCTTCCAATCACAGTGGTCTTAAAATTTAATATGTATTAACTAGCTCTTGCCCGCGAGATTCGTCCGACTGAAATTATTATAAAAATATTACTTCCCTATTTGAATCGGATTGTATTAACAATTTTAAGGGTTTTAATTTTTTGCACGAAACCCTAATTCTTTTAAAAAGCTTAGTTACTCCTCATCACATCAGCTATCTGCCAGTAAAATTCCTGTTCCAATCAGTCTAGCCGTTTCGGAGATTAGCCGGAACAAACAGACAAACAGAAAGAGAAAAATGTAAAAAAAAAAATGATTTTTGTTATAAGTACCGTATATACTTTCATTTGCATTCAGTAAAAAGCTGTAATATTGACATTACAAACAGACACTCTAACTTAATTTAAATGTATAGATTCTCCATTTTAATTTCTCTTACCTACATATCAATTATATTAATAATTCTTAAATATTTGAATATAAGAAGATAAAAAAAAACTTTAAAAAATATAATAATTGAAGATTCGGGGCAAACAAATCGATTTACTTACTTAACTTTGATGAAATCAATATAAATCATCATCACCATGTTTAGATGAATGGCCATAAAGCTCGCAATTTTTTACACGTGAGGCACAAGCTGTTTGCTCCGTGCCTCGGAAAGCACGTTAGCCGTTGGTCCCGACTGTCATTTGTAGATCTTTGACAGTCGTTACAGGTAGTCACTGACCCGAAAGTCTGACAACCAGTCTTACCAATGGGTACGTATTACCCAGTACTAATTGGGTTGTGGAGGACAGATGTGTAGGCAGTCGCTCTATGTAAAATACTGGTATTCAGCTGCATCCGGTTAGACTGGAAGCTGACCCAAACATGGTTGAAAAAAGGTCAGGCAGATGAACTTTACTATACTCAATACTTTATTGCATTCCATAATGTGTACTATGTCGCTGAAAGACGATCTTCATGAAAACGCACGGCACTTAAACCCTTATAACTGAATCAAAGTACAAAGCTTTAACTATGTGTTTAGCCATAAAAACATAGGCGCCTAAATTGGCGCTTCACAGAAGCTACAAATAGGCGCCGCGAGTCACAGCGGCCCTGCCCCGCATACCCATACGTCTACTGCCAAACATTCATTACAATGATTGAAACTCAAATACCTTCTCACTTTACCACGTAGGTGTTCGTAATTAAACTTTCCTTTAACTACAAAACCTGCTATCGGCGCTTTCATTACAAGCGAAAACTCATCAAAATGTTTTCCCCTCTTTTTGTACTAATTTTCTTTATGTCTGTGAGTTTATTTTTTATTTGCAGAACCTGAGTAAAGTAAAACAGTTTTAAATTAAACCACAGAAACGTTGGGCTTATCCGCTAAGGCTGAATTAGATGTACAACATAATTAAAAACAGAAATGTTGCTATATTTAAAAAAAAAAAAATTGCTTCCATTTTGTCTATTTATTCTCGTCTGTTTTGAAACATCATTTCGATTACTTATCGGGATTTTTTAATTTTTTTCTTGTGTGTTTATTATTTTCATGGGATTTACCTACTCGTAGTTACTTTTTTTTTGTGTAAAAATAGTTAATTACCGTTTCCATTTTCATCACTGATAAGAGGTTGTCATTTCTTTTAGTAAATTATCAATTTATTTCTTGTTGAATTATTCCGCTATCTACTTAGTTTTAGTGTGTTTTTTTTTTAAATTAATCTAGGTCTATTATATTGCAATTTAATGAATTTACGGCACAGTAAAACATTTTTTTTTTCAAGAAAAAGCATTGTAATTAATATTATGTATAGAGGTTTCTGATGTCCTTAACACAAAAAAGATACTTAAATGAGAACGATTTGCGGTTTTGTTAGTGCATCAGTTTAAATTGACATGAGAACTAGCTTCGCATTTCCTCGATTCTGCCCTAAATTATGCGATAACAATAATAGCATTATACATTTAAATAATAACCACTTATCAATGAACAAGACGTGTGAAATGTTACACACATTACAGAAAGTGGGGCTGACAAAAGACGATCTACGATTCTCATTTCAACTGTGCGTCGCACACCTACATTCCGCATTCCCTTTTACATGCGCGTGTGTTAAATAAAACATTAATCTCTAATCTCTACTAATAGGATGTTACCGTTGGAGGCTTTGCGTTCAGTTTAAACGCATTACGTTTTATTACTTATCTGTAAATCCTCGCGAAGCTCGGGCGCACACGTAAAGGCGGCCAGTCATGTGGAACGGAACGGAAGGGTCGCTACACTCCTTATACTAAATGACGCCCTGCTACACTCTTTTGAGTGAGAAATATGTAACGTTATCAAAAGGTTAGTGAAATATTGGTGGCAAATACAAAAAAAAAATGCGTCATTCGGTCCCAATAACTCGGGACTGATTTGTTGAAATATTTCGAGTAGTAAACCAAATATATAAAGGCTTCTACTTCACTAACGTAAATCAACCGCTCTCTGAAGTCTATTAATGCTGTCGTGATCTGAATTTGTATTGATTACCTCGGATAGACTATTTAAGCGCTGGTTACAGGAATAGATTGGTTCCGAGTATCGTGCTGGCCTTGTTTACAGTACATTGGTAACTGGAAAAGAACCTGCATTCCTATCTTGGGATACCGGAAACCCTAACTAACTAGTTTAAGGGGAGCCGTTGCACAGAGCAAAAATGAGAGAGGATCTGTAGTAAACGGATTCTAAATGATTTGAGGATCAGAGATAATTTTGGGAAATTGAGGAAATGACACGAGTTCACACGAGGCTTAAACACAGTCACTGTAATAAAAAAGAAATCCGTGAACTGATGTTTTGCCTTTCTGTTCCGGTCATAAACAAATAGTATAGTAGTAGCATTTAGTGTTACTCGTTTCTTAATGTCAAATCCTCATAGTGAAAGCCTCTTTACAAAGATAATATCACAAAACCATAACTTTAAATATCTTATCTGAAAAAACAGATCGACCTCAGAATATATTACGTAACATAGATAAAATTTAATTTAAGAATATAGAATTCGCGAATCTTCAGCAATCGAATGTTATCACTCATATGGTTTCTCTTATGTCAAGATAAATACATACTTACACACGATAATATTTATTTTGTGATCCTCCACGAAATTGCTGAGGAAAAAATAAATATAACCGCCCGGTAATCCGGTAATGCTCTCAAATATTTCTGATACAGCAAATCTATAAATTGTAAAGCATTTTTTCAATCGTATTGGCTCAACAAAGGAAAGCTACACACATAAATCACTTGCGCCTTTCCTTAAGAACGTTACTTCAGGTTTGAAAAGATTTACTTTCATAATTGACGTTCGTTCACCCCACAGAGTGTTAAAAAAGATAGAAACGAGTTACACTTGAAGTGCGTATGATAAAAAGGATCATTCATATCAAATTCAAAACTTGACAGCATTTGTTTGTACGAGTGATTGGGAGGTTTTATATTCCAATCACTCGTACCTTCCTTAACTTGTCGATTTGACTCAAATGTCATCCGAACCGTGTGTAGCTACTTCCATAGCTCTATCACAGGCTTCGTTTAAATCCTGGCAGGTGCAGGTAGTTATGCAGGATGGGCACGAAAGGAGGTGACGCATAATTATGATACACTGTGTTTGAAAATACAGCTGCATCTCTACACTAATTTTATGAAGCTGAAGAGTTTGTTTGGTTGAACGCGCTAATCTCAGGAACTACTGGTTCGAATTGATTTTTTTTTGTTTTTGACAGCCCATTTATCGAGAAAGGCTATAGGCTATATAACATCACGCTGCGACCAATAGGAGCAGAGCATCAATCAAAAATGTTACGCAAACGAAGTTGCGCGGGTTAGCTAGTAAATTAATATGAATGCAACCTTGTAGATGGGTAATTCTATTTCTTTAGTTCTCTTTGCTTTACTCACCCAAGTTCACCAACTTTTAATACCGACGAAGGAACGGAAGGTATTTTTGTTCAACCATCTAATGGTTGGAGCTATTTTTAATATCGCGCAGAATCCACTTTGTCACTTTTATTATAATATAAACCACAACAAGGCGTAAAGGCTTTACCTTGTGCCCACGTATTTTCATTTGAGCTTCTAAAAGCGTGGCTGTATGAAATTAAAATAGATATAATTTCCTCTCTCGCCTTATTACTCTAGTGGTTGTGGAGTTTTCAGTTGTAAGCTTCAATTACTCAGGAATACCATGTAAATAGTTTAAATTCATGTTTAAAGCTTAGATTCACTCCTCATTAGTTGGGATTAAAAACCGTCTTCGGAAAATCGTTGGTGCACTTTTACACCTACTACTCGACACAGTTATATTTTGACATATTATTGTGTATGTAGCGATAGACGATGAAACACTATCGTGTCGCCATATGTTCATGTAGTTTTTTTTTGTCACTCATTCGTCATCGTCATTATAATTGTATGAAGAGAACTTCGATCAAAGGTTGCATCGTCGTAACGACGACGAGCACTGTGTGAAAATTGGAACGACTCTTGAAGCTCAAAAGTTTTCTTCATATTTATTCACCATTAAATTTGCATTTCCATTACGGGTATTCATTTCACCCATCGTCACAAATTAAGCTGTCTACAAACTTACAATATAATATCGAAAGGAAAATAAACATGATATTTAGCAACGAATCGGTGTAGTACCGACACAGTTCGGCAGTCCTTGCTGGAAGCCGATTAGTTCGCGAGTGTCTCTTGGCTGCAGTACTTAGCTACTTGTTTGTTGTTCTTAATGAGCACTGCCAGCCAAGTTTGGGCTGTTTTCGCTTCAATTAAGACTAAAAACATGACCGAATGTTGTCGTTTGGTCGCTCACTTGACGTTTGTCGGCGCCTTGTTTCGCAGTGCTTGAGTATTAAATTAAATATGTATTGTGTTTTTATTTACTTGTTGGGTTCTATTGTAAACACTGTTAGAACTTACTGGTATTTGCTAGACTGTGTGAATGAGCTTTTGCTTCTCACCATCATATACTTTCCTAACAAAGTCTTGCTTATGAAAACTGCCCTCCTTCTTTATCAATATTATATCCTACTTATGTCGCGTCGTGACGCGTCAGAAAACTCGGACTAATACACCACGTATAGTTTATTAGTTGGTGATTGACGCGCTGTTTCTTATTGATGAATGTTGATGCCGTTTTTAACCTCTGGACCGATATCACACCATTCTATACATGCGTACTTACGCATCATATTATGTTTTTTGTACATACACAACTCTTCTTTAATTATATTCATGGTTCGTCATTGCCAGGCACCTGATAAAAACTCTTTGTATTACGTGTACACATGTCATTGACACCGATACGTTTCATACACAGTTATTAATATAAAAAGTCACATTGCTGATCCATCGAACTGGTTATCGGAAAAAATAGCGACAACAACAGATTACCATCCAAAAAGCAGGTCTCGTATTATGATTTCTTTGATAAAGTTGGTCTTAAAAAAATATCTAACGGCCATGTTCCAATTTAAGGTCTGGCTTTAGGTAGGCACTGTTTGTTGTTGACTGAATAATAAACGATACATTTGTACAGTACACTAAATGGTAGCGTTCAAGCCCATTCGGAACACACTCGTTAAGCCCGCAAGCGATCAGCACCCACTTCATTAGAGTTTAAGTTCACACAATCAGAAGGCTCGTTTGTTTGAAGATTTCCCTTCTTAGCTTTCGAGATTGCGAAGTGTGGTCCGATCTCGAGGTCTTTGCCCCTTAACACGTGCGAATAGCAGCCACACCCGTTAACGGTAGTTACCGCTCATAATACCACATGGCCAAATGGCCAGTAAAAGTAGAAATACCATGGATCAATCGTACATAGAACGTGAGCAAATAGAGACCGCCAGCAACCTAGACCAATTAGACAGATTGGCGAGGGAGGGGTATGATCAATGTACGTGGGTTACATTTCAAAGGTCGCAAAACAGGTAGCTACGAAAATATGATGCACTGAACCCGAGGGCAAGCACCTTTTAAGTATAAAATAGTAACGTCTAGCCTTTCTCCGAAAGTCTAGCATCGATTTTACATAGTTTATTTCAGTAACCCGGCCTCATGGCTTTTCCGTCTGACTCATGGAACACAAACCACAAGAATTTAGTAAGACATTCGATCATCTTGTTCGTCCCTAAGTCCCTCGCGTCAGTGTATGATCACACTGATCACATTTATATTATATTGAACTCTGTCAAGCGACGTCTACGCGAGTTTACGCAGCAGACATATTGAAGTGACTTTATAATTATTGTGAAGCTAAAAAGTAAACACGATTTTCGTTTCCCATTTAAAGAGCAAACACTCTTGTTTGTCGATGAGCTCCCTCAATGATGTACATACACATAAAACGGGCTTAACTGTGGTAAAACGAGCCCGCCTTAACTAGGCAGAATAGCTATGTATATTTTTTTACTTGACCTAATTGATAAATTAAAACTGCCTTTCTCGGAAAGAAATAAGAAAAATAATCCGCCGCAGACTGATTCACAGCGCGAACTATCAGGGCTTATTTGAAGTTGTTGGCTGTGAAAATATTACTGAAGTCTAAGGACGGAAAAGGCGAGCTTTTTGTTCTTCTTTTGTAAGTAACCGATTAACGTCATTATTTTAGTTCGCGGACCAAAGTTTGTAAAAAAGAGAGTACTTATGTAAATAACTTTCTATTGAAAAAAAAATCTATAATGTTTATAGTTTTCAATGAAGATTTTCACCTGAAAGGTGAAAGAACACCACGACGATATTCGAAATTTATAGGAAAATCCTACACATACAGGTTCTTATTTAGCTATGCAGCATACAGATGCATCTAAAGAGATTTATAGGCATATAAAATTGTGAATATATTCTCAATAACGATGTTGTATAATATGTTCACTATTGAGTGCGTCGCAGTCTGCTCTTTTGTGTCTCCATTTTGAATCAGTAGTGGGGTTGTTAAAAATCTCTTTATAGTCAACTCATACATGTTTATAAACGATAATATATGTATTATTACTTTCAGAGATTGATTGTATCGAGTTTAGATGAAGATGTAGCAAGCGCCTACGTGTACTAAATGCATAGTGTTGCATAAGAGTGCGTTTCGATGGCAAAAAAATTTAAGTAATATGCGTTTAAGCGGCATTCATTTGTTTAGATTTAATTAACGATTATATAGCTATTTGTGAAAACTATAATGTAATTGACCATATTGTAGGTTCTCCGAAAATAATAAAATCAATAAACAATTAATTGTGAAATGTGTTGTTGCAAATTAGTGGAAAATGATAAGTGTAGTTTAGATTTAGTTTAGCGTTTTCCCAGTTCCAAAATGCCCTTTCATCAACATTCCCCAACCTTTGAACACAACAACCACGTACAAAACAACACGTAGGCACAGATGGGATGCGTGAAAAACAAATGTATTAAAATTCGCCTATAAATAGCATTATTAAAATCCGATCGCGGCGGCTGTTGAACCGCGGGGCGCCACGGGGAGACGCGGCTAGCGCGATAATTGACTATTATAATGTTGCCGACAGTCATAATCAGTGTTTTGCATAAAAGACAGTGTTCAGTGTCCATACGAGCAAATGCTGTATATATGCATAGTTTATTGGAGGCTGGGACCATTGAAATGCAGTTCTACGCGACCTCCCAGTTTGGCAAAGCAATCTTTTGAATGCCCATTTGATAGTCGGAAAAAACAAGACAATACGTTACATTAGATAAATAGAATAGCACAAAAATTGGCACATATTATAACTCGAAATATCTGAGTATGCTTACTACTTTTGCATAATATTTGTTGTTTTATTTAACGTTGATTTTATAGTGAAGGAAAATGAAAATCATCTCGCGTTCGTCACAATATTGACAAAAACTGAACTCATGGAAAGGCATTATCTTGTAGTGACCTTTGAAGGACGGGCGCTTTTTTGAGGGTGTTCTTTTCTTTTTACGCTCAGAAGTGGATGGTATAATACTGATACTGATACTGGTATTCAGCTGCATCCGGTTAGACTGGAAGCCGACCCCAACATGGTTGGGAAAAGGCTAGGCAGATGATTGGCTATCTATCATAAATGACGTGTGTTTTCCATACAAAATACTTAGAACATGACGTGTAATCTATTTGGTTTAAAAATGGACTCTTCTAATTACATACTAGAGCAAAAGAGGCCTATTCCGGTCTATTTATACTAGGATATGTCATTACTCGTAAACTGGTCACTTCATAGTAAAGTTAAGTCAACTTTGAACCTAATTTGACAAATGTCAATAGGTGGTTTGATACATAACAGGACTGTAATTAACCGGTCATTACAGTGAAATGATAACTTTTTGAAATCATTATTTAAATAAAATGTCAAGTCAAGTCTTTTGCAAAGGATAAGTGAAGATTTCGACACAATTATTTAACAAACCTACATAATTATGTGTAATTATTACTAACCTACACAATGGCTACACAAGTCATATCTTTTCATTTTTCAAATAGAAAAATAAACAGTATTTATTGGAACTCTGCACAGGACAGTGTGTAACTGACATGATATCTGAAAAATTTAATGATTAAATTATAGTCCTAAGTCAATCATTCATTTGTTCAACATAGACATGTTGTAATTGACGCCACGTTAATATAGCACATAGCTGGAAAACCGATTTTCCCGCAGACGAACACGAAAATATTCCAAAACCTATACAAAGTTACAACAGCTGGGTTTGATTATTCAAAAAATGTTTGAAAGGAAAATGTTAACTCGCTAAGCCTAAAAGGGACAGGACAATAAACGATCGCTCTCGGATTTTCGCCGATCCAAGGGAAGCCTAATAAAGAGTTATTCGGTTTAGAAACACCTCACAAACGTTTCGAATAACAAAACCCTTTTTCAATTCACAGGAAAACAAAACATTTCTTAAACTTTGCAACTTTTATAAACAATCAATGTTCAAGTATTTTTGTTTGTTTGTAAATATACGCTAGTCGTATCCATGTATTGGTGTATAAGATGTGTTTACTTATTTATGTATAAATGGTCAATGAACAGCGGGCGGTGATTGTGCATGTAAACGCAGTAATACTTACATTACATAAATAAGTATGTATGAACCTATTATAAGATTCACAGTCACACGTGTTCGCATCGTGTTTTCCAATGTGTCATTTATATGTATAAGTATAAATATAACAAAGTTTACGTATATAGGTAAGTAAGTGATACATCAATAATGGCACACGCTGGCTCCAAACATCTGTTCAATTCTTATACGCAGTTACTGACGTAATATTAATTAAAAGTTAACGACATAATGACGGGCCGGAATTTGATAAATCTTCGAAAAGTGTGTCTGACAAGTAGATAAGCAATCTACGTTTTTTATCGAACAAAGACTGGGGACGTTTGAAATCTCTGCGGTTTGCTAGTCTACCCGATGCACTTAAGTTCATTCTATCTCCATAAATAATAGAGCAAGGATCAGTTTCAAGCCCTGTCTGGTTTAAAAATCAATATTTGTGATACAGAGATTCGCACGGAACCTGGACACGGAAAGAATTTTCCCTTATTCTGTTTGCTACGAGAATTCTTCGATGGGGCAAGAATGTCGAATTATTTTCTTTATTCAGTTCGAAGTCGCACAGAAGATTTTGCGCAAACTCTACTGTTAGGCTATACCTACATTGGCGTTTTGTCAAAACTATTTCTAGATCTGTTCAGAAAACACTTTTTGAATGCACATTGTCTGGCGACGACTTGCCAGAACAACAGGATCTGTGACAAAACAGTCAAAAACGCTTCAATTTCCTGAACAAACAGTATTAAATAATCGGATTAAAACTGTGAGCTCTGATGATTGGAACAAATTACCTACGTTAAAATTGTTAATAAACGCTTTGAAAAGTTCTGAACAAACCATTGTAACAAACCACGTTGGAATGTTTAAGTCTTCGTGCAGGTTTGATCTTGGTCTGTGCTCGATTTGAAACGAGTGCAAATTGTTTACTCATTTTATTCGTTCCTTCGTCTGTCTGTACGACGCACAGTGCACAGCGCACGTGCGCCTCAGGCATTGCCTTTGTTTTCAATGTCAATAAATGGCCGATGAATCAAATGATGTTTGCGCATCATATTAGTTCCGTAATGTAACGTAGTTTCCCGATAAAAATATTGGAGCTGATCAAAGTACGGTGAGTATTTAAGACAAAAGGGAATATAGGACTGTTTGATCAAAATAATGGACGCTTTGAAGCGTATTTTTCCGCTTTTCAAAGAGCGAAACATGTTTTCTCTTGGTTTATGCAAACAATATGGACTTATATATGCTGAAATGGTTTGTTCCCATAATGAGACTTATATAGCAGAACTAAATTATACTGAAGAAAGGTATTTTCTATGACGTCAATGGTTTCTTTGAAAACACGTCATATTAAGAGCTTGATATTCTTCATTTAACGCGAAGAGAATGCAGCCGCATCCACAATGGTTTGCCCTTAACCTTTGCAATGCGTGGGAGGCACTGGGGGCCATTGTGGGAGGGGGTGGCCCATACCCACGGCACTGTTTGAACTAACGAGATATCTTTTAATACTCCATCCATTGATGGACCCATAGCGCAGTTTAGGTCTTCTGTACTTAACATAATATACGTAATACTTTTTTAATACATTTTGCATGGATTTCTACAATGTAAGCAAAGTTTTTTTTATTTATCTTTCTGTTGCCAGTGGCATGTAATTGCTTGTCAGTTGTCACGTATACGTTTCTTACTGTGTAGTGTTAGTAACAAGAATTTGAATAGAAATGTACTGTTAATAGAGGATTAAGATCTAATTAGCGGCACCAATTAGTAGGAATTTATTATCACATTAATAGAGATATATATGTATAAATGACATGTAACATCCTGTGTGTAATTGAACAATAATTTTCGCTTCATTTGCAATTGAAGGGGTTGATCAGGATTCTGATAACTATCGATTAATTTGTACTGCCTTGATGAATTCCGATTAACTGTAATCGCATCTTCTCCGTTTGCCGACCTACTTGGAGTGGGCATTGAATTGTACTCTAGTTTTGCTTCTGCAATACTGAGTGCCTCATTTTTAGCTAAATCTTTATCTACCTACTACTTAAGATTGGGTGTCTTGTTGTCCTGAAAAAGGTTCTCGGTCCTTTGTTGGGACTGAAACTTTTTCCCAATAATCGGGTATGATTTCAAATATTTTCTGAGTTAGTTTCCTATTAGTATAGTAAACTAACGGTAAGAGCTTTTCAATTTCAGTCCTTTTTCAGGCACATTACTGCTAACAAAATTCCCAAGTCTGTTAAGTATGTCAGCTGACAATCAAAGAAAACATATCATTATTTAGGAGCCTTAGTGAGAATTTAGTGATTTCTGGTGTATGCAGGCCTTAGTCTCATTGAAATTAGGTTCTATGGATGAACCAGTAAAACCACAGATATATGTATTTCTAGATATCGCAAGTATCACGATCCGTATGAAAACCAAGCGTACCAATTTTTTGACTACCTACTATGACGTCATAAGCACTATTTAGTTACCATAAAAACATGTTATTATACAAAATAGACTACGTTTTTGTTCTTTAAATGTCTAGACTTAAGTTCTTGAGTTGTAACGCTGTTGTATTAAACAAATTAGCTGGCTGCGACAGTAGCCACGTTAAGCATAAAATGCTTAAGCCAGCCACACGAAGCTCTTACATTACTAGGTATATCTACATATATCTTTGAGTAAAACTATAAATAAATAGTGCTTCCAAAGCTCTATTTATCAAGCCCATAATTATTTCGCAAATAAATCGTGAACAGATATGGCATAAACAGATACGTAACGCGGACATCTCGTAACCATGGAAACCGCAATTATTATTTCAGTAAACACGCGATAATATTCGCACGTTTGATAATTTCAGTGTGACGGCTTAACTGATGCTATATTTGTTTTAAAGGTCAAAGGGGTTCGGGTAAAAGTGACATGATTTTTTTAAAGTCTGCGGCCACTGATGATAAGTATTGCATTAGAAAGAACACGATAAAACTTTCATTTTATTCTGTATACAATTTTTTCCAAAATGCATCGAGGCCGAGATATTTTAAGAAAAAAAAAGAATAAAATCATGTCATCATTTACTATAATTTTGTCTATTTATTGAATATATTCAATTGTTCACTGCTATTTCTGCCTATAACACGCAATTAGTGGTTAGGAGGAGCTCGTGCCTAAATAATCTAGCCGCACAGGTTGATATTCAAGGTTAAGCTGCGCTTACCTAGTTCGACCTGTGGATGGGTGACCCTCATAACATACCGGTGTTCCTCCGTGCCTCGGCAAGCATGTTACGCCGTTGGTCCAGGTTGATTCTAGTCATAGAAATAAATACAATACATATATATGTAGTATTTGCATAGAAACGAAAAGTTACGGTATTATAATCCCTACATAATAGTACAACTTCGGCATCAGATATTTCAGCTCCGATATTATTTTCGCCAAAATTCTTCTATAAGTCATTATTATGATATATTTCCCTATACGTTAGCAACAATAATATTAATGGCCGCTGTAAAAAAAAATCATGCCACTGCCACTGGTCCATACAAAACTGCCCAAACTCCTTTAACTACCTTTAATAATGAAATGATGTTATTGTTGATGACTGCCTAACCGGTTTGGTATTCACAAGCGCAACTGTTGAGCTTGAAGCCCTGTGTTCGTTTTCCCAGGGCTAAGTGGCTAGGCCTAAGTCAGGATTTGTGCCCTATTGACGAGAATAGGCTCGCCCTCTATCACATGGGATTCAAATATAACTGGCAAAATGTGGGTCTAGGTTCGTACTATATTTACAGTCACAAACACTAGTAATGTATACACGTAGCAACTTTTTAGGTCTCCCATTGTATTGATTGGAATTGTATGTAGAGGCGAACAAAGTATTTACATAATATTTATATTAAATATTAATTATATAATATAATTAACATTTAATAAATATAGTAGTAGTATTTATTTATTTGGACTCCATACTATTGACATAATATAAAATAGGTCTTATCTCATAATTATAATCGATTTTCTACGAGGAAATCAATATTGAAATTTGCCGAGTGTGTACTAGGAAATGCCAACCGGTTTCACCGAAAACGGTTTTTTTTTTGTACGAAACCCGTAAAAAAACGGGTTTCAATTTTGGCCGATTTTGCATTCCCTAGTGCGTACATATTAGTGTTCGTGACTGTACACATTTTGCCTAACCCTTCAGAAATAACAGGCGTGATGTTATGTGTATTGGTATACTATACCTTGTGATTATACCTAAGTACTTACACATGCGATTATATCGATTGCCCATGCCAGGATTATTTTCAGTATACGACTATACTGTGGGTCGTTTACAGACAATATCATAATGTTGTTGTAGAACCTCATAAAGGGAGTTAGCGACCTGAGCAGTGAGTACAGAACGATCGAGCAGTTCAAGTTGTCGAGATTTCGAGTTCTTGCGAGATTGTCAAAATCGGATCTCATGTTCTGATTTCGACTTCTTAACTGTTCTAAAGTGAAGTTATTAGATTGAAATGTACAGTTTTTTTAGTCCTACTCATGGGAAACACCTCCCTCCATTTCTCCCACATCGAGAGCATGCGCGACCTCCTTTCAGTTTGGATGGAACTCATCCAGCTAATCCCGCCATCATCTTCGTGGCCTTTTGTGACTCCATCTCATTGTCTCAGGGCATCAGTTCTGTTCAGTTTAATGTATTTGCTCGTGGATATTTCCTGGCTGAAATGTGAGCGCTCAAAAATAAGAAAAAATCATAATTAAGTCTTTAAAACATTTTCAAATTTTTACAATTAATTTTTAGGTGCCACTTACCATCACGTCTTAACAAACTTCGATGGGACTTGGACTTTTTTCGGGCTACCCAGTGCTACCCATGTCACCCAACTTACGCGGCCCGCAAAAGGTTTTAGTAATTTTCTTACGGGAAAAACATTAATTACAAAAGTTTGAATTTGTCCTTGTGTCTGGGATAGCGGTGTTTTGGTTGGAAACTTTTTAGACGCGTTTCGTATTATGGGGTTCTGTATTATGCTTGTGTCCAAAGGTGGGGGAAAGGTCAAAAAACTGTCGTGATTTTGGTAAGTAATGTTAAGTACTGAAAATGTTAGTGTACAAAATAACAAACAAGTGAAATTTTACCATCCACCCGGATTCTCAGTCATCCCGCGATAATATAGTTGTCGTTTTTTACTGTATATTCATACCTGGAATTATATTATTTTGCTGTATTTAAAGTTTCAAAAATTACAAGTTGCAATGTTCAAAAATTACATGTGCATGCGTGCAGGTAAAGGGCGTCTTCCCTTTATGGCAGCCTTTGATCAACGCACTTGCCCGATACATGTTGACTATTTCAGGCAATTAAACTGCAGTTTCCCTTACCTACCTTGTTTTCAATAACGTAAGTCAGTAGTCATCAATTGATGACGTGCGTAAAGCAAAGCATAAAATAAGAACACAAACGCCACCAAACAAATAATTTTACGATGCTAGTATATGCATTTATTTTATTTGTTCACGTTCAAAATTAGTGAAACTCGTGCAATATAATTTTACTTGCTCGTAATGTATCACATCTCCACCGTTACGACATATCTCCTTTTGTTTGACACTGAGATTTGACAACGTTTATATTTTGATAAATGTGTTTACCGAACCGCGGCGCTTTGTGGACTACCCATAAAATACTTTCTACTGACGATATTCGCAAAACATTTTGTTGAACAAACTTGATAAAAACTGTAGGCTAGCTTTGAGACAGAATAAGAAAATAAGCCGAAGCGATTTATGCTTATTTTAATATTTCAAAAAAAATACACCACAAAGGACCAGACGGATATTGCAGAAAATATGAAACACAAAACGTTAATGCTGTAAAGGAACTCATTCATCAAAATTGAACCGGCGGCGCTGCATAGCTAAATTAAAAATAAATTCGCAAAGAAATGCAACTTTTCATACTTCTTTATATCAAGGCTTTTAGTTACATTTTTCAATAGAATTTAATATCTACGCAATTGAAATCTTCGTTTTAATAGTGAAGCAAAAATAAAAAAAAACCGCGTAGGCTCCAATCTTCCTTCTGTGGAGCATTGATTGCACCCCCTACCACAGCTTTGTAGTTGAATAAAAAGTCGCTTGGTAAAATGCCAGCGCGATGAAAAGAATAGCTTCGCTATACTGAAATATTATGGGAGCTCTAGGGTTTGTGTACACTGCTTTCTGCGTAAATAAATTCTGTGGCTTCCGGCAGAGAGTAATTTTTCTAATGCCCCGCAGGAGAAATGATCGAAGCGGTTTATGTTCTCGTCGTAGCGGCGTTATACAAACTACAAATTGGTAGGACAAAAGGGTCGAAGGATGATTCATTACAATATTACGCTCATTTGTGTCGCCGGAATTTGTATCGGTATGTTGTTACGAGTTTGTATAGGCTCGAAGCCAGTGTGCGTGCACTGATATTTATTTGTCGTGGAAGGGCGCCGCCGACCGACAGCGAGCGTCTGGTCGGGCGACTTCGACCCACTACGGGGGTCAAGGATCCGCTCGCGACGCCCGACGGCTCGTGTAAACGCCACTTACTCATTATAATCATCCTGTTGCAGCCGTTTTCATATGTCGAACATTGTAATCAACGTTTACCTTATAAATAATTTAAAAGGTTAATTCGATCACCTAAATGGAAAACTGTGTCCTCCGTTCCGCATGTTTATTGCGCTTTATGAAGCTTAACACGGTAAATTTTGTTTAACCACTTGATCATATGAATGTGTAAATAAATTATATATTGAAGATTATATCGCGTGACGTGGATTTACAGCACTGCAATATCCTTCCTCTTTGATATCAGATGTAATCTCAGATCATTAATTTATTGTGGTTTTCCAGGATAGTCGATCAGTTTTGTTTAGATTCGTAGGTAGATCCTAATGAGTGCTTTAAATAAATAATATGATATGATATACTTAGTCGTGCGTCAATAGGTAGCCTAGGGTTGTCAGCACTCAGTAAACAGGAACATGTACCAGGTTTGATAACAAGCCCCCGCCCACGTAATGCCCACATATCGGAATAACACTGTATCTGCACACGTTCTATTCTATCGCGATCATTGTTACGCGACACTTGAAAACTGAAGCAGATAAAATTGTTCAGATAACGCTCGTCAGTTAGATAATGTTATGTCATTTTATGTTATTCCCTAAATGTTTGGGTTTTTTTATGATTTTATTATCATTCAGCCCGTTATCCAAAGTTACTGTTTGGTCACCTAATGACGCCACGGGATCGTCATTGTATATATTATCGCAATGACCACACGTAGCAGACTGGTGGTTCCGTAGACATAAAACACTATCCTATAGTTTTTAATGCCTTTGCTAAAATCTATCTTTTGAACGAAGTAGCATCTTAGCCAAAAACAAATCGGATACAGAAAATCTCCATACAGTAGTGAAATTCCGATCGAAATGTCTGTTCAGTTAAAAAGGGTTTGCTATTTTTATTGCAAGAGAAACGGTCACAAACAGTTGTAGATTTATTCTTCTGTCCTACAATTTTCCCTAGTTCCAATCTCCGTAATGAGAACCTCTATATCTTAGGTTTACTTTGGTAATAAGTCTTGGTAAAGACGATAACAGAGTGAACTAATGAGGCAGAAGAATCGAATGGAAACATTTGGGTATTTTGATGGACGTTTTACATTTAGGTAGATTTGTCTGGATCATTTGCGAAGTGCCACGTTGCCTCCTTGATTATAAAAAGTCGATTAAGAAAGTCTTGACAAAGATGTCGAGAATTACTAGTACCTAAGTAATTTGGCAAACCACGCTAAAGTATTTGACGCTCTGCAGTAAATTCAACATAGGCTTGATAAAGTGACGATATAATTTTATTATAATACTGCCTCACATAATTATAGCTGTTTAAAAAAAGGTTTATTACGCAATCAGTCTTCTGTCTATTCCAAGTAAAAATTTTCGGGTAGGTTAGGAGCTTGTTTTAAAGATTTTTGACGAAAGCACTGCTTTATAATTGCTGAAACTAGGCAATTTCAGTCGATAATTATTGCACCGAAGTTCTAAAAAACGTATTAGTCTGGATTTGGTTAAAGCATACATAAGACGCACCAAAGAAAGTTTAATTACAGGAGTTCAGCACTGTAACTAGAAGTCTAGAACTTAGAAGTTGGAGAGGCGACGTATTGCGATACACGTACTACCTACACGGAAACTTTGATTTCATTAGGTGCTACCTTATGTATAGGACCTTGGAGATTCATGACTTTAGAATATTTAATTTGTTACGTCACGCCGCCGAAAAGTCGCATTAATCGGCGCTGATACGATTAAAATTGTCAACTTAACTTTCGGAGATCGTTTGCAAACATTGTGAGCGGCACCTTCCTACGACTTTAATCTCATTATATTCCTGTTTATTTTAAATAACTCAACATTTTCCTGTTAATTATTAACCGCCGCCATAAATAAATTGGGAGAAAAAGCGGAAATATTTTCCTCATCTACTTTTCACAGCGTTCCAGCTTCAATCGTTACACTTCTCGATTTATGTTGAGCATAATTCGACCTTTCATGTTTTATTAATACAAGCCAACAGAATATTGAAATATTGTCGGTATTAAATTTCTTTAAATACAGGCTCTTCGTGGTAGGGTACGCGCGTCCCCCCTCCCCTACCAACCTCTCCCACGCAATCTACTAGCCACCTACGCCTTTTGCAATTTATTTATAGGTACATATATATCTATAGGCACTAGTTCAATTTGTAATCTAGAATTCCTAGCGAGAAATGAATGGTGCTTGCTATGCGTGAGTAATGAACGCGGACTGACACAGCGGCAGGTGCGATAACTGACGAATTACTTACAAATTACAATTCCTCTTTGCGGACTATCTCTAACATCACAATATTCTTCACTGCGGATCCTCTAGAGACGCGTTGTGAACAGCCTCGATATCTGAAATGAAAGCTTTTTGTTTTGCGACACAATAAATAATAATGTGCTTACATAATATATTTTTGTGACATAATAACTAGGACGTCATCAGTTCACGAAAGTGATCATAAATCTTTTGGAATATGGACGACGATGTGAGTTAGTGGGAACTTTGTCTAAAAGAATATTATTTAATAACGAACAGTTTACACCAAAGACATTTAACTTTTTCTTAGCCTGTATTGGAAAAGGATTATATTAGACTGCCTTTGATTCAGAATGTCTGGTAAACACTGGTTAGGAAAATTATCTTCACTCAAGGAAATATTTACAAAATCAAAAAAAAAAACGTGCAAATCAAACACCAATTAACAATCCGAACCTTATCATGTAACAGGCAATGTTTTTGTGGAAACATGATGACTTTTTATAATGTCAACCGATATGCCCAGTTCATGTGCGAGTTAAACTTGGCCCATTAATTTATTTTAGATCTAATTGCTCGAGTATTTTTAGCCTTTTATTTTTAGCTTCTACAGCTGCGGGTTCTTGACCCTATTACTCGTGTAATTGACATACATTGTCTGTATTTGTTATATTTGAAGTAGCATGATTCATTTTTTTTCCAGTGTTTTTTTCAGGTTGGCCTAAAACTCACTAGAGGGCGCTATCAAATTACGATTTATTTTTCGTATTGGGGTGCGGGGTGCGCGGGGTAGGTTATCGTTCCAATCGAGACCGCTGATGGATTCCCACTGTCACCGGCGAGATACGACTATTTAATTCGAGTTTGCACACAGTTTTTGTGAGATTTTTTCCCTCTCTACCTACTTTACAGTTTGTGGGTCCGATGCCAGGGATTTTGAAATATTAGTCTGACAATTTGTGAAACTTTTACTATAAAACAAACACACGAATTGTGAATGTGAACCGACCAAAGGGTATTGTGTTTTGATGTTTGTGTTTACTTGCAATTTATCAAAGTGCCCGTTGAATTACTGTAATGAACTAATGGCCCCACGATTACGATATTACTACGATTTCAGAAGTTCGGGCTAGGTATAAAGTTTAACGATATTTTGCAAGTTATGACGATATTCAAGTGTTCCAGTACATCACAAAAAAGGTTAGTATCGAACACAACATGTTTTGTCGTTTTCGTAGTTTGTTTTCCCCTTGTCGGTCGTAAGTAATTCCCTTATCCTCGAAGAAAAGTTACAGTAGAGCGATCCCTACTTTACACAGGCCTCTAGTTTTTTTTTCCTTTATTTTTGGGAACGTATAATTCTCACTTTACCAAACAGAACAGAAACCCGCTTTTTTGTTCTCGGCCCTTTTATTGAATTCCGCACTTGGTAGCTGAAGGAAGTTTGTAGTGCCTACCCTAACAACATTCTACAAATTCCACGTTACCTAATGTGATTACAGAAATACGACTGTCACGTTCATTTTTGTGTTCCGTAAGTCCCATTGGTTTAATACATTTATTTGTACCTACTACTTTGGAATGCTAGACCTTTATTTATGTCCCAAAACTTGTAAGTTTGGATCGAAAACACGCAAAAAATATGATATTCGTCCAACTTATAATGACTGTTACGGACTGTAAAGGTTTTTGAATGGAGCTTGTTTTGTTAAATGACTATCACAATTCTTGGAAAAAGCTATTTCTAGAAAAATAGACTAGAATGGGATCCTTTAGCTGGTTGCAAATGACGTTTTCTTTGTGTTGTATCTGTGTCAAACGTTGGAAAGAAAGTCCTTGCGGGTGGCATTGCAACGTGGGTGCATTGTTCTCCCTACACGACTGACTTACCGACTGCACGTACTCCGGCGCAAGCGGGGGGACCAAGGCGGATTCATTAGAACCTTGCTTTTAATTCTTAATTCTGTTGAGCTAGTCTAAACTAGAAGTACAATGGAAGGTTATTGGCATTACATCCGTCACAAAAATCGGGAGTCCGCCCACGATGACGTAGCGTGCTAAAAGCAAGCCAGTACAAGCAAAAAACACTCGAGTCCTTGAGAGGCAATGCCCTCTGTGTCCTACTAGGCACAGTAGACGTGTGACGTGTGCTTATCGAATGCTCGTAAATACATATTAACAAGTTATAATTAAATTCATCGACACCTATCTGTGACGTAAATAGCTAAACCAGGATGATGTATGTATACTCGTATTTAAAACAGCTTTCATAGATTACTTTTGTCGCAGTTATGATACAATATCAACATTTTTGCCAAAAAATATTTTTTGAACAGAAAATATATAAATAAGTCTGTGTGGTTACGCTTTCGCTTACCTCTTGCAGTTACTAGGTTTCTGATTATGACGTACAGTACATAACATGTTCATCCTTAAGCGCTTCGTTCGGAGAACCAACAGATACGCAATAAATTCTTAGGAACCTAGCTTCACAAAGAGCCTTAACAATTTTAAATGAATTGCAATGCCATGACATCATTTTGAAATATTAAATTGCTTTTATAATTTAGTGGTCTTACTACCTGATCACAACAATTTTAATGACGGTTAGGCACTGATTGTTCTTCTTAGAAATAAAAAGTCGAGCCCACTTGATTCGATTTAAATTGAAGATAATATTACAGTCGGTTACGACAGCTGGCTGACCATAGCTAACATAAAATCTACTTATACGTAAGTGCTTAGATGTTATCTAAGAATGAAATGCAGATTTTTACTTAGATAAACTTGATCTGTGACCAGTAAATTTTCCTTTCGTGATAAACAAATGTATGGGTAGGTACTGCTGCGAGATAAGATCTCCTTTAATGTGTTCTAGAAACGACATTAATAAAAAAAGAAAATGGGATCCATTTCGCCGAGATCGGGTGGAAAGAGCATTTAAATCGTAAGTCATTCAGGAGGGCTAGCGTAAACATCGTAGCGTGGGATCTAAAAGCGATTTGTCATCCATCACGGGTGAAGCGGGCCCGCCAAGTGCAGTCCCATGTCGACTGTGAGTCATTAGACAATCGATCCTCGGAAAAAACCGGCAATGTTTCTATTTCTAACGGCGAACTCCGCGGTTAATGTGCCTAAAATAGGACCACTTTAGGCGCGAACGGTGTTGGTAGGATTGAGTCTAAGTCAGAGCAGCCGGCCGTTGTGCCGCTCTAAGGTGATGTTGTTGTGCTACTGCGTACACTGAGACGAGAACCACTAACCAGCTGTTTCTTACAAAGTGCAATACCTACATGGTCAAAATGTATGGAACAGCTGTCATTTTTGAATTTCCGATGAAAAATTTCTGTGTTGGGGCGTTTGGAATGGTGTACTGACGACGAGGTATTCGTTAGTTCCCTCCACCCTGTGTGTTACTTTGCGGTTATTTTATTAATCAAATGGACTTGCACTGTGTCGAACCTTAAATTTTGTTTGTAATAGATAAATGGGTATACTGTATTGACCGATGAAGCCAACCGTTTCTACTTGATTAAATACCTACTACAATACTGACCAAACGTAAATATTGGAAATTACATTAAAAAACTTAAACAAAACGTTCCAAATATCTTAATGTTGCTTTTTAATGCTAAAATTAGGCCAACCTCGTGTTAATGTTGACTCATATGAGAGAATTGGTCGTCAGGTTGATTGACCTTGCGTGTTGTAGGTATAAGTAGGTACTGCGTGATAAGAGCACAAGGGTCAGAGCTTCAGAGCTTCAGTTATCAATGGCTGGGTTTAAGTGCCGTCTTGAGATCAGGCCCCCGCGTCTTATTCCCACATGTAAAATGATCTGGTGTACTACTACTGTGATACTCTTTAGGTCAATGACTTGTGGCTGAGGTTTGAGGAGTTCAATTCTTTTTGTTCGCAACTCTTTCATACGCCAAACTGTGTTGAGGTAGACATTCGATGGGACCAGATGAGCCTGAAACTCTGAATGTATGGTCTTTACATAAAGTGACTACGCCACCTGACTTTAAATCTAGACCGTCGAAATGGGCGTAGGTCTAGGTTAATTTTTCCAGGGCGATATTTTGTGCGTAATACAGCGAGTAATGTACGTATTGACGGCGCCTACGCAGCCACAACGCGACACTGCTACGCTGCTACGCTGCGTAGCAGCGTAGCGGGATGCCGCGTTGTCACGGCCTTTCCGCGGCGTCTTCGCTACAGAAATGCCTACGAATTTGCTACGCGACTTGTACGCCGCGTCTGAGCTAGGTTAGCTCACGAAGTAATGACGCTTACGTAATCGCCTACGCTTGTGTTACGCGTCCTCTACGCCGCCTGAAAAAAGTGCGAACTAAAATTAGTTCAACTGCTAGACTTAAGCCTATAGGCCTTATGAAGGTTATAAATATACCATAACAAACATGGGTCGTAACTGTCAGAATATTGTGCAATAAACGTTCACTCATTCAATACTTATTTTCGACTACAGTCCAATTCGGTATGATAAATAATATTCAAAATCAAGGGAGAATAATTATAAGTTTCCAATTTACTATTATATTTTCCAGAATGCAATCACTTCAGGAAACTTGCAAACATTAGTTCTACTTTGTTTGAAATAGTTAGTTACCTACCTCAGAATTGGTTAGTTAAGCTGTTACATTATTTATATTCTGCGGATTTCCTTGTAAAATTTTAACCTTATATACGAGTACCTTATAAATAAATATTTTTAGATACCTAAGATAACATATTATTGAGTTTTCTAAGGTCATTTAATTTTACTTGATGCCTTTCTGGTATTCTGTAGTCGAAAAAGCCTACATTATGGTAACACTCCAGATTTTTTGCTCTTGTTCATTAGTTCCCTTGTTTTAGTAAAGTCTCACTAACATCTAAAAGGAGCGTGGGTCAACAGATCCAAAAAAAATATTAATTCATTAAATTATACAAATGGCTGAAACGTGCACAAAAGCATGTACTATTTCACAGCTACAACCACTTCTATTACTTAGACAAACACTCCTTAAGCCAAGTGTGGAACCCGATAACTGAGATACCACTTTAACAGAGCAAGTGAGCATGGGAGTAAATGTGCCGCCCTTTGAGAAGCCACTTACACCGCAACACATACGTACACACATAGTTACGTCTGCTGGGCCCCCCATAGATCTCGACCAACGATCTTGGGGGATAATGACATAATCCTAGCTTGGCAGGCAGATTGGTGATCTCGGTATGATGTAGAGAGTAGAATGGTACTCCGCATCCATTTCGCATAATCCTCTAGTCTACCTTCAGTAAAAGGATGGGATGGGGAGACAAATCCGTGTTCTCAGATGCCGTGTGCGTTTGTGTGTACATGTCTGATGAGTTGTGCTATACGAGACTTAATGTAGGTGCGTACGTTTGTCGTGTTAGATAAGCGTATATTTTTATTCAGTGATGCACCTCACAAATATTCAAAAATTAATTTTCCCCGTCGCAATTGGATTGAAAATAACGCTCCGTCATTAAAAGCGTATCAACACAGTAGGCTAAAATCGGTTAGTCATGTCCAATCTAAATACCACACGGGATTTCCCCGACTTCAGAAAAACCATAAAACCATTCAGCGAATAAGCGAATAGAGAATAGGTAGCGTATAGAACATCCAATCAACGAGCAGATAATAAAAAATACGCAGTGCATATGAAACTCGGCAACCTGTACTTAGTCTTTTATTTACGGAGAAAATGCGGACGAAATATTTCCATTCAAGTTTTTTAAGTTCCTCCTCGAAGTTCTCGGTTCTCTTGGATCCTCCTCATAGTGTCACGCGGCTCTTTGTTCGCACACAATGGCTCCGTGGCTGCATGTGTAGAATTGCGCAGAGCCGCAGAGCCGCAGACCGGCCGACTCATTGCATCGAGGATATTTGTCATGAGAACGCCTAGTTGCTACCCGCGGCCTGCTGCGTCATACGCTCCACTGCTATTCATTTTCTTACCTATTCATCTTGAAACTCATTTTGATCTTTTATTCTCGTACTTGTGTTTCTTATTGTGAGCTGCCTCTGGAATTACAGGCTGTTAGCCATTTAGGCTTAATAAAGACATTACCGTGTTCTTTAAACAAACTCGTGGTGGCTGAATTAGTCTGAGAGATGGAATCGTTATCGTTACCAACAAACTGTCTTACTTGGCACGTTTATAAAACCTTAAAAATGCCAAATTGTTTTTGAAGTAAAATCTGCAAAATTAGAGATCATTGGTTCACACACACAACCAATATTGTATATGTATAACCTTATACCTAGTAAGGCAAAAATATAAAGGAAAAATTACTTTTTACTGTTATCCATAAATATATAGGTTTTATACCATATTTAATTAAAAATTATGACGAGGAGCAATTCATTCCTCATATTTTCCTGAATTGGCCACTAACTACCTAAGCTTCCATAGTATGCGAACTCATTTGGCGCAGTAGAGATGCATGGCACGACTAAGTTATTTCAGTACATAGGAATTAATTGAAGCGCCGATGCAGATAATAGCTTCAATTAATAATATTGAAGCTCCGCAATATTATTGGACATTCTTAAGATGAGTATTTAGAACGGCGGCCTAACTATGTTTTCGCTCGGTAAGGGTATGACTAGATAAATTTTCTAGATAAATGTTTGTTGCAGAGCCGGCTCGGCTGTTTCTGATAAGCTGTACAGGCATGCAACCTGCTAAATATGTGTGCGATAAATCAGTGAATAGAATACAAAGGAACGGTGTTTCTACTAAATTATCGTCTAGTTTAACAAACCGACGACGGTGTTCTTAGCTAAGATAGCTTTATGGCAACTTTCCAAAGGTATTTCTTTTAATAAGATTGTTCGGGCTTTTCCTTTACGAGGTGAGCGGAACCCGCAAAGGGTCGCACACTCGCACCTGTTGACTTTAAGTGGACAGTATAACGAGTCAAACCTACATTGTGGCAGAAGGTATCCATTTTCTTTTATCGTTCTGTTCGGAGTCGCAGCGTGGCCGACTGAGCGAGTGAGCGCTGAGCTACAATTGGTTTTACCGTTTCTTAATTGATATTATCACGGTGGCGTCACAATATTCATATAACGTTGACATAATGTTAGGTATTAGCTGATGTAGCGCGGGGCCGGGAGTAGGTAAGTCCGGATTGAGAGCCCATCGAGTATTGGTCCTCGAGACGAGCGCCCTGCACCGGAGACTCTCCACGTACCTATCTATCGAAGCTTTGTAATCACCGTCCTCTCCCACCGCCTTTGAATCACGCCTATTGTTAACATTTATCTCATCTACATTATAAAAGAAATACTTTGATATTGTAATATTACATCCACCAGATTCCTGGATATTCAAATTATCGCACTTTTCTAGATATTACGCTATTTCGATTGGCGATTACCGAATGAATACATTGATTCACGGCCTGAATAAATGAATAACAACTTATTTGACGATTACAATAATTTATACGGTGAATTTGTTTCATTCATGATCTTTAAAATATATTCAATGATTAGTAGGTCATGTTTCATGAACCGCTGAGTCTATATTTTTTTACTAAAACAATTTCACTCTTACAAAGAAGACTTTACTGGATGCGTGTGAACCCAGGACAGGGTGATTGGCGATCTAGTGCCAGCGGACAGGACATGACGTCACACGACGTGCACAGACAGCCAGTATCTTGATGCAATCAATTATCATTTATTGCAATACCTAGTCTATGCGTAGAGGGTCGTAGTGGGTCGTCGGCGAGACTCCATTGTCTTTGATTAGGCTTCCTGCCACTTTATTGGACTATCGCAGTGAGAGTAAATAATTGAAACGTATATTGAATTGTATGTGTCATGTTGCGAACATGAGAAATTGGTCGTACATCAAGTATTTTGCTGTACTTATTTCTAGGATTGTTTTGCGTAATTCTAGTAAAACAGTCATGTTTTATCTGCAGTGTGTTCAATCTAAATATAGAGCCAATTATCCTGCCGAGTTTTGCGAATAGGTACTCAACAAAGAAGGAGCAACTTAGAATGGACCGACCACAAACTACATTGCGAGATTCAGACTTACCAAAGGGAATGTAAAGCAACTTGTTTGTACTTAAACTTTAAATTGCATTTTAAATTTTGCTCGTTAACATTACACTTGCTCATTCAAACAAGCACTTGAATTATTCGCAGAGTTTTCTAAATCAAGGTTTAATTAACCCACAAGTAAAGTTACCAGTGCCACTGGCATGTGTTTTTGTGTCTATGTATGTCCTGCATCTTTAGAACGACCAACTTCCAAAATACGAGCTTGACTTAGTTTGGGAGTTGGTAGATCATCTATTATGTGCTGCTGTACAATCATCAAACATCTTTATAAATTGTAATACATAGATTAAGTTTTTGTTGTGTTTTGAGAGCGAAAATAAATTATTTATTTATATCTCACAAATCAAGCAAGTATTAAAATAAATAAAAATCATTCACGTCCATCATTCAAAACACGTTCGTGAATCTGATGATAGCCATCAAGAAGTGAGTCTACTAAACAGATATTACGCAAGTGTTTACGACAAGTAACTCCTAAGAAATTCATAGGAATGTCGTAACAGTAGATGCAAAAAGCCAGTTTTAACGGTACTAAAACATATCTATCGACGATTGGTGTCTGGTCTAGCCATTGCAAGTCTCGTATGTGATCTAATTGTGGCATGCGGCCGCTGACGTAACGGGCTTTAGAGCCGGTTGAGTGACCGCATCGCATGCTACCATACGGCATCCCGAACGAACTAAATCGTCTCCATTTATTACTAGCCGCAGCCCGTCAAGGCAATCCTCTTAATTTTGCAACATAACACGGGATGGCTTGACCACTGCACACAGTGCACACGCATAGAAATAGAATTACGAGATGCGGTTTACTAGCGATATTCAGTGATATACAGTGACCTTGACGTACCTGTATCTGCGAGTTTTTTTGGGCGGCTGTATAGTCTACGTGTGCACAACAACACACAACACTCTCTGTGCAGCCAACGCGTATCAAAAGTCGTGAGAAGTTTGTTGTTTGGAGTTTCTTTTTTATTTCTTCTGATTTTCAATCATCTTTTCAATTCCGAATAAAATGTTTCGATAAGGTTTATTATAGACTGGGAACCTTCCGAGCTAAGGGTCGTTTCCTCCTCGTGGTATCATTTTCTCATTAACCATCTTCCTCCATTCGTCCGGCGGGTAAACGAACTGTGGCGCTATGTCGGTGTGGGTGTGGATTTAGTCGGATCAACACCTTCGGCGTCCCTTATTTTCTGACTTTCGTTTTCACAATTCGCGGTTAGTTTGGCCAAGATTTACAGGATTTTGGAGGTTCTAGTAGGATTGTATGGAGATGATTTTTATCCGGAGTTGTGGAATCGAGTAATGCGTTCAAGATCGAGGCTTGGCGCAGCTTCGTGGAATCGTGAGTGCATCTGCACATCATTTACAATGTTAATGTTGCGTGCTTTTGCTTTGAAAATACATTAAGCAGTCGTCAATATGGAGCTAGAGAAAATTACTTTATTAATGATTGTTTTTTTTACTGCATTATGATACAAGTAAGGCGTGCAGCATTTTTGTTTCTGTCCGTATTAGCGTATAATGGTGATAAGTTAGAATGATTAATGTCCGCAGAATATGAACTTGAGTGGTTTTATAAATTACCTCCTTGAATTGATTATAATTGCAAGAGATTCGTACTCGTCAGTTTTAGCTTTGAATGAATGAATCGCTTGCAATACAATTTGGTTAGCATCCTTAGCGTCGAAGCTGGAGCGACTCAGGGTTAATCTTAACTAAGTTAGAAGTTGCAAGTGCACTGCGCTGATACGGACCTTTGATATTATTGCACTTTGCTCTGCTAAACGTAGCTCTATCTATAAAATATTCTATTCGGAGCAGAGACAGTAGTGTGCGACACTGATTTAAACAAAAACGGTTACAGTGCAAAACGTGGCGCGTTTGGTTACAAAATGCGGCGGCCTCATATCAAAGCAAAAACTTTATGAAACCTACTGAAATGCAGTGTGCCGTAACTAAAAAACTGTGAACAACGTGCACGTTCGCAATGTTTGTAGTACCTATAATAAACAATAACCAAGTCAATTAATAAAACTGATAATTTAATGTTTCACAAATACCGTTAACTTTCAGTGACATTCGATACGTTTCTAGTAAGATACTAGCTTTGCCCCATCGCCACTTAAGTACGGAAATCCAAGTGTGTACACGATAATAAGATACATAAGATGCAAGTGGCCGTACGTTCCATTTTACCCGTGTACCGCTACCACTAGTGGCGAGGGTTCTGAGAAAAACGCCAACTCGTTTACGCCGCCTTCCGTTCCACCTTCTTAGATGAACTAAGGAATGCGAAGCGAAATTACTGCTGTTACTATGTTTTTACTGGATCCTGGTCCACCATGCTTGTCCAGCCTTTGTTTTTGTGCTAAAACTGTTAGGACATAACCACGACTAACGCAAAAAATCTTGTTCCGTGAATCACTGTCTACACGACAGACTTCGTCTGTTTGACCTTTTTGTCACATGCCTTTATCTTAAATATTTGCCTTCAAAAGCACACAATCTCAAGTGAAGACACACGAGAGGTGAATTTAATCTCTTATCTAATTTAATCAACAAGTTGGCAACTTTGTAGTCGGCGAACTGTTTCTCCAGGATGGAATGTTGTCATAGAGACGTTGTGGTGGCTAAAGTAAACACACGTGAATGGGTCGGATGGTTTTCGGGACCGGGACCGCGGTCCCGGATTCCACCTATAAATAAAATAATTATTTCTATTGGTATTTAGGGACCACAACAAAAAAGAACTTAAATTGCAGTTAACTAAAAAGCTGATATAATATTTTGGTAACAATTGCATGAATTATCAGTACCGGTACAAAATAAAGTCGATATTTGAATGTCTTCAGATTGTCCAACTCTAAAACGCGATGAGAACAGAAAGAAGTACTAGGCTGTCATACATTTAGGATTTTAATCTGTCTACTAAAACTCGCGCGTATTGTAAAATGAGCAACGCTAAAACGCGCGGGCACCCGCTCCTTACAACCCGCGCGAGTTTAGGGACTATGCGACTATCAAAATGTATGCGACTGTCAGTTTAAATTAATTTTGATATCATGTTATCAGCGGTCCTTTGGGACATAGACATTTTTTGTTTACTAAACCCAATATTATTTAGTTGCATTTATAAAAGGATAGTTGTAGCTATAAAATCAAATAAACACCGACGCGAAAACGGAAACCACATACTCAGTACACCATTCTGAATCCATATATACATTTTTTTTGTCGGTTCGGACGAAAATTTTCTAAATAGGGGGGTTCAGAATGATGATGTGTCATGTATAAGAGAAGAAAGAGAGAGAGAAGTATGAAGAATATGATTTGGGCGCACGTAGTGCTTTCTCTCCCTCACATCTATACTGAAGTCGCACGTGGCATCGGGTTGCTATTTGATCAATCACACACCTTTGTCAAGGTCAACGGGTTCTAATAACGGCAGTGCTAAAAAATAAAAATAGTTTAATTTGTATAACTTCTAAATTTTCTGGTCTTAAACTTTCCCAAGACCTAACTTTGTGTATTTTTCTTGTGATTCCGAAATGCTACTCAAAAATAATGATTGTGTCTACAGGTGGAATCCGGGACCGCGGTCCCGGTCCCGAAAGCCCCACAACCCACGTGAACATTTATGATTCAAAGAGGACTTACATAGAGGAGTTTAAAATTAAATTGTATAAAGTTAGACTCACCTGTTTATCTATGATTTGATGTTGCAGATAAAATTTTCCATTTAACATTTAATTTGAAACAATAAACAAGCATAACAAGACAATTGCTTTTATCGTTGATGTACCGATAACATTGTTAGTTTTAGTTCGATAATCGAAAACCGATAAAATATAGGTTAAACTCGTACATATATTTGTTATTTTGTAAGCCCTGTCAGTGTCATTTGTCAATGAGTATTTAGCCAAGCATCCACTAATATAATTTGTATTTTTAATAATGTTTTTCCCTATACGAACACAAGGATGTTCAAATATGCAAAGGATACGAAAGAGGCTTTTGTTGAAATCTTTTGCAAAGATTTGGGAATCTATTAGAACAACAAAAAGAGTTGTATTAAACCTCTTAGAAAGTTCACCGGTTCGAGTTGTTTGTCATTTGTACAAAGTTCACAGGCCTCGGGAGGCTTATCGGTGACTTAAACTTGGCCAAATTTGGATAGTTCAAGAGTTACGGCTGTAAAGTTCGTTAGAAGTTAACGCCTTTTACAAATATTAACAGCCGTCGTGATCTTTTAGATTCCTTGAAACGAATAATCTTGAAGAGAATGTTGAACGTAAGGATGAGAATGTAGTAATTTGTCAGAAGTTATTATTTTCTCTACGCTATCTTAATTTCAGTTCGTTTTACCTAGTCGTTATATAAATAACGGGCATTTGCACTGTGAAGTTTCACAGAATTGCTGAAATACCGTACCGTATTGTAAGTACTTAGGTAGTATTTCCATATAATGCGGACAGGTTTTAATAAAATTAAGACTCTAATTGCAAGAGCTATTAAACATACTTGAGACAGTTTGTAATCAGTTCTAATTAAACTTGTATTTATTGGACTTTTATTAGATATTTATTTATTCATCAACTTTTTATGACGTTCTTATTAATTTTATAGTCACAGCGTGGGTACTTTAGATAAAAATAATCAGGGCGAAATGTTATTAACATAATTAATTAATGCAAATTGTTATTTTTAATACGGTAATGCTTAGAGGAAATTATCTTTAGGAAAAGCTAACTAAAATTATACCAGTATGTTTGTAGTTTTAAAAGCGCCTACGCATAGCCAATTAACGTTAATTTTACTCTTGATACCAACAAAACAAGATAATATTTTCTAATTGCTACTCATGTCTTAGCACGGGCCAATTCTGGACTTTGCCCATACAATTAAGCCAAACAATTAGTGCAGTGTATCCGTTATCGATACAATCGATTCGACTGCAAATACGGGGTGGGAGGGACACCGAAGTGAAAACGGATACCACATACTCAGTACATCATTCTGAACCCCCCAACATGGACATTTTTCGTCGGTTATTAAAAAAAAAATCTGCTGTTCCATACATTTTGACCGTGTAGGTATTGCACTTTTGATTTTTGATTGATTTGTTTTTATAACAGACAAAAATTTCTGTGTGGGGGTGTTTAGAATGATGTACTGAGTATGTGGTTTCCGTTTTCGCGTCGGTGTCCCTTACACCCCGTATTTACTGTCAAATCGCAGAGTCGATGAACTTGACGATACTGATAAAGTAAAGCCATTACTGTTATCTCGAATTATCATCTTAATGACGAGAGCCGTTGATATTTTCTGAGAATTATTGCCGCTTCGTGTCGTGTGACGTCAGAGACGGTTTCGATTAAAACTTTGTTATTTTGATAAAACGTTGTCATCAACGACACCTACGTGCGAAACTGATAAGGTTTCAAGAATCATTGTTGCTAAAGATAAAGAGAAATGCCAATTTGTGTTTGAAATAGGTACCTTCATTACGAACTTCCGGGAAGTACCTACACTTACAAATGTCGAGAGGAACATTCAAGTGTTCTTTTTCGCCATTTTGGTAGATACGGAACACGGAAATGGTGTGACTGAAAAGTTTCATAGCAATGGTCGGATTATTTCTCTCATACACACACATACCTAGCACAGAAAATACGAGTACGTAGTTTTAACGAGGTTGCAAGCGAAGCAACCTTTCATACTGTCGATGGGTGACATGCATAATTTCCGGAATTTAGAAGTCTTCATTGTTGTGCCTGTTCGAAATATCACTTTTTCAGTGCACTGTGCCGAGTGGTCAGTAGAAATATGATGTGCATAGTCATGTCAGTGCAGTCTCTAGCATATTTATTTTCACTCACGCAAAATTCAAAAACAATTCTTTTGAAATATCGATTGTAACCAAGAGAAAAGGGCTATTTCATAATAGTATGTTTTCGTAAACACTGGGTTCGTAACGCCATATCTATTACTTCTTTAGGAGCAAATCGCTTTTGAATTTTGTATTAGTGTAACTTATTGATGCTTCTGACTGTACATAGGTACCCGTATAGTACGGGAGTCGTTGTCATTCCTACTCATTGTTCGTATAATAAATAATATAGTATTGTCTTCTAAATACAGCTGTTTGGAGGAAGACCTTTGTCACTCCACGCAACCTACATTTATGTGTTCTTCAGTAGGTGTTATACAGAATCTTCACATGTATGTTATATTAGGTAGGGAGCTATTTAACAGTTTTAGAGTGTTATTGGGATTTTCCTGTTGAAATTTTTCAGTAGCGTCTAGATTTGTGTCTGATTGATGGCAATAGACTCGCCCCTATTATCGAAATGTCAGTGTACTATTAGGGTACACCTCTGCCTAACCTTCCGGGCATTGCAAGCGTGATTTCATGTTAAGTTATTTCAGACTGTTATTATTACCAAGTTGTCGTTAATATGGACACACACGCTGTTAATGGACTATTTGACCAGATCACATAAATGAGACTTCAATATCAGAATGGACCATAACAATTGAGATAATCTAATCATTTACGTCATATTAGTTCTGTATGTTATGTATTATATTATGTACCTATGAGATATTAGTCTCATACGTAGGTTCCTAATACGTTGTATAAAAGTTGATACGGTTTCTCTCATCATATCATTCTAATGTCAGTCAATTGTATTGCCTAATGTCATATTGGACCTTGTGGTTTTTCCGAAATTTTTTTGCGGCTAGACCACTACTTTTGCATTGGTTTGCTATTGAAATATGTGGTAAAGTAGTTAAAGTATGTTGGTAGATATTAAATACCTACTAAGCGTGATTAAAATGTTGCTACCATATCCCGAAAACCTGAAATGTAGGTACACTACAGGTTTTTTAACTCTGAACAAGGGTCTTACTGAACCGCACAACACATATACATACGCCATGTTAGACAGTCTTGCCATACCTTATCACTTCGTTTTGGCACTCGACGTGAGTTCGTGATATAATCTAGACCTCTCTCCCGACATTCGAGAGATATTTCGAAGTCTGGACCACATCACATACACAATACATGCCTATTGCATTTACAAAAAGACTATGTTTCGTCAGATTGTCGAAAGCAGAGACTGCAGAGATAGAAATCACGAAACCCAGTAGTACAAAATACGCTTGTTTCTATTCGCGACTTGTCAGCTTTTGATATGCAATCTGACTTTTATAACATAAACGGAATTGTGAAACTGAAAAAGGTAAAAACAATTACTGTCTGTTCCGTAACCGCTACGGAATTTTGGCACATCACGGACAAAACGCGTCAGGAATTACCAATGAACGAACTAGGAACTTTTTTTACAAACACGTTGCTGCAGCGTGCGTTCGTAAATAAATAACTATTGATTTATAATGTGACGTTGCAATAAAGCGTTATCTGAGGCACAACAGAGGTATTTGTAAAGTTATATCAATATCTCTTTTACAACTCAATAATATACTTCTCACATGTGGGGTCATTCCACCACATTTTCTGCCATTCGACCTTTTAACTTTGAACAATACCATGCAATAAATTTAATTTTATGATGAGGAAGACTGACTCACCAAACTGTGAAGGTTGTGGCGTGTGTGAGGATCTATATCATTTATTGCTGGAATGTGTTCGATTTGAGTCTGGGAGAACATATCTAGCAAACGCCTTTGAATTAAACAGACTGGATGTTGGCACATTCAATGTGATTCTTAGTCAACCCAATTCTAAATTAGCAAAATGCCTGTTTGAATTAATGGCATCGAAGTAAATTTTAATATTTACATTTTTAGTATAAGCTATTGGCAGTCAGATGTGGTTAGGGTATAATGGGACTGGTATGCACAATGTGTAAAAGTCCTTATAATAAATAAAAAATAAAAAAAAAAAAAAAAAAACTTTGAACAAAGAAATGTGTGTAGCACCCTTTTCCACGAGGGCATGGCCAACTATAAAAGGTATCATCGTAATGAGATGAGTGAGTGCGCAATACAAATATGATGTTGGCTAAAATAAGAATGAGGGTAGGTAAAGGTCCTTTAGGAAGGCCTAATGGGGTAACCCAAAGAGTTTGGAGAAGAGGTTTGACGGACGGCAAAGAAAAATTTGGGCTTTACCCCAAGATAAAGGAGTTGGTCGAGTGGTCGCAAGCGCGACTGCTGAAGCTGGTAGGGCAAAGTGTAATTGGGTTTTCCATCAGTAATATCTCAGTAGCCGCCGAAGAGTCTGGATTTGTGCCCGGTTAATGGCAATAGGCTCGCCCCCTATTACATGGGACTTTAAACATAACTGGCGAAATGTGGGTGTACTACGAGTATACCTCTACACCTCTACCTAACCCTTCGGGGATTACAGGCGTGATGTTATAGCTATGTAAAGGAGATTGACTCCACTCTGGTAAATTTTCCATTTTTTTTTAGTAAAATAGTGGTGTATCAAACGATTAAAGTCGTTTAGCCTGACAATACAATATCCTGTAATTGTATAAAAACTGTCCACAAATTTCGTTTTGTCCACGAATTCGTTGAAAGAAACAATGCAATCGCGGTGATTCAGTTGCGCTCGCCGAAATCCGAACAAATCGGAGTCAGATGTAGTGAAAAATAGCCGCGAGTATTTTTTGATAGCGGCTTTAAAGTCACCTATGTCAATGTAATGTTTACATGAACACTATTCAATATGAAAAACATTCAATACGGTATGAAATGTTCAGCTATAAAAAGTCTATTTAGTACCACTTAAATAAAAACGGGAAAAATTGTCCTCGATCCACGTTTCACCAAGGTACGGATGTTTTTACAACTAATCGTTACTTTTGCGCCTGGAGGGACGTGAATGTACAAATATATTTCATTCAGCCCTTAAATATCGGGGCTGCTTTTGGACCTCTTCAACGTACAGTCTATAGGAAAATATTGTTATAACCGTAAACACCACACTGCAGGCAAAAGGATTAGTGACCGCAATATGATCTATGCGTATAAGAAAATGTTTCACACCCTTGCGTTCTGTGCCACATAAAGATCCTTTCTACCCACATAAACATAGGTATTATTCCGGGAACCAATTAATTAAAATTTCACTCCACATTAATCTCTTAATACTGAACCAGAGCCTCTAAATCTGACCTTTGATAAAACATAATATCATTAGCAATCATCATTTCCGAGAGACGGGATGGGATACTAATGAAATAGGGAGACCCAAAAATGAAATATTGTCCCGCGACTTTTCGTCGAAAGCTCCTCTAATTCGGTACCGGGAAAAGAATTGTGTGAATGTAGGTAAATATGTAAGATTGGAGTAGATGTAGTACCGCGACAAAAAGCCGGGTCGGGGGTCTCGGCGTGCCGTCGGCTCGCCCTGTCACTACCAGCTCTAGATTATATCGCGAAATCCAATTTCGTGGTTTTGTTATCGCTCTCACAGGAAATTCACTAGATTATTTTCTTCTAATGTTTAAGTTTTCTTTTAATGTGTTTAAACTTAAGTTTGATGCCTAAACTTCCGTCACATGCTCTACCTTAAGAAAATAAAAGTATCCAATTATTTGGACACATTTTGATGGGCGCAAAATTAGAATTTTGTTTACCTAAAACGAAATGCCTCCGCAGGGTGACTTTATACCTGCTACAACAGATTAGTCATGCAAGCTTACCTTGGCATGAAATAAAAATAGAACGTTCAAGACTTCAGGTTTCGCTAAGTAGATTTATTATTGGATAAAGTTGTACGAGTTAGTAATAATATTTGAGAAATGAACGTAATGTCAACGGCGTCATGCGACCCGGGCTTTGGGGCAAGATAAATGAGCAAACACAATGCAACGTACCATGAACTTTTAATAGAAATAACAAAGAATATTAAAAAATTAAATCAGAAACATTTTTACTGGTAACATTTTTTAAATAAAATTTTCCTGTCGCAAAGACTAGAACATTTTCTAGATATTATCCCAGGTCTTACTGGTCGAAAGGCTAAACCTTCCTCAAAGAATAGGCTTACGTTCGAGTATGATGAAACCAGTGAAATTCAGTTCAGAGGATTTAAGGTTTAACTCGCACGGCCGGATAGAACAGGAGCGCAAAGGAATATCAAATATTGTGTTCTAGTAATTACGAATTCACCAGTAAATGAGAATTTAGCATGAGGGTTTTGGTTTTTATAATTTCATAAATCCATGAAGATTTAACCATTTTATAGAATGTTTTAAGGCACGGAAATAGTATCTGAAGGCAAGATTAGTAACTAAAAGTAATAGGCATAATATCATAATAATCTCAAAAAAAAAAACGACGTTTGTGGTGCAATTTCCAGAAACCATACGTTATTAAACGGACAATCCAATCATTGCATCCATACCTGATCTATAAAACCGAAGCGAATATCAAACGTGAATAAAATCTCATATTGAACATTAAACTTGTATATGATCGCATTATTTAACCCTGCATTCGTTCTAGGGTTACAAAGCAGCCGTCATTCTTCTACGGATTAAAATGACTTACTCTGTTGCTCTTGCTTTACCTGCATACTGTCGCAGTCGGCGTCCTTACAACGATCTGTGACTCGGTAAGCGTTTACTCCGCCAGCCATTGGGGATTTGCTACGGTACGGTATTGTGCCTGCAAAAAATAAATTGCCCCAATACAGCTCGGCTTAACAACTTAATTTAATTAACAATCATCTTGATGAAGCATAAATTGCCCGGTCATGGCTGAACCGTACGCATGGTCGTATTTGTTGTAGGTTTTAGTATTCAATTTGTCTGATACGCAGCTTACATTTGCATAACTCAATTTGAAGTTTATAGTGCTAGTCAATGCTCTTACTTTGTATGTCGTCGTTAATTTTAGTGCAACTTATAAAATGATGACTAGCAACGAATCGGAGTTTATAGAGGCCTTTAAAATTTTTAAGTACACAGCAAATTCAGATGAGACAGAGTCAAAAAATTTGATTTGTTTAAACGAAAGGCAGACGCAAATTATGCCGAACAAATTCAGTTCCCTCCTCGACGTCGTAAATTCAAATTTACAAGAATAGCAAGAATTTGTTGGCGCATGTATCTCTAACGAAATTTATTCTGAAGGATCAGTTTGGGACATCCCTGATCTATCTGCTATATGGCTGGGGAGCCTCAAGTGTCGTCCCTCCCAGCAGTTAATGCTTAGTACAGACCTTCAATTCATATGAGTCTGGAATACTAGAATTGTAAATGCGACCGTGTGATTTTATGAAGCCTAGAAGGACAATTCCATTAGAGCTATCAGTTTCAAGCGGCCCTCATTGTTAACTGCCATAACTTTACAAGATTTATCATCTTTTGTACGCACTTTATGGTTTATGAAAACAAAATTCTTTGCATTCTGAACAAGCGTTCGGAATTCAAAGGATTAGTTTTATTGTCAATTTCATTATCATTTACAGTTGTTATTTCGCCTTCAGTTTCTCCAATTCAACGAATTAAGGCTAATTGGAATCACTCAGTATGTTGTTAAATACCTTGTTCACTTTTTCACGAATTTTATGAAAAGCGTTCTCGCGTGTGTCGACGATATTACAGGCGTAATAAAATTATAAGCATCAACATTGTGATTGTTACCTTACACATGGTAACCTTTAGTCAGACTACTCGTAGCTAGGTAAGTAGGTAGTTATTATAGGTAAGAGTATAGGTAGATACATTTGCATACCGTGAACATAACCATTCGAGGCTCGTACACAGTTACAAACTTTTGGAAATCATGCCTTTATTATGATAACATCGCTGCAGAGGAAACGGCGATGGTCCGTAATGATGTCATTTTGTTACTGATAATGTTATAACTAGACAGTAAATAACTGCAACGAGCTCTCCTTGTGATAAATATACATTTTTAGGAAATATTGTACAAATATTATTTCTGCGATAAAATGCTGTACATATGCTGTGTGCATTATCTACTCGGCTGAGTTAATGGTTAGTTAGAAATCTTGCTTGAAATATTTATAAACTGCGATATAGATCAAGGGTTAAAATAAACTGCGGAGTTTAGCGTAGATCACGAGCACGAGGCATAAAAGTTGGTTTCATGCTTTTATGCGATGAATCGCTTCACTATTAACGCGAAGGAGAGGCAATATCTCGGTGTATTGCAAAAGAATAAAAAGGGAAATAAAGTAACTTGTATGGCGGGTCGGTTGCAAGATGCAGAAATCTGTGCGGTGTGGGCGTGGGTGAACCGGTCTAGACGAGATGAACTTTAAGGATCCGACAAAACAAAAATAAAAGTTCGCTATACCGCGACACCGAGCCGGGGACGCTGGCCTTAATGTCTGATTTTAGTCGCGACTTGATTTAGTAGGATTTACTAAACGTTAAGAATTCATGGAGTACTCCAGGGAAGTAAGCTCAGTTCTTGAATCCGAAAGCGAAAATTACAAATACAATCTCGACTCCGTAAATGAAATAGGAAACAAAAGACACCTCATCTGTTGCATGTCTCTCTTCGAAGGCTTTAAGAACTGACTCAAGAAAACTGGTTATTATGATACTCTTAGGCTCGGCTGGCCACTTATTCACTTTTGCTATCATTAAACCAACATTATTGCTATACATGATTTCCAACATGCTTCGTGTAAGTATCGGTTCGGGCTCGGTTTATTCCAAAAAGGAAAACCGCATAAACAAAATACAGATGGGATTTGATGGAAATAATCTTATTTGCTTACTACTATTATCCCCGTATATTTTGTTTTCCTCGATGATGTTCGAGATAAAATTGCGTATGATATCAAAAAAATTATTTTGTGAGCCATATCTGGAGAATGTACATTTTACTTATTCGTAATAATGTTTGTGTACCTACTTCAGACTAAACTATGGCAGGATTACAATCGAATAGACCAGATATTTATTGGTTAAGTCGTTATTTTGAAACAGACGGCAACTACGATTGTTTTATGCAACCGCTTTAATCGCTAGTACAAATGCAATTCAATTTAATGAGATTTTTCTAAAGCACAATGAACTTTGTTGGAGTTTACTGCGAACTCCCGGGAGAAAACCTCTAATTTACCTCGAGTGGACACAATTGGAAGAAAACACAAGAGAGGGCGTCGCGCCGGATTAGATTAGCTCTGATAAGATTAGTGGCGACGCAAGCGAGCGATGCACTGCCGCACGCCGCACGCCGCACAGGCTCCATGAGAACTTGCTAATTGTAAACTCCTCCCATTGTATGCTGGACCTAATTACTGGACAACTGACTCCACTTTATCATACGGTCGCCTGTTGGTGGGTCTTACAGGAATCTCAGAGGTGAGAGATGCGACGTGCAGCGCGGCTAACCGCTCAGGTAATTTGGACACATTGCAGATTGGTAGCCCTCCGTGAATACAGATGGTGTGAGGCGCGGACCGGAGTTTCGCGGGCTGGACTCGGGCGGGGCTGCACCCTAATGCAATGATTCATATTATTCGGTTTGCGGGCGAGTTGAACGTCTTCCATTATTGTCATTCATCGGAGGAAGTGGGCGGCGAGGGGCGGCGCGGGTGCCGGCGGTAGCCCCCCGCTCGGGTCTCAGTCGCTCGCCGACACTCTCGCCGCCAGCACGCGAGAGCCGCGATGCACGTTGCCTTCGCTTGACGTATTCAGTCGCGATCCGCGTGTGTGTGCCACTGTGCCCTCTCCCTGATCCGAGATCGGAGCTCGTTTGAACCGCGTGCAGTGTAGCCGCAACCAGTGCGCTTCTTCGGATCTTACGTCCGAGTGCAACAGCAGTGAGCAGCCGCTGAGCAGTGGACAGCAGTTGAGCAGCACGCGCAGCCGACGGCTCAGCTGACCGGTACGACTGCCTGCCTGCGAGCGCACGGTGAGTGCGATCGATCACTGCATGCACGCGCTCGACATCACTTTGTGTCTATTTCGAGTCGCTCTCGAAACAGCTCCCGATAGATCGCAAGTACGCATCTCGCACATCAGCGCCGACAGCTGCCAAACGTCGATGATTTCGCTGAGGAATAACGACTTATGTCAAGTGTCGTCGCGCTGCGAGCTGGAGCAGCGCGCGTGTTGATAAACAGTGTCGGTTTACTGCGAAAATGGGCAACGAGTCGAGGTGCTTCAGCCGTCCGTGGAAAATCGTTTTATGTTTCAAGTTGACACGTTTGTCTTTTGTGGTGAAATCGGTTTCGCATTGGAAACTTCAGAATATCGAGGATTTAAAGGAGTGTAATGTAATCATGGTGCATTAGTGAACCGGCGCGGTGAGGGCGGGTTGCATGCGGTCCGCACCGGCAGGCCAGCTGACTTCCGTCGCGTTGCACTCTTGCGCAAAGCTCAGGCTCACGTCTAGCGGCGGCCCGCCCCACGCTCGCCGCCGTCTGTCTGGCCCCCACTACCACTGCCCACCGCATCATGTCAGCGAATACCAATATTTTGCTAATGGAAATATTTATTGATCGCAGACTTATCTACGTTATACGAGTACTTTACACGAGACTTCACTAACTAATTAGATTTGCGGCATGCCTCCGCACGTATGATTACGTATAAGAAAAACTTGCTTCAACCGAAGTACCATAAAAATCTTTCTAACAATGAGGCCATAATCGATTGTATAATACAACTAAACAGTGAAAAGTAAAGCAGATTGTATGTAATGTATGCAAAGTACCTACCTACAGGTAGTTCACACGTTTAGCAACAAAACCAATTATCTCTTATCAATCTGCTCTTGCGAAGGTCGCGCTGATACGCGGATTCCGGTAGTAATCACTCACTGTGTGGTTACATAAAGAAAGTTTGAATAAAAATATAATCTATATGAAAAGAGGAAAAATATGTTCCATATTATAATATAAAATACAAATATAATATATTTTCCTAGTACCATACAAGTTTATTTAATAATCAACTAAATATATTCATGTAATCTCGTCTAATCTTTTATTTTCATTGTGACGTTACTAATAATAAATTTGCAGTCAAATAGCCAATTCACGTTCTTTTTTGACACTTATCACAAATTTCATTCGATTATAAAACCTAATAAATAAATAAATTAAAAAACTATTTTGTTATAAACATATTTGCAACAACGAAGTAACTGCCCTTTTTTATAAAAACAGAACTAAGTATGTTTAGACAGAGGAGGTTGAGGTTTTTTTAATGGTATGTACTAATAACCAGTTGTTTTAGTGCCAATTTATGTAAGTACATAATAAAATTATACCTTATCCAGTCAGTATACGTAATGCTGTAGGTACTTCACTATCCATTTTACTAGAAAACTAGTCGTCGATTACGATTAGTTAGGTAACGACGTTAAATACATTATAGTGGTAAATTAACGTTCGTAACTCGAATGCATTTACCATATCTTTTTTATCAATAGCAGGAATAAAATTGTTTCTGATAAAACCGAATGTTTAACACCCCTGCCTGAAGTTTTCCATGACATTAAAGATACTGGATTTTTTCTGCTATATAACTTACTATACTATATAATTTGACTATTTAACGTACGTATTTAGTTTATTTTTAGGTTTCATTCAATAAAATAAATCTTTAACATCTCGTTAATTATCCATTTACGTACATTCGTCTCATGACCTATAGTCTTATATAATTAGCAGTTACATAAAGTCCGGCCAAAATAATGCGATTGAATGCCACAGGTCAATGTGTGAGGTCAATGTTAATTTTAATAAACATTATTCTAGCCTGTTATCGCAATATAAATTTATTGTTGACGTACCGACGCTGAAACAGTCACATTTCCCAAACTGAAAGCACCCTTAATGTTATTTATAGTTGTCGATAACTCACTCTGAACCCTTACTTTCGTTCCCGAACTTACATACAGAAACTTATTTGAATAGGGCAAATACCTATTTATGTATTCCGACAACGCTAAAACATTTCCGTAGCAAAATACCAAATATTTGGTGACAATTAAGCCGTTTAATTTATGTAACAATCACCGATAACATACCAAACACGTCTTAGCTCAGATAATAAGAGGCACTCGGGACTATTCTCATTTATTTTCAACTGATAACAGTTTAAAACGTAAGACCAAATCGCCGACTAATGGGTCACTCCATTGTCAGCAGGTTATTCAACATCGAAGAATGCTGAGCGCATTAAGGGCAAATAGACTCCCGTATCGCCAGTACAAAAGAGTATTGACACAGGGAGATAAGCATATCTGAGTGTACACTAATGTAGGTATCTGCGGCTGGTTTACACTCATTGTTCCGTTATCATGTACGGTTAGCGCATTATGTGGCCGATAAGCAAATAAATGGCCATCCTTTACTTTCTGCAGAGTGCAGATACGTCGCCGGACATTTTTGCTCGTCTGGCCTCATCTTGTGCACATATTGGTTTTTTTTCTATAAAGACATGCACGCCGCATTGCGACAGTGTTTTGCACTCAGTCTTGTGATCAACTTTGCAAGCGGCTACGAATTATCTCTAGAATTTACTTGTGGAAATTCGACCAAGTAGCATTCAAATTATTTGTTATCGAATTCTCATTTAGTTGCAAAGTTGAAGTCGTTATTTGTTGAAATAATTGAGGATTACTTAAAAATAACTGAAGGTTTTGTTATAAGACTAACAAAAAAGCGCTACGCACGTGCTACGCAGGCGTAGCACTTAAGTGTTGCCCTTAAATGTAAAAGTAGGAAGTTGATATATTGCGTTCCTTCTGCCTTCTGAAAAGTGAAAGATATAGCGATTTTCAAAATAATAAACATCAAACAAACTAAAAAGTTATATGGCATGTGAAAATTCTCCAGTCTACGAGTTAGCTACGGCTACGAAGTTGATGTAGCATTTACAATTTGTCGTAAAAAGTGTTCGATTAGCGTTTTTCTCGGAGACTTGATGTGAGTCAGTGGTGATCACATCGCGCGTAGTTCCCAGCAATTTTTATAGTTTAGCAATTTCATTGGCAGCGTCTAAGCGGCGTGTCGGCGACGTAGCGTCGCGCGTCGCGTCGCGTTCGTTCACTTCGCACAGGCTATATTTAGTGGGAGCGGCGCTGCGCTGTGCTGCGGGCATGCCGGCTGCACGGAATGCAGTCCGCCGAGCGCCTGACCTACCGCAACACCGCGGCACCGCTGTCACAGTTTCGGCGCACGCACAGCCTCTCACCGCGCACACATCAGGATGCACCGTGACACACGTTGCCCACGTCTCGCAGACGTACCGTTCGTTAGGTCGTACGCTCTTCCACATTTACGACTACACTCGTAAAAGTACGATACGTACTTGACACCAATTACATCTTGCGGAAATGGGTAGGTGCTAGGTGCAGCTTGCAATTTCTGTAACTCGAAACGTTACCGTTATTTATGTCCAAGTTTCACTGTTCATTGTGTCCTCAATCGGAAAATTCAAGGTTTTCTACAAATAAAATGTTATTCGAATATTAAAAATTGGTTGATTTTAGCGGCGGCCACTCTGTAGAGATTTTTTTTGAATTATTGATCGACTATAATTCAGCGTAATTAATGAAATTAATTGTGTTTCAACCACGTTGTCGATGATTAAGTATGTCATGCTGGAGCAAACTCTTTAAGTGTTTGTGCTTACGTCATGAGAGAACATTTCTTTTCTTTTTACAGTATTGCGTATCGCGGTCATGAATCATTCACTTAGAACAATCGTCTTCTACACGAGCAAAGGATATTAACAAAATAAGATTAGAAAGGTTGTATGAGCTCAATCGGCGTCTATGTACTTGCTGTATAACCTAATATTTATTCCGAACTGGGAAGATGATTACCATAATAATTTGTGTCATGTCATGTCGTCGGGTAGAATATAGGCGATGGTTGAACAAGACACAGCCCTGAATAAACGCTGAGTCGTTCCACCTACGTAGTCTGAGTGTAGGGGTGCGTCGGCCGGGTGGCGCCGGCTAGGTCAGACGCCGCTATTAGATCCTCAGATTGATCGCAGCTCCGTCGCGTTTCTTGTATAGACGTCTTATTTTATTCGCCAACAGCTAGCGTGACGCAATATCGCAACCATCATGTTTTTCGTTCGGCTAGGGTTTATATAAGGCTTCCTGTCGTTGGCAATTAGTCTCTGTACTTCTCAGTTGAAACAACGAGGCCATGTCTCAACCCTGGCCTGCATCACGTGTAGAGCAAGGTTATTTAGCGATAAAGGATTTCACATATGTAGATACCTGCGCCGATAATCGCGCTATTATTATGCCAAATCGCGATATCACAGTTTTGCATGTTTTATAATGTTGATTATTTTACATTGTTTCTTTAACGAGTAGGTATGATATTAATATTATAAAAAATGTGAAGCTATATTTCAATTTATATAAAAGGTAATATTTTCTGCTGTGGAGGAACGATAAGAATGAAGATATTTTATTTGACTCCCCCGAGACGACCTTGTTAAATGTTCTTCAAATCAATTAAGTCTCGATTGTTCTAATAAGATGAATTAAATTTCCAATATCGTAATGCAATGAGTACTCAACGGCACAATCGAACAATGTGTGACGTCAGAAATAGAACACATAACTTTTATTACTCGTTATCGCAAATATTTGTTGCAGTCCATGATAAAATAAGAAGTGCTTTGCGAGGCGCGTAGATAACCACTTTTATATTAGTTACCAAGTCGCCTTGTTCCATAGTTTATACCTATGACGCTAATAAGTTAGCAAAAACATTTCAACGGAACCTTTGATCAAAACTTATCGTATTGCTTAACTCATTCAAGTTTAATATTCCCTTCCGAATAAAACCAAACTTTTTTAATTTTTGGAGAAATCTCGTCTTGGACATTATGCATGCAGCATGCAGGCAACCGTAAAATCTGTAGCCGACCATTTTTGGCATCCCCCAGGATGGTAACTTGTCGAAATACCTGTTTTGATTTGAGATAAATTATTCTGCATCAGCATTATATGTATAAAAGGACTGTTTAAACCATTTTCTTGGAAGACTTTAACAATAAAGTCCACATATTCCATTATGTAGAGAATAAATTGTCGGAATGTCTTTCTGTTGTAACGCTGGTATTACTTACGCGCATTTCCACGATTTACGGCCACTAGAGTATAGCTACACACCGCACCTACTTTAATGTTAGAATATAATCCCGAGTTAGCTACTATAACATTCAGATCTAGAGCAACTTAATAGAAACTGAGTGTGGGACACTAAATCCGTGTACATTACACCAAATTGCACGTAATTCTGAGACGAGCTATTTCGTTTGAGGAGGGGACGGTTCCTCAAGCTGTACTAATACGTAATGACAGAGGAGGGTTTAATTGTTTAAAATAATTACAACGGGTTGTAAACTTTACAACAAAAAAAAAACAAATTTTAGGATAGCACTCATAGCAATCAATTATCTCGTAGCACATAAAATAACAATAAAAAATGAGCTACGTAGCTTGGACTAGTAGGTTTTCACAACCGAGATATCTAATAATAGCCACATTATATAGAAACGGAACGGAGAGCTTACAAGAAATGATTTATGTCTCTCGAACTTGAATTGTAATCTGTATCTAGTTTTCTGAAAAGTATTCTGTAGTTTCACAGGGGATTGCGGAGAAAAAAAAATGTGAAGCTATAGAAGGGAACTTTAGAAGAAATAAGGTTTATTCCCTTCCTTTTGGCTCCGCTTAGTCGGATAATAAATCATTCCGGTGAAGTAAATCGTGTTTAAAATTTTCGCGATACAAATTATACGGACAGAAGTTGAACGTTTGGATCAACGCGTTATTCGCGAACATGATACTCGTACATTTGACGTGTTCTGTATTTCTTTTTTCATTCAACAACACATGACGAACAGTTGTATGAAATCGTGCCATATGCGCTGCAATTATCGATTCGCCAGAGTACGTGTGGGATGCGTCTGATTATTATCTGAGCATCAACTTTCATTTTTCATACAATCAACTGTATGAAGCCGTCTTGTAAGTTTTAACAATGGAACGATCTTGTAGACACGAGTGCGAAACCTTGCGCAGGGCCTCACAGAACAAAACGTCGGGAATTGTATTCGAATTCGCTGTAAACCGGTAATGTTTGACGCTATAACAATGAGAAACAAAAAGTTCCAAGTCATAGTTCAGAGAGTACTTTCTGAAAGATACTTCATGTCAAGTGATCCGAATGTAATTTTCGTAATCACCCATTTAAATTCTAATGGAACAAGACCTTCGACCGATATTATAAAAGTAATTTTAGAAATAATAGAAATGGTGTTATCTGGCGTGTAGTGAGCCCTCGTCACGGCGCGCCTGGATGTCACTGCGCTGATAACGGTCGCAGTCTGTCATGTGCGACAATGCGCGTTACCTAACTCAACTACGATGATAAGGCAGCAAACAATCGCGGCCGTGAACGTTTTACGATTGATGTGAGATCACATCTTGAACGCTATTCCTGTACTCTATTGACTGTGCTGGCCTTAAACTCATACCTCCTACAATTGAAGCAAATGATTCGGTTTTTTTTTCGAGTATATCCGCCCCGCTCATATTGCTGCGGATCCTGTAAGCCAGGATGTATTAATATAGTCTCCACTGAAAACAGCAATGACTCTGGGCTTGTGCAAGGGGGACTCAATTGTCAAAACCTTGTAATAGTGATTTTGGTTCGTACACAAGCTTGCATATCCATTAGTAAGTAGGTTTTACTATTTCATTAAATGGATTCCATTAAACGCTCTACGTCATGATATACCGCTTCCGCGTACCTTCGACGACTTTATTACAAATCGGCCCCATGCATTCCAACTTTCCGAGTGAGCCACATACATCAAATAACAGTGCCGTTTTATTGCACATCGTAAATCAATTCAATAGGTGTGGCCCCAAGTAATTTTAAAAGTTCGCTTAAAAATTTTTCGTTGAAAACTTTCGCAATTTGTTTGGAAAGATTTTTAAGTTACAGTTTTATTGGACCACGCACGCAGGGATTTCAGGATATTATGTTTAAACTATTTTACAACTTTCTCTGGACAACTATAATTCATTTCCAACACCGAGTACTTTTTTCTCGATGCTCTATGATTTCGTACCTAATATTGTGCAGCTATTGTGCCTTAAGACTCTTGGAATCTTTTCAGCGCGAAGCGAGGGGGCTTCGCCCTGGGAGGGGTAATAGCGCTCTCGGCGTGCGGCGAAGACGTCGATAATTGGGCCCATTAGGCGTCGCTCGCAGGTGCCTTGAGGCCGACGACAAGTTATTTAGAAGCTCTTACACTAACGTGGACCCACCATAACTTTCTTTGCCATTAATTCTCGCTGTGAGCTTATGGGAACAGTTACAGCGCATGAAAAAGTACGCAATACAGTATTTATGAAAGTATTCTTGTCCGGTAATCACAGTTTCATATCTGGGGAGAATAACGTGATATTTAGGAACATGTTCCATCCAATGTTTAAATAGCTAAAAATGTCTTACAAAAAGCAATATAGCCAAGGTTAGTCATAATCTGACTGGCACTTATAAAAAAGAAAACAAACAGAATGACGAAAAAGTAGGCAATCAATTATTTATTCATTGATAAGTCACCGAAGAGTGCACTGACTGCACTGCTATAAATTTTGATGACCTAATCAAAAGTTAATCATACCTAAAACATAAGAATAGTAGCCTATGATTCATTTATTATCTATGCAAGCCTATTCATTTATTATCTATGGATTGCAGAAGTTGGCAACGATTTGTTCCGTTTTTACCAAAAAGTGTTGCCGAAACAACATAAAATCAGTAAAACTTTAAAAGTTGTGCTTACGATTATTATGTTGTTGCTGAAAGCATTTTATGGGAAAATTCATACCATTCCCGGAAAGACACTTCCTTCGTTACAAAAATATAAGTGCCAAAAATGTTACTTCAAAATTTTGTCTGCGAGAAATATTTCGTCTTACACGACCGAGTGTTTTAAGTTTTAAGCAACCATCGAATTTCCACGAAGTTTCCATCCCATCGGCCTCAATCCTCGCTCGAAGCATTTTCGAAGTATTTAACGTTCTCCGACGACAGACTTTTAGTGTGTCAAAATTTTATGTTCTACTTACTGCACCCAATATTTTCAATTTACAGATTTTGTATAACATGTATTTTTCCTTTTTCAGGTATGTACAGATTTACTACTCGTTCGTAAGATTACAGTAACTGGACAGTAGGTACAGTAAGTCGTACAATGCTACAAGTGATAAATAAAAAAAGCAAACAAATGATTGAAGCACAATTGAAATCTAATTGATTGAACATCGTTGAGAAGGAAATACCAGTTCACAAGTGATTTCCATGATTATTACATTCACATTGTCAGTGAAAAGGGTCAGGAGGATACAGTGGTCTGACGATGTCAGGAACGTTGGAACTTCAATTAAATCAGAGGGTTCATAACCTCTATCGGGAGCCGCCCGCATTATCCTGACAAGACAGCCAATCACGATCGGGCTTAGCGGTCGTGTACAACATGAACGATTTGAACGAATTTAGTCATTCACACGTTCAGCCGCTGACGTCACATGCACGATACTCGGACACCCTTTGTTACCATTTATTGAAATTAATTGTTCTAACAATCATTTGTTGACTTTCAAATCACTTACGTAGAATACCATCTACGTGGAATCGTACAGTAGGTACTTGATTTAGTTATAAACGGAAAGCAATTCAATGAATCACGCTTGTTTTTATGTAAATAAGTAGTTTATCATATAGAATATAGCAGTATGTTGTAGATAATAGTTGCACATTTGTTTGCATGTGTGTCTAGGCGACGATTCGACGACGCCGCTGCGGATATCGTATTTGTGTTGACCACAACATGCTCTCCACTCGATCTTATGGCGCAAATATTTGCCGAGTAACCGATCACCGACCTTATTGACTGCTATGTGATAGCCTTTGCAAAACACTACATGTGATACTTTCTTATTAGGACTGAAGTGTGGTGGCGCGTGAATGCGGTACTTTAGTCAAACAAACATCATAAGGGGTGGAAGGAAAAACTGAGGAAAATCAACTGTTCCATACATTTTGACCGTGTAGGTATTGCACTTTTGTAGGAAACAGTAGGTTTTTTTTAATAACCGATGAAATATTTCTATATGCGGGTGTTTAGAATGATGTACTGAGTACAAGGGCGGATCCAGCTTTGACGCCTGGAGGGGGTCACATAGTCGTGGTCAAGTCAAGAACTCATAATTTAATTTTGATAACAATAGATACAAATAAAAAGTAGGTATTTTATTAATGTACGTAAGTACTGTACTTAAAAATATTTATTCTTTGTTGTACACTTGAAAAACTTAACACTTAATAACTTGTACATATGTATGTATACACGTGCATATTGCCATCTTACTCTACTCTATTAATTGAAATATTTTTTTCTACAACTATTGAGACAACGAAATTTCCTAAAGTTATTAGTAATCATCATTTTTGTAAGATAAAGGGTTGATGGTATTAAAGGGTTTGAAAAGTACTGTTTTGGAGTCAAACAGCGCATGGACGGGGTAAACGCTCTTAAACAGATGGAGGATATAATAAAGTCAGAACTGCGCAATGTTTGCAGCAAGCAATGCGCATCATTGGCAGTTTTATTGTCTTGCCAAGCAGAAATCTGCTCCAGAGCGCTACAAATTTTGACCAAGTTGTCTCCTTGAAATTGAAGATACCCATCATGCCTCTCTACCCAACGTGTCTCACAAATACCTTGCATGGCAGCTCCGAGTTCTATTTTAAAAATTTCATGCCTCTTAGCGGATGCATTGGCAAATGCCACAACTTTTCTCATTGTGCCAGATGTATTGCGACAGGAAACTACATTGGATGATCTTGCCAATGAGTTATTGAGCACATGGTTGTTGCACGGGCAACGTTTAGCATGAATGGCTATTTTCATCAATTCTTGCACTGCACCTTTTGTATCTGATGCCATAACCGAGCAGCTGTCAGTTCCAATACCCACACACCAAGATAAATCTAAGTTAAATTTGGTACACAGATTTTCAACGACTTTCGCCAATGCTACATCTGTCAATCGAGGCTCTATGTCACCTGAATTGTTGTCTTCACGTCTAAGAGCATCGTAGGTATCACAAATGTTCCTTAATAATACCATCATGCAAATATCGGAATGATAGGCTCAGCTGTGAAATATGTGATATATCTGTTGTTTCATCAAACAAAATTGAAAAATATTTAGCTTCCCGCACATTCTGTAAAATGTTTTCCTGGATGATTTCTGCGCAAACATCTATCAACTCATTTTGTACAATCTTGCTGATGTACGTGGCGATGGATTTTGAAGATTCTAAATGTTGCTGCAATGCAATATCGCCAGAATCAATACGGAATTTTAAAAGGGCTCTAAAATTCCCTTCATCGGCTACTACGCTGTCATAGTTCAGCAATTTACCATCGTCGCGATGGCCACGTAACGATATATTTTGATAGTCACAAAATATTATAGTTTTTACGATTGGTCGCAAACGTTCGCGTTCCTCCTAAGTCCTGGAACCAGCTCAGGGGGGGGTCATGACCCCCATGACCCCCCCCCTGGATCCGCCGTTGACTGAGTATGTGGTTTCCGTATTCGCGTCGGTGTCCCTTCCACCCCGTATAAAAGCACTTAGTATGGAGAGTAGAGAAATCTTAGCTGTGGTTCTGGGAAAACACGTAATGGTTTAACCCTGTGTGAAAACAATCCATCGATATCAGGGTTATGGATCAAGATTAAAAGCATTATGCTACTATCTACATTCGTAAACGCATCGGCGAGTATTTAGAGCCGAAATCTTGCAATCAATATTATGATAGCTTGCCTGTCTGTTTGTTTGTCATGTGTATGTTGTATAATAAGTGTTGTGGGTATTGTGTTGTATTTTCGATGTCGTGATTTCTGTCTTTCTGTAATTTTGGCTTTAATTATTTAAATGTTACGTTAAATTTAAATGCTGAAACTTATTTTATACTCTGATGAAAGCGCTAGATTATGTGGAATGTGCTTTAAAACTGTAAAACCAGATTTTCAATAAGTAATTACTAACGACCGGCATTCATGAGAATTAATCACAAACAGATTTAACGATAACTTTGATACGTTATCCGCGTTTCCGGGAAAGGGTTTTATAAATTCGCAAAAAAAAATGATTGTTGTAATCGCAAATCTACACCTGGATAACAGATAGGGAACCGGAAAAAGTTATAAAAAGCGTCGCGTGCGGCTTTGCACCCCCTCCACCCCTCGCGTCACCCCTCCGCCCACCACTAATTAAAAACTTCGCCATCTGATGTAAATTAAAATGTCAGTAGATAATTTTTTATTCTCACTATAAAAATTGCAAATCTCATTTGTAATGATAATGTAATTAAAACAGCCTTAATAGCACCGTTTAATGATTTTACATCTGCGGCTTGTAACGTGGCTTTGTACGATTGCTTATTGTTATCAGATGAGTTGTTCAATTAAATTGTTTTATGACCGAACAGCTGGAAAGTGAAAGGCACTTGTTGTTTGTTTTCTAAACGAATATTACAGATGGATTGGATTTTATTTAAAAAAAAAATGAAAATTAAATTTCCCACAAACGGTAAAATTAAATTAACTAACAAAAAGATTTGTCACCGACCGCTGGTAGTGTCTGTTTTTTCTACGAAGATTTGCTAGCTAATTGACACTGTTTATCCTAAAATTGCCAAATCTTTGCCTTATTCATTGACATACTCGTAGACATCACATTAATTCAGTAGGTAAGTGATTATGTAGCATATCCTAACATTTATGACGTCATAAAGCAACTCATTAACCGACTCAAAGCTCCAGTTTCTGTTCGAAACTTTTAATGTGCTTTCTATTTTTAATCGCTTCACAAAATTCATTGTTTCGATGCTTATTATCCAATGGAAGTGGGTCACTCAGCGCTCAGTAACGATGCACTGCTAACAGTAATATTTACCCTGCTTACCTATTGTTGGTTGCCCTGTGGTGCGTACCAATTTCATTTCAAAAGCTTTGCTTGCCGGGAAAAATACACACAGACTGTTTCAATATTTGCACTGTAGAACCAGTATAACAATCAAAGTAATTAATCCGTTATATAACAAACAGACATATTGCCCAGCGTATGGTATGGTTACTGTACAAATCCGCATCGTCACGCTGACCGCATCCACGTCATTGATTACAGAAATATCATTTTCAATACACTTCCTCGAAAACTGGCTCTTATCGCACTACGATTAGGTTCAACATGCTATGGATTTCACCCTCTTGGTTCTCTTCTTATATTCCCGCACTATAGTGCGGAAATAAAAATTCCACAGCCAGGTGGTGAGGCGGCTCGCCCCCACAGTCATTTTTATTTTTCATTTTTTTTTCTATTCTTTGAGCAAAATTTGGACTGAAAACTAAAACCAAAAAACTAAAAGTGTATTGAAAAACGTTGTTTGATACACGTGGGCATATGTTACTGCAGTTCTCCGCACCATAACACCCTCGCCTGCGGCTCGTGTGTGTATTTCGCCTCGGCCGCAATAACAAACTTTCCACACTTATATCAAAATGTACTATTACCACAATGGTGAATAATCGTAGGTACAGTTTAATAACGGCGAAGCATTTTAATCATCACAAGTACATAGAATTCAATTACCCATTCTGTAATACATCATCTTTAACGAATGTTTATTTATGGTTCGGTATGAATCAGCACGAGAAACGTATTAAACGCGAAACGGTACGTGATCGACTCCATTCCAGCTGCAGCGTGCGTCCGCGAAAGCTACGGTGCGCGGGCGCATGCTGATTTAAAACAACGGAATGTCTGAATTGAAACTGTGTAGGCAACCGCCATTCCGTACATATCTCTATCGTCTAGAAACTTTATTAATCAATCGCACAATAAATACCTTTGCTTCAATTAATATTTATTAGTTGCTGTACCAGTAAACTCGCTCTACAAGTTATTAGCGAGCAGACTCGAAAGATTACGTGATTACATGCAATAGAAGATGAAGGTATGAGGTGAAAACCGCTGGGTGAGATGCATTAGTAGAGTGTTAGCATAGTGTTTGTGAATTTATTGCGATATGGCATTTCCCATTACCTATGCGGCCGGGGCTGGAATGTGAGGCGTTCGGCGGCTCGGTGGCTCGTCGGTGAATCATAGCGAGCGACGTCGTCAGCCGGGCCTGGGGTCACGTGGCCCGCGATGCCGTCATTGTTGCATTACGTAGCTTTACGACCGCCAAACTACTATGCAGATAACGATGAACATATAAGTGTGTAATGTACCATAAATGCCATTTTAAAAACGCATAATAAAGCAACAGTCGCCGAGCAACAAGGCCGCGGATAAACTGCTGAAATTGTTCAAATCCACTTTAAGCGAGAATAACAGGATTTGTTGTATCCTCGCATAACACAACGCGATTCTGGCAAGTCTCCGTTCTTTTATTGTAATTTTTTCACTCTGGTAGCGAATAGAATGAATACATTGACAAACCAACGTCTTAAATCATAAAATCAATAGATACTAGTGGTAGCATTGGCTCCTGAAATCATGTAAGAATCCATTAAGAGCCATCATTTCAATTTAAATGGTACATCCATATGAATGGTTCCGGCATCAGTCAATCGAGTCAGTGTAAACGCGTGGAATGTGTGGTATGTGCCGGCGTATAGAACACGCTGGTCAATTCAAAAGCTATCTATCATGAAATGCGATAAGCGTCGAATATAATAACCGATTTTCCTCTTTATGACGCGGTGTATAGAGGTGGCGATTGCATGACTAACGGCCCTCCGTTGAGGTCGATATATCTCGGGGGGAGGGGGGGTTATTGGCGAGAATTGGGCGCATCCCGGTTGTTCGACGAAATCGCTATCCTTCCTACGCGCTATTATCTGATGGGACTTGGTTTGGACAAATCAGGTTTGATGCCACGTTAATGTAATAACGGATAAAACTTCCGCCCCACTCTAACTTTGAATCCGCTTTGGTTCCCTTTAAATTTGTTCGTTTTGATTCGTTACATCAATACTTTGGGACTTTGAGCATTACGATTGAAACTTTGTATTCGTTGCAGATTTTTCAAACGAGTTTGTGAATGTTTTAGTAACTTCGTTGATTTATAAATTGTGGGAATGTACAGAGCTTAGCTGGTGATGAATAATTTGTTTGGCTTAGTTCTACTTAGACATTTCATGGACTACTGAAATGTAATTGAGAGAAAGAAATTCTGTTTATTGGCATTATAAAAAAACAGAAACACCTTAAAATAAATAAACAAGACTTTTAATGCCAAAAGGGTCCCAGCTTAGCATAATGCCAGATGGCCACATAAGGTATACCACCTGACACTGATTTTCAGCTGCAACACTGCAGTGACTAAAACACAAGTTATTTCCTCTTACCACAAAACTAAAATTGTGATAGACACGGACTTCATGCTACCAGTGTTAACTCATAAAAGGTATACACCAAATCCGGCCACAATTGTGGCGAGAATTTTACGTAATCCTACCAAAACAGCTAAATTTAGAGCCACGTAGGCATATTCCACACCATTTTCCTGGTCATATTTTAAATTTCCTCTAGCCACGACACGTTCTTCATATAGAGGTGCATTCACTTAGGTTAAAGGATGGTAGCATTAGTTAGAGAGCCGACGCGGGGCACCTCTACGCCTAGTCGACTCGTTAACGACTCATTCATTGGTGGCCATCTGGCCATGTGAACTCACTCACTTGCCCTTTTTATCTCATGCCCTATTTTACAAGTCAGATTCTATCATTAATTTTCTATAGATTAAATTCACTCAATTGAAGCCCATTTTACATTTATGCTGTTATTAGTGCTGGTAAACTAGCTTGGCAGCAACTGCCAATTCTATGGAATGTTATTTGAATTTACATAAAGCAAGAAACAAAGGAAAAACGATACCCGCAAGGCGGCCGATCCGTAGAAATCCGTCATTACATTTCATGATAATTGACACGATATCTGAAACCCGATATCGGTGTTCTAACTAACCACAGTCTTCTTTTCCTCTCGGATATTCCCTTTTTGTTTAAATAAATGCAAGGAAGATGACTCATACATATTTTTATCTATATATAATGGGATAAACGCATGTACTTAGGTAACTTATATTGTGTGCCTCAATGGTTTGGAATATTTCGTCGGTGGGATAGGGCTCGCGAGCCGCGTCGCACACGCCACGTCAGCTGCGCCTGCGATTGGACGAGCACACTCAATTGGTTCTTTGTGCGCTCGCCGGCAGCCCGTGTCGGCTCATCACTTCCCTACAATCATTGACGGCCCTATAAATAGCACTCATTGCGACACCAAATTGATCGATTCATACTAAATTGGATATTAATTTAAACGCACAATATTCTCACACAATTTAAATAAGGCATTGTGTTCAGAGGAAATAAGAATTAATATTGTCTACCCATTGTGCGCCGTTATACTTTACAGTTTATTTAAGTTTAGTTTACTTTGTCTGTCTGTACTCTGCATATAATAAAGTTTTATTATAAACAGCTTTTGTATACTTTACCCGTAACGCAGCGTCGCTCAAGTGGTATTTGGCTTTGGACCTTTAAGTTCACCATTCAATTATCTTCACCAACAATACGTCAAGAAAGCTATAATTTCCACAGCTGTAGCTGTTAGCACGTGTGTTTCAGCGCAGTGAAGTCGTTCTCAATGTAGCGCGTAAAAATAGGGAGAACACAGTTCCGACATTTATGTTAAAACGAAACAAATAATAACATAAAGTTGACATTTATCGCGTTTGTGTTCTTTTTGTTTCGGCTAGTAACAATAAACATTCACCATGTAGGTACACCCGTTTCGTCTACATTTTATTTTTACCGTAAGAAATGTAGGAGTTGTAGTACATACAAATATCGAATAACATATGGCAATCCCTGCGAACAATATGGCTAAATGTTTGAATCTGAAATTCACAACGACGGACAGGTACACGTGTTGGCAGCCATATATTTATCAGTTGCACAGTGCGACGTTTTCCGTGATTAATTCAATCGGATGCGCACGATACATCGACCCCAAGTCAGCCCTTTTGGGAAACATTCGCTTTGATTCGTTCAATAGGAAAAACTAGATAAATATTCCCATGTGCTGTTTCTACTTATTTCCATGGCAGCCATATTTTACATTGATGCGAGTCCTTTGACGATAGTAAATACAGGAATAACATTCTTTTTAATTTCCAATGCTGGCGTACAAAGGAGCCAGTGAATTACAAAACGCAAAGCCGTCACTAAAGCCTGCGTTCACGTTCTCCTGTAATACACTGAAAGACAAATCTGTTCCATTATTTTTAAAGTCTTTGAGAGCAGGGAGATTCTACTGAGCGTTATGATTGGGAGGAACAATTTCCCGGCGGGACAGAGAGCCTCATTTCCTGCCTGCGAGCTGGGGCGATGTGACTCTCCAAAATATTATTTTAAGCTTCCGCGAACATCTTTCAACGCACGACAAGCTTTATCTCCATTCAAATTTTCGTTTCTAAATAGCGCAGTGAAACGGGTTAAACATTGTGTTTCGCTTTTAAAAGCAGTAAAAGTATTTTACTGTTGGGAAACGAGTAACATTGAAGGATTTTACTCATTAGGAATTTGAACGAAAATGTAGAGTTATTTCTAAAATTAGAGCGTAATATGCTCCTTTGTTTTTGCATATCTTCATGCGCATTAGGCGAAACCAAGGATGTGAGAATTTTAGTACTGAAGTTGTACTTAAAAATCTCAGCATTGTCTGAGCTTCCGTGTGCGTGTCTAGAAGTCGAACCAAGCCAAAAACATGTAAGTACGATTTAGTTGGCGGTACACCTCTTTTATTATTTTATGTCTCTACTTTAAAATGCAAGCCTCGTTTAAAAATACGATATGCACTCCAGACAGTGTTTTTATCAAAGATACATTTGAGATGCAAAATAAAAATTCTTTACAAAATGTTCGAATCTTGTGAATTCAGAGAGCGCGGCTGAAATTATTTATGTGAAAAGATCGCTTTCTCGTTGAATGTAGGTGTTTAGTGTAAAAGGAATACCTTTGTGGCGAATACTTCCGCGCAGTATATTTATGTAGGTTCGCCGAGCGCAACCCGGAAGCTGTTCAATTAAGTCTGGTATTTAAGGTTGCCATCCACCGGCAAACTCTGATTGCGCCTCACCTCCCCAACCCGAGGGAATTCCTATCTTCCTTTTAATTTTCGAATACAATAAATACTCTCTCACCAAAACGTCTTCGCTAACAAAGAGTTTTTTCACTTATAGATCTTGGTATATTGTACAATATTACGGTTCGCGATGAAGTATAATGAACTTTTAAGCTGAAAGCTTCACACCACTGAAATATTTTATATAATAGATCATACAAATCCCTTAATGATTAAGTACTTAAGATGGAACTCACAAGAGGTTTTGGTGTATTTATTTAGTAACAAAACTTAATCCTTGGGACAACATCAAAGTGTCGATAAGACCATTACGCAAACTCCCAAAATGAAGGTTTGAGGGCCCTACGGTCACTCCGCTTCATTAATTTTACCCTCGATTCTCTCCAGTCACAGATTTGCAGATTGTGTTCAATGATAATTTCCATGTCAACATTTTTGTTGTTCTTTTGCTGTGTTGATTTTTAATGTGACCTCCGGATTGATTACACACGATATTTTCGTAACGCTGACCGTAGAACTTCGTAGCACGTTCAGCGTTTTTTCGTAGCACCAAATTGGGACATTTTCCCCAAAGTTATTATAGAGTTGGTTTTAACTTTAAGTTAGAGCTTATATTCGAAGGCTATTTTCAGAAATGTATCTGCATTTTAAAATAAGGTTGTCGTACACGAACAGATGGTGGATGGCTCTCAATGTTTGTATGAACTGTGAAGGCAATAAGCTCTGCGTGTCTCATCTCCGGTATCGTTTCACTTAGCGCACCCATTCCTGAGCGGACACACTTGAACGGCCCGGGGCGAGGCCGGCCCGCGGAAACGTTCCGACTGGCTGTATTAGAACCATCATAAACGGCTTCACCATTTACATAATTATTAAATAGGCAATCGTTTCCCAAGCTACGTGCAAATTGCTTACATTACCTTTTGTAGAGCTTAACACATTGTATTGCAGTTTTGTGTTTTCTCTCGTCGTTAATTCTCCTTCCATGATTTACTTCCGCTGACATATTAGTATTGCTACAAATAAATAATAGCATACAAGCTAATATTGCAGCCAGTAGATCATAAAAAACGAAAGTAAATGACTTTTCCACTTAACCATGTCATGTCTAAATGTTGTTATAGGCATCAGCGATGTAAAGCGCAGCGCCAGGTGTAAGTGTGTTAAACAATAAATTTATGAAGCATGCAGTTCCGGCATTCGCTCACTAACTAATTTTCTTTAAACCTGTTTACTTAACATGAGTTAACAACCGGTTAAAAGTGAGTATAAGAACTATTTCTGTCGGTAGTTCCCACTTAGTCCAATGACACCGCTCCGATTTATAACTCTGTAAATCCGTACTACACATTCGCTGTGGTTAGTTTTACGCTCGCACTAAATCTCTTACGATGAACTGCCCTTTGTTTCGTCGGGTAGAAAGAAAGTGGTGGAGTACTCGGTAAGTCAGTACCGCCATCGCTAAATACTTAGTTGCGTCGGCGATAGTGATTTCTGCGCTTAGCGATGCGGTGTTTTATGTTGTTTTTCCCTGGCCGGCGAGACAGTTAATTTGAGCTGTTAGCAGATAATGCTCCTCTGTTTCTGTGTTGAAAATTATTGCGCTGTAAACCGCGCCCGCCGCCCGCCGCCCGCCACCCGCCGACGCGCCGGTGACTTGCACTTCGTACCCCGTCCCTCCAAGGATCAGGCGCTTTTAAAACATTTCAGTGCGCGCCACGAAAGGGGACATTAATTAATTTCGCCGCATTGCTGCGTGCGTTCAATTTGAGTGTGACTGCGTGTTTATTCCTTTTTGTAGCTCTCCACTAGAACTACGCGTCCTTCGTTTACGGTTAGTGAAAGGGATTTTGCTCCCCAACTTTTGAGAGGAATTGCAAAGTTATTCCGCCGCACCTCTCTTCCTTTAAAAAGATTTTGATCAATTTAATGGATGAACGGTACGTCTGACGAAATAACAAAAGATTGTGGCGTAGGAGTCCTCTACGAGAACGGAGATAATTTAGTTAGCTGTAGGTGCATCCTGTTTACTCTCTCATTCTATAACCATCTTGTATAGACGTAGGTATAGGTACTAAATAACCGCAGATTACTCATTTCAGCATTGCATACTGCGTCCCTCATCTATACATGTTTATGTATTTATTGAAGCTATAAATAAAGCTGCCCACATGAAGCTAATGAACTGTCTGTACACTGTTCTTCAACTAAAACCCCCGCTATTGTTATTCACATTAGTGGTTGCTACGCTTAGTCCCCAAATTCACATGCCGTCCCGACGCCCTACGCTTTTGTGCCGAAATCCGAGCGGTCTCCGATTGCCAGTGACTTGCACTTTACTGTCGCTAGTTAATTGTGTCCGCTACCGCGTAACATATACATACATACGCACGTAGCACCATGAGCCTACATTTGCCTACGTGTCTACACGTTTCGTCCACGTAGCGTCGCTGCTACGAAAAAACGCTACATTTTGTGTTTGCTACTCACCGACGCGATACGGTCGTGCAACGCATTTAGGCATAACAACAATTAAACTTTATTGGGTTTTTAAATACCGTTACGAATTAACCATGAACTCCTACCGAGTAAATATGTAGGTAGGTGTGTTTATAAAATATTACGATTATTTTTCTTACATATATGGGATGCAAGTATCGAACAGACACAACATAACAGCAAACTGCAACCGCACTGTTACCAAGTTGTTAACGATACTCGGAAAAAACGATAAGAAAAAGTGGGAGGCATGTTTTATTAATTCTCCGTACACACGGCGCGGTCGCAGAATGGAGTCGACCGCCATTTTTCTGCGGACGAGATTTAAATATGGAATTCCGGTGTGCGAGCGGGAGAGGCGCGTGCCATTGACCTTGCGGCATCGCCAGGGCCGCGCACGCGCCGCCCGCGCGCCCCATACACAACATTGCACTTTTACGTTTAAATTTTATTGCATTGTTGCATTCATACGTAGACGCCTGTATTATCTCCCGTCGGTAATCTTAATACGTGACCAATATCGCTGCCCCTAGGATAAAAAAAATACTCGATTCTTCATCAATGCTCGCTGATTCAATAGGTGTGAATCAGTTTCTTGTTTCGATTTTAAAAGATTCATTAAATAATTCCTGTTAACTTTCATTTAGAATTTTGTTAAAATACGAGGAATCAAGTTTATAAAAATGCGCCAACTGCATTTTTTCAAAGGTCACCAGGTTGCTGTCTCGTTAGCAATCTGGCCGTGGCCATGTATTTTATTGTTTATTATAAATTTAAAAGTTCTCATAAAAATTCACGTTTTAGAGAGAGTTCTTATATAAAGAAAACCATCACTATTTTTACTGTATTGTGAAAGTCCATTGAAAAGCGTACCTAAATAAGTAATTACTAAAGCAAAGCTGCACTTGATGTCGGAAACTGAAGTCTCATCGATAGGATCATGTCGCATCCCAAACAGCGTCTGCCGGGATGCCGTCGCACTCACAACACACGTCGAGCACTTAATTAGCAAAATTGCTCTTTGTTTACATACCCGTGTTGGAAACTTGCCTAAATCACCGGCCGGCTATCAACGCTATGACAGAATCAAGCGCGAAATGAAAATACACGAAGGAGGCGTGGACCGAACATTTAAAACAACTGTTCAGCGTATATTATCTTTACTCACATCCGCTTTCAATCTCGCCAGATGCGAATATCAGAATAATTTATCATGCATAGACGGAGAGGTGGTATAAGTGTCTGATGCTTATCTACGTATATATGATATCTCAGGTGCTTCGTTTAGACCGCAGTCAGACTTTCGGGTTGCCGCTCGCTCGAGCAGACTGTAATAAATTATGAAGTGCTCTCAGCGGACCTAAATGGTCTCGTCTTATTCTACAAATGTCTGAAGTCTAATGGTTGCATGGTCTAGTAGAGATGTTCATTAAAATATAGTAAGGCCTGCAGTCATCCTCACAATTACTCAAATACAAATCAAAGACAAAATTACACGATGGAGGCGTGAACTATACATTGAAAACATACATATACTCGTACGATTATATCTGACATCTAATTTATTCAATCGATACACGCTGAGATCCAATCAGAATGTAAATCGATCCAATCGATTCTCAAGGACCATCTTGCAGTCTAATACTCACATGAATAGTCTCTTAAAATAGGGCATGATTCGCTTCTGTGTCTGACTTGCCATTCCTGCCACAGTAATCTTCGTATATGTAAAATATTCAGATGAATAATGCAGTTTTTACACACACAAGTATGTTTTCGGATTCAATAAGGCGTTACATGCACATATTTTAATTAGCATTTAAATTGAAGTGTTTCTCGTGCTAATCGTGAGCAGAAAACTATTCGCGAAGTGTGCTGATTAGGACAATTTAGTTACCAGACCACGATCTTGTATAAATATAAAAACAGCAATTTAATAGAAGTCCAGTAAAGAAGATCTACGATAGATCGATCTGCATAGCACCGTTAGCTAAGCAAACTGTTCAATTGGAAACAATTTATCCTAACACGATTCGGTTTCAGTAACTGCGGATTAAAGTGGAATTCTAGGAAGATCTAAGACCACCTCAGCGGCAAGCCTATTACGGCGTGCATTGTGTTATGTGAGATGGCGTCGCCTGTAGTGTCTCGACAACGATGAAATGCACTCACTTTACTCACTTCGCTACCGCTCTTGGAATGCTGAACTTCCAAAAATGTGGTTACATGAGTCTTGAGAACCTTATTTAGTGCAGAGCTTGTGTCTAGATATTTATTATAGAATCTCAGGTTATATCATTTAAATCGTGTACTTTCAAAGTTTCATTATTTAGAGTTTGCACTTCTGAAGCGTCAACATTTATTTTCGAATTGCACGCTTTATGAACAAAGGTTTTCACTGTTTGTACGCATGAATTTGAAAACGCATTTTGTCGGAAACGGTCCGTATAAAGTTTCAAACGGACGGTTGATATGCTGACCACCGTCGGTTGCAACGGCGTCGGTTGGAAGTTTGTGTAAGTAATGCTACCGACGACTGCAGAACTACTGGCTAGTGTACGGTTTCACAGTAATTTCTCTGTCCGTAAGCAACGGATTTTTTGTGTATCAAGCCCGTAATGCGCCTGTCTGGACGGATAACTGTCCCGCAATATTACGGACCAACTTAACCACATAACGAAATTGTTTTGTATATAACAATATTAAACTAATCCATACTGTACGTAATAGCTTGTTTAAAATACGTATAACTTCAGTCTATATTCATAATTCCAGGAAAATCACTAATTATTTTTCTTTTTGATTTATTTTGTGGAATAAAATACAAAAATATTTTCGCCATCCCATTAAAAAGTTCAAAGCACGAGGCAGTGATAGCAAAAAATACAGATAGAATTAACGAAATCAATTCAATTTAGGGCGCGGCCATCATTACTCTGACCGGGATAAAAGGGGAAGAAACTTTGTAAAAGCGAAAATTTAAATGAAAGCGATTCACGGTGAGACTGCAACTGTTTTTCAAGTCCTATTGAAAAAATACTCTGCGGGTTGAAACAATAATCTGGTGACTCATCAGATTCTCACTTTGAAAACAATCTTTCACCAAAATCTAACAAAAGTTTTAATTATCGGAGATTTCGGAGCAGAATATGTTAACAATCTGTTTTTATAACGTAACTCGGTTACATTCGGTGTTAACCACAGATTTGTTCACAGTAACTTTACTGTTTTGCTTTTTATATAGGTATTTTTTTTGCTCCGGAAAGCTTTTTATTCAAAGCTTAATCTCACGCACTTCGCGCAACCTAGTCAAAATCGCCAAAAATTTGATTATCGAGGACCATTTCGGTTGGTCGTATCAAGAGTTTTCCATAGTGGAAAAACCACCATAGTGGTCGACAACTTCATCATAACGGCTTCATTTCAGTTTGACTAAACATTCTCCGAGCATAATTATTGGCTATGGTTATTTCTTTACTCAGAAAACGATTTCCATTATTAGGCAATATATCACTACCAAGTACAATTATAATCAGTTATGGCTGCTTGTAAAAACTTCACAGGTGTGATAAAAAGTCTCATTGACTATTGATTTATTTCTTACATTTATTGATATTTGATCATTCAGTGCAATTAGGCGCTTGCAGTGCACGTACGCCCAGGCGCACGCGGCACAGTTATCTTTCGCATAAATTATTTATAACTTCACAGCTCCCTTCCCCCAACCCTGCGTCTCCCACCTCCCCCCTCTAGCCCGCAGTATGGGCACGCGCATATGGGTGCTATGAAGTAGGAAACTTAACAATTAATTACACTGATTGAATTGTCTATACGCCATTGTCGTCATATCTGTCTTCCATTAAGTTTTTATGGTTCGACTATTACAGTTTATTACCGTCATTATGTTTTTGAATGTACGATGATGATTAGTGTGATAAGTTGAACTTCGGGGTCCGGTCCTGTTGCTTTTGTTAATTTGCTTTATTGTAGTAATCAGTCAGGGGCAAATACGATATACATTGTTTTGCTTTGCTATTAGACCATAATTGGGTTGAATAAAAGATTGACAAATTAACATTATATGGACACTCATCCTTACTGACGATTTTATTTTCTTTAACTGTGAGGTTACTCATTAACATCATAGTAAAACGAGCATCATTTTTTTTGTGCAATTGATTTGACAGCAGCTTTTGTAATCACAGCTAGCAGTTTCTGCCCCGTCACGCCAAGCTAAGAGTTGCGCCTCACGAACGGCTACGAAAGCTCCGCTAAATTTACAGACTTATTTCCTGAATCCATTTGTTAGGTGAACAAACAACACATTGCTACATAGGTTGCGTTTTTGTTAGATGGGAATGATGGTCACACTAAGGCTGTGTCCACATTAGGCGAACTACTTGCAGCAAAGCTAATACAGTTCACCGCTCACTCGACATTGAGCTTATATACGACCGACTTGGGCTCATAGTCAGTCAGTGGACAGTGCTCACTGTTCGCCTATACGGACACAGCCTTAGTAACAAACAAAAACATAGGAGTCGTGAAACACGCCGTTTTACGTGCACGATAGTGACCGGTGGTGTTCTGTGATGCACGTCAGGTGGCGGTGTGACGCGCCACGTCAGACGGCCCCGGCGACACGCGGACGTGCCGCGCGCGTGCCCGTATACAGCACGACAGTTCCGGTGTATCGCCTCCGGGGCCCGCAACCCGTTCCGAGAGACTGATGACCGCAAGATAACGGAACGCAATACCACTAGAGAGGCCCGCCCAGCGCATGCACCCGCCACGCCACCACACCGCCGCCAAGGGAACCACGCCATTCATTTTAGCAATCTCACAGCACGTTACGTAAACGAAGGGCCGTTAAGTAAATGCCTTGTTGCCGAACCAACCTGTTTTGTACAAAATACTGGCACGCATTCGTGTCATGGGAACGACAGACGGGTATCATAAAACCCATCCCAGTAACAACGGTTTACAAATCTCGTGTACTCGTAAGCACTGGCAGTCACTAACTAAAGTATTCGTTAAAAGCTCTCCGTGTTCTTGTAAAGCGTTTTATTTTATCTGCCCATAAATTAGGATCGGACGGGAAAGTCTTAGCAGGTACGCAAGATTCTCAATTCTATAGACGATGAGCTTAAAAAAACGATCAAAACAAACAATGGCAGCGAGTCAGGTCGAAGGCTATTCAGAAAAAAAATAAGCATCGAGTCTCAACTCCATGCCTACGACAAGACACCTGCGCGCCAGACTAACAAAAAATTCGCGCAAAGCAATCACACAGCGTAGCAGCGTAGCTCGTGTGCCGCCGCGCGCCGGCCGACTTCGAATCGAACAGGAAAAGAATTGCACACTTGCGTTGCAGATATAATGTTCGTTCGCAGATATTTTACCAGCAAAGCGGCCATATTTCTCATTCATTCTTTTAGAAACGTATTTGAATGGGCTATTTTTCTTTCATAACATTTTATGGAAAAGAAAGGATTTTATGATACCTCGGAAATCGTATTTGACCCTAGTAAATTTTAAAACAGATCGTGACTGTAAAAACATTAATTCACTCGGTTAAACACAATCCCTAGGAACATAAAAGCTCACAATGTAGAAGCAAGTTCCACATTGTGTAGTTCTTGTTACATGCCAGTCCACTCGACACAGCCTGCATATCAAAAGTAAATTATAATCATTCGTTATGTAAATACAACCTTAAAGAGCGAGAGGTTGTCGAACTCGATGATAAATAAAACGTTCCGCCGTCATTTATATTACATTGACACTTATCTAAATCATCTTGATAGGACAATATCTGCACGGTCGGGCGTGATGCGAACTAGTGCTGTGTCGCAATTTCGTATTTAATCACGTCTATTTTAAATCGATATATTATCAGATAGGAATGGTTCGTAATGTGTTAATGTATAAGAAGCAGAATCCCCCGGCCGGTGGTCGAGCGAGACGGTAATTTTTCGCAGCCGGATACCGTGTTACTTTCAACTATAAGGAATGCGGCCATTGGCCAGCTTCTCATGCGGCCGCCGCACCCGTCTGTTCGGAGTCGCAGCACTATGCTGTGTACACCTCCTCTATGCTGATCACCACAGCAAACATGGTCTCAATGTTTACATACTAATTTTTTATTAAAATAATATGCTTGTTTGTTAAAAAAATAGCACCCAATAAGACATGTTTTTCTTAATTTGTAAGAGAAAGGGTTACCCGTTTAAGTGTAACGGTTAACACTTTAAGTGACCTAAATTATTGGAATGTAAAATCTATTTTTGTTAAATTATGATATAACCTATCTGCTGTATTTAGATTTCGATGATGTTATCTACCTAAAAAAAAATATTGTAACAAAGTAATTGCGTTACAGCACTGTCAAGTTACACAAAATGAACAACAGCGCTTTTAAATGACATTTATCATTAATTTCCCCGAGGCAGTCCACCATCTTTAATCTTATCTCATTTACAACAAGCAGGCTGTGTGGACAACACAGACGGCTCGATATCCTACGTGTAAACAGTTATCTCTGGCCGATAAATCATGTCATTGTTTTGTGAAAGACATCTGACAGACAAGTATTTATTTCCTTTTCACACTAAATTACTGTAAATCAATGTTAGCTAGCTACGCGGCTTTGTGCGGTTTTATTACGTAACATGTTGTAGGTACACTTTCTTCCAAGTAGTAGGATATTATATTACAATGAGGTGATTATGTGAACGAATGTGGAATTTAATCATTTATCTGCACGCTTCTTCCTGATTGGTGGCAACCGAAGCTACATGTTCAGTTAAACATCACTGTTGGCAATTGTAGTAAGCGCGACCCTCACCGGCGCTGCACTAATCTATTTAAATACCACAATTGACTGCTACAACTCGCGTAGGACGACAAACAGCTGATACACTGTGTATCTTCTCTCATCCGTCGATCAACAAGAGAAACTTACAAAATAAATTAAACACGGCTGCCTACAGTTTCTAAATGCCAAGTATTTATGAATCATATACCTACATAGGTACGTGTGTGTACAATAAGTTTACACGCCGCCGTCTGGCCTCGCGCGCTCGGGCGGGCTCGCTGCAGCCCGCTCCGTGACGTCACGTGATAGATTAGGTCAACAATCAACATTACCATCTCTCGCGATGATAGCACACATCAGAGATTACTCTCCGCGTTATTTAGGTCGTCCTTTCAGAGTTTTTACGTCCATCACGGACAAGGACGCTCGCTTATCTCAACGGCCGCCAGCCGTGCGCATATGATGCTTGCTTTGCAAACATAATAACATGGAGTGCAGATAATATACCTAAGTCTTTGTGCAAACCGTGATGTTTCGCATATGAGAAACAGCCGCTATACATCACGTAAGGCAACGAAAGCGTAACAAATTGTGCATTACAGTAGCGAGGCAACAGTGAAAAATGATTAAATACATTATGGACAGTTGTCTGTCGGAGGCCACGCCTAACAAACCATGTAAATGTCGTCCTACAGACAAGAGAGATTTGCATACCAACCGTTTGTATTTGCGAATGGCGTCTAGCACCGAGAGCTTGTCGAAATTCGCAATGCTAATAATACAATAGCCAGACGCACCTCGTGTAGCAGCGCATCTGTCGAATTCAATCGAACACATCAAATAAGCAACCTTATACACTCGCGACAAGTTGCTGTTTACCTTGAATACTAGTGTTCAATAACGAAACGAAGAACTAGACACATAATTTAGTGTTCTCCTTTGGCTGGGTGAGCGATGGCAAGGTAAATTCGCTTTATTTATGAATGATTTTAAACGCTAAAGTCGCGTGACGGCTACGATGCAGGAGCTCTTTGTAGGCTACGCCGCCGTCGTATTCACGGATAACTTTCGACAGTCATTGAATGGAGGGTTCGATGACCCGACACCGAAGCGTTGTTCGAATTTGCATGTGTCAATGACACGATCTGCACCGGCGGCGGCGCGCACCGCTGCGTCCTATACTTTTCCTTTCAGTCGCCGTCCGCGTCGTTCACCGAGAAACACTTTTCGGAATGACCTCGTGACACAGCTGCATCATCGGACTCGCACTGTTTTTTTTTAACGATACTAGTGTATGCGGTTTTGATATTGATGCACGAATACGTTCCAACGTAATTTATTTTAATGTTTACAATGAAAACATACCGTTTATGTAATCGGAATTCGGTCTTCATATCTGTGTAAATAATACTGGTGGTTTACATTGACGTGTAAGTAAAACTTAGTCTTGTTATGACGGAGCCGAGGGCCCGCTCAACAGGTGAGCGCTATAAACGTAACCCTCTTTCCCACTGCTGAAATACATTTGTATTCGTGCAATAGTTAAGTTGCCGACAAGTCTAAAGATAATTTTGGATGAAAATTAATATCTAGCAAAGAGTTTAGCAAGAATCTTCCGGCCATCAAACACGTCGAGTTGGAACGTGCGAAATCCAATAAAGAACTTGCGGCACCTGTGCCTTATTACATTCTTTTGGTGATGCTCACCGGTCGGTGTTCTCTGAAATTCGCCCAACTTTCCATGCCAGGAGATTGCTTGTTGTACAACTTTTACTTTGAAAATTCGTTCCTTTAGTATCAGCGGTGGAACGAAAGTTTTATCAACGAAATGTTTTCATAATTCAGTATTAAATTCCTCTCCGTTCCGTATTCGAATGTCGCTATTCAAGTCCGCAAAAAGCTTTCGCTGCTCTTACATTTTATTCAATTGCAAAACTATTCATATTGAGCAAGATTGAATTGCATTTATGTTATAAATGTGTTATCGCTATATAAATAATAAGTAGACACATTTCACATGGATGAAACAATGGCGTTCCCTTGTGGGCGTCGCGATCTTAATTGCAAATATGTTATTAGCATATGCGCTTTGTGAGTTCTTGAATGGTGCGGGCCCAAGGCGATGTGCGGTGTCCTTACGAGAAATAGATGGATGTCACCACGACCACAACTTGGATACTAAATTAACTGTCATACATCCATGAATCTTGCTCCAACACAAGGATTTGCATGATTTTTATTACAGCGTACATACCACCTACTCTGTTGGATATTAAAAGTTATTGGAGGTCGAGGACGTGCTGCGTATTCTGAATACGTGGGTGCATGTTGTAGGTACTCGCAACCGACGCATTTCCACAAGCTGAAATTAAATTATTACATTATTTTAACAGTTACACATTGAAATGAAGCCAGTTTAAAATTTTATAAAGTCCAAAACGTTGTTCCAACTAATTTAAGTGGTACATAACTGTGCTCACTGCAGCGTATTTAGCTACTAATTAATAAATAGAACACTCTAAACATAGTTTTCCGAATGGCAGCGCCGAGGAAATTATAATTAGTAACTGTGTGTGAAACATAATTGGTTTGCACCCATTACATAGTGGATGTATGTACCTACATCATATGTATGCATGCTCAAGTATACTTAAAATGAAGTAAGTATGGGTAAATAACAGGATTGTATTTTAAAATCACCATTCAAAAGCCCGGTTTGATAACCACTGTGATTAAGTCAACTTGTCGATTAGTTTATTAAAAAACCTGTTTATGTGCCAAGTTCAGATTGTTCAAAATTCAGAAATCTTAGGATCAGCTTAAAATTATTAACAAATAACATCAAAATATTCGAACGATAGAACCATTTAACTACAGTACTAACTGTTTTAATTACTTAACTAATTCAAAAAGTTATTGCCTAACGCGTTTATTATCAGGCGATCCGGAATTATTGGTGTAATTTACCGTCAAGATTGGCTTATACTGTTTCGTATCGCCTTTAAAAGGGGAAGCATCAGGGCAGCCAGCGAAATTCAAAATTTCTTACGTTTTTTTGCAATTTTCTGGTCATTGTCAGGCTGTACATTGAACAAAATATGATTCGAGGCTGTAATAGGTATTTAGTTACAGAATTATAATCATTAAAATCATCAATACAACCCTCAAAGGAAATACTGACAATGACCGGCAAATTGCAAAAAACGTAAGAAAATTTGAATTTCGCGGGCTACCCTGGCGCTTCCACCTTATTAAGTTTCATTAGTAATTCAAATGTTATTAAATGATGTTACGGTCGTGAACTTGCGTTCTAAATGATTACGTGTAAACATGATTCGCACTATCTAGGGTCAACCAAATATAATTATAACTACTTAAATTGTAATAAGATAATAACAATTTACTTATCAAACAAGAGTTGTAAACATAATAAGTTGCATAACCATTAGAAACAGGCAAAGTTCAGTTATTATCTTCACATTTATAGGACTTCCGCTGCATTAAAGACAAAAAATTCTTGGGCGTTTCATTCCAACTTTTGCACCGAGGATTACTTATGGTCCAAGTTTAATTAAGACAAGTAATGGCACGAATTTCATAGATAATATAGAGGCAAGTGTTCCAGGAGGCATTACAATGAAGTAATCACTTGCGTCGTATAACATTATCACTATGTTTCACTTTGTAATTACAGTGACTTTCTTTATTTATTACTTTGAATTAGCGTCGGGTTGCTATGCCATGTTATTTATAACTTGCCACCATGTTCGGCTAATTACGACTGTTAATTGTTACGTGTTGACAAATTGCTCGGTTTTATGACACTTGATACTTTTTGTGGGGGAGCCGTTGACTCCTCAGCAGACTTACAGTTAAAACATTGTATAAAATGTGTCAAGTTAAAGTACCGCGGTTCTCACCAGTAATGCCATGTAACGAGCACATGTGACCAGTTTGTATGTAAAGTTACCTTCTGTAAAGGCTTCATAGGTATTCATTACGTGAAATATTTACGGATACAGACACATAAATAATTCAATTATTAGTACTTTACTGGGCTGTCCTGTACGAGGGGAATTTTAATTCCACTTCCTCCTTCCGCTAGTTCATAGACCTCTATCACAATTTCAAAACTCTATGCTAATAGGATGTTAAAAATATCATTCGAACCTCTAACTAACTTTACAGTTATTCAAACAGTACACGGGTTTCGCATTTTTATTTAATAAATACCTTTGAACAAAGTTCAAAGCCATACACAAAAAAAGTAAAACAAAACCATCTTGAAAAACTTCGGATGGATTACCGGTAAATTAAATTAAGGAATTAAGAGCCTACGAAATACACACGAGCGAACAAATGGTTCAAGGTGAAATTGTTATAGTTCTATTGTAATCTAGGCACACAAAGATATTCCAACTTATCAAGTTATTTAACTGAATGTAAACTTGCAATCTATTATTTACCATTCATTAGAAAACTCCTGTAGAGTTTCCTAAAAAAGGTTAACAATTAGTCTAGTACTGAGACGTGAAAACTAACATTAGATAGGTATAAGTTCTTTCATATTTTTTGTGTGCATTACTATATAAGTTTATAACCAATCAATGCTTTTTACTAATCACCAACTTTATGTTCATTTCTTTCTTACAGGTACGTAACAATTCGCTATGCCAGACGCAAAGGAGTTACGTATACAGTAACAGCTACGTATACCGAGTAAGTACCAACATTATTATATTGTGACGTGACGCAAGTACTCGTATTGACGTTGATAAACGTCACTACTTGCTATAACGTCACGTCTTGATGTTGTGAGTAGCTTTAATGGAATAAAATATAATCATACTTTCTTAGGAATTTATAATTATTAAAAAAAAGTATCGATTTTCAATAGACTACATCCCAACTTAACTGAATATTTCCAGAAGCCCTGAAAATCCAGGAATCAATGGGCCACGGTTTAAAGAAATCTGTGATCAATAGTTGTCTCTTTGATCTAGTGGTAAATAAGAGTTTCAGTTAAGGTAAGATAATCATGTTCTAAGGCTTTTTGCTGTTAACGATCTAGTTTTAGCCTAGGACTAGATATTCAATAAATTCCACGTTCAGCTTAATCATGTAGAGCGCGTGTACATAGTTAACCTTAGCCAAACACTTTAGAGATCACAAACATTAGGATTATTTCATCCGAAACAGTTCAAAACCTCTCCCGCCATAAATCGCAAGAAGTATTTTATAGCGTGCGAATTGAAACGTGTCGGACCCGAAATGGGTTGATAGTGCGGACCTCAGGTAATTCTCCGGTGTAACAAACGGTTCCGAATGTGTGTAGCGATTTGTCAAGCGGCCAGTATCGGGGCCCGAGTGTTTGTGACAACTGTCCCTCGAAACCTTCGAGATGTCTTTACGACGTCATATATCGTACGCGCAGTAATTGAAGGCAACAGTGCGTGTCTTGTTTGTTTCTTCTGACCACTAGGCCCGCCCGCTCGTTACAGTCCAACTGTAAACTTCAACAAATGACGTGCTAATGTAATTTTTATATTGACTCGATACGGAACTGTAAACATAATCATTTGAGATGGGAACCGGTCCTTGTCGCAGCTTCAGCCACCACGAAAACGTTCATTATTTGTATTTGAAATTCATCTAAGGATTAAGTTAATGGATGAATCGTTTCGGGCTTGAAATCACCTTTTTTGGCGCTTACTAAAAACAGATTTAAACGGTTAAATTAATTCGTTTCGTTTACATTAATGCGAGGGAAACGAACCTTGATCAACTCGTAGCCTATAAAAGACTTCCGGAAAATTAATTCTTGCAGTTTTCTTTATAATATTTTGAACGTCACACGCGTCATTAGTAAGTTTGATTTTATCTCGCACAAGCATGAGGAAAATGATTAATAAACTTGATGTTTTCACTAAATCCTCTAATTTGCAAGACACGCAGTGTAAAAAATAATATGATTATCAGTTACTTATCAAGATGCACTGCTGTATTTCAAGTTAAAAATTGCATCGCTACAAATTCTGTAACCTTCAGCTGTTTCCACTGTACCATTTCCAACAAAAAAAAAAAACTACGGGATATAGCAATATTGCAACATTTTACGGCGGCATTGCGAACACACATAAAGTTTATAGGCGTTAACGTCTCTAGGCTGGCAATAAACAGTTAGGCCGCTGAGTAAGACGCGGGAGCGCCACGGGACCTTTATTTTCTTGTGCCGGCGGCACGGCGGCCGAGTTCGAGAGAGCAGCGCGGACGCATCAGTCCGCAATTAAGGGCCAGACAAAACGTCGTCGCCGGGGAGCCAGTGCTTCATCAAATATTAAAACCGGCCAGTGCCCGTACGCGAACAAATCCTACAGCGCATTTAATATTTTACTTAAAACGGTCTGCGGTTTCCGCTAGCGGAATTTTCTTGTGGCTTTGCCCGCCGGTTTAAGTTTTGTTCGAGTGGCCGCGAGGGTAGGCGTCGCTGTTAAATACTTGATGAGATGCTGTTATTAGTACCTCCTTCAAAGTTCCGCGCTCCCGTCAGACACTACTAAACATAGTGAACTCTGACGTTGACTCCGAAACAATTTCCGGGGTCGTTAAGCCTTTAATGAAATATGTGGCCTAATATTCACCTCGTTCAACTTAAATTAATTTCGGCCGGCGCACAAAAAAAGCCATTCTAAACACTAAGCCATATAAAAAGCGAAGTGAAACAGTCGCTAATGTGTCCACCGAAAACGAATCGTTGAATCGTGCTCGGAGCTCCCTCGCCTGAATAACAGAACCTAAATGCGGGAAAATATCAACATTAATCGGATGCGGTATTAACTCCCCAACTCAGTAGCTAATGAATATTCAGACAAACTGACACCGCTGGTCTTGAATTTGTAAGAAATAATCCCGGCGTCCGACAGCTATAAATCTTTCAGTATCCATCGAATGTTAGCCATTCATAAAAACCGCGTCTCGAGTATTGTTTACGGTTTGGCTCAAGTCCATTATGTACTCACATAAAACGTTAAAGTGATATCAATCTGTAAGAATAAAGAAACTTCATCATTCCACTACAAAGTTTTTGCAAAGCCCGACGCGTCCAGCGAGCGTAGTTTTTAACTTCGTTCGACGACCCAATGCGACCTAAGAAAAAACAAAAATAATTTCATTAGGCTTTCTATTGCACGAAAGATAAACGTATTCAGCAGTGCTTGGTTCTTTTATATTTTTTGTACTGTTAAGTATGTAACGTTTTATATTAACGATGTAGGAATGTCGTATGCTTAGAATAAAATCCTAAACCTTTCAGAGTAAGTCGCCGTCGCAAAAACGATTAGATAAAGTAACAAATCGGATGAGCTTAACTTGTCTTCCACATGTGTCGTGCTGTCAGAACACTTCCCCAGGAAACATTCAATGTTATTAAGCTACAATTTCGCATTACTAATGCCATCCTGTGTCAAAGACTGCAGAATTCTTAAAAAACTTAGAGTACAGTTTTGATGCAATTTTTATAGAAAAAACAATTCCCTAAAAACACATTGTTGAAGAAACGAAGTCGCGTAAATATTGTATTTTTGTAACGTAATACATCGTCGTAGCGCACGCAATTAAGCAAACAAGGAGATTTCATTAAAATAAAAGAAGCTCGCGTCCCCCGGTGAACAAGGTACATTGTATTATTTAGTACAGAGATTATTCTTCTCTGTGAATAATGCATGCTGTACGCTCCACAGACATAAAGAGCTTTATAAACTGGGATGTAACTAATAATACACCGTGTTTTATTTATACTTTCGTAATTCGTTCAAAATCATTGTATCCCGAGTATCACTGCCAAGCTTATGGATCCTTTATTTGGAGGAAAGAATAAAGTATTCCCCATCCATTTTACTTATGTAAGTACATTTTTCTTTTCAGTTAAGTATTTTCGCTAAATATATTTCGCTCACAAAATACACCCGGTTGTAACCGACAGTGGCGGGGAGGGAGATGCTTGTTTTCCTTATACACCGGCGTTGTTTGGAATTCCTGCGTCAATTAAATGCTTGTTTGTAAACACGACAGACACCGAGAACAGTGAACGCGATCATTTTCACGGAACGCGCCTTTCCTCGACCCCCTGCGCCGGTGTGGGCCGGCCTCAGTGCGACTTCTTTGAAAGCAGTCCTTTGAGCACGGCGCCCATATGCAACCCTCGCAGGTCAATTGAGCGCTTTACAAAGACGCGAAGTAACGCTAATTAGTTGCACATTTTGTGGGTCTATTTATTCTCAACCATGCCAAGGGTTACACGTGTAAAAAATTAAGAATATAACAGCACAATAAACAACAAGACGTGCTACATAACGCGCTACATTGTCGTAACAATTGTCAACACGAGACAGTCGCAAACTTAATACAAACATGGCCAATGAAAATATCGTACCTACCTACGCGTACGTCACGTAACTACCGATAAAAGATGGCGTGTTTGTCGTTTTGTTTCGATTCGATTCACCGAAAACTGTATTGTTGTGGTGGACAAAGGGCGGCGGAAGCGGAGCGGAGCTATCGCCGGCTGGAGCCGAGCGAGCGAGCCAGGAAAGGAAAGCTGTCTTCCGCCATCTCCCGCCCGGTGCTGATTACCCAGAGATGCTTAAGTAATTTCGTGTCCGTCCCTCGTTAATTGCGGGAAATGAGTTAATTAATTGTTTTCCTTTTCTCTCAGATTTGTGCCATTTAGAAGCGGCGTTTATTCAATTGATTGAGACGATTTAAAAGGTGCTCTCTTGACTGTTCTTCCTTATGGGGTGGGATTGTACTGAATAAGGCTTTCAGACTATTTAATGGAAAGAGTAACGATATTTAATCTGTATTGAAGCCATTGTAGGTACTGTTTTTAGAACAACAAACTAGTAGAAATGGTGCTGTAACTAAATCAATTATCCTTGTGAATTGTAACTGCCATTAATAATGCAATCATCTCCATAATTAGAGCTTGAATGAGATACGCCGGTACCGTCAACATTGTGTAGGCGCCTTGTAAAGAAAATGCTTTAGAAATCAAGTGATTAATATAAATCAAATAATAATCTAATCCAATGAACAATAGTTCATTGGATTAGATTATTATTTGATTTAATTTACTTATTCCAATGAATACATTGGAATAAGTAAATTGCACATGATTTGACTTTCACTTCTTCTTCTTTCACTTTTTCATTTCTGTTTTAAGAAAGAAGACTTTCACTGAAATTGATTAAAAAAAAAAACTAATTTTCTTCCTCCACGTTTCTTAGCAAGAATACTTATAAAAGAAGCAAACTTCCTCAACGGTACTGTAAAACTATTCTGTTCAACGTCTGTCCGCAAACAACGTTATTAAGAGAGCAGACAGTGGAACCAAAATAAACATTGAACGTTTTAGTGATTCGTTAGAAACTGATTCCTGCGAAAGGCGCATCATTAAAATTAAAAATGTTTCGCGGAGTGCATCTGCTTTTGTGTTTTTTCGATGTATTTATAGGGGCGAGGGCGGCAGGCGGGCGGGCGGTCGGACGACGACCGAGCCGCCCAAACTCAGCCGCACTTTGTTTGAACAATTTGTTATTTACGTGTTGTGCACCTTCAGACAAAACACAACTTTGTTATAGAGCACTCGAATACAAAAATAGAATACAATTTTGATTTTGATGCTGAATAACATCTCTAAATGTAGCGGTGATTATATAACGTCCGCCTATCTTATCTTCAGTGAAACGGTCGGCTCGCGGTACAAGGGTCGGATTAGCACCGACACAAAAAAGGATCATAACCTCTACTTGTGCTCTCACGGTTTTTACTTAATTAACGCAATATACTTACCTACCTCAATACCTACTATAACGCAACAGTAAATCTTACCGGATTATTCGTTCCGTTATCGAGCAAACCGTTTTAACTTTCAAGTTTAATTAACCTAAATATTAATATTCGTAATCGCACGCCGCAAATCCTCCAACTGAATATCTATGGTAATGGCATCTATAATAATTCGGTGCCAACAAAGTGTGCGTTTCATGACGAGGTTAACTGTGGGAACTGTAGAATTTAGAAAATTAGCTTCAGGGGATTTTCATTTGTATCGCAGGTAGGTAAGTAATAATATAATGTACTTACGTGTGCACAGATTACGTGTATTACTGTATACTGTATCATATTCCGTGGGCGGATCTAGATTACCACAATCACACTAGATGACTGTTCCACAAAACCTAATATTTATTTAATGACACACAGATATCAAGCTTGCTAATGACCTCCGATAAGCCTGCGCAAACCATCATTATCGGAACGAAGTTGTCAACAAGGCACATCACTTCTTGTCTCCTGCCAGCTTACTATATTCCACGCTAAAATGAACGACATTATTCGCCGGACTCACGTCATTAGTCATCGTCCGCCTCGCATAAGAACCAAATGAATCGATACGTGACGACAGAAGGAGCCCGAACATAAATATCCTAGGAAGGGTTTAGGGGAGCAATGTGCAACACATTTATCATAGCTTCGGTGAACGCCACGGAGAAGTAAGCTGCAAGAGTGATAATGCGGGGGCGTACACGTGCGCTCTACAAAATAAGTACAGAAACAATCAATCAGAATTATACGGCAGACGTTTCAAGATGCGGCACTGGCTATCGCCCAATCACGGTTATTTTTCTATTTAGTCGAATTTGATTCTGTCACGAAAAAGACGTAAGACCTCTCCATTAGTTGACTACTCCGTGCTCGAATTTCACACAAACAAGCAGTTATTGATTGTAGCAATAGTCTGTCAAATAGTGCAAATATAGTGACAGGTTGTGACGTCAGAGTGGAGTGCATCGCCGCCGGCCGGAGAGCACTCGCCGCGATCGAGCTGACCTCCACCTTGCGCAAACAATCGGCTCCGCCATTCAAAACCGATACTGACAGCCTTCTGAACGTGACACATTGTCTGCCTATGTTTTTATTACTCTGTGCAAGTTTGTTCCTTTTTTATTTGAGAATAACCGATGCCTATTTACGGTCTGTGAAGTTCATAACGATTCGTTAAACGTTATACGGAGATTCAAATGGAAACGAAATAACAAGTGACAAGCAAAACAATAAAATAAGTTGAATTTTATTTATAGTGAGCTATTGTTGTTAATGATTGTCGTAAAAAGATACAATCAGATATAAATAAAACGGCACACATCATAAAACCAGTCAACAAAGCACTAAATAAGTTTCTAGACTTACGTATATTTAGACGATTCCTCAGTGAACTTTCATGAAGTATAAATCTTAGGATGTTACGCTAAATAAATTAGCAGGCCCCATCCTCCGAGAGGTCAGATACCATCTGTTAGATTTATACGAAGCGATACAAGCATGCCGCACTAAATAATATTTTAACGATTTATATCACGCTATGTAAAACTTAATCGTTTTGTTTTTCTTCGCGTAGAAGGGAATTTTTGTAAAAGAGAATGCACGCAATATTTCTCAAGAAATCTAATAAAAATTGCTTTTATTTTCACAAAACTGAATTTTACTTACAATTTTCTTATTGAATTTCTCACAGTTTTGTACACTCTTGAACACATTTCTCACGAAAGGTACAATTTGGAATAACAAAATATTATTTCAAACTTTAGGTTGTATATGAAAGCAATTATGTTTCTGTGTGTATTTCAATAACGGTGGGATTACAGAATGTAACATTCAATATTGGGGTTTAATTTGGGCAATGCCAACGTCTCGGGAACGGAATAGCGGTGGCATATTGCGGTCTAAACACCCGTGTGATTGGAACCGCTTTCCATATTGGTTAATCGTCATTTGCAATTCAAACTAAACGATACATATATCCAAGTTATCATAACAGCACAAACTACTAGACTTGTTAAGTTGCAAAAGACGTATAAAATCACTCGACTTCGCGTAAACTAGGAGATTACGTCGTAGTGCACTTTTCGTTACGCTAAAGCTCTCGTTTCAGCCGAAGACAGTTTTCGCGTTTTCCTGAAGACGGTATAACACGGCGATACGTAGCTACAGTTCTAAGATCCGAAGTGAAAAGCTCTTTGCTCTAATGGCATTACGACTCTGTTGCCTTTTAAGTGAAGATATAAAGGAGTATTTGACAGGTTCCTCTGAATCCTAGCCCTCTCTTACAATGTAGTTCTAAATGAATTAAAAGCGTAAATAAAATTGAACTGCGGAGCGCGCCCGTCTGTTTACGATCGTGTAAGCCAACGGCATTAGCATTATCTCCTACTTCCTTGGATTTTGGTAATTGGCTGTACGACGTAAAACGATTACCTAAATGCGAAATCCTTTTCTCTCTCAATCCCTAGGCTATTTTGGTTGCGTTTTCTCAATTTACTCGCCGGTTCGGTAAACGAACTCCAAAATTGTGAATCAGACTTGATTGAATCGCAGTCGAGCCCGCGGGAATGGAGTTATTTTCCAAGCTATTTCATGGCACGTCGTACGATCGACAAGTCTCACAGCCGTGCACTCACTCGCGTTTCATGTTTGTACCCTCTCGAGAAATTTCTTTCAGTTCATTTATTTGTTTGTTTGGAAACTGTCGTTCTACTCACAACACCCATATTTGATATTGGTACATTTTTTATGTGTTTGAGAAACAATTGCTTTTGGAAAAACTTCCTCTTTCTTTCAATAAGTTTATCCTTGTGTGCTTAAAGTATTGGGGCACGTCGGGCCGTGATTGTAGACTGTAAAAAGAATAAGCATTCGTCATAATTTCTTGAAAATGAGAGCACTCGTATCGTATGAACGTAATCGTCAGCAATAAAAGAGCTCATTTGTGTTACTGGTCCAGTTGTTTCGATTCACGTTGCTCGGACAATGGGCAAACGTACGCACAACGTGGCCCCATCGTCATCAATCAAAGTCCCTCGCCCCACCCACGCACCCCACAGACCGTCCAGACTGATTTACCCCTTACATTACAAGCAAATGCACGTCTACGTTAATACCAGCCGACTGCGGCAAATTGAAACTAAAATAGCAGCTGTAAAACTAAAACAATGGCTACATGTAGCCCGACAAGAATACTTACAAATACATGAGATTTAAATTGTTAATTTTGAAGTTAACGACGTCTCATATTATTATATATTACTGATTAAATATTTTATTGATTAAAACTCAAGATTAAAGGCACATAACTGATAAAAATCTAAGATACGATGTCTTAGATTTTTATCAAAAAACATGAGAATTCGTTACAAAACACAAACACATTTGATTTGATAATTCCCGTCCTTTATGTCGATTCCGTTTTCATTACCGTTTCGTGTGTGTAAAGGTAAAATTAATTCCCCTCGCCTGTGATGCTGTGCATGCAACAGACAACACATTGTCAAAAGCAGACAATCAGTAATCATGCGTCATCCCCGAGAGATTACCCGAACCTGCCATCTACGTAGTGTACATACTGTACTGTGTTTACAGCCTCGATTATATCTGCACTGGTTTTTCAACCACTTTTTTCATTATTAACTACTCGTAGTATTCCACGACACGTTTACGTCAACAATACACTGGAAAATCACGATAAAATACATCAAGAAAGAAAAATTCGTCATCTAAAATCATGTTTTCTACAAATTATTTCCAAGGTAAATTAATATTGTGAAATGAAATAAATTGTTGAGGCAATTTAGGTGGAAGGATCATTTCCATGTGGCCGTACGTCCAAACAGGCGGGCCGGACGTCGCGTGACCGACCCGGACATTCCCCACCCTCATTACCACTTTAAATAACACTATTCAGACCAAACTATTGTATTTATTAAGAAGTGTATTAGAAAATTACGTTTCTAAGAACTTTGAAAGCGGGGTAAGTAGGACTTTTTATTTTTTTTGCTTTAAAGAATATAATGACGTATCATAACTTAAAATCATCAAGTTTTTTCAAGTAAACAAAACTGTAATGATCTCTATATTGTTTATAAAAATAAAATTAATCCAAGTAGGTACAATACCTATCAATAATAGTCTGTAATTGCAGTGCCCTATCACTTGATTACTTATATATTTTGGTTACATGAAAAAACCGGGTATTAGGTTCCCGGGATTCAATTACCGGACTGATAATAACAGCGTCGATTGTATCAGCTTCTAATTAGAATAAGTTAATTACGTTGTATTGATAACATAATAACTGTTGTTCTTTTATCAGTTTGTTCAAATAATCTATTTCCTTCAACATTTTTTTTAGAAACTGTCCATCATATTTCACAATATCCACGACACATTTCGATTGAGCAAATACCTACTATATTTAACAGTTTTAAAAACTGGACAGAATTTGGGTATGTTATAATAATAAGGAAAATTCCTACACACACACACGTACACATTTTCATTTTAAAACTATTATACAAAATGTAAGCGGCCATCCAACACTTAATTATATTGTTCTAGAAATACTTAGGTATTAGGTGCAAAGACAATACCTAACCGACTGGCTACAGACTGGAATAATCTGCTAAATTGCACAAACGATGGGGAGTACTTGCAACCCCTCATGATTCGCACTGTGGTGGCTAGCTTTAAATACAATGCGAACCATATACCTATGTGTTGTGGGTATATATAGAGATCTAGCCCAGCGGGCACTATTGATAACAGACGGGGCTCCACTACGCATTGTCAGGGTAAAACACAATGAAAACTACATACACATAGATAGTGGAAAGAACTTTATTTTTCTCGAGATTGATATAAATAAACGGGACAATAGCACTGTACGTATATTTTGTACCGTATGTTATATGGCTGCTTTCGACGCATTAAGGATTTAAAAATCCAGTGCGTCTGTGACTAGTACTTATCTAACACGTTCTTATCAGAGCACTTCGTCACGGTTTACATATTTCTATTTGAATAACAAACACAGCATAACAAAAGATCCCAATCGTATCTGCGTTTACCGACGGCTGCGGCACATTCAATATGGCAGCATTCGATGTGACACCATCCACAATCGGTGTTGCCGTCCGGCGCGGGGGCGTATGATTAGAAATCGATAACTATGCGTCACATTTCGGCTCACACTTACGTATTGTTGATCCTCTATTGTGATCTGACCCAACGTTATCTGTTACAACGTTCACAACGCTTTTAGTACGTCGGTAATCCCAATCAGTGAGGATTTCGTCATTTCCTTTTGTTGAACCCTTATCGCGACGGAATTTTTTCTCCACGTTAGGGTACGGACAGTTTTAATAAATAAACATCTGTCGGCAAGAGATTTGTTGACTGAAATAGTACTGACGTAGACTACAATATGCATGTAAACAGTTGGCTACTCAAATCTAAGGAAATACTTACTTAAGTATCTATCTAATCAAGAAGTTGTTTCTCGACGGGATATTCAGATATTGCAAACTTGGTTGTTCAAGTGGTTGAACAGCAAGTTAATAGTTGCCATTCAAAGTGTCAGTTTATACGATTAATGAAGCAACTGAAGTTTAACCCATCCTGTGCTTATGAAATAGTAAAAAAGCCTGTCTAATAATGACTAATAGTTACGGCCTATGACTCACGTTGGATGTGGATACGGAACACAACCGATGCGTTTATAAACATGCACGTAGCAACAAAATAAATCTCTATACCTTTAACAAAACTTGAAAGAGTGGGGCCGAAACAACGTGATCATTTAATCAGTTTCAAAACATTTTACTCGTAAATTAATTGCCTGTTATTTTTTACTGCCTTCGTATAAAATTGCGGACAATGCTCTAAATTACTTTACAGCTATGTTCGCCATCGATGACAATCACAATTCGCAATTATTGAAACGTAATTGTAAGTGAAGCTCTATAAAAAGGTACTTAATCATGAGCATACAAGTACGCACGTTTCACCAATTTATATATATGTTGGCATGTCAATGAAAGTAACGTTAATGAGTAATTGAGTGCAATTAAGAGTAACACGCCACCACCGCACCGGCGGGTTACATGCTCGAAAGTATTGTTGTAAACATTCATTACATCATTATAAAGACTATGGCCAGTAATCCAGTCCCATCCGCATCAAAACCAATTTCCTATTTCATATCTATATCGAAATCTTTTATTTTAGAACTCATATCACGTTACACCTTTCAAGAGATTACTTTATTTCGCTTTCGTGACGGCTTCTTATATTTTTTTAGGATTTCGTCTGAGCCTGTACCCTTATAATGGCGTATTCGTCCCTTCATATGTCACTAATGTCACATACTCGTAGTTCTTTCAATATTACGGATTTGATGAAAATTCACATGGAAATCAGTTCATCGTAATATATAAATGAATTGAAAAATTATTCTGGAATTGTACTCTTTAATCATCGTAAGCTTAGTGGAGCGTCGCTGAAAAGATCTTTTGAAATGAAACAAATTCGCCAGATCATTTTTTACTTTGACGTTTTGATTAGAACAAGTTATGAGCCCCCAAGTCGTTTGTCCTACCCTTGTTCTCTATTAAAGCATTTTATGTTATAAAAATAGAAGGGCATTAAAAGAACAAATACTCGGCAGACTCTTGGCTATTCGTCTTTTCTTATTTTTCATCCTCAACTAGCTTGATAGTTTCTGTCTACTTACTTTTTTGGCTACGTACCATATCGTTATTTATACATGCTATACATATTGTTGGAATCCAGACAAAGCATTTTTATGGCTTCTGGCGTAACACTCTTATTTGGGCGATGGTCGCAAGCCCGTTCTTCTCATAGTTTGGCGACACCATTATGGCATTCTGAGCGCGAGTGAACAATAAATCTCCCTGGGGCTCCGCAATGTATTCTGCATGCAGGCTAGTGCGCTTCGTAGCCTGGCAATTATTACTCTCTGTACGAGATTACTAAGTTACCAAGCCACTATGTAAGTACCCGAGATAGATTTTTAAAAAGCTTTAATAATGGAGGCTCTTTTTCATACATTCAGGAATATTATACACGGTGTTGTTTTGTGTCATTCTACGCCATTGCACCTAATATCAGTTGCGTATTTATTTGTTTACAAAAATCCTTTGTCCGGGAGTTTCCAAGAAACCGCTGAAACGACTTCAATGGAAACTGTTTTTGTCTTATTGCACATGGTTCAACTTAGGTCATCTAAAAACATTCTCGGCCCAAGAACTTTGCTTGGCAGATGGCTTTTAAATTATATTCGGCTTTGGGTATTATTAATCCATAATACTCGTTTATTTAAGTTGTTCATTGAACGCCCAAGGCATTTTAAGTAGATATGCAAATTGGCTGATATGAGGAGATTAAAAAATACTATCTAATACTTAAATAATTAGCATAACAGCTTGTGGTATTTGTAATATTTGCGTTACAGATTTCATTTGATGTACATTATGGGATATCTGCATATTTGGAAACTCAATTAGCAGCCTCTAACCACTGATTCCATAGCGATTGGTTTTTGCACGACCCTACATGAGCACATACCACACCGCTTAAACTTCCTGCGCATTTAACAATCAAAGCTTTCAAACCTGTTTAAATATTTTCAAGTATGTGCAAGCGCTGTTAACGTAAACTGTGAAGTGAGCGTGTATTAAACACTACCGCTAGGCCGGAGCTGTAACCTCCTCAAGTGACCGAGCGATATTCTTAGAAGTCATCAAGTGGCCGCCTTCACTAAACTTACTTGAACTTTACTGGTATAACAATTAATTATAGATGATGGCTGGGAAGCAATAAAATGTCTGCCTGGATTGGATAGGAACTGGCGCGCCTGTGTGCAAATGATCCGGCGCGGCGTACGCCGAAGGACGCGGCCGCATTCCGGCGCGCACCACTACACCGAGATGACACACATACCGACACGTAGCGCTGTGTCACTGTGTGTGTGTGCAACAACACATTAATACCAAAGTACATAAGGCACTTTTGCAGTACGTCAGTTGGCGTCAGTGTACCGCTAGCGGTGTGGAATTCCTTATTACGATGCAACACGTTGCATTCACAAAATTGTTTAGAACTGTTATGTTAGTCGCACGCCGCGCCGCACGCCGTCTACGCACCGCACCGTTATCGCTCCACATGCGATGTTAAACCACAAATTATTCGTGGTATAAAACAGTGAGGCAGATGAATATTTAACCGCAGCAGCTTCGTAGCTCACATCGACGTGAGAGATAGAGACAGAGCGGAATATCTGCAAAGCGGAAACAGTTTAATCACGCAGCGTGTACGGTGGCAGGCGCTAATCTCGCGTCGCGTCGCGGGCAGCCGTCGCCGAAGCGAATCGCATACAAATGTGCCGCCAGCCAGAGCAAAAACTGCTGAATAATGTCCCCTCACAGTTGTACCACTCGCAGGAGCTTTATACCACACTTAATGATGCAGTCAAGCCACGCTCTATGCATTTTATAACCGTATTACTTTCGGAGAGCTTATAATATTGTGGCTTTTTAATATGAAGTGTATGGTGGCCTGCCGGTGTGTCCATGCGCCATATTGGACACAAACAGCGATCGGATCAGCGCTGGGGTCAGGTTGCTGGCATGTGCCAAGTGCGTCACCGCCGAGGATCGGGTGACTACATGCAATCGCCACCGAGAAATGTGCACACTGTGTTACTCACCTTATTCACTTTTTTTGGTCTTGCTTTGAAGATTGTTTTAAGCTACAGGAAATGACTAATTTTGCGACAGAATGCCCACTGAGTTTATTCGTTTTAAGGTTGCTATAGTAATCCAATGGAATGTACCATTGTTACGAAATTGATGAATATTTTCACCCACTGTTAAAAGAATGGTATTTATATCTGCTGAATGTAAACTGTATTAAAATTATATCAAACTCGTAAACGTAACGTAACTGACCTGCGCAAGGTACTTAAATATTTTTCAGTGAACGGAGTGACTGATGACGTTTTTTTTGTTATGCACTGTTCGGGGAAATTGCTGACATTAGCGTCATTCAATGACTCATGGCGTCTATGTCTACATCGGCAACATTTTTTTATTCTGTCTAGTTATTAGTGCACCGTACACCATTCTGCACTTTTTGTAGGCAGAGGAAACAAAAAATCTAATTGTATTGTAAAGGTAGTCAGGCTTGTCACGTCTGTGAGTAATCTATTCCACCGGTATTCGTAAACGTCGAACAAAAAACGGAGTCGGTTTTCAATAAAACGCATTATTCAAAAGCGACGCTCTATCGGATACACATTTATGTAGTCGAAACAGTAGCCACATAGTACAAATTATTTACATTGCCGCCCCGGTCTAACAATTTGGGAGCGGTATCCGGAATTCATGGAAGACAACTGCGCTCGTCATCGCGGCTTTGTTTGCGGGCCGCTGTGAGCTGCCGGCTGCCGGTAATCAGACGAGCCGGGACGGATTAGATGCGGTCGACGGCCGGGGGAGGCCGAAGATGTGACTGCGACTAGTTGAAACGTCTGGCGGCTCGTAATTTGCGGAGCCGTCGCCGTCGCAAGGGTTGACCTCGTCGGGTGATCGCCCACTCAATTAAGAATTTCACGTAGCCAGACTGTCTTAACTGTAATTACAGATTATTTATTTATACTGCATTGACTGTTTGCCATTGATTTACAGTTTCAAACAATAGCTGTTTCAAATATCCTTCGTACTCAACAAAGACATTGATGACACAAAAATGTTACTCGCTCAATAAAGTCTGGGAGACGTAAGACCGGTGGTCGTTCAATGCTTTTAGTGAAACCCCACTTTATTTGATCCTGGCCGCTCTTACTAAAGTCGAGGAGTAGTTATAGGGAGCAGTTTTATTGGCTCTTATTGGCTAACGTTCAAAGTGACAACTTTAAAGACTACGAACGTATTGGACACGCAGCCGAGGTTGGCGTTAACTGGCTAACGTGCTCTCCGTGTGTAATTCCATTAAACCTGCAGTGAAATCTCAATAGATCCACTTTCGCTTTAAATAAAGACGAAGCACAATAAAGTCATGAAATGTAATAAGACACTATCCCGTACCGAATCGAATTTGATTTTGATTCCTGGTCGTATCGAATTTATGTCCATCGAAGTTTGAATGGACAATAATATTGTTAGTTCGAAGCGAATGATCTTTGCTGAGAATTATTGCAGTGTCCCGAGTCGCTCATGTTCGCTATCTATTCACAAGCAAGTTATATAATTTCCTGAATCGTACCAGTCTTGCTGGTACCTACTACTTGAATGAATAATTAACTAATAAATAGCCGTTTGTTTAACTTAAACAATATCGTTAGGTATTGTCTGAAGCTGTTTCTTTAATCATTTTATGTCACGTGTTATTGGAAAATGTAGACGCTTTGGTGCAGTTGTGTTTAATTGAAGTTCGTCATGTTAATCTTCCATATATGCACTTGAAAATTCCAAAAAATACGATGATTTACAAGAAAATATTGATTACTGGTACAATCCTGGAAACAACTGTATAGAAAATTTATCATTTGCAATTTTTTTATTAAATCCCTAATGAATGAAGACTTCCTAGATCGAAGCAGAGCGGCAACCTTGATATAGATGCTGTATAAATACTAAGCAGCATAGTGATATCACAAAGCAATTCCAGTGCCCTCAAGGCTATAGTTACAGGCGTGTCCATTCCAGATTAAAAGCGGATCTTTAGTGGGTAGGGGGTGGTGGTGGTGGTGGTGACAGAGACAGGAGGGCAGGGGACATGGGGGAGTGGGGCGGGGGAGGCGGCGCACGCGGCACGGGGCAGCAACAAGCTGGCGTCGAGACAGAGCCGGCGCGACCCGCCGACGCCAACAGTCCCACTCAACATAAAACTAAATCTCCACAGACAACAAGAAAACGCAATAGCTCTCCACAAAAGACGTGAACACTGGCTCGAGTATCAATTCTCTGCTATTCGGCTCGCCGAGTTTGTGTTTTCTTCTCTGGCGACACAGTAAGCACAAGATTTGCTACTTCAGTTTTCTTCAGGCAAGCAGAAATAAAACCGTGCACTATTTTATACGTAAGCAAATCCAACTAAACTTCGTAGTTTTATAAAAGTTTTTCTATTTCTTTTTTGTTCGTTTAACAAACAATTCTGAGCAAAGTGTTTAAACTTCGGGCCATTCTGAATAAAAGTAAGAAAAACCTAGACGTGTCAAATGATAAATCACTAAGAAAATACCAAGCATAGTTGGACGAAGTTAAATTACGGCTCACTTCATGAGTTCCGCATAATGGAATGAAACTTCATTTACGCCGACACGTAGACTCACGGGAAAATTGACAATGAACCTTAAAATTCATGTTGGCATTTTAGTGAACATGGCTTTAACGACGTTGTAACTCACTTTCATGTAAGAGACCACAATTTAGTGTAAGTCTTTACATAACGTCTCGGGAATGTTCCAATATTTTCAATATACAAGTTACGTAGGTAGGCACTTCGTCGATAACCTTTACACATAATTTAAGACAGTATAAACCCAATAAAGATATTTAAATCTAATCTCCTACCGCCAGACTTACAGTGGACATAATGTCTCTGCTTTTACTGTAACAAAAATATACATTTTACGCTAATTCCTTGGCGGTGGCCCCACGCACACTAAGCGGATTGCCAGCTTATCGCCTTACAGACATACTCACCTATTTTTTCAATAGCAAAAAATAGTTTTAAAAGTATAAGAATGCTACTTTTCGAGAAAGAAAAAAACTACAACAAAGCCCTGATCCTTGAGGCTTTCCTCGTGGGTTTTTCGAATTCCGTGACTCAAATAATTAAGTTCCCAAGATGGGGTCGCTGGGTGAAATTATACATTGTTATTGCCACCATAAATCTCATTTTGGGTGAACGCACTCGCTCAGAATAACAAATAAAGACAACAAAAATTTCATATCACATCACAGCTTAGGGCTGCAAATGTTTATTATCTAAATAACTATTTGAACCTTCCTGTGTCTGTGTTGAGCTCGTAACGAGAACAGTATGCTGTGTGCTAATTCACCCGTGCTCTGTGTAGGCGGTTCTGATAGACAAATTACTGGAATCACAATAAATAACGTTCGTCTATTACACAGCTACAGTGATGATGTTGTAAAAGCAGTTTTTTTACTATTTTAATGCGCCACGTTCTTCGACTATTAGCCTCAGTGCGAATCTCTTTTCTTTTCTTAGAATTTTTCCTTTGAACTTAATTCTCACCCACAGGGAATTGTGAAACGTTGAACTGTCTTGAAACTCCTCGTGAATTTAATTCTCGTTCACGTAAAATTGTTGGTGGCAATCGTCGTAGATTCTGCTTTACGATATTCTCATTGCAAAGCTTGTGAAGAGCTGCGGTTAGAAGAGGTAGCTTCGTTTGTGGTTATCATGATTACCCAAGCAGTTTTGTATGATGATTCAAACCTTGTGTGTAAGCGATCATGTAAATATATATGCCTACACAATTAGTTTATCCGACTTGCCGGATACATTGAAAACCATTAGGTACATTACATTTTTCACCATACGCAGTTGTTTTACAAATCCGACAAAAATAGAAACTAGCCAGATAACATACGAGTACATGTACACAAGCAAAACTACTCATAGATCTATGTAGTACATTATGTGCATGTATAAGGTATTCTAGACGTTTGCGAAAGTCTGCAGACACGCTTCGTCACGGCTCTCGGCACACAGATGCCAATCTGTTATAGTCATATGTCTACGTCAGTAGTGTGATGCAACACACGGAGCCCCGAGATATACGCGCATCAGATAGGCTCCTGGCTTTGCATCTACACATTAAAAAATAACTTTAATCCAACTAACAGCTGATCTGAATTTTCGAAATGTTATCTACTTCCCGCATAGAAAATCTATTGCCGTATTTCTAACTATTTGTAGTTTTATTGTAAACTAAGTATTTTATTTGAACTAAATACCACAATAACTGCACTAAGATGTAGTTTACAAAAACCAGTTAGCTTTGTGATTCGCATCTGTTTTTTGTTAGAAACTTTTAGCTGCGCTCCGCTGCAGTTCGTGGCCGAACTTGTTACCACTAGACTAATTAGGCAATTATTCCACTATAAAATAAATTACTAGATGTTTTTAACTATGCTACTAAAAGTGACTTTCAACTTAACTTTATTAGGCGTCCAAGAGACACGAACGGGAGACTAATTTTGGAGGACGAACTAAAATTCTAGCAAAAGAGGATGAAGCATCGAATATTGTAGGTAAACTAATTAGGCACTAAAATGGTTTTAATATTAAATTATGCCTGGCTTGCCTCCCCCGCTACGGTAACCGACAGGAATATGTTTGCGCGCCATGCATTATCGAAACAAATGGCCGCTTTGCAGTGAAAGTTGTACCGACTACACAATCACGATAGCTTCATTTATTAAATGTAAATTTTCTTATGGCTTTATTTGTCCTGCTGCAAATAGTACAGTTCATAGTAACAGCCGTACATTGTTCTAAGCTTTGGAAAATATGCCGGCTTTTAAAAATTCCATGCAGCAAAATGTATTGTTTACGAATCAGTATTAACCCAACTAGTTGCATTCCATTGCTATGCACGAGCCTCTCAACAAAGTATGTATGGAGACATAGAACCCACCATAGAAATAAACAGTGCCTTGGAAGCTGACATACACACGGGATTCACGCCTATAAGCCAGGTTTATTAGTGACTGGCAAGTGAAACTACCCCACCACCTAGCTTCGGGCGCACGAAAGCCATACCTACTGGATAAATCCGAGCGCTATTCCATTACACCCTGCACGGCTAAATTTCAGGTCTTCATTCTGTGGCACTAACATTTGTTCTGTATTGTTCCCAGAGCACCGGCGGCGGTTGTCGCTCAGCGAGCAACGCGGGTGCGGGCGCCGTGACGGTCGCAAACGGGGGCGCGGGCGCAGGCGCAGGCGCGTGCGCAGCGCGCATGGCGAGCGCGGGGGCACAGTACCGCGGCGGAGCGCAGCAGTGGGCGGCGGCCTATGCGCCACAGCCCTGCCGCTACCCACCGCCACAGCCGCAGCCGTACGCGGCGGCTCCGAGCCCTTACAATCAGCACCAGGTAAGTCAAATACGGTGAAACATCTCGGAGACTAAATCTGAACAGCAGCAATCCATCAATCTACGGTCATAAATCATAATCAAAATTGTCATAACGCATGAAAAGATCTGGCGCTGCCTGCGTGGCCACTTCCTTTTGGAAATAACATTCTTCACTCAAATAGAGATATAGCATAAATACAGAGGATTATACATTACCAGCTTGAATCACGTATGCTGAAAGAACTCAATCTACAAAAGGATCTACAGGTGTTAAGCATCTCACTGAAAAAGTAATCACTGAAGACAATACTCAAACTCTGTAGTAGTATGTACATCGAGGGGATGCTGCGGAGATAAAAAATCACCTGTCCTTAGTAAGTAGATCGTATCTTCAGTGTCCAAAAAAACGCTAAAACTAGACTAGGGCTATGAAATGGGGTGCTTGGGAAGCATCAAAACTAATCCGCAAAGAAAAGACAATTTGAGAAGTAAGAACTAACCACAGTTGAGCCTTATATTTACATATTATACCAACACAACCGTTTTGCTCTTCGAGCTTTCCCATCTGTTTATTTACTAAGAACTCGTCTTCATGGAATCGCATATCTGCCACAACTCCCGATGCAATGCGATATTAATAATACGTTTCATAATAGGTCTTGTAATAATAACTTCCGCGATACATTATGTTTATCCTTCTTCCGGCATTCTTAAAGCGTGTACCTACATGTGAATCATAGAGCACTTACTATTTTTATACCGGTATACGTCTTGAATTTTACCCGAGCTCTCGCTTCGTATTATAGCCGTAACGTTGCGCATGCTCCTCCATTGTTTTTAATCATGGCAACATCATGACTCTTCCTAAAATATAGAATTCCTGAAAGTTACAGCTGTCGCCATGGTATTTTTTTTTCTCATGAAAACAGGTTTGTTTCGAATCGGTTAAAATTGTCTTCTACGGGTTCCAAGTTCTATAAATTTTTAGCGACTAACCACGAAATTGCTACGAAAACTACGGTGATCTTATACATCCGTAGTGATGCTCTCGTAGCATTTTGATAACTTCCTTTGGAGTTTTTCGCTGAAATTTCACGAAAGATTTAACAAATTACTCCATGTAGAATAAAATTGTTGCGTCTCAGCTAAAATATCGATAAAGTATTCGCATCAGAAACTCCGCTACGTATGATGCGACGTAGCGCAGTCAATTTTGTTGGCACCAACACCAAATACGTCCATCAATATCGCACCCCCATTCTGTCTCCTTGTACTGAGCGCAAGTATTCCATAAATATAGTAGAATCTTTAACCGGCGCCATCTTCTGCATGTTCTAATGAGGTGTGTTTAAGTTTACGATCGGGTTTACGAGCGCCGGCGGCCGGAGGTTCCGCTGTCCGCCGGACCGCGAACTCTTCCTTAATGTTGTGAACCGTTTCCCTTTCATTCAACTAATAAGTGACTATTAACTTAACTTTCTTTAACGTAAATAACATCTCTATTTAATAAACCTGAGAAACTGTGCTTAAATCAATAAGCGTGGATTCTAGTTAGCAAGTGGCGAACCCCCCGCTCCGTGGCAACATTGCTTACGGCTCTGGACTGCATAATTAACCGCGAAGTCGGCTCGTTGACATCGCTCCATCAATTTCTGCGCTCGCCACGGCTGTAGCTCGTTGTGCATTACACACAAACAATATTAAGTGATTAATGTCTTCTCGGAGCACTTAAAACAACACAACTAAATCGTGATTTGCATAAAACTAGTTAATTTAGAAGTTTACTCTGTTTATCGTTGGGTTTGAACTCGTACATTGTTTCCGCATGCCGAATTTAAGTGCTACGATATTTTCTTTTTAACCGACTTCAAAAAAGGAGGAGGCTCTCAATTCGGTTGTTTTTTTTTGTGTTTGTTACCTCATATCTTCGTCATTTATGAACCGATTTGAAAAACTCTTCTTTTATCTAAAAGGATATACTTTCCGATTAGTCCCATTTAAATCAAAATAGCTGGAAAAAATATGTCATCGAAGTAAAACAAATTGCGAAAGTGATACTTTACAAGGATTTGTGTGTGATACTATAACTAATAAAAAGGGTAAAATAAAAACTTTTTTTTGCAAAAAAAAATTACCAACTTCTAAAAAAACGGAATATAACTATACTTTCGGAAGTCGGTGACTATTTTTTGTTTCATTGACTTTTTTGTCACCGACTTCCGAAAGTAAAGTTATTTTCCATTTTTTTGTGTGTTTTTTTGGAAGTCGGTTATTTTTACAAATCCAATTGGTCGTATTTCTTATATCGGCTGGTTGTATTAATAGAGCATTCCAACTTAAAACGGAATGAGTATAAATATTTTCCAACAAACATTTGTCTGATTCTTTGTGTACAATCACAGTTTTGTGTGAAGTGTCATCGAACAGAGAGCTTACTGGGCTGTTTACGAGGCGACACAAACCAGATGTTGCACAAAGAGCGGCTGCACCTCACCACCCTCCTCCACAAGAATCTCGTAAAAGGAATTTCTCGCGCCCTTATCGCTTTCCGAAATAAAATGTAGCTCCCCGAACCGTACGTGTTTTATTACAGCGCGTCTCCTTCAGGATTTATCTCATGGTCTCCGCGCCGATACTGAACTCGTTTTTTTACATCGAGAAACATTTGAAAAAGAACTTCGCTTATGCGATTTGCTCCGCTCGAGTTTTCTTTTACTTGTGCAATTTTGTATCGTGGTTAAAGATCCGTTGTAGGAGTTCCGTCTTGTGGGATTACCGATAAATATATTCTACAGTTTTCTATTGCAACTGTCTTTCCTAATCAACTTGTCACGTTTTCTATATTCGATAAGATCAACACTTTAATGTGTATGTACTAATAAAAGAACATTAAAAAACGTTTTGTTTTCCGATAAAGTAATCGTAGTCGTAAAATAATCGACTTATCAGTTCCGACGATTCTTAACTGTCGTTGTAACGTTACGTTGAAGCGAAGGTTTGTTTTAACTTTAATGTCGGCCTCGTGTCTTCATTTACTGTAACAACGTCGCGTTTAAAAATGTAAAAACTAACACTTATGTGCATTTTATGATAAAATGGACAAACAGACAATTTCCGTAGTGAAAATAGTAAGTGGATGATTTAAAATACATTTTAGTTTTTATTTGTGGAACTGCCTTGTTTTACACTAAAACCCCGTGACAATAATAATCAGTTTATTGTCCCACTTTTTAGTGAGCACGACTTTGATTGGACTTCGCCGTCCCCAGCTTGTAGTCGTAACATATATCTATGACCGCTTGATTAATGACCGGAATATGTCAGCTGTCAGGGCTGTCACAACTCCGGAGCTTGTTAGATCCATCGCGCCCCTTCCCAAATATGGCAGCCCTAAATAGAGGTTACGTTTTTTACTAAAGGACCCAACGTTTTTATCGAAGGAGTGACAGAAGTGTCTGAGAGTAATACTCTAATGCGTTTTACGTCCGAGTCCGCCCTAATCCGCCGGTAGCTCTCTCCGTAGCGATGGCCGACGAGGATGTTCTCATATTTCTGTTTTACTTACTACGGTGATGTTAATATCTAAGGTTCACAAGGAAGGCTGCGGCCGAGATTAAAGTAGTACTTAATTCCTTTCCTCGTTTCCATTAGAATTATCTAGGCCGAAGCTACTCCACTTCCTGGGCTCGTCATTTTCACACGCACGCAATCAAAGATTATGCTGATATATTTAAATGTATTCGCTGCGGAGAATTTTTTTTCTAAATGAAATTACCACATTTATTTTGGAAGGTTTCGCTGCCGTATAATTTATATTTAGAAGATCCTTTTTCAATGTCGAACACGGTAATACGTATAACTGCGTCTATTTTATAAATGAGGCAGGGTCATCAATTACATCCCAAGCAACGATTGATGAATACCGGTGTGAAAGGTTCTCGAAATATTCCTAAATAATACAGTTTTGCTATTATCTTATAACGTGATGTGCATGTGTTGACTTTTTGTGTATAATAGTTTATTTCTGTACAATGGGGCCGAGCACGTCCCACGTGTGCCACCCTCCCATAAGCCGGGTGAAAGTATAAATAAACAAGGCTTGCTGATATCTGTCATCCAAGGAATTAGATTTATTTCGGCTTCGGCGGAAGGTGAAGGACCCTAGCCCTCATGAGCTGTGGAAACATATTATCGCACTGCTCTGACGGGTATTTAATCGAATGCAAACGGTTATTGTATTAAACACGATGCGCTTGTGACAAATTGTTCTCCCATAAGAAGATAAAACGTAGATTCCTGAAGATCCTGACTGTATGCTGTGTATTTAAATAATTGAAACGGTCTACGCTTTTCTTACCCTTTCTAGTGCAAATGTTTAACATAATGTAAGTTACATCAAATTGTTTTTATAGGGTAGGGTAGCGTAGGCGGTGAAACTTGTCCAATATTGTGAACTATAGCTCGGGTCAAGAGGCGCCAGAAAAAAGAATCATTTTTTCTCCGGTAAGGGTGGAGTTTTTTTTGTTGAATTATGTTAATGTTGGTGTGACAGAGGTTAGGGCCGCGGCCGCTACCGATATTTATATTCGTCCATACCAGTCTTCTGAATCATTTGCCCCTGCCAATGGTTTTGTTTTTCTGGTTCAAAATCCTAACGATTTTACTGACTTAAACACAGGATGATCAATGAGCCATTGAGATAGTCTTTGTAAGTAAGTCACTATATTTGCTTCAGTTCAGATAGCTTGCAATCACCAATTAGTACTTACTAATCAGTTGGAGAGCCTGAATGCTATAGGTAATTAATTTCACCTGTCCATCACGACAAAGCCTATCTACTCGCGTATTCTTGCTTCAATTATCTCGTAGCAACCCTATTTATCTCTGCTTCTGTTAGTTAGTTAGACTCTGTGGTTAGACTAATCCTTTTCAGGTGTGAATAATGTAGTGTCTTAATTACACTAGCATTTCTGTTCAGCCTATTTAGTAATAAATTAATTAGTTACGTCATTTTGATTTACATTACCAATGACCATTCCGTAGACTCAAAAGGCAATTTTTACACACAATCTAAATAAAAGTAGGCACTCATCAAGTGGACTGTCTCGCCGTAGTAAATGGCGAACGAATTGATCGATTTCCTGATTGAATCGACGATAAAACAAATGGAGTGCTCAATTTAAATAGATTGAATGGGATTTATGTTTCATTTCGTGAGCTTCGGCGTGAATCAGTTGGATCCCGCGATGTGAATTCGCCGGCCACCGCGGCTGTGGCCGCGCGGCTGCTTCAAAATTGAAACCGGAATTTCATCGTTTAAAAAACTCATTATAAAATTCAGACGGATGGGTTCTCACCAATTTCATGTTCTTAATTAACGTTTTGCGATACGTGTGCGAGTAATTCGAATGCAGTTACAATAGTAAGAATGTAAAAAGTATGCGTGTTCGCCGGCCAAGTGACGTGGTCGGTGGGTTCGCGCACGCACGCGCTGCGCTATCGAGCCGGGACCAACTGTTGAGTGCTATCTCCCGCCACCCCATGCCTTTGAGATACAGCTCCGCTCCCCTCGCGGCCCTCCTACGCGCGACGCGCGTGACGTCATCACCCACACTCATATGCTTCCGAGTCCCGATGGGCGACGTGTGCGTTCACGTTACATCATTAAATTTTACTGTGGACAGAATTAAAATCGCGTGTTTTATTGCCACGTTGATTGCCGGCGGCGCGGCGGCTACACTAGGGACAGCTGATGTTGTTGTTACATTGGAGTTGCTTTTGTATTTATCTGGCTTGTTCTGTCTAGACATATCTCACTCATTTGTTCTCCCATGAGTGATATTGTAAATAGTGTGGTAAACTAAGTGTTAGATTCAAAACAGTAATAAGGAAATAATTTGCCGTCATTTTACTGTATTCGTTTACAGTAAAAATACAGATTTTTTCACGATCTTATTTTGAACGTTTCGACCCTGTTTAATTAGAATCATCATTGGAAACATTGTTATCCCAGAAAGGAGTGAAACAAATTAGTAGTAGTAGTACTATTTTCTTGTTTACCCCACTCTCCTTCGAAACTGTTAAACAGAGAATTTGTTGAGAAAAACATGTAATAAGATCATGGAAAACTTTTTTGTAACCTACTTAGCAGTTCTTAGTAGAAAAGAGCGGAACATGATAACGGTACAAAAAATAAGAATAAAGTTTCAGAATAATTTCATTGACAGCACTTTGGTTTAAGAAAATTTTATTAATACTTCATGCTGATTTTTTCTAAAAGCCTGAAAATTCTACGCGGTTAAACTTAAGGTACCAAAGTGAGATTATATCTAATCACTCTACCAGACACGCGAGGCAAAATTCTTCGAAATTATAACAAAAAATCATTTATTCACAAAACATACCAAAGTTTCCACAAAGCAGGCACTTACGCCGAAGTTCGCGCAACTTTGACGCGTGATGATTACTTGTCATAAACTGTCACCTCCCACCGTTCCGTCACTTCGTACCCGGTACATTGTGACACCTGTCGAAGCTAAGCCAGACTGATTGGAACTTACTTTCTCCAGGATTCTCAGAAGCTTACAGGATTGTTATTTATGTCTGCGAAATTCACGTGTTAAGCATTGATGTAATCTGTGATTTATTTCGAAGTATAAAAAGGGGATTTTTACGCACTGGTGTGTTTTTAAGTTGATAAAAGAGTTTGAAGTCGCACCGTTTACCTTATAGGCGGTTGCCGGAAGCTGACCTCAATACATTTAGGAATAGGCAGGAATGATAATGGTGGAGCATTTCTTGTTCAAATTAAGGTAGGTAGGCGTTAAGAACTTAAATTCTGTTGTACAATCGCTGGCTACTTCCAAGACCTCGTTCTACTGCAATTTATTTTCAGCCACAAGGCATCGTAAAATTCTGTTAAATCTCGGTCACAGTTACAGTGGCTGGTATTTTCGTCAACAAACTCCAAACATGAGCCGAAGTGTAACCAAACTTCGGTTGTTCCGTCCCGCGAGTACACTGCGCGGCGGCCGGCCTGACTCACTTAATTATCCATTCAAAATTTCCGAGCAGATAATAAAGTTAAATTGAGTAAATTGCACAGGTGACCGACATAATGTGAACCCCTTGTGTGCTACACAGTTTAAATAGCTCTAATCGGACATTTTGCCTTTTAGCTGCCACTTAAAAGTTGTCTTGTGAACTATTGGTAGGACTGTTAAATGTGTCAATTACATTAATCATTATTTCTTAATTGAACATGCACTTCAGCATTATTTCAAGGAGGGCTTGTGATATAATTTATAGAAGAAGATTACACGTTAGGTTTCTGTAGGTACATATATTTTCACAAAGACATTAAATTCCAAGAACCTCGGGAGATTTCAGCTTTACTGTAAAACATGTATATGTATAGAGACATGACGTAATTCCTCTAAGTTACCAAATTAGGAACATTACCTAGTCTACCCACTGTCAAAGTTCGGACCAAGTTGATATAAACTAAGTTAATAGTTCATTAACTTCCTTGAAGTTTCAATGCGAAAATAATTAACAAACTGTAGTTTCCCTAATGAAAAACGCAACCAATTTTATTTTCACTTCATAAAACGTTTGTTCTTTATCGAAATCGCGGCGCTCCGCGGTATAAGCCACGTATTTCGCTAATTTGTTTTAGGTTGGCGCATGTATCGCCGCGGTGGTCGTTCCGGCAGTTAACACAAATTGGTCCAATTACCGCCGTCTACTACCAATATACCAATTGGATTACGAATCTAAATTCCTTCGGTAACCCCGGGAAGAGTCCTCTTAAAAGGTAAAAATAATATGTGTGCCCTGAACTTAATTACACAAATGGCAAGTTTACAGCACATATGTAACTCCACTTGATGAGTTGTTACGTCAACGACACGCACAGTTTATGGGATTAATATGTTAACTAAATGCAAATAGCAGAACATCGTACAGTACCCAGTGTAGTATGTCTGTGTGGACTGGTTCAAACGTAACTAAGTGAAGACAAATAATTATCTACTGTTTTCATTAACTGAAACAAGTACCTAAGACTTTTCTCTCGTCTGTTATACCTAAAGAGGGAAATTTCGCGCCATCGTTAAGGAAATGCTCTCCTTTCTGAACCGAGTGTATTTTTATACCATAATAAAACCCTGGGTTATGGTCCTTCGTTCATGGCGATCATAACGTCAGATTACACGATATCCTTGTAATCAATTTCATGTTTGCGTTATCAAAGCGTCGCGCGTCGTTTCACGCTACGAGCACCTATCTAATGTAAAATATATCCATTAACGTTTTCATGTTAAATACATGTTTATCGAACCAAATTGCTATTTCCAGTCGCGCGAGTCCCGAGCTTCCTCGTTAATCCAAACTAACTGTTCATCCATTAACAAATTGTAGCGTTCGTTGGCGGAACGGAGCACGCTGCACGTGTCATCCGTACCGTTGGTTTTTCTTAACTCGGCGGGTAGGTATCGAGCATGCGAGTCGATTAAGGGTGCGTGCTCGGAATCGGCATGCGCTCATTACTCCTCCCTATTCATTACTCGTCGGCTAGATAACTAATAGTCGCCGTCTTAACGCGTTTCTCTGTGAACAGTTATTTCAATGAAGTCGCCTCGGTTGGGTTCCGCGCCGACTTATTCCAGCCGTTTCGCTAAGTTGCTACCAGCGCGCATATTAACACTTTGATCCAGTGAATATAACGTAATCGTTCCGACACCGAGCTACACCTACAACGTGTTCTCGGGGATTACAGCCATCGACATCATGTCTCGATTATACACGCAGAATTACATTTAATTAAACAGTTATGTAACGTGTTCAAGTTGTTCAACACAGTCATAAATCAAGACGTTGATTTTGGTTTATGTAATAGGAAAAAACAAGTTTAACTAACATCAATAAAGATACTGCACTTCTTGATGATAAGAGAGTTTGCTCAGCTCAATTGGTACTACGAAGCAAACTTTATGTCTCGAACCAGTAGCATGGTGGTTCTGGCAGTATCAGCTTACATGATCGGTCATTGTGAGAAGTTAATTCGTTGCATCCATCTATAGAACCATTGCTGTTCTACATGTGGAACGAGAACTGAACTTCCCAATTCCCAAGCCTCGTAGAACTCTTTTATCTCTGTGCAGTGACGGTAACAGATAATGTGTTGTTTCAGTATACGGGCACGGGAATGGGCGGATGCGGCGGAGGCGGCGGGCGCGTGCCCACTGCGGCGTCGCCCGCCAACACGGCGTCGTCGTCGTCGTCCAACACGGGCTCTGCCGGCGGCACGCGCTCCACTTCGCTGAGCACGGCGCCGCCGCCGCCGGCCTCGTCCGCCTCAACCACGGGCGCCGCCGGCGAGCAGCTCAGCCGCACCAACCTCTACATCCGAGGCCTCAGCCAGAACACCACTGATAAGGACCTCGTGCAAATGTGCCAGATGTAAGCTTATCACCAATACACAACATCTGTCCCCGATCATGTTACCAACTTTAATTTACGTTTTGTTTTCAGGTATGGCAACATTATTTCAACAAAAGCAATACTGGATAAAAATACGAATAAATGTAAAGGTAAACAACATTCATACCGTACGTCCTCTTTTATATACACTGTCATAGCGTGTTACCGAGATATGTACATGTAAAGTACTACCTACTTAGTTATAAATCTGTGCATAGTATCTCACGTATGTATTTAAATATTGTTTTACAGTTTATTACTTGAATAGAGTTGCATTGATACGATTATTCGTAATTGAATTATTTAAAACAATATATTAATATTTTCTAGAATACCATATACCTACCTTCATTAAACTAACCCATCTATGGTGAGACTTTTTTCCAATATATGCACGAACACTAGATACATTCAATTTAATTCATATTTATGACATTATCATATTTAAATGTTTATTTTATATATTTTTATAGTAGATATATTATCATGTTCACTATATTTGCACCCAAGCACAGATGATACTAAATTATTACCTCGATATGAAGTTTGCACAGTAATTTTAATGTTCATCACGATGTTACCCTTTTTCGATGTCACATTTTCATCACGCTAATGTCGAGTAGGCAATATACTCGCGCTCATTAGTTACATATCAAATGTATGTACCATAGCTGTTCTTTCTTTGGAATTTTAGATATATGTTACAACATATATACATAAAACCAAGCATGAGTCATCGAAATTACTAAAAGTAAACTTTTTTTAAGCGGTCCCTACCGGCTGAGGTAACTCCCTACTATACAATAATTTAACTTTTTTTCTCAGGTTACGGTTTTGTAGATTTTGAAACGATCGCGTCGGCTGAGGCAGCTGTTAAAGGATTACAAGCCAAAGGTGTTCAGGCCCAGATGGCTAAAGTGGGTATCTGGTTCCTGCGTAGACTGAACCGTGTACGTTGTGCATGCAAGTAATACTATTATGACTAACCGCCTGCTCCTTGTCCGCTCTCTCATCCCATCGTCTTCTACTTCTGCTCCTTCGCCTTTACTAAGAAGACCTACGACAGCTAACTCTTAACTCCCTGTTCCGAATAAAATCCTAGAATATGTAATGAATGTCCCGAAGCCATTAAACACAAAAGTATGGCATGGCAACCGTGACATAAAGCGCAGTACGATTGTTCCTTGTCGGGAATTGGAATCGTATGATGCTTTTGAGCCTTTCGTAATTTAATTTATATTGGTCGTTACTTAGGAAAATGGTGGACTTTTCGCCATTTAGACAGTTGCCTTCCCCACTGATCCAACCCCTTATTCCGTCTTCCCTTACTTATAGCTTTAGTACTTATACCCCCTATTTATTTAAGAAGTGCTGTTAACATACATAACTGAAAGTAACGAGTGTTCCCTATCTTGTAAACTTTGCTAGATTTGACATTTATGCATACAAAGTAGCATAAGCATCCCAATCCATGTAACTTGAGATGAGATCTTCGACGTACTCCTATTCTCCAGCCACTATTATAATGCCTAATTGTTTGATTCAATAGATTGACTGTCTAGAAGTAGGTCCTGTGTTTAGATCTTCGACAATATGGGCGATAAATACTTTGAAATGTCCCGGTATTAACACAGCTACCACCGAACACGATCATTCATTTGTGTAGTCCATTCGGGAAACAACACGAGTGGTAATGTTGTGTCAGCGTATTCACAAACGAACAATGTAACACTAATGTGTTGTAAGTATGTTATCCCTTCAATGGTACGCAAATCGACGCAAATATAACGCTTACTTAATTCTATACTTCAGACATTGTTTCATCCTATTATTCTATACTATTGTCGTATGCTTCAGCGTTATAACAATGTATAATTATATTATCGCTACTGGGCTCGGGTATTTCTATGCTTTCGATATTAACTTAGTGTGTATGCGAATTTTAACTAGCTTCGTAATCTCTATGCTAATGTATATGCCCATGTCGTTGATAACACCTACGTAATATTAGTACATTAGATCAATCTGCTGATTTACGTCAGAGCTGGCTTCAGTGTCTAGATATTCTATGCGGGCTTCAAGCTAATTTTAACATTCTAAGAACAATTTAAATTTACGCTTAGAGACATTTAAATTAATAGTTAACAAAATAAACAAGACATGTTGTCATGCAGCCGTTGACATTTAATGACGTCACAGTCTGCTCAATCACACTCACGTACACATTGGAAACATGTAAATAAAACAGTATGTACTTATTAACTCCCCGATGCTTTCCTGATGGTGGGTGGCAAAAGCAACCATGCAATGGATATGTCTGTGTCATATGCGCACATTAAAGCATTCACAGTGCTTCCGGGGCTGGTCACATAGTACTTATATCAATCTCAAATCCCCACAATAGCTGAACGTGCTAAGCACTTCAAAGTATTTCAGTCTCAGCACTTGTTTAATATTGCTAATCACCCAATGTGGTTCTCGAAATTTTCTGATGATGTCACTGAAACTTCCAATTTGAATTTTTAAACATTGAAGATTTGGAGAGCAAGTTCTTCACCTATTACTCCGGGGCATTTACAGCAACAAGAACAGGATCCTACCAACCTGTACATGGCCAACCTGCCGCCGCACTTCAAGGAGAACGATGTGGACCAACTGCTGGCCAAGTTTGGCCAAGTGGTGTCCACACGAATCTTGCGTGACACCCACGGCCAAAGCAAAGGTGTGGGCTTTGCTAGGATGGAGTCCAGGGAGAAGTGCGAGCAGATCATTCAAGTGAGTGAAAAAAATAACCTTAAAGAGGGAAAAAACACATTTATCAGCAATAGAGTCGCTGTTTCAAATTTTTTTGCATGTCAACCACGCGCGTCTGATCTTTTGATGTCGATAAATATGTTCACCCCTTATTTGTTGAGAATATTTCCCGAACGATCAAAACGTAATTCAAGACAAAACTCAACACATTTCCATTTCCTTCAGATGTTCAATGGTAACCCGATCCCGGGAGCTAAGGAGCCTCTGCTAGTCAAGTTCGCCGACGGCGGTAACAAGAAAAAGGCGCTGTACAACAAACAAAACGATAATAACGGACGAGCATGGAGGGACAACGCCGATTCCATTACCCAGGTAGTCAGTTGACAGCTATCCATTAAATATCCAGCTTACATCATCATCATCTCCATATCCTCTACTAGTTGTTATCTCAGAAGTCTCCCCGGTTCAGCCATATCATCTTTCACGGTCTTTTCGTGCCCTCATTCTCGTCCACAACCATACCATACCAAAAATTCAGTAACTAGCATACAAACCCTTCGTTTAAGGATTGTCCTACATATTCTAATTAAAAATGATCCCATATTGGGGCACTGAGACATAGACAGCCCCATAATGGGAGTAACTATACATACGTCAAAGCTACATGTTGCGTCGGAATACTCGAGCCACCTGCCAACAGCAATTCAATGAATGCTGGATGTATGAAACCACCAAGACTATTCTGTCACCAGTATGGTGTTGGTCTAAAATACACAGACTGATTGATAAGCGCCACATAGCAATGAGGCACTCCTTTAGTTTTAATTTCGTCAAACAAACAACGTGAGAACCGTAAAGAACCGGTATCTTACGTAACTCAAAGTCTTCATTAGCGATCAAATTAGCATAAGTCGCCTTCCGGTGGAGATAGTTGTGCAAGTTTTATCAGGATGGAGTCGCCGAGTAACAAGTGCAAGTAATATGTAACTCGTTATCTATGCGGCTTTAACTTCTTCAACTAAAGAAAATAAACTGTATAATTACATTATTCTGATTCTCATATTCTGGTCTCGCCAAGTTGAGGAAATAATCAGATCATGCTAGGCTCGAATTTCTGTCAACCTTTTGAGAATGTAAGTTGATCACAAATCAACTTCATTCGAAGCCAACGTCTTCGATTTTTTAATTGAGCTGTTCCAAATGATGTTTCATTTTGTAAGCCTTGCAGTATTGTCAATTTATAATCACTGATAGATTTTGAAGAGAAATCAAGAAATAATTGTTCTTTTCTTTAATTCCAGGCCGCAATGGCTGTAAGCGGTGTTTATGCTGGGGGAGTGGGCGGTGCCGGCGCCGGCGGCGAGTGCGCCGGCATGTACCGCGGCGGCGGCGGCATGTACGGCGTGGCGGCCTTCCACCACCACCCGCAGCTGCACCACCACCACCACGCGGCGCACCCGGCAGCCTGGCTGGCGCCCTACGCCGCGCTCATCCCGCCCGCGCACCCCGCGCACCACGCTACGCACCCCGCGCACCCACATTTACCCATCGACGCTGTGCCTAGCCAATACGTAAGTGTCCCGTACTCATTTCACAACTAAGCAACTGGCTCATTTCTCTCAATTAGGTACATCATGTCCTGTCTTACTCTCCAACTCCGCAAGAACTCGATGCGGACCTTTCAGAGGGCCAGTTGTCATCCAAGCCGGGACACGAGGAGTGCGGTGGTTAGCAACCTTCATGGCGGCCTAATAACTACACAACAATCGAGTCAGAGGTTTACGAGAATATATTCAGTCTGAAACAATACAAGGCTGATAGTAATTCTCTGTTTTCCAGGTAAACTGGGACAGCTTAAGGCCGGAAAATGAGTTATACGTGAGTGCACAGTAAAATTGTAATCGAACGCTCTAACCTTCCGTGTCCCATTGCTTACGATCCACCGCTCACTTAGCGCTCCTCTCGCTTTCTCTGCCACACGTTATGCTGCCACTCTGCTATACGACACTAAGTGCCTGGTGTTACCTCGTGTTTGCTAAAAATGGGAAATTAATAATACACACAAAGATGGATGATGTTTAACCGTTCAATGGAAAAAAGAAATGAAAATTAACACACCTGGGGCAATGATATATCGATAGAGCGCTGAGACGGCACGATGTTGTGTTGCAGTATTTCACGTCGCACCCGTATCAGTACTTCGCGGGTCCCACCCCGCCGATCATCCAGATGCCGATGGAGAGCGAGCACGCGTCCACGGCGGCGTCGCCCGACGAGGCCTACCAGCCGTACCCGCCTCCCAAGTAGACCGTAAGCCACGCTACAACACTACGTGCTGTACACGAGCCAAAAATCAAAGCAACTGTGACTTTTTACAATGTTAATTTGTTTTAGTTTTAATTTGCGGCCGTTATAGACTTCATCGAAAGCTCCGCTGCGCGGCGCCCTCGCTCCGCCGGCGTCTCTTCTAGTTGTTAAGCCTATTACTTGATCGCTCGACTATTTATTTTCTCGACGGGCTTCGTATTTGGCTGGTCCTCTTGGCTTTATGCTGGACGTTCGATTTGCTGTGATGTTTTGATGAGGTCTTTTGACGGTTCGACGAGAGGATTTGATGTATAGATATAGTTGCAATTTTAAAAGTGTTTTGCATTATAATTTTATTATTGTTTTATGAAAATTCATTAAGATTTTAGGCGCAGATTTCGTACATGTTGACAGAATTATTTAAGATAGTTAGGTATTTATTTTAGCATAGAGTGTTTTCATGCATGAAGGGACAAATTAAACTTGTCCTCAATGCAGAAGAATCGGTAAATCTTATCATATTATTTGATTGCTAGTGTCATACTCAGAACTGTAACTATTCAGTTACCGTTTGTTTTTTGACTACGCAAAACATAAACAATGAACATCACTAAAATCAAACAAATGGTGCAATCACATCATCCAAAAGTATATATATATTAAAAAAAAAATCGAAATTAATAATTTGTGTCATTTAATTTAAATTATTTTTTGTTTCATCGGAGTGTATAAGGAGAGCAATATCTGAGAATCGGATAGAAAGATAGGTGGAAAAGGTCATATCATGGAATCAAAAATATTAACAAAAATTGTAAAGAATAATGAAATGATTATGTGTGTAAGGGTTAGTAATGGTGGGTACACCGATTAGATCTTGTACGATAAAAAAGCCGGAGATTTAGAATCTTCCGATGAGTTTAGGTATTTGTAAAATACAGTCGTTGCGTCATTTTATAGTCGGAAACATAAATTCAGGCAGCTCTACGTAGTAAAAGCAAAAGTAAGTTCCGCTACAGGAGCACGGAGCAGGTACCTCCGGCCTCCGGTGAGGAGTCACCATCCTGAGTGTGAATTGTGTAGACTTATATACGTTAGCATGGTGCTCTAACTCATTATGTTCCCAGAATATGTGTATGAATATGTATGAAAAACAGTATTATTTATCAGAAACACTATTCATACTGGCGCAGTCTTCCAAAGATCGCGATTCAATTTCGTATGGCTCACTGACCCAACGAGCGCCACGTGTACGGGCTGTCAGCCAACTATTGTCTCTCACGAATAGACATAAACAACCTCCCTGAACAAATGTAATACTTGTAAGAGGTACGTAAAGTAATATTCCTTATCAAAGTCATTATTTTCTCATCACAAATAGGATTATCGTATTTGTTATAATTTTCTGCGTGTATCTAGATGCGATTAAAAACAAACTTCAATAACAATAACGTCGTTGCCAAACCCAGACTGAATTTATGTATACCTACTTGTAACTTCCAAATATTTCTGACCCGCGTTTTGGTTCATAACCTAAGGACTGCACGGTGTAGGCTGTAGGGTCCACGACGACACGCCTCTAGCTACGTGTACTGCGACAACTGCATGGGCACGACTCAACGTCTGCGCTCGTGGCACTACAGTGCTGATGATACGGCAACATTTAGCAATAAGCAGTTGTATGTAAAGTCTATTTATACATTTTACGAGTCTATACAAATTTTTGTACGTTGAAAACACATGTTTGAATACGTGAATAATGAAATGATCCTTTTTTGAGAATCATGTACTGAGTCAACTGTAGTTGTTATTTTGTAGGCGGTCGGCACATTCCACTAGAAGAAATCTCAAACAAAAATTCCACGATTGATTTCCACATTATAAAATGTAAATGGATTTGAAATCCAAGTGTAAACACACCGTTTTGGTGTAATTGAGCACTTTTTGTACCATCACGTAGGTTTTGGGTACACTTTATGACTTTATATGAAATTTGATATTTTTATATTGAATATATATAAATTATACATGGATATGTATACATGTATATACATTGTTGATGGGTACGAGTAAAAGCCTACTATATCGCAACTGTTTAATTCTATTTTGGCACGTCAAGAGTTTCATCAGAACCAAAGTATACAAATCATTAAAGTCGAGTAAGAAGTAGGAAAATATTTATACAACTCAGGGACTGAAGACTAGTTAAATGTTTGATATATTAACTGTATTTTAACTGACAATTAAGCGGTAACCTCTTTATTCAAAACCTGTGAACCGACTTAAAAGAAACAATACAGGAACTGATACTAGCTGACGACAGGTTTTGAATGAATAACGTAGATTTTGAACGAGTAAGTAGATCTGTACTTGATTTGTAAACGATCCTTTTAATTTATTCAGGAAAAGGCTGAACTGTACTGTTGTTCCGTATTGAATTACTTTTTGAAATGTACATACATTAGCTCAAAAGATTTTCACTAGTAACGTACTGCTAAACATCTTCCACGTAGAGGCACAACGTAACTCACGACCCTCGAGTGTGAACAGACAAAACGCAAACACGTAGGTAGACCCAGATAGTAGTTGTATTAGCTGACTGCCTCATGACCTACGATCGCAATGAGCTGACACAGCCGGTTCGACGCATTCACTCGCCCCACGGCAACTCTGTAACGTTCGGGTGAGACGTACTGAACCACCAAACTCCGACGATCAGGCGAGGACGAGGCCGACGTCTGATCAAGCCAAATTTTATTGTACTGAATAAGAACCGCCTTTACTTGTGAAATGTTATAACCATAAAGTGCAATGTAGTACCGAGCGCCGCGTCGCGTGCTACTTAGTTAAGTATTGATCGTTTAGTGTTCCACTTACACTGTGGCTTCCTGTAAATGCAGTCTTCCGATAGATGTTTCCGCTAAACTTTGCATTTAAAATTGATGTCAATGTATTAAATAATTCATTTCACGTTATGAGAATCACCCAAACCTTGGTTGAACGTACCGTTTATAAGTGTATCGTATGATTTCCTCGATCTAATGTTTTAGTTTCATTCCAAGAAACAAATCCTTGTTTCCGTGAATTGTCGTCGTATAAACAAATATGTATTTTAGAGTAAAGACATCCAAAACGAGTTCACGTATCGCACGTGAAGTATTCATCTAAGTGACTTGTAGTTATAGCGTGGCACGGTCCTGTGTAGTAGAACACCGTCGAAAGCAAAGTATTTTAGCACGAAATTATTTTTCTAATGCTTCCCTTCCATTTAAGCAATAATAAGTTGATTTGATGGTAGTGCCTTCAGCTTCCTCTAAAGTAATGCTCGGGTATGATACAATATAGCAGTTGCATGTGCTTTACACAATATTTTTACAGGTAATAGAGAACTTACCGTATTACATAAACGTAGTAATAATGTAAAAACTATGTTTAAATATTTTGTATTGACAACTTCAAGAAAATAATGTGGCTGTCTAATCGTTGCATTTTTCACACATGATGTAAAGTTAATTGAACTCGACAGAAACGTAGATGTTCCTAGTTACACTCACTTGTACATTCTAGACATGTGTGATAACTGATAACAATACTTTACTTTGAGATTACGGACGATGATTTGTATTAATTACATTATATAATATGTAGTGAGAAATAAATTAAAAAAAACATAAGATGAGCACAAAGATGCGATTGGGGAACCAAGTCTTGAAAACCAAAACTATGTTTCAACAGAAAATCATGTCGAAGAATAGAAATGTTAAGTAGATGTTTTTAAAAATAAGTCATTTAATTATAAGAGAACGCACGGATATGTCATACAGTGAATAGTGAAGCTACGGGCACGATAACGAATGACGGCTAGAATTAGTTCTTAGGCTTAATTATAGATAGGATAGAATAGAAAACAATGTTTCGACGCTAAGATAGATAGCATAGAGCCTTAGATTTAATATATTTGTGAAGCGGGCGGCGCGGGCGCGTCCTGCCGGCTCTAGGGTAGTTTCCTTTGTTAGTTTATTAAATAATTTAATTTGAATGGACTGAAGCCGGCACGCCGCGCGCCCGCGCCGCCGCCATAGCGTAACTAACGTCTAAGAGAATAGTGAACACATTCTTGATAAGTTTCAGTTCGACAAGTTTGCTTTCACCTCTTTCGTTATGTAGTCGGATAAGTGTAAAGAAGAAAATTACATGAAAAAAAAAAACGGAAGTGTCGATACGAATGTATTTGTCCAATGTGTATTAATATAGTGTGGTGTTCTACCCAGCAGACTAGTCTAGACAGTAGCATAGTATAGGTAAATATTTAGTTAGGTAGTATTATAGAATTATGAATGCAAAAATAAAAACTTCATAAAATGTAAAAAAAAAATGAAATGAAATTGTTGGTAAGACAGATTATTTTTAAGGGACGTGTTGCTTCGTTGTGTTATGGTGTGAGGTTTAGCATAACTATGGTAATAGTGTAAAAGCATTTCTCGCAGAGAAAAGACGAAGAGGAAAGTTATGTATCTATTTTGTTACAAAGTGTTTGCAAGTTTCTATATTGTGCTATGAGCATTTTATGTGACCCGCATTATTTATAGTTATGCTGAATGGAATCTAAAATATAATATAAATAAATCAAAATGGTACTAAGAAGCATGTTTTATTGTGACGAGTCATGTTCCTTTGCATTGAACATATTTTGTAAGAGCAAAATGATTGAATAAAACAAGCGAAACCAAATCTAGTTCATTATTTTCTTTCCATTTCCCTTATTTGTAAGAAAACCTTTTGATACAAACTGGATGTTGAATTATAAAAAGAAGAATGTATCCGAGATTTGTCTCATGTTGATATTATGTGGAGCATTTGTCCTGTAAGCATAATCTCAACAAAACTACGGGTACTGTTGCTTGCATTAAGACACAGGCTTCCGTTCTAGACTCTAATGCTGGTGGCTACTACTAGTGGCTAGTGCTTACGGCGAGTTTAATATAGGTACAGAGTAAAAATCAACACTATTACGTACTGGAACCGATCGGCACGGGTCAAATAGTCCCATGCTTTCTTTGCACTCGCAGTCTCGCATATAAAGAAACAAGTACATACTTTGTACCTGTTTCTCTGATTATCTTACCTTTATCGATTTGTAGCGACTTCTCTGTACTGGAAATCTATATCGTTATGCAAGCAACCTAACTCAGATATTGATTTGATAACACGAATCTATCGACGATGGGCGATCTCTATTCGATGTTGAGTCAAGTATTGGTGTAGGAATGATCCCAAAGAACTCTGAGACATAACCTACCCACTTACTAGGTTTAAATGTTTTGAGGATTTGGCTAAACATGAAACTATAAGTTGAATATTGTTAATTATGGAGAACTCTGAACTATTTATACGCATTTTAAGTCAAAGAACACAAACTGTCGAAAATTTCGACATTCAATTTCAAAAATATATATATTAATAGTACAAATTGCGAATATCACCCTTACGCCAGTGAAGTAAAGTTGAAAATTGATCAAGTTCCTCAACGGGGCATCTCAAGAGAGCATCAAAGTGGACATCGCACGCGGCTATCGGCTGTATTTCATGGAAGACAAGGTTTGTTTTTGTTTGTGAGAAAGTAGCTCAAAATTAGAAACGGAATAAAATTCAACTTATTTATTATTCGTCTTATCCGCTAATAGAAATATTAATCTAAATAACATGACGTATACCTAAGACGGACGCTTCAATGGTGAATAAAACTCGAAATATTTTGTAAAAAATAAAATAAAAACGTCAAAATGTATTTCGAACACTAGTAGGTATTGGTCAGTCATAAAATGTAAATTAACCCTCACGCGCTGCCGTAGTGTTTCGCTTTGAATATTCTTAGGGTGTTGTCACTTGAGCCGCTGACGAGCAGTGCAGGGTTCGACCAATCACAGCACAGAACTTTGTCTTCGTGCCCGCTCAGGTCGTACAGAGGCGTGCGGGGACTGAAAAATGAAATAAATAACGTAAATACATAGGAAGAAAATATGGGAATTGCTTCAACCTTATGTATATATATATACAAGAATAAGTTACATAAAAATACTTCTCAAACGAATCCAGAGATCTCTGTTGAGGCGCAACTCGGGAGAAGCTTTCTAGTAGCGATATTGTAATAAATAGCCTGTGTCGATTGATGTATCGAAACAAACTATTCCGAATTTTTACAGTTTTGGCGGATTATTCCAAAAGATTAACTGGAACAGTTAACTGGCTTCAATCAAATATCCTACACGAATCTAAGAGAAGGAATACCTGGCCATGTCACTTACCTCCTAGTTTCCCACAGTTTGACTTGTCCATCGTAACCAGCAGAGAGGAATAATGTGTCCTTAGTTTTGGACCAACGGACGGACTGCACCCACCCCGTGTGGGATGTGAACGTCGTCTTCACGATGCTCTCTGTAAAAGAAGTAGGTTTGTAATACTTTCATTCTGTAACCCATTTATTCAAAAATGGTCATTCGAAATAAGAAATGACGTCCGTCGACTTTTTTTTCACAATATGGCGCCTCGTTGTCGCCATATCGAATTTTGGATTACTGTCATGACTTTAGTGACACCCGCAAGATTAAGACAAATCGATTGACGTAAGAATCATCAAAATCAGGCCCACGCATTTGGTCTCTAGAGCGCCACACAGAAACAAACACACATACATACATACATAGAAAGATAAACATATTTTCCTTTGCGTCGGACAGTCGGGTAAAAATAAAAAAAGTATGTAGTATGAAATGATCTGAGGGCCAATAGGGCCAATTCCCGTATTTTTAACACGTTGGCTGCGGCCGAACAATACCCGCGCGAGACCCGTAGTAAAAACACAACAGGTGTGTTTTGCCGCAACGAACGTGTTAAGAACGTTTGCATTTTAATATCAGGCTCAATCTATCAACAATTTGTATAGCTTTTACCTACATTACTGGCATTCGATTCAAACTCAAACCATTTATTTCAAATAGACCCGTGACAGGCACTTTCGCATAGTCAAAAATAAGCTACCTACAGTCCAGTCACAGGCATAATAACTGTGAATGGACTGTAGTTGCCCATTCCAAAATGGTAGATCTCATGGAGAAGAATGTACAAGATACTCTATGGACACTCTTTTCAAATCAAGTTACATATTACACAGTCCTGGGTACAATATTGTTGCTTCTATATGTGAGCACAATGTAGAAATAGAAAAAAAAGACAATTGAATTTTACCGATTAGGATAAGGTCTACATTACTACAAGATAATCACATTTACAAAAAAAAAAAAAACTAATTTTACAATCTCAAATGTGGCTGATGAAGGTTCCGAAAATATTTCCGTTTTGTCTTTTATTTACGAAATTTCTACCTTTTATTACAAATGTTGTTGTAGTTTCAACAAAAACCATTATCAAAAGTTTAAAAAAAAATGCCTTCGTAGTAACTGGCCTTCACATTTGTCCGTCATACCCACTATAATCCCGAGATCTAATCGGGATATCAAAGAATTAAAGACTGTGATCTTTCTGAAAGTCTAACCTAAGCCATAAGGCATTGCTGGGTTTTCTGGTCCGTAGGCTCTTACTATTGACCATGGGAAACTAATATCCTGGGGTCATTATGCGTCATATTGAAAAATAGTATATTATGTGGGAAGAACTATGATGGTGAGTTAGTGTGACAAAGAAACAATGACGAGAAGAATACCAAATCAGTACCTGTAGATCTTGGGTCATATAGACGAATGTGCCTGTCGGCTGACGCTGTCACCATACTATTGTTTAACGGAGACCAGTCCACGTCGAAGAATGCTTTGTTACCTGAAAGTATTTAAGATTTAAAGTAAGTATAAAATACAAGCTAAACTAAAGTTACTCGGGTAGCCAGCTCTGTCGTGGCTTACACTCGATATTATTACCGAAAACCTTCGACTGAAATCAGTCATAAAGAAAGATGTGCAATATAGGGAGCTCTACGAGCAACGGCACTAATCCAGATGGCCAGGCACAGATTAGCCAGCGTCCTAAACATAGTGATGTTCGTGTTACTTTTGTTTGGTGAACCCGAACGCGTAGTCGGCAGGGCCCGATCTATTTATTTTGTCGCTCCGGGCAAAAATAATAATTTTTGCCGCCCTTTACACTTATAAGTATTAAGCAAGTTATTCCAAAAATTATGTATTACAGACTTCATAAAAATTGGATATTTGATTGGTTTCGAATTGATAATCAATTTTTATTAGGTAACTCTCTTTTTTAAAATAGATGTATTACACATTAACATAGCATAGCATCACGCCTGTTAGTATAGGCATAATAGTCACATTTCACCAGTTATGTTTAAGTTTCATGTAATAAGGGGCGACCCTATTACCATCATCATAACTCTTTAAGACTCCTTTTATAGTAGCCGCCATCAGCCCTTAATTTTGGTGCCCCTCATTTTTGCCGCTCTGGGCATTTGCCCAGCTTGCCCCCCCTAGATCGGGCCCTGGTAGTCGCGCCGTCAAAGGGTGCCTTCCGGTTTAGCCAACAAACGAGCGACCTATGAACGCCACAGATCGCTTATATTAGGATGCGGAGTTAGGCAGTCAGCGGCCAATCAATGATCTCACCGACTAATAATTTAACACATTAATGCATACTTTTGCCGACGCAATACAAGTGCATTGTCTTTAAAAACCAGGCAATAGTTAAAACAATAGAAAATTAGTTACCAGCAAGCTCCTGTTTGATGGCACCAAGTTCACAGTCCCAAAGTTTCAACAAATGATCCCATCCGCTGGAGAGTACTGTGTTGAAATCCATCCATTGCACGCCTGATACTGCTTCTCGATGGCCTTTCATAGTTGACAAAGGCGCCTAGAGAAAAAATATTAAATTGCTTAGCAAACTTAAGCCACACAAACTGGTCAAATATCTAATACAAATAGATTGAACCTGCTGTTGCTATCTTATCCACATAACTTTTACCAGTAAGCAATCATTGTAAGAAGACTTTTAGGATGTCTTCATTCGAAATTATGTCTGTGACTAGCACCACAGCTTCCATGAGTATAATTTTCAAAATTCAGCTCTGTATGTGATATGAGAGATTCAGAATACTTACCCTAGAGTTTCCATGTTCCGGTTTACTTCTTTTCTTTGCTGGTACATTGTCCTCATCTGATAAACCTGAAATATTTGCACATGATTGATTTATCAAAGCAAATATGCTGTTGCATAATAGTTTGAATGACATGGGTAATCTATTTTAATGAGATTTCTGTACACATGGAGCATGAAGCACATGGCCTGTCTAGTTGGTCTTATGGACAAAAGTGCTATTGGTTCTGTCCTGGGTGTGATTCGCAAGTTTGGATAAATTGTTATTGGGTTTTGTCATCAGGAATTTCTCATAAACTGAGCACAAATCCAGGCTATGGATTTGTGCTCACCTTACCTCCTATTCTTCTTCTTTTCATGTGGTTAGTGCCTAACCTGGTGTCCTGGTGTGGTGGTAGAATTTTTATGACAATCATGGGCTTCTGACTCTTACATGCTTTGCATGATTATTACACAATGTGCACATGAATCCGAAAATTAGACCTGCATGTCTTGGGTTCGAACTCGAGAGCTATGCTTGGCAGTCCGGCAGTCCCACCACAAGGCTATCACTGCTCAACATTGAGTTTATTGCCCTCAATTACATGGTGCTCATACACAATATGGGTGTGCTGTAGATACACCTCTGATTAACCCTTAGGTGATAGAGTAATGTTATGTTATTTGTTACACATGGAGCTATAGCAGGGATACCAAAAAACTCAGTTTATTAAAATATTTTACATAGAACTTACTAGCACTCCACAAGCAGACATCGTTGTCCCAACTACCCGTAGCAAAGCGGTTGGAATCAGCTGACACCGCGAGACATTCTACACCTTTGTCATGACCGCGGCATGTCACCACACAATCCACTGAGTTGCGGGTTACGTTCCACACCCATAGCATAGCTGACTGGTCATGCGAGGCACTGAAATAGCATAAGCTTAAGTAAGAACTGTTATGAAGTCCACAAACTAAAGTTATTAAAAAAAAAGTGTAATGTTGTTTTTTGTGGATCCGTGTTGCGGCTGTATAACGGGTTTTCTCAGATCTACATTCTGGCGTATCCAAAGGTTAAAACTGTTTATACTAGAGTCATGGACAAATAACCCTAAAAGGTGGCTGGGTCTGACTGAAAGCACAAGCAGAAGGCAGAGGACAGGGTGTTGTGGTACAGCTTGTGTGAGGCCTCTGTCCAGCAGTGGACTGTGTTGATCAATTGATACATCACTCCAAATACAATGTGATTCAAGATTATTATTTCCTCATCTTACCTTGCAAATACTGCTTGGTCATCATTGAAAGAGACCCAAGAAACTGCCTTAACTGGAGATGTGTGTCCAGGAATGGCAAGTTTGTGTTGACCTTTAGTACTCCAAATATGAATACTGTTGTCATAGCAACCAGATAATATCCTGAAAGAAAATAAAACTATTATACAAATTGTATTGATTGCAACACATTTCAAAGATGAGCAAAAGCCAGGATTACACCATAGAAGAGTAAGGTGGTGTAGAAAATTATCTCCACTTACCAGTTGGAGTGTGCATGGACTGTAGAAACCCAGTCATCATGCATCAAGCAATCCTGTGGTGCCGGTGCAGGAAATCTTTCCAGATATTCTATTTCCAATGTTTCCTCTGTAGATGCTCCTTTCTCCTGAAGGTGCTCTGAGAGCGTTGTACACAACAGCTCCCCACATACTAAGAAATCAAACTCTACTACCTTCTCTAGTGATGGGTTTGTCTCTTTCAACAAAGCATTTATTAACGTATTCAGTTCTGTCGGCTGAGTGTTACTCTGAATTGCATAAGGACTGTCTGGTACTGCATATCTATAACAAAAAAAAACAATATTTAGTATGTATATCACCCTACCATGCCTCGCCACGCCGGATGCACAAACTTTACTCACTGTTCTTGTTTGGTTATAAACCGAACTTGTAGTTGGACTTCTGCTATTTTGGCAGACATTGTCGTATTTTAGTAAATGCGGCCCACAAACTGAGAAAGAAACACGCATTCACTAATTAATTTCAACAGAATATCGCTAATTCAAAACTCCGTGCTGTTCCGAATTGACAATCACATTGACACATGCTTTAGTGTTTGTCAATTTTAGCATCCATGTCCCCGTTTAGAAACATATTTCTTGAAAAACCACCCATTGGAAATTAATCCGCGTTGCATTACCGAACGAAATTCATTTGCGTTCCAGATCGGAATGTCGAAAACCCCAAGGATCCTGTTGTGAAGCTTAATGTAATTTTGCCAGTCTCTTTCTTTCATAGAACAAATCAACTTCTACTAGCTCTTTCGATACCATGCTAGAAATACAAACAAGCTATACTTCAAATAAAAATGACATAAAAGATTGAGGTTAACTCATATGTTTTAATGCAACTTTAGTGTGTATAATTTAAATGTGTAAAGAATAACTAAATAACTACAGCCGTTTAAATTGTGAAAATGGGTGTAGTGACGAATGGTGTCAGTGAAAAAGAACTTAATTTTACTTTTCATAGAAAAGCAGGCCGAAGTATCATTGAACGTCGTCCTGTTTTTTCACCGGATGGAGAGTATGTTGAATTTCGACTATTAATTCCTCTAATAACTTTTCTAACAGTCAATTACTTAAAATAGTTTAATGGTGATTTCAGGTCAGTAGCAATTATCGTAGAGAATATAGTACGAGTATACAGTATTCAAACTGGGGACTGTGTTCGTACACTTGAAACGGAGAGTCCAATAAATGAACTTATTGCTATACAGTTCCCGGAAAATGAAGACTATAACTTGTACGGATGCTCAGACACGGGCTACGTTACAACTTGGACTTGGGAGAATGGAGCTGTTCTTAGAGAGATTGTAAGTTTTCATGTAAACAAAACTTTGACTCAACTTACTACTTATAATGTAAATTCACGCTTTTTATTAATACTTGTTTGGGATAAAGGCAAAAGAATGATGATGATGACGATATGTTCTGATGTAATTCATGTAAAAATACACTGTTGAAATGGACTGGACTGGATGGTTCTGGACACCAGCCTGATATACAAAAATACAAAAGTATTATTTAAAAAAAAATGAAAATATTTTAGGTCTTTTTCTTTCATTTTGTGCAATTTAAAAGAAACATTTTTTCTTTGCAGAAACTGAGACTTCCCAACAATGCAAAAGTGCACACATTTGACTTGGTTGACAGTAATGAATGCTGCATTACAAGCTCCTCGCAACAAAAATTACTAAATCTTAGCTCTTATTCTGTAAAGACTGGGGAACTGATTTATGAGTATAAAGATACTAGACCAAGTTATGGAGACATGATATGTGTGTCATTAGGATGGTGTGACGGAGACCGATATGCGGCAGTAACAAATGGAACTAAGTTTTTATACATACAGAATCTGCAGAGACCACATGTTAAGACTCGGTAAGTTTTATAATAATTCATCATTTTCATTATAGGCTATTTATCATGACATAACCCTCAGGAGCCGAGTGGTGGATGAAACTGGGGGGGTTCCGGAGCTATAGTCATTAATAAAAAAAAACTAGTTCTTTAGCAAAGTATGCATTTCAATTTATTAAATATTCATAACATTTATTAACTATAAATACTTTGATCATTTACAGAATAAACAACCACAATGGTTACCGCATAATGTCAGTGACTGCCAATCAGAGAGCCAATGCCGTAGCTATTACAGACACCCTGGGCAGAGCCACAGTCATCAGAGGGAACTTGTTTAACTACAGTCAAATTGCAAGAGAAGTGTTGCATTGGCATTTCTTGCCCCCACTTGCTACATGTTTCTCCTTACAAGGTAATTTTGAAATATATTACTATTAATCTGTTGGCTGCAAATATCCAAACCAAATACAGTAAAAAATAATTTTTTTTTTTGTGAGCTGCAGTTTTTCTCATCCTAGTAAAAATGATGTATGTGAAAATCCTCTTTTGCTCTTCATATTCCTAACTTCAATGTATTTTAATCTATTTTAGGCAATTATCTGTACACTGGTGGAATGGAGAAAGTACTAGTAAAATGGACTATTGGCAACTTAGCTTACAGGGCCAATGAGAAGGCTTTTATCCCTCGTCTGCCTGGAATGATCAGGTTTATCACAACTAACAACAGTCATGTCGCCCTGACGTTAACTAACAATGGTAAGTGTCATTTAAATCACCTTTTTACTTCACTTTATCTTCTGATTTCTATTTGTTGTTGTTTTATTTGTTCCTGGTTCTATTGCCAATGCTTCCGGATTTGCTTACATTCTTTTTTGGGTAGACAAACCCCATTTTCAAACGACCTTAAAAAAATGAGAAAATTCTCAATTTGGTTGTTTTTTTTTTCCAAATACTTTTGACATGCAATCTCATGATGAGGCAGAAAACCCCTGGAGCATGCACGTTTGCGTTAAAATCGTAAACTGTACGTCAAAAAGGCACTGTTGTGTCTTACGAAGATTTTAATGTTAAAACAACAACATGTTTTATAGTACAGGATCTAATCACGAAAAGCTGAACATCATGACATCTTGTCTATATATACTTATATAAATATCTATATACATATATATCTATTTTGATGAAACTTTGCACAGTTGTCTACATACGGAAGAGGTTTTCGGAAAAAAAAAACGAAAATAAAGGCATTGCATCACATTCCGGGCACAACTAGCCTCCTATAAAATGTTGATCCTCTTCCAGCGGTAGTAATAGCGGACGCGCAGCTGCGCGTGGTGGGCACGATCCTGGAGTGCGGCGGCGTGTCGCCGGCCGCGCGCGCGGTGGGCGGCGCGCTTGTGTTCCACGCGCCGCTGCAGGCGCTGCTCACCGCGGGCCGCACGGGACATCTGCAGCTCTATTCTACTACCACGGACAAAGTGCTCTACAATGTAAGTATTATTTTCACTTATTTAAAGTGAAGGCGCCAGGGTAGCCAGCGAAATTCAAATGTTCTTACGAATTTTGCAATTTGCAGGTCAGTGTCGGATTGTATGTTGATTAAAATATGATTCGCGGCCGTAACTAATAAAGTTTTACTCAATTATAATCATTAAAATCATCAACACAACCCTCTAAAGTTCATTTCACCCCATTGAATACCTTTTTCTTAAAAAAGTCATACATACATAAATGAGGTAAAAAACGGCTGTATTAATGATCATAATTCTGTAAATACATACGTATTACGGCCGCGAATCATATTTTGTTCAATGTTCATCCTGATAGTGACCGGCAAATTGCAAAACACCAACGAAAAATTTGAATTTCGCGGGCTACCCTGGCGCTGTGTAAGTAGCTTGCGTAATTCCATTGTTTCTTTCGTTTCTTGCAACTGATTATAAGTTTGTAAACACATATCATTCACTCAAACCGACCTATTAATTGTAAAAAAACCCTAAAAGGTTGTTGATTATAGACGTCGTCTCATAGTCTCGTCTACATTATAAAATAAATGCCAGTCATATTATCACATCATGCGTGCTAGTATCACTTGATTGGCGAAAACCGCACTTACTGCTCCGACGTAAACGTTTCGTTATCTAATTCTAACCAAAGACGTGTGGTTGACTGCTAATATATTCTGTAAATTAAAGTCGTTATGTTAGAATCTGCTATCATTACTTGATTATATCCTTGTCTATCTGTATCATATATCTATGTATTACGAGTATACGTAAAACATATTATTTTTCACATTGCAGTTAGACATAACAGAGATGAACAATTTACCATCAGAACGATGGAATCTATTGCCATTAGAAACAGAGGTGACATGCGCTGCAGTCAGCGGCAACGGCGAATGGCTTGTAACTTCCGAGTACAGAAACGACGGCATTATATACCCCGAGGAAAAACTCAAGTTCTGGTCAGCACAATACAAAACCACTTCCCACTTACCCTTCCAACTCAACACATGCGTCAATCTATCCCACGGAGGTTGCAATGTAGTCTCTCTAGCTCTCAACTATAGAGGCGACTTTTGCGTATCAGCCGGTACTGACCAAAAATTTAGAATATGGAGGAAAGAAAACATTTCACAGACACATCGCAAAAAGATCGCGTGGAATTGTTTCACTGCGTGTTACTACTCGTCTGGGATTGGTCAGTTCGTTTCAAATAGTGTCCTCAACGATTTTAAAGATGGCGTCAAACATAAGCCTGGCAGAGATGAGGACTTGCCGTATTTGAGAGAGGTTGCGAGGGAAAATGATGTTATAAAGAAGTTGTTTAACATTCACAAAGAACATTCTTTGGTTGATGATGAGACTATGAATGTGCCTAAGAGGAGGGATAGTGAGTATGACATGGGAGGTGTAGCGATATCACAGGATGGTTCTCTGATCGCCGCATGGTTTGGCTGCAAGTTGACGCTGTGGGACACGCATCTATGTAACCTTAGTACTACGTTGTCTCATCCAGCGTTACGGCCTAAAGGGATACACGTTCAGTTCGGAAACAGAGACGCTGCACATTACGTGAGTATCATATAATTCAATTTGGATCTCTAGATTATAAAGATCATCCGTCTGATCACAGAATGAGTTCGTATTTTAGTCCAAGCCACAGGATACATAATAGTACAAGTACAGAAGATTCTCTCCGCAAAATCAGTTAAATAAATAGCGACTTTTGCTACGTCACAATAAAGTGCAATTCAGGCCGCACAGTGCTAAATTACCTACAAGTTGCCTCTCTTTCTATCTAACATAATTCTTATACCTTCTGACTACGTGAGGGTTGTCGTCTTTTAAATAATAATTATTCTGAATATTTAATTACCAGTTATGTGCCTATTAGGTATGTACTGTACTTTTCTGAGCCAATCACCTTTCAAATAAACCTAGGCTCGGTGCTTACTTAGTAGTATGTAGATCAGAAAACTATTTTATTTTACAATGTCTGAATAGGTAGGTACTGTAACCTAAGAAGATAGGCATTCAGCATACGTTAGTTTGCACCTACATTGTCTATGAAATATCTTCTTTTAGGTGTTTGGGTAGGTACAAGGTACATACGTATCAAATCTGGAATGACATACGATGCGAACAAGATCGTCCAGGAGCCAACACCCAAAAATGACAGTGTTGACTATCAACTACATTGATTAACGCAGACTATAATACGTACGGGCTACCACTACGCATTCACCTTAAATGGAAACCGATTGTACTAAGGTCAAAGAAGTACCTACGTAATTATGCTAATAAAAAAGTATGTACGAGTACCCTGTTGTCAAAATCTTACTCCATAATGTTTAGTTATAGTTAGTCCATTGTAGTAAGCAACTACCCACCAAAAAATAATACTCAAATACAATTTAAATATGTACTATCCGACCTATACTTCAAATCTAAACCTGACCGTGTAAACAGATCTTGAAAGTACCTCAGTATACTATAATAATAATAATTAATATTCTAACTAAGTAAATACGGGTGACATAAATAAGAATATCAAATGTCATCACCGACCAATGGACTCAGCGGTGCGCGTACGACGTGCGCGGCAGCCCGACTGAACTAGTCCGTCCGGACGGGACAGCCACGTACTTGTAGCTTCCGCGGAGTGCGCCTGGCCTGTCCAAGCTCAAGTCTCAAGTATCAAGCAAGTTGTTGTGTATTTAGAACTTTATTTTAAGAAAGGTCATTTTTTTTAATTTTCATTTAAAAAAATCAACTTGTACTCGTGTTTAGCGACAATCTTTGTAATTCGATCTTTATTTTGTAGGATTAAATTTCGAAATTCAAAAATGGGTGATGTTTCCTATATCGAACCAGAAACCTTGTTTTGTAAAGGAGTCGAATGAGTCTTTGCCACAAGTATATAAGCAATAAAATTATTTATTTCCAGTTGGTATGCACGACGGAAACTTGCGTGGTAGTTTGGAGTTTATTATCATTGACGATGAAATGGATGGTACAAATCAACCCAACGTGCTTGGCCGCTCATAGGTTCTCCAGTAAACTGGCTGTAGCTACAAAAAACAATGATGGTATGTCTCCTGCATTAATTATTGTTCGGTTTGTATGTTTATTTATTTATGTTGTATAGTTATGTGTCCAAAAATGTTTTAACTTGTTTGGAACTTCTATCTATGGTCGCTCTTTTCATACATACATAAACTGACGCCTTTGACCCATGGAGGTAGGCAGACACCTTCCTATCATACTCCATTTCCTTCGTCCGCATTCATGATTCTGGTCATACGCTTACTACGCACCTGATCTTTCTGAGTGCTTGGCCAGACTGGCAGCGCGGTGCGTTGAGTGGCGTACAAAAATCAAAAAGAACATTAAGTTTTCTATACAATACACTCAAATTATTATCTAAGTAAATTATAATTTACTTAAATATGAAAATAAAGTTTCTAAGAAAGCCTTTCGTCAATCATGTGAATTCTATAGAATCCCATATCTTAACAAAAAAAAAAACTCAAATAAATAAATATAACGCGTATTCGTTCATATCCCTGAGAAGTACAAATATGCCCAATATGAACGAATTTCAGAACCTCATTTTTTTCCGATGTCCACTTCACGTAAAATGCCCCTAATTTCGTATTTTTCATTTCAGTGTACGTATTTACACCGCACAATTCAAAACCAATAGTAACGAAGAAGCGTTTACTGGACCCATCCACAGGCGTGTTCAAACAAATTACCTTTGGCACTTGCTTCGATGATGATATTAAACTGTACCTTATGAGAAATAATTCTGTAAGTATACACAATAATTTAATATTTATTCAACAATAGATAAACCCAAGTGGCGATAAAATATTACACATTAGCCACATATTAGTATATCGACATTCTACCGGATTAAGTTAAATTAACTAGCGAAACTTCACTCATGTCTGTGAGTTTTCATCATTCATCATTATTCTATTGTGGTAAAACACCAATGTAGCATGCGCATCAGCCGAAATGAGTTTGATGGCTTCCTGCTATCCTGGGGAGACCCCTTTAAGGGTCTTACGGATTATGTTAAGATAAGGTTCACAATAGTTCTGTGCAGACAGCAGTAAAAATATGTGCAGCGTTCGTACCTTGACAGCGACCAGCACTCGTTGACCTTCCAGCTGTCGTTCTTCATAATGGTGATGAGGATGATGGTGTTGGATGACGATAAATATAATAACTTAATCGAAGTTCACTCGATATCCGCTTTGGTCGGAGATAAGACACGAAGTGATAGATTAATACCTACGCGCATAACAGCCGGAAATATCGGCGTTTCGTAACTGCAATGTACACAGACACGTGAACTTCGATTGTTTGATACGTTTCGTTATGGTAACGAAACAACCAACGTCTACCTTAATTGTCCAATGATTGCACCTAGTCCGAATTTGTGCCCGTTTTATGTGCACGCTCGTATTGTAAGTCAGTCAAATATGTTTGTGTTACGCTCAAAGACGTGAGTCGAGCGTAACATATGCACTACATCTTGGCCGAAACTTTCAGAGAATAATCAGCACTTACTGAATAACACACAATGCTGGACAAAGGCCTTCCTGTACTCTTCTCTTCAAAGCTATAATTAATAAATTAATATATGAACTCTTTCAGGAGATCTACTGCATCGAAAACGAAAAGTCGGAAGAAAGCCGTCTGGAAGTGATATCGCACCGCAAGTTGCCCACATCCAACTTCAGCGCACTGTTAGCTGAACAGCAACTGTCTGAGGTGCAGCCTGCCACCGCCGACACTAATGTCTTCGACGTCAACAACCTTGCCGGCTCCACTATAGCACAGGTATGTAATCTAAATATTGATTCCGAGACGCAATGTAGCCTGACTTATCCCACTGTTGGGCATAAACCTCTCTTGCTATGTGACAATCTCTACACTAGGAACATTTGCTAGTCTCCTCCAGGTTCGATCCGCGTTAGCCTACACAAATAAAACAAATGGGGCACGGAGCCCGTTGCATTGCAAAAACTGATGTAATTTCATAAACATAAGCTTCAAATGACACTGATTTTTGCAATGAAAATTTTGTTAGAGTTGTGTCGGTTGATATGTTAACAAGCAAAATAACATCGCTTGTAGTTAAACATCAACTAAAAATGTTGAGGGACGCTACGGTGGCTATAAAAACAAACAGTCAGATCTGACGAAGCGATTTTGCGTCACTTAATCAATGCAAATAAATGTGTTACTTACGGATTAAAAATTGATTTAGGATATTTAATTGTGTGTCGATTAAGTATGGAACAGAGAACAGCTGTGTTCGTGGTTTAGTCTCCAAACGTGAACAAATATTTATGTTATTGGAATTACAACTTTAACACCGACACAGTTTGCTCAAATAGACCGAACAACTTTACGACTTTTCAATTGTCATTTTGAATTGAGCTTAATATGCATAATAACATCAATTGGAAACGAAGCCTTTAGTCACGTCGTTTTGAGCGAGGGACGCGAGCAAACCCTGGCAGGTGCGACTCTAGTTATCACACTCCGTAGGAAGCCAGCATAAACTTAATATCAACCTTATCTCTTTATTTATGAGTCTTATTTTTCTGTAGCCTTTATATTCATATACAACGCATTTTGTATCGATACCCTGGTTGACTGACAGCACAATGACCTCTTATTATTGTAGCACTAGTATCCTTGCGAATGACCTAGTATCTTCCTTTATCAACTTGTCCTTGAAATGTTGTGCAATCTGGTTCTCAGGAAAATTGACAGAATAAGTCTAATATAAATCTTTTCCGGATTCTCGGATCTCTGAATTGATGGTTAGGATGTAAAACTCTTTTGTGTTATTACGTTTCTACCTACTTTTAATTACAGTTAATGCTCGTCATTTTTTCTTGTATAACATTGTATGGTAACTATAATATATTTACTTGATGATAACTTCTGAATACGTACAGATGATAAATAAATGAGTGAATTAACTTTTTTTTGTAAACAGTCCTTTTGATCTTGAATGTAAGCGATAACACTATTTCATTAAATGTATCCTTGTTTTAGTTCTCGCTCGCGTCACCGCACATGGTCCCACCCGTGAGTCTCCTCTGCACTTCGTTTCTACAACGCCTATCTGGTATGGAACAGCTTGAACAACCTGATGACTCCCAAGAAGACAAGCCGATGGATGTAGACGAAGAATCCAGTGATGACGAAGATGGAGACAAGTCCAAGTTGAACGGACCCTACGCCCCTAGAGTAACGGAACTATGGACACCGAACTACGAAGCCGTGAAAGAGAAGAAATTAAACAAAATTATGCACGAACCTTTCCTAGACTTACATTCTACCAGTTCTATGTTTGGTGTGTAGTTTTTTGGTTATACTTTAAATAAATTTTATATTATCAATTCCAATTTTTTTATTAATTTTCACGAATTACCCAGCCCGATTGAAACACTTGATTCTTGTTCATGCTGTCCCTACAGTAAGTTTTTTTTGCCTTATCTGTCACATTATACTATTATCTGCTATAGAATAGAATAGAATAGAATATACTTTATTGTACACCAAAATTGTTACAGAACGGTTGTTATAGATAGTTAGATACCTACACTACCCTATAAAATACTGCAATTATTTATTTAGACTTTACTACATTGCTAATGTTACGAGAAACACGCGCAAAATGGAATTATTAAGTCAAGATGAAATTAATTTCATCGCAAAACAATGTGGGTTTACAAAAGTGTTAAATTGGAAAATGGAAGACTTTTCAGAGAAAATTATTGGATATCTGGGTGACCATCTGAAACTGATAATGGAAGTAGAGATGAATGGGATCGGTTCTACGCTTAATCTGTTTGTCAAGTGCATGCCGAGGTTCGATGAATGGAAAGCAGAATACCTTAAAGAGCTTGGATTCTTCAATAAGGAGTATGCTATGCTCAGCACGCTTTTTAACGATTTTGATAATGGTACAGGTAAGATAGTTATTTTAGTTTAAATAACTGTTACAACAGGACAAACATTTTGTAATAATTTAGTTAAACAACTCTCGTAATAATAATTTCTTACGATATTTTACAGGGTCGAAAAAATGGCGTCCTAAATTACTGTTTATCAAAGAACAAATATTTGTATTTGAAAACGTCTCACTTCTTGGATACGAGATGCCAAATCACCAGGACACAATGACTTTCGAAGAACTGAAAGCGTCCGTCACAACGCTAGCAAGATTCCACGCTCAAGCATACATTTATGAAGAGAGGAAAAGTAGCCGGTTGGGCAGACCATACAGAATATGGGAACATTATAGTGATTACCTGCAAGAACCCAACAGAGGGCTAGATTGGCGGGACACAGGAAGGAATGCTGTGATTGATTATCTCAAAATATTTTCTAAGTATAAATCAAAACCAAACTTCAATCGATATGTGGAATCGATTCTGCCTACATTATTTGAGAGTGCTATGGACCTTATGAAGCCTAGCTCAGAATATCGAAACGTAGTAGTGCATCGTGATCTTTGGACCAATAATATATTCCTCAAAATGGATCAAAACTCAGCGTGTCACGCTTTGTTCGTTGATTTTCAGACTGTTATATATTCTTCTCCAATGCTTGATTTGTCTTCCCTGATATATTTCAATACTAAAAGGAGTGATCGAAATGAATGGACGGATGAATTTATGGAAGTTTACTATGCAGTGCTATCTGAAGAACTGCATGCTGAAGGAGTAGATGTAATGCAAATATTTGATAAAACTACTCTCGCAGAAGCATACAAGAAAAGTATAGTATTTGGACTGACTCAGGCTGCGCTCATAACACCTATTGTAGCTATGAGTAAGGAAAAGCGAGAGGAAATATTTTGTGATCCCGAACTATCAAAACGAGCCAACGTAGTGAGCCGTAGTCAAGAATTCATAGATATAGCTAAAGAAGATGACAAATACCGAAGTAGAGTAACAGAACTATTCGACGAAATCGTAGAGAGATTTGTGTTTCCAAAAAATCTTGGAATAAAGTTTGATTTGAATTGAGCAAGCCGTACATTCAGTTATAATTTGTAAGTGCTAGTAGGTAAGCCCTTAAGGCCAGCGCACATTGGGAAGACGACAGGGCAAGGTATTTTATCTTTGGCCCAACGTAAATTCATACGTAGCTAATGGTAACAAGATACAGATTCCAATGTTTAGAGATCGACCCCAAGGCATTGAAGGGGATTTCCCTTCACGGCATTGAGGAGCGCGCTACACGATGCCGCGGCGGTATGCGATGGCATGTGACGGGACGGGACGGCAAAAACGGTATAAACGGCCGTAACTGTTCTTTACGTTAACTTAGAAGTTTGTTTTTTTCACAGCTTCAAGGGACTAGACCTGAGTATTTGTGGTTTTAATTTGAACTCGATACTTCAACGCGTTCCCGAGATAAAGGGTCTTGACAGACGGACAACAAGGTGATCCTATAAGGGTTCCGTTTTTTTACCTTTTGAGGTACAAACCCTAAAAAAGTTGCCGTTTGTGAAAATAATTGATTATAAATGAAATATTTTAAAACACAGTGTTCTTAATTTATAGACTATATAAATAGTAAGTAACTGATTATAATTAGTATAAAAGTCAATATTTAATTTAGTTGAAATATAATTTGTTTTTTTTTTTACTAGCCTACATCCGGTTCCACTGCTTTTTTCTTTATCGTGTGGTTAGCGCCTAACCTGGTGTCAGAGTTTTTATGCCGCCCATGTGCCTCTGACTTGGCTTTACATGCCGTCGAGAAATATCTCTCAGGCATGCTGGTTTCCTCACGATGTTTCCCTTCACCGAAGCAAGTGATAATTATACAATACGCACATGATTCCGAAAAATCAGAGGTGCTTGTCTTAGGTTCGAACACACAGACTTATTCTTGGCAATCCAACGGTCACACCACTAGGCTATCACTGCTAACCCACTGCGGCCCACTGAGGTTTCACTGCTGGGCAAAGGCTTCCCCTTTCTCTTTCTATACCTCTCCATCCTGTGCGATCTCTAGCCATGTTAGCCCCGCAAACATAATCAGATCGTCACGACATCTTCCCCTTGAAAATATGCTATTACTTTTTTTTTATTTCCATAATAAATAAAACATTCGATAGTGTACCATACGAGGAAAAGTGATATGTTCTTGTTATTTGGATTTAAATTATTTCAATTATTACCCATATTTCGGATCAAAACCAGAACGAGTTGATCCGATAGAGAAACAGAGTTGTCGGCATAACACACAGAATAAGTAATCTGAAGTGGCAATAGGCCTGCCATATTAGCCGTAGAACCGATGACTGTTGGGATAGACGTATTCTTGAGTGGGGACCGCGAATCGGCAAGCGTAAGGTGAAATCGTTGCTTCATCGAGCCTGAGGGTGTTCCGCTCAGGCTCGGTGGAGCGACGATTTACGCAGGGTCACAGGGTGGCTGGTAGCAACTGAATGAGAGTTGCCTAAGATCCAGTTCAGTGGCGTGCTATTATAAAGACGACACTGCGGAGTACAAAACTTGTGTCTGATGAAAGATCGCTGCGCACGCCATGCGAACCGAGACGAACCAGTTGTGTAGTTGGCAGCTAATGCCCCGGGATGTCACGGTAGCATGCCGTGGCAATAACCCCGACCCTGCCCTCGTCGGTGTACGGTGGTCTTTATTTTGTACCTTATTACATAAGATATCTAATGTTAACATAACGTCTCAGACTACTTAAATAAATTATGTCTTAGTTATGGCGTATATACCCAGCTACTTAATAATCTGATGTTTTCTATTTGTCCTATCGCTGTGTTTAACTAAGATGAAATCATTAAAGGAGTTGCTATCATTTGTATTGCCAGCTTTTTAGTAAATTATAAATTTTTCCGTCTCGTAAGCCTAATTTAGGACCAGTTTCATGATCATTGTGTAAATTATTAAACCTATTACCTACCCACGATATTATTATATCTAATAGGTAATTACAAAAATAGTTTAAATCAGTAGTAATAGTAAAAAAATATCATAATTTTAATAGCGATGTAAAAATAGGACTTAACTTATCTGGCGAATGTGGGTGTAGGTACTATTGGGTACACCTCTGCCTAATCCTTCGGGGATTACAGGCGTGATGTTATTTTACGTTAGTTTTTTATCTATATATATATATAAATCAAAAAATCAAAATAAGAATAAAAATAAAATAAGAATCCCTATTTTCGCAAATTATTCTTTTTTTTGTTGTGTTTGTTATTGTCAGAAGGTTCTTATGAAAGAAAAAATTAAGAAAGTTGAGCGGAACATTAGAAAATTTAAGAAAACTTAACGACAATATTAATTTTACATAACGTCAGCGATTGCGGTGGTAGGTAGTAGTACTATGTAGGGAAAAGTGCATTTAAAAGTTAAGTTAAATACTCCCGGACTGCACTGCTAGGTACCTATAGACCTCACCTTTCTTCTGCCATACCTGCGTCTTCGTTTCGTGCGTTCCTCAGCCAACTGTTTCCCACGAGCTTGACCACCATTCGGCCACTGTACTCCATCTCCGCGACTTCCTGCCCGCGTGTTACGCACTCATTCGGTCTAGTAGGGTTATGCTGAGCATGGGCACTTATTGAATCATGGATATCTAAGTACTGAAGATATAATTTTCAAACCCCATATTTCGTTCGAGTACCTACCCAACGACAAATGAAACCAGCGGCCACTGATTTGCTTTTTTTATTCCAACGTGGGTACAGCTGGCAATACCAACATACTATTTATATATGTATCTTATATTTACTCTTACTAATTTACTTACGATATCAATATTTACTCAGCGATTCTAACAATATTGTAATATATGTTTAACGACAAGATACTCTGCCTCGAGCACTACAAGTGTTTTGTCCCGCCAAATTATGTATAATTGCCGCAATATTATCCTTAGCTAACAGGCTGATAGACTTGTACTGCAAAAATGGCGACTACCGCTATTGAACTTAACGACCAAGTAAACCATAATATAACAGAAGAAGATATTAAATTTATTTTGGCTACCTACAACCGCGCTAATGAAGAAGTAATTATAGAAAACTATTCTGTTCACCCGGCTAGTGACAAAATGTTGGGATTTCTGTCAGAATATTGGAAAGTCAAAGTGCATTTGTCGAATAGAAAAGTTCTTTACTTTTTCATCAAAGCCGTCTCCAGGTCGAATGCAGCGAAAGCAAACATGGTGAAGGAAATGCGGCTGTTTGATAAAGAATCATTCTTTTATTCGGTGATCAAGGATAACATTGAAATACCGGGTGAGTTGGTACCTTAACAATTTGTTTCTGGTGTAGGGGACGCGAGATTATTTATCTACATGACATACTCCCCGAAAGGTTAGGCAGAGGTGTGCCTAGTAGTACACCCACATTTCGCCGGTTTTGTTTAAGTCCCATGGGGCGAGCCTATTGCCATCAAATCCGTGGCTGCTACTGAGAAATTCCTAATGCAAAAACCCAATAACACTTTGCCCGACTTGGGAATCGCACTCAGGAATCAAACCTCATGCTCAGCATTATTTATGTATTTGGTTATAATTTTCAGGTCACAAACCATGGGCCGCAACGTTGATAGCAGCTTTAAACGATGCAATGGTTTTTGAAGATTTAAACGCCGCAGAATATAAGTTACGAAATAAATTAGATAGGTTCGACATGGCTCACACTCTTCAAGCATTGGAAACGTTAGCTAGGTTTCACGCATCTTCCATTATCTATGAAGACAAGAAAAGTAAGGAAACTATGGGAAAATACAAGGGAATGTATCATGAATACGCCTTAGCCAAAGATGGATACCATCTAGCATCTGATTGGTTCTGTCAGTGCATGACAGGGGCATTAGAAGCTATGAAGTCATTTTCAAAGTATGACTATAGAGAAATGAATTTGATCGAGGGTCGTTGGCGGGACGTGTGGTCGACTGCTTTGACTTTAGGCGATTTCGCTCCTGAACAGAAGAATGTGATCTGCCACCGCGATCTATGGAATAATAACCTTATGTTTCACTACAGTAAGGGCGAAGAGAACCCCTCCGAACCAGATAATTGCGTGCTGATTGATTTTCAAGCGATTAGGTACCAGCCACCTGCTGGAGATGTCATGTTACTACTTTGTTGTAATTTAGATCCAACTTTTAGAGAAGAATATATCGCGATATTTTTGAATTTCTACTATGACAAACTTTCGAAAATACTAAATAACCATGATGTCGAAATCGATAAAATATTGACAAAAGAAGAATTTATGACTTCTGCTGAAGAACGAAGACAGTGGGGGCTCATCGTTTGTGCTTGTCTTATACCACAGTTTTGGTTAGACGATAATCTGACTACTGAAATATTTTGTGATAATGCTCAGTTTGATGAAATACTCTCCAAAAATAAAGGACTATTTATAAAGAAAATGATGGATTGTAATTCTGATTACAAAGAAAAAGTTATGGAAATCTTCGAAGAAATCGCAGATAGATATTGTATACCTGCAAAATAATACATACACTTAGACAAGCACAAAAATAAATACAATGTTCATGTGGACTTTTTATTATTTTGTTTACTAAACTCACGTTGAGCGGTTGCTATGTACATAATTTTACTGTTAAGATAAAATTACCTACACGTGTAAATAGAACAATAAGCTAGAATGACAAAAATAAATAGTTAATTAATATAACTGCTGTTGCTGTAGTTCACGTAGGTAACTTTTGCACTGGGCTTCATAATGTCTGCCCTTATAGTGAAGAGACATAATAAAAATACTTTTATAGACTCCTCGTTGAACATTTAAGGAGAACCATCTTTAATCGCAGATTTCTCCTTGTCTTCGACCTTCGCATTGTATGTCCAGCCCCAATTCGGGATAAACTTGTTATCTTGAAGGCGTCGCATACCAAACTTCCTGTGCCAGGGGTCGTCATCTCGCTGACTGTATATGTCGCAGAACGGACGGATTAACAGAATGTAGAACAGCTCTACAAAGCTGAGGATACTGGCACCTAGGAACAAACCGCCAGTTCCGCCGGTGGATACTGTGAAATAAATTGAAAAATCATTCACCCTTCCTTAAGATCTTTTACATTTTCAAAGTTGAATAATTCCATTAAGGACAAACAAGGTATTGCGTTTAAAATCATAGGTCCCTATCGTCTTATGATTGACAATTGGAAAGTTCTTCAGCTCTTGCACTCAAAACTGCTCCTTCTTATTCATAGTCTACCTTTTCTCTACAAACAATATTAAACTTGGTCCGTTTTCTTAATCTTATCTCTCACCGACTAAATCCAGTACCCCTCGCACCACATTCCTCCTGTACCGCTCACTGGGCAGCACTGCCAGCTCTATATGAACACTCGCGTAACTATCAGTGGTGACAAACTTGAAGTCCTTCGTGATTGAGATCTCTGCCTCCGTACATGAAGGTAGGCAGTTGCAGGATAGGCCTGCGCGAGACGACCAACTGGCTTTGAGGACCTTCATTCAAAACACATTATATTGATTGAAGTTCGTCGCTATTTGTCATAATCAATCAAACACTCGAAGCGAAGCAATAATTTCCCAACTAATTGATTAAAAAATATATATTAAATCATCCAGTACCGACATAATTGCAAAGTAATCTTGTTACATCTATACGCAAACATAAATATACCTACCTACATCTGCAAATATTTTTTTATATTTATAATAATATGATCGATCGAGACTTACCGAAAGTTCAGTGACATGGCTGTTCAGGCAGATAATGCCACTGACATTACATCTGAGCTGTTCCGGAACATTCGGCATGAAATAATTAGTACAGTTACAAAGCTGCAACTGAGCGTCCTTTCTACATTGCACAGTGCAGGCTGTGTACGAATAGTGGTGGTACACTTGCAAGAAGTTTTCGTCAGTGTAGCGACATTTTCGTTTTTCTGGCGATATCAAGCGCGCGCCAGCGTCATTATCTATGTTGCGTATGGTTATGAAACGCCTACAAATCATGAAAAGGATTGCTAAAATTAACGGTATTACTGCACTGTATGTGAAATTCCTTGGACTCAATTTGTTAAGTGTCACCTAATTTGATGAACTCGTTAGATAGCCATCGTTTTACGAGACCCATGCATGCGATGCAACACAAAACGGGACGTCATTATTTCATTATAGTTTCTCATATCGATGGTCAAATTCGCACATTTACATCATGTTGTCGTACATTAATAAAATGTTGCTAAATATGCATATAACTTACTTGTGAAATATTTCTTGTCCAACCGTTAAAACATCTGAGCCGATAGTAGTGAGCGTTGGCACTTCTTCCTCATTTAGAATGTAAATGTTTGCAGTCACCATTACATCGAATTTGATCGCCCCAGGTCCTGTCGTGCGGTTACTCACCATTTCCAATCTAGGAGCATTCCTTTCTCTATGAGGAACAAACAAACTAATTAATTAGCAAGTAATAAGCATCCTGTCCAGAAGATGAGTCCTTGCAGGATTAGGCATGTCATGTCTACATAGCTTAGTAATCATTGTGTTCTGCTGAGTGGTCCTTAGCAAAAAATCAGACTATCTCCAATCACCTGACTGACGAAAAAGACTACCAATGCTAGGAACCGGTGCTTCTTAGTCATAAGGAATTAATAATTCCAAGATTCTAATTTGAAACAATTTCACTCCCGGAAAAAGAAAATGATGTAACAGATTATTACATGCTGTAGACATACCTTCCACATACTTCGAAACTTTCCCTTACCTTCCTTGCAAAGTATTAATAGCAAAACACGTTCCGAGCTCAGTGTCCATGGGTCTGAAGTACTTGCAACATTCGAATGGAATCCCATTCCATGAGCAGTTTGCTAAGGTTTCTTCGCAGGTGCTTCTGACCTGAAAAGATTATAAAGGTCAAGAAAGTAATTCAAGGAGTTTTAGAATCTATGAATTACATTTGGATGATATAAACGGTTTTTTAGATTATTTACTTAATTTGGAAATTTAACACCACACTCCTGAAGTCCACGAAACTCGAAACAAAATACCAGATTACATATTATTGAAATGTTGCTTAATATTTACGCACTACATTATGTGTTGCCTATTGTTAGTGAACCAAGGCACGTTACGATACTTACTAGATTAGCATAATATGTCAGGTTCGTCTGCATACAGTCCCTCAGCGGGTCCACCAAGTTACAAAACTCTGACGTATAATAAGTAATTCCTTTGAAAAATGCTAGCTCTTTCAACACTTCTTCCATGTTAAAATCGTGATCTTCTCCCCATAATCTACAAAGAAAAGGACCTAAGGTACACTCTTTCAGCATTAAAAGCCTAGCTTAACAGTATCTCAACGATCGGAGATACCTTTCCTGCAATCAAAGGAAATGTAGAGTAGTTACCTACTATTTAGTAAAAGTCGTTACTAGCAAATTCAAGGCTAGGCAAATTCAGTTTACTCACTACTCCTTGCATAATTGTTTATGTTTTATTGTTTGTAATAATTATGTATGTTTTGAAAACTAAATGAATTGGTTGGTGTTGGTCAAACACGGACCAAGTTAAAAGACCCTTGGTTTTCAGTTAATTAAATCAAACCGTAAGTAAATTTCCTGCTAAACGAACTGCAACGCTGAAGTTTGAATTACAACTAAGTAAGTTTTCAGATCTTTTTCGAGCTTTGCACGACATCAACGTATAGAAAACAAGATTTACTTATCCGAAATTGCTTCGACGCGGTTTGAATTGTCATTTTCACAAACAACAACTGCTGGGAACTCAGTGTTCCAATCCTTGTAGGTTGTCTCCACGACGAACGAAATAGGATTGTTCTGGAACGCGTCGTACTGGGCTGCGATCAACAGGGACGACCCGTACCAGGATAGTGCTACGACTATCAGCCAGAATATCCTGGAACAAACGTATTTGAGTATTTGTTTACGATTATCCAGAATGTATGGAAGTAAGAACTTCTTGATGTGTTTTTTTTTTATTTTATTTTCCTCGTCTGCTCTGTCCTACTCCTAGGAAGAAGCCACACCTTATATTTTTCGCGAACCTGAACGTACCTACTCCTTACCTATGCAATCCGTCCCACCATCATTATCGTGACCTGCTGCGACCCCGGCCTTCTGTCCCACTCCCTGGGAACCAGTTCTTATTCAAGTTATTTTGGCCCATAAATGAATGAAGCGTATTGATTTTAAATTAAATGATTTTAGTCTGCACTTAATTAATTTGTGTAATGAATTACCTTTCGACCCAGTGTCTTTGAGTATCAGCAATGAATCTAAAACCATGAATGGACGTCGTCTGCGGCAAACTTTTGATCCCATTCCACCAAATTTCCAAATACCTTTTCCAGGATTCTTTTGATACCATATTATCACATTTAACTTGTACAAAGGATGTGAAATGAGTGAACCATTTTCAATTTTTATTTTTATTTTTATACACCAGCTTACATGCGTAACAATAACGTACATAATTCAGAACAAATAAATAATGGAGATGTAAAATTACGACACGTGCCTAAGTTCCAATATAGATTTTAATCAGAATGAGAACGGCACAGGTGTTCAAATGTTAGAACCATTATACTGATAACATCTAATGCTGATTACTACACAAATATGTTCTATGTCTCTACCCACTACACACAAATTACCTAATAAATATTTTCCCCTACAACAAGTGCCTCTAGGTACCTACAAAGTTTTGATATGTTGCTGATTGTGGCTGGCAATTGTAACTTTTTCAATACAAACTAAGTAGGTCATCGCATATCTTCACTCAATCTTGTCATTATCAATTAAGTGGACCTCTGACTCAGCCTAGTACTAGCTGTGATCTCGTTCCAGTATATCGGTCGATATGTTCTGATGGGCTCGAAGTGTGCCGGTCTGTGAGGTTCTGTGGTTACTTTAGTACTTTCCTTGCCGCGTTGCCGTCGCGATCGAACCTCCCGTATCAACTTCACGGTGAAGAAGTAAATAAATTCTAACACCGAAACGAAACTGAAGCCGGTGATGAAGCCACAGGTGGAACCGATATTACCTGATAAAAGGAAAATAGAACAATTAGTGGGTCTTGGAATATTAGTATTTTATGTCAGTGTGTCAGTGTCTTGGAATATGTTTCCCACTGTAAAACCCCATATTTCCTATATTTAAAATTAATTGACCAACTAAATGTTTTGAATTGGAAAAACAACAAATCTGTGGATGATTATCGCTTAATGATACCGTATCTAATGGATTTTACTTTACAAAAATAAGCACGAACATATTTTATTCCATAAAACTGGATGGTGAATCATGGGAAACAAGAAATTGAAGTCGTGAACTTAAAACTACATAGCCTGTAAATAATACTTACTAATTAAATCGAACCACTTCATGATAACATTCTGCCCGTAGCAGTCGGCTACATCCCTAGCATACCTCACGTGAACTCGCGAGGTTCCGGTGTAATTCACGCCTTTACTGAAACAAACCCCATTGTTCTTGTTCAGAACAAATGTATTCAGATAAAGATAAAGATAAAAGATAAAGATTCATTCATGTTATGGCATCGAAGACAGGGAGCAAGTTTGTAAGTTTTTGTGTGGTCACGTACGCACGCGCACGGTCCCGCGGTCAGTATGTGCACACTCGCGCTGCGGGCGGACAAATTTTGAATATCTTGCTCGCAGTCACTTCGTTTATCGATTGCACGATAAACTAGATGGCGTTGTTAGACGCAACATACCGGCCACCTTGGAAGATCCATCTTCCAACTGAAACCTGAAGTCACGTAGTCTAAACCGGCAGCGGGCAGATTTTTGATGAAGCACGCTTGATTGTGCCTTGTGATGTTTGGATCTCAGCTACTCTGGAGACACCATCATTGCCTGGAAACAGTTTAATAATTCTACCCATTCTCCACTTGAGTGGTGGCAGGTTATCTTCCTTTATGACGACAAGGCTATCCTTAGCTATGTCGTCTGTCTTGTGCGCCCACTTCGTTCTCCGTTGAAGCTCAGACACATACTCCTTTGACCACCGTTCCCAAAAATGTTGACGTAACTGTTCCAGCCGATGGTAGCGACAGGCAGGCTTAGATGTCGTGAGGTCCTCGCTGGCAGGTGCAGTCAACGGTCGGCCAATTAGGAAATGAGCAGGTGTGAGTGGAAGGTAATCATTAGGATCTGCGGACATAGGTGACATAGGACGAGTTCAATGTATCCAACGCTCTTCGCATAACGAAGTGCTCCCTATATTCCTCTGTTTGTTTTCTGGAGTTGTTTCCTTTGCAGATGTGGTTTCAATAAAATATAGGCCAGGTCAAATACCTTGAATTCTCTTTGTTCACATTTAGGTATACTTTTCCATATTTATGTTATGGCTTTCAATTTAATTTACTGTCTAGCCTATTTGTTAGTTCCATGACAACCCTCTCAATAAACAGGCTTGAACGACGCCTTTATCTTTCGTTTCCCGAACGACGATATCAACAAACAACTGTCAAAATGTGAAGTTGGCCATTTTTGTGCCGCAAGCTCGAAGACTGTTTCTTAGTTATTACCTATCAGTATGGCAGAAACAAATTATAAAACTCTTGACTTTGAAGTTTACGGCAAAGTGCAAGGTGTTTTCTTTAGGAAACATACTCAAAAGAAAGCTTTTGATCTGGGACTCAAAGGATGGGTGATGAATACTGCTCAAGGGACTGTAATAGGACAGCTGCAGGGGCCGACGACCGCTGTCGAAAAAATGAAGTTGTGGCTACAAATGGAGGGAAGCCCCAAATCGCGGATTGAAAAGGCCACTTTCCGAAACGAGTGTCCCATATCTAACTGCGCTTTTAAAACTTTTGATATAAGAAAATAAAATTGTGAAAGCATGTCTTTCCTGGTTGTACTTGGTTTATTTAAATTGTCTACTTTTTATACTTTACTGATATAGTGTTGTGATATCAATTAAATACGAATACTTAAATTGTCTAAGTTTTTCAATAAGGCCCAGACTCCACCAAAGCAGAGATGTGCGAAGCGGAGAGGAGAGTAAATGCGTAAAAGCTAGGGTGTATCCACCGAAGCTGTGCGGAGATGTGCAAAGCGGCACGCCGCTCACAGCACACTGCTCACCGCACATCGCTCACAGCACACATCTCACCGTACGCCGCACCCAGCACACCGCTCACCGCACGCTGCACGTAGCACTCATCTCACCGCACACAGCACACATCTCACCGCACGCTGCTCATGTCTCTTCTCGTTTCCGCTGGCCTAAAGAATTGCAAGATATCTCAGTGGCGTAGCGTGAGTTTTTGCCGCCCGGGGTCAGCCAGAAATTCGCCGCCCCTCTATTTTCATCATTTAGTCAAGAATGGTAGTAAGTCAAAATTTTGAAGCATTTTTTATAATATTTAGTACGTAGAGTTTTTGTTTTCAAACCAAATCTTTTATACAATTCTCAACGTATGTATGTAGGTACATATGTCATGTTTTATTGATAAAATATAACTAATCTAAAAGTTTTAAAGTAGTGCCTTCCCGAAGCGAGCTTAAAAAATTAACATAGCACGTCGGCTAGATTACATTTAATTGTGAATTTTATTTTAACTAGATATTCTATGGATGTTAAAGTTGTTTGTAGGCTTATGCATAAAAAATATAAAAGCTTCAGACTTCAGAGATTTAACGATGCAAAAGCAAGCTCGAAAATGTTAGCACTCCTCCTCAGATAGGTAAGAGATTTTTATTTCACCATGCAAACAAATGACTTTGAACTTATTTTTATTACTTATGCATGAAAGATTTGGAAACAATAACAAATTTTAGCTGTAGAGCGAGCGAAGTGAGCTAGAAAATTTTATTAAATAAAAAAATTTAAAGAAAGAATATTTTTTTCCCGGAAAAGGTCAGATTTCTTTTTACCATAAATACGATTTAAAAAAGGTTGGCGGCAGACAAGAATATAGGTAAGCGTAAGGCTTGTATGAAATGGGTGGCTCGTGCCGCCCCACGTAATCTGCCGAAGGAAAATACGCCACTACTTGGTTTTCCTTGTTTTTACAACGTACCTAGTCCCGATGATAATAGTAATTATAACCTAACCTATCCTACCTAACCTGTTATTATCTGATCTAATAATCATATGAGCCCATTCACCGCCTGTTGGCTCCTCTCTATGCCGCCCCCTGAAACGCGCCGCCCGGGGCCATGGTCCCCCCACGCTACGCCAGTGAGATATCTCCTCTCCTCTCTGCTCAACCGCTCACTAAAACTAATCGGAGACAAGAAGTGTAAGTGACAAAATTCTATTGGAGGTTTAAAACACATCTCCTCTCTTCTAGTCTCGTCTAGTCTCCGCTTCGATCCACCAAAATGAGACGAGAAGGCCCTTCCAGCCCTTATTCTATTATTCCTTGTGTTTTTCTGAATGTGTAACCTACTTAAACTAAAATGTAACTAGACAGAGTTACTCATATTTGTCAACTAGAGCAACAAGTATATATTATATATATACATACATATATCTACTTGATGCTATTCTTTCCAAATTGTGTACGTAACATATTTTTAAACTAGTTAAGTTAACATGGAGTATTTTATTCTGGTTTGGAGCCGACTTTTCAATATACAAAATGGCCGGGCTGATGACATACCTACTCTTATAAATCTATTAGTCATTTCTCAAATGTATTGTAAACAATAATTGTTGCTGCAACATGTTTTGTGTTGCTAAAAACACGTTGCTGGCAACATTACATAAAGTTGCTAACGTCACAATCCAGGCAGTACTTACAGCCATTCATCTCGCTCGCTATCCGGCACAGTGTTGAGATACTCCGGGTATACGAAAACATTGTTGAAGTCATAGTTGTATGCTGTCTTGGAACAGGTCGGGTTGCACATCGGACAGTCGATGCCTCCGTTAACAGCATCCAGCTCTAACTCTTCTGGAACGTGGTCTATGTTCGGACGTACAGATATGGATTGCGCTGAAGTAACATGAAGGTAGATTATTGTAAGATTATCATGTTACCAATTAATTCTTGATCACTTAAACAGAATTTTGATGTTACTGCACAGGACGTGGAGGCACTCATTAAATTTAGCTTTTATGAAGAGTATTGAAATACTTACAATAATAAGTCCTAAGGCAGGGCACATCTTTCATGTTACACGTTCTAGCTGTGCTCATCTTCGGCATATTGAACGGCGTGCAGTTACAATTGTCCAACAGAAAATGCATTCTACATTTGAGCATGCAGTCACTGTACGTGTAGAACGGGAGATACGACGACTCGTCATAGAATCTACATTTCCTCAATTTTATCGGCACATGTTGGATGTCTCTAGACGCTTCTGTAAAAGTAGCTGTTACCATCACCGTCATCTATAACGTTAAACTTACACATGAATGAGTTTTAAAGAATACACCTTAAAGCGGTGCTCAGTCTTGCGAATGGCTTCATCGTAGTGGAAAGTCATTTTTACAATTCATTGAGCTGACGACTAAATATACTTCATGATGCGTGCGAAAGCTATAAAAGATTTTAATATTTATGCTTACTTCTACACGGGGACTAATGATTTGCATAGCGAAGCTTCCACTTGGTGAATCAGGGAAGTCATATGCATCTGAGAACTGTAGCTGCAAAAATGTCGCATTTATTAATACACAAGTTCCACCCAGATATATTATACAAAAATATATAAGCAAATACCTGAGCCCCTTGCAACGGTATATTGTAGAAGAAATCGTCACTGTCATTGAGTCGTAACAATACTTGGAGTCCCTGATCGAAATCAAAAAATGATTTGTTTCCATACTTGTACATATCAATGTTTGAGTTACTGGTTTTACTGCAAACAAAATTAACTTTTTTAATTGATAAATGATCGATAGATCATTCAACAAATATTTTAATATTAGAACGGATATAAAAATTACCTTTGGAATAAAGTATCGTAGATTCGCAAATAGTTAAAGGTGCAGCAGTAGCCGTTCATAGTGAGACGAAAGTCAAACAAATCTAGACAATTTCTCGGCTTTGTGTTCCAAACGCAACGAACCAATAGATCTTCACACCGAGGTGTTAACTGCAGCCAACATACGTTATGTTAATGAACAAGTAAACATACTTACTTTGTATGGTTGGAATCAATATGTATTTGTAGTCGCAAGCCTGAATAGAACTTTAACTTTGATTTTGTATATATTTAGTAACTGTATTCCTGGATAACTCTACACATCAAAATTTAATTTATCGCTATGGCTGTGGATTTAGAAGTACTAAATAGCTGTGCCAACGTAAATGAACTCTAAAGACTAGTTATAGTAGGTTATTTATGATTTTCTAGAAGATATGAAGACGTACATTCCGCATCAGCTCATGAACATCATATTCGCCTAAAGCGTCGTGCAGTTGGATTGGCGACACGTTGTTAAAGTTGACTGCACCCAGCCCGTACAACTGTCCGAGGCCGAAGAGAAGGGACATCATATCTTTCTCAGTGTAATTTTTATTACGCTCAGCTTTCAGTCTGCAAAGTAAAAATATATGATAAACAGAAAAATTAGTCAAATAGCAGATCCTAGATTCCTAAAAGGTACCCTTATTTTCTAAAACGGATTTTAATGAAAACTAGAACAAACTTTAATTTTTCGAGCTACGGTTGGTACCTAATACTTATCATTTGGTACTTTAGACTCGTAGATGAGGCTGAAAATATCCGCGTTGTGGAAATTAGAGTTAATACCTACTTAATTACTAGCCGACAGTAGACATCAAATATGTTCAAAAAGTTCCAAAACGGCCCCTTGGGAATAGGGACAGCAGCTTTCTTGTGTGCTAAAAATTGTGTCCTCCAATCCTTGGTGATTAAGGCTATTTCCTTGGACACATACACCATAAAAGAATATCATCGTATCATGGATCGTCGTCTTACAATTTGTTGGCGAGTTCCGCTGCAGCTCGTTTGCTGATTCTGTTGGTTGAGCAGATGCCGACGGCAGGGAATATGATCTTATTGACAGAAAGACCCTCGGGCAATTGTGTAGTCACCAGCGGCGCGCTGTAGTACTTCTCGAATGTCAGCCAAACTAAGGATATTGAGCAGATGAGGCCAACCACTAGTGTAACGATCCAAATGATTCTGTCAACAAAGTAGCTCAATTAGGTAGTCGTCCTTCGGCTTCGGTACAGACACAATTTAATGTAATGCTTGAAAGTGAACAAAAAATTGTGAAATAAAAACAAAATTTTTATTATTTTACAGGAATGAGTTATAGATTTGACAGTTATCCAATAAGACGCAGATATGCGTTACAAAAGCTATAGCCACTTATGTAGTTATAAGCCTGTTTTCTAAAATGTATGATTTATGCCTACTACCTTAATGTAAGTTATCTCAAGTGATGTAATAAACAAGCCTTTCCACTTTAAGATATTAGTAATTGCGGTAAGTAACACACCTTACGAGAGCCAGCTGAACAAGTTCATGACAAGTTTATCTCTGCAACGAGCAATCCAAGTACTCACCTACATAAGTGCCCACTAATTCCGCACAGTAACTCTCAGGTATGACCACATACCTTTCAATGAACGGAGTATTATCGTCAACAAGGTGCTTCAGCCCGCAAATGGAAGACTCCTCGCAATACTCCTTGCTGACAGTCTTCATACTCGCCTTGAGTATATCAAGTTGGTTAGGTTCCGGAGCTTTCCTGCGTAAGCGACGTCGGTATGCAAAATCATACGAACTTTGTGATTTTCTATCCATTATACGCACGGCTTGACCAGTTTTTTTAATATAACAAACAATTATAACGAGTATTAGTCGGACCAAGCAATGAGATCTAATTTGTTTTTAAGTTCAATAGGGAAAGTAAATAGCAGTTGTTAAATATTCTATTTGAAGATAACATCGAGCTTTGATGTGAGGTTAATTGCTGTGATTTATCGATACTTCTCGGGCATTAGTGTATATTGATTTGAAAACGATAAAATATGATTAATAGCTGTATTTTTATGTCGATGAAATGGAAAACAACAACAAAAAACAGTTGTTTTAAAAATCTCTATCCAAGGTCGGTTTATGAATAATTTTCTGACTTTAGCAGACACTATAGTTATTGCAAGAATGGCCGGCCTAGAAAAATAATGGTTTAAATTAAACTGGAAAATAACATTGACGAAACCTAGTCACATGACTACAGATAGAATCATCTTTTACCATCATAGTTGTACGCATTTCGATCGGACTCGCAACATAATTGCAAAACCCATTGCCAAACAATTCGACCATCTCCGATTCCGCCCACATTCACTTATAATGCGTGGAATTTAACTTTTTTATATTGCAATGATTAAAATATCTGTTTCATGTTAGTCGTTCAAAACAAAATGGTTAGGATTGCTTTGTAATAGTCCCATACCCTTATAATTACTACACCCTTTTCCAAAAGATTTTTTCGCATTCTGGGTTCAAACATTTTGTGGTCTCAGAAAGAGAAAATGGATAGAATTAAAGTTTTTGTACTTTTCAGCCCTTCGAATGTGCTTAAGTATAAGTAGTACTAAGTAAGTGTGTGTATTGTGTATCCAGATTGCTACGAACACAATGTACCTACACTCTTTCTGTTACTTTATAGCTAGGACAACGAAACATGGTCCAAAGTCTACGTTCAGCACTTTGAACTCATGCAATAGTTTGTGAACTAAATCTACAGTCGAGCAGAAATTACGTCAAAATAATTGTAACATTACCAACACATGTTATTACATCCACAGAATCTGGTCAGGTGGTCAGTATTGACGTCCTTTCCCCATCTCGTCAGAAAGACGCCGGCGGCCGACGCCCGCGCAGGCTCCGTTGGTCACGCGCTCTTGCGTAAACTAATCTACATGATACAATGAAACTGTTATGCGTAACATTCCGATTAAGATTACACATGTTATTATAATATTTTAGTAAGTGGAAATCGATTTTGACACTATTATTTACGCATCACTAGATTCCAATCTCATTTATTTTCATATTATTAAATAATTGTGACATATCTATAATTGTAGAGTCGTTGTTTATTATTTCTATGGGTAGCATCCGGCTTCTTCCTAAAGTTAAAATGTTGTAATTGTTTCAATAATAAAATTTCCTAAATGTTTAGGAAATTTTAAATTATGTAATTTATAAACCAAACTATACTTTAGCAAGCAAGTAGGATTACATCAAACGAAAATTGCACAGGTGTGTAGTGTAACTTTACTTGTAGAGATATAAAATTATTTTGAAATACTCTTAATTGCGATCTCATTCCTTACCTTTGATTTTACGTCTCGCAACGGTAAAATGTAATTTCATATTAATAAATACGAATGACATTAAAAGTCGCAACTCTTTTACGTTTATTAGCAATATTAGAATTACACACATAAAGCCTGTCATGCTGAATAAAAACTACTACTCGCGTAGAAAGGCATAAGCGCTTTTGATACATAAATTATGTATTCGTTTTAACAACTAACCTTACGTACTTCAGGTAATAATGTTTGTTTGCATGTTACATGCTAATCCGACCTGTCGCATTTTACGGAAAAATAAATGCAATGCACGCTAAACACGATATTTTCACGTAAGTCGACATAGTACTGCACAGCAAAGCGTTTTATCAAGCTGTTATAATAGAATGGTCTGTGGCCATAATTATTTATGAGCTTTTGAGTTTAATTATAGTGCTTTTATTAAACGAACCGGCTATCAGTTGGGTTGCGATCATGATGTCTATAGTTCGATTCAATCCAATTAATGTTTGCAATTTCATTCAATTAGTGGCAGTTATGGACAAAAGCTGTAGGAGATTTTAATGACTATTACCGGGAAAAAACGTCTTACTTTTTCAGCTATTACGTAAAAACCTTTGATTCAAAGATAATTCTAATTATTTTACAAGTTAGTAGAGCGCAACCAAAATACTTGAATCTGAAAATTAACTAACGGCAATGAATTATCTTATTTAAAATAAATATAAAAGGACTATCGCTTTGTTAAGATTTTGCAATTAATTTAGATGAGTCATCGTTCAATACTTACATCGTACTTACATACATGTACACGTGACGTACATTACCAGCAATAATGTATTGTTCCTTTATTTAATTGTATATTTGAAATAGGCATCTTTTTCGAAATATAATAATTACATTTTTTTTACTGATGTCTTGGTTTTTTATTCATAGGGCAAAGGAAACAAGCGAATTATTTTTTTCATGCCACTGCAACATCGCCGTCAAGTTATATATTATTTATTTTCTTGTTATAATATAAATGAACGTCTTTCCAATCTTCTTTCAATACAGAACTCATTTAAAAACATCCCTATTGGTCTATTAATTGAAAAACAAACTTTTAATTGAAAGTGACAAGAAAGAAAAAATATCCTGGATTTTTTTAGATATGGTGCAAAAACAGCGTATCATCATAACATATTTTAGAATAGAACATAGTTGTCATAATATTATGATAGCCAAGGTTAGGTGCAACACCCGCGGTGGAGGTGGGTCTCAGGCGCCGGTGACCGTTCTCTTGGCGATTCCTCATCGCAAATGTTGGTCAGCCTCACTACAAGACACCAGCTTCGATAGATACTAACTGCAGTATTTATAATTACGAATTTTTTGTGTTTCCGGACCATAGTGGAGTGTTGGTTGGTATTTGTGACAAATATTTGAAAAACTATTTTTGCCACATTGTGTTTGATTAAAAAGGATTCTCATTTTTTTCAGGTAAGTGATGAATTTAAGTTATTTTTACTTATGCCACATTATTGTATTAAACTACTTACTTAATTAGGTACCACTCCACCAAGAAAACTGGATTCAAAAAAATATTATTTATGGGCGTTGATGTCTATAGTAAGAAAAAAAAATCTTTCACTTCTTTTAATTAATTTTGGCCAGAGGGTAATAATAATTACGGTAAATGAAGGTACTCAAAATGTATCACGGCTCTAATGAGACTGTCAGTGGTCTAGGTTACTTGGTGGAGTTTTAGGAGGGACGATCACCATTCGAATTTAAAGATCATGAATAATTATGAACTCTTTTATGTTATGAATTAATAGATACCGCCTAAAACCTTTATTAGCCGTCATGTATTGCTTTATGTACTACATGTTTTACTTGTGAACGTAATATATCCTATGTATCTTCTACCTATCTATCTGTTGTTAAATCCTGATCTTGCTCAATGAGTCCTGTGCTCCAAAATACGCATGACCCTTTGTGCATTCCACAAACACACACACACCACACACCACATTCCCCATTTGTTTAATTTTTTTTCTCTACTATGTAACTATGTACCTCTACTGCTTATTTGCAACTTGCTGAACTGTACAAGGATGTTATTTTGTTTAAGCAAACAGAAAAGTTTTTTTTTTATTCATGTCCTTTGATCGGGTTAGCGAGTAGTGAATCCAGGGTCATAGCTCTTTAAATAGTATTAGGTAAACTCTTCGTTCAAAGTGCGCGGCCCAAAGAACAAACATTTGCCAACACAAGTCAGCTATGCCAGGCAGCTATTGTTGACCTATGTGGAAACCTTCGGTACGAAATTAATCGTGCATTTGCTGCAGATTATATGCATTAAAATTTTGCCTAGTCACGTTTAGCAATAACATACATTTTGAGTTGCCAAACCAAAAAAAAAAAACAAAACAACATTTCCATTGCTGACAGGTTTGTTTTGTCAGTGTTGTAGCAATACAGTAACGACAGCAAATAAGATCGTCCAGCACCCATTCTATTTTACGCGGTTTGTGTTATTACAGTCTCGTAAGGTAAAAGGTATATATACCTATGTATGTTCTCGAACATTGACCAACGACTGCGATTGAATTGTCCGTCGAATCCAACGATGGTTTGAAAGTATGTTATGTTTTGATTCTTGGACCTTGAAGCATTGTCCATTGCACGTGTGTGTTGCTAACGGTCAGCCGTCAGCCGTAGATTGCTCTTACGATTACTTGTCTTAGCCGGTAACAGTTTTCTATTAGTGTCAAGTACAATAGTTGCATGTGTTTGGAAAATTACTGTAGTAATACCTACCTATCTACTCGTCAAGAAATGATCGATGTGTTTACGAAATTGAGTCTTAAAGAAAAGCTAAGCTTTTGTGGAGCATCTTTTCTATTCCATACAGTAGCTAGCTATATGTGCACAGTGTTTAGATTTCTTTTTTATTGCGTTTTGTTTTGACCGTTTCATCATTTCCTCGTTTGTACAATGTGTGAACACCATTTAATGAATGGAAACTTTAACTATGCAACGTTTTGAGTAGCAAGACAAGTCTCTCGACAATAATTATGGTTAGAAATGTCACCATAGATAATAATAATGATTCATGGCAAAGCAGTTGACATGGTCATGACAATATAATGCTCAAAAGAATGCATTGTTCAAATATAAGATGACGTAATTATTTAAATATGTACCCACCTGTCTAATCTAATCACTGCTTATGCCTTTGAACTTTCATTTGTCATATTAACTGGTCACGGGTCACCTAAATCGCAAATTCGCTTCTTTTGCGTTAGTCTTAGATGGAAGAAAATGTTTCAGATGCAAAACAAATGTTTCTAAATTAAACTACTCCATGTTTTCCCCAAACATTTACAGTTGTTAACCATGAAGACAATGGTGTTCCTGCTCGCAACATGCACATGCCTAGTGAGGTGCCTGCCTCCTCCACACCCCGATGTGCTGGCAGTGAGACGGGAAGAAGAACGCTTGCACCCTTCACAGCGAAGTCCAGCGTTGCGCAACCCTCACCTACTGCAAGTGCTGCCTCTAACTAGCCTGTTGCATAAAGGAGAGAATCTGGTAAGAACGAAATTCTATCTCTCACTCACACGTGCCTGTCGTGGGTTCAATTCCCGCACGGAACAAATATTTGAATGGCCTACAGGTAGTTGTTGCGGGTCTGGTTGTGTGTGCGTGTAAGTTTAAATGTTTGTAAACGCACCCAAGATAAAAAACTATTCCTAGTGTGGGTCAAAATAAAAAAAAAAAAAACATCTCAAAGTTAAAAATTACTAATTGATCCAACGAGGTGTGCATATCGCCGATTTCTTCTGTTCTGAGAACCAATTCGTCCAACATTTTCCATTCAACTGAAAATAAACTAATTGAATTGACTGCCTCGTTGTAAACGCGCGTTGAGACTTCGATCTCTGATTCCCAGTCTGGGACAGGTGTTATTAGGCTTTTTCATCTGAAACTCAATAGCAGTCCGGAATTTGCTTTTGTGCCAAGTTGATCACTGCGGAGATTGCAGGCGCAGGTGTTATGTAGTTTTCCCATTCAAAAACTTTGAATTTCTAAGATATTCGTCTCTCATTTTGTTTGTGACATTCCTACATAATTTTGCCAAATACTTCATCATATATTTAGCAAACCGGTTCATGGTAACGTCACATTGACTATTAAATATTTACTTTCAAGGTTTACGCACGAGATGCTAATGACGTGTCACGCGAGGAAATATACAAAATCCTCACTCACGCGGGCCTGATCCCAAGAAGAAGGTTTCGACCATCGGGAGGAGGTCATCACAACAACCATATCCCTGTAACTTGGCCTGAAGAGTGGAACGAACAAAAGTCTTATGATTCATCATACTTCCCCAACCAAGATCTCTTACAATACTTGTAGTTTTACCCGTTTTCTAGGGCTTATTATTTTATGTATTCAGGGGTTTCCAAAAAATCTAGGGTAAGTTACTCATTAGTGACGTCTTTCAGTAGTAGGCGAGACGACGATGTGAATAATTGGGGCGATGCAATCTAAAACCTAAACACCTTTTTTCAAGTAATTCCACCAGCTGAACCTTCATGGTTAGTTTTGAGTGAAGACTTATGTTATAAAGGAGGAAGATGACCCCTCTCAAAAGTTACTGGGTCCAATTATCCTATCTAATATATTTACAAGACTAAGATAGATTTAATTATGTAAATATACTTATAAGTTCTTAAACATCGTTAGTGTAATGTGCCACTGGTAATTGTATTGAGTGCAATATTGTTTGAAAACCATTATTATTTTGTGTGCTTGTTGATTTTCTGGTGTGAACCGCCATTGTTGAAAATAAACAAAACAATTACATACACAAGGTTGTTTTATTCCAAATGGACGATGTGACCTTGGTCGTAAGGCATTCGTTGTTGCGCTCTATAATCATAACATTTCATAATCCTACATAATTAATTATTAATAATTCACAGCATTTGCACAACATGAACCACTACTGGTGTTACTTTTAATCATCATTATACGTTCATCAGCCGTGACCATTAAAGGACCTGTGTGAATAAAGAATTATAAAATTTTCAGTATGTCTAAAACAAAAACTACAATATGTAAGGAGTTAATCAAAGATTATTGTGCTAATTGCACGTTTGCTGGTATACATTATATTGCAGATGAAGATAAACATGTGACTGAAAGGTAAGGCGCCGCAGTAGGTCAATCGACTTTTATCGTCTATGAGAATGTAAAAACGAAAAAAAAACGTATCCATCCATGTAAAATTTGATTCTAACCTTTAGCAATATTTCACCAGAATATTATGGCTAGTGCTAGTAATCCTATCATGGTACGGGTCTGCGCTCCTCATCATCTCGGCATTTGAGGCTTTCCTCTTAAGCCCCATCAGCTTTGGCTTGGAGACCACTTACACTGACTGGGAAACGAAGATGCCCACTGTAGCTATTTGTGAGATAGCTAATAACCCTAAAATCTTCAACGTGTCTGATACGTAAGTTACATTTTTCTTCGTAAAATGGTCGTAGATTTATTTTATGTTCCTTTGAATAATAAGTTACTGTGGTTTGGTTTGCAGAATTTGGCCTCCCGGTCATTTATTGGATTTAGAGGATGCACTAAAGGAGATAGTCTACTTTCGTGGCGTTAGCTACGTTCTAGTTGGGACATGCTATTCTAACCCTGAACCTGATCCTCTGTGTCCTAAGTCCAACTACAGCTACTACGCCAGTCTTGTGCGAAGCGACTGCACCAAGATTATAAAGAATTGCACGTACAATGATGTGGAATTTCCGTGTTGTGAATATTTTCAACCTATAGAGACTGACATAGGACCGTGTTTCATTTTGAATTCCATACAAACAAAGTAAGTTGCGTTTTATATGAAAAAAACTAAAGAAACTATTCCTTCACTGTCTGTTTATACCATTTTGTTTCAGGAAACCTCACCCATACCCAATGGTGAATAATTTGCAAAATCTTCGGGGAGTTATAAAATTCTATGCATATTTTACGACAATGGTAGGTACGCTGTTATGTTTTGAAATATCGTTATGCCCAAACGATCGGTCTGAAATCGGAAAATCTAACTACGTAGATTTAAAATAAACTATTTTATGTAGATGTACACCCTGGGAGAGGATGAGGTACCCACTGTGACTACACTGCATTCCTCTACATTAAAGATACAACCAGGCTACTTTTATCGGTAGGTAAAAAATATATAGTCACTTATTTATTTACCACACTGATGAAAAGTGTATGACACCAAATAAAGACAATCTAAAAAGAAATTTAGTGGTAGGTAAGAAGTGTTAACAACGCGTTCAAGAACCACAAGTAAAGACTGTTGGACCTGAGAATATAAACGAATTTAAGTCATGTATCTTCACGCAGCCGTATCCTGTCAGTGCGCAACATAGAGAACGACCCTCTGATTACGGAGACGACGCCGGAGCAGCGAGCCTGCCGGTTCCACCACGAGAACGAGGGGGGGTTGTACCCTCACTACTCGTACAGCGCCTGCACGGTTCTCTGCCGTAAGCGAGCACAACTTGAAAACTGTCAATGCAACGACCACTTCATTTTGGGCACCAGTGAGTCAACTTGCATTCACTTAGACCACACCTACACACATATTTCTCCATATCATATTTGTATTTCCTCAGAGACGTGTTTCTTATATACTTACTATCTTCTAAGTCACCAATGGTATCACCAATAATATGGTACTTATTATGATTGATGATGGTGAACATATTCCATCATGGCTTGACAAAAGGGAGATGACGAAACGCTCCTTTCAGTCTACAAGTCTGTCTCATTTTGCGTAAAAATTGGATCGTTTATTGCCAAAGCAATTGGCAGCTGTGGTACTGGTTTGTTATATAACGAAACACTATCTAATTATTACCGTAATCTAAGTGAACTTGTTTAGCAAGTAAGTAGCGCACATAACTTAACCTTTAAACGACTGTCAAGATCGTTACAGGTCACTTTTATTTTAAGGCGTTTCATCAGTGGAGCATTCGCCTGTGACGTAACAATCAAGGATTCGATTTTGAAACAAGTGATTGTTACAGATTGTATCGTAACAGGTTGCGTTGCTCAGTTCTCTTCAGCTCTCGCTCTCGGTGAGGGAAGCGCCTTTACGGTAACAACTTAACATAACATAACATCACGCCTGTCATCCTCGAAGGGTTCGGCAGAGGTGTACCTAGTAGTACACCCACATTTCGCCAGTTATGTTTAAGTCCCATGTAATAGGGGTACTTCCTGTAATAAGTATGTCAAAATTCAGTTTTCGCAAGTATCACAATAGAATATTTGAAGATGAGTAGACTAATAAGAATATTCACAATGCTTTCAGCTGAAGAAACCCGATGCAATCTATCAGGAATGGCCTGCCTCAACACACTGTCAAGTCACTTGACTACCCTGAAGCCATCCTGGGCAAATCGCCCTGGCCTTTCTTGTAACTGTTTGCCATCCTGTGATGAAACGGAGATCACCATTATCAAAGATGTCACCACCCCGTAAGATTTTTTTGACATTTCCAACATCTAACTTATTTTACTGTAAAAATAAAGCCCCAGTCAGAATTACAAAATGTAGCTTATCTCTATTTGTATATTTTGCAAAGCTTTCATTTTCACCGTTACCATTTATTTATCAGTTTGTTTAGAGGGTGGTGCTCTTTGTTTTATTTCTTATCGGCCATTACTGTTTCAGTGTTAAAGGCAAGGCTCACAAAAAGAAGGCGCACGTTGAAATTGTTCTCGCTTATTTACCTACTGAAAGATTCAAGAGAAATGTTGTAAGGAGTCGGCTTGATTTAGTTGGTAAATATCTGTAGACATGCTTTTCTTTTTCGAGGTGCTCGCGTCTAAATATTAACAGCCTCTCTGGTCAATCTTCAGCCTTACCTAGGTTGGTCCTTGGATCAGTAACCACCCATTACATACCGAGTTTCCTCTGTGCCTCTTAAGCCGTAGATCCCGGCTGGCAACACAGAGTGACAGCGACTCACAGTCGTCACAGGTAGTCAGTAGCCCGAAAGTCTGACTACCAGTCTTACCAAGGGGTATCGTATTACTCAGTGTTAACTGGGTTGTAAAGGTCAAGTAGGTCAGGCAGCGCTCCATGTAGCATACTAGTATTCAACTGCATCCGGTTAGACTTGAAGCCGTACCCAACATAGCTGGGAAAAGGCTTGGCAGATGATGAATGTTTTTTCTTTTAATAGTTTGCTTTTGTTTAGTTTTGCTTTTACAGCGATTTAACATAACTTTCGAAATAATTTCAGTGTCCGTTGGAGGTACGACAGGACTATTCGTCGGAGCCAGCTTGCTCAGCTTCGTAGAACTCTTTTTCTTCTTCACCGTTCGCTTCATCAACAATATCTTAATGGAAAGGAAGAAGACAGAAAATATTGTAGTTGTCGAACCAAGGGAACCTGTCGTGCAAGAACTGCCTGAACTCGAGGAAATCGTGCCCCTTAATACTGTGACTGAAGAAGCGTATGTTACAAGTGGAGTCCCTACAATTTATCATAAGATGTATGATGCTGTACACAAACCCAAATAACTGTTCATAATCACATTAATGGAGTTTTTCAAAGTTTTATATGATAAGAGTTAAAGGCAGCCACGTGAAAAATATGAAAACATATAACGCGTTGGATTGTCGTTTTCTTTACTTAGCCACTTTGTATTCATAAAATAAGCGGATTCAAAATTATATGTGAATCTTGTTACTTGCGCTTGTTACTTTGCACTCTTCGCGGAATTGCTGTTATCGCTTTGTGGTGTTTTATTATTGAAAAACATTAACCTCTCTGAATAAATGTTTCGTAATCGCAATGCAATTAATTATTATTATGACTTCATACACTTAAAGTTGTTTTCGCAGATGACATTTTAGCTACAAATTGAATGCATTTCCTGATTGCGTCAGATTATGGGTATATCAGATTAACTATGAGCAGGTACTCTTACTTAACCACTTCCCAAATGTTACAGCACTATAACGTAACATGATTCCCAGGTACTTCATTACGAAATGGTCCAGTCACCGAGAGCTCAAATAGAAGTGTGTGCACTTTCTGGTCCAGGAGTGGCCCAGTTACCAGTCAGTACAGGAAGTGATCGGTTAGACTCGATGTAAGAGCCCGTTGCTCTCTACAGACAGCCCATCTCGTATAATTTGTGCTCAATTATACTTGACAGATACGTTTTTAAGGACGTGTGTTGTGTAACTACTAAGAGCTCATTCACACGGATTCCGTCATTGATGATCTGTCATAAAACCCGATACTTCATGACGGATGGACATTACATACGGAATCGTGTTTTATCACGATCCGGCAAAAAAAAACGAATTGGTGTTCACATTAGGTCCGTGATTTTTCGGGAGCGAGCGCATCAGCGAATCACGAAAAAAATCACTATTCGTGTTTTTGACGTACCTGATTTTTAAAAGACGATACCTGATTTAAGACGTGTCAGTCACTTTTCACGATTCTTGATGCGTGTAAACACGCCACACGGGCATTTCAAATGCATTGCCGCCGTCAAAAAAATTACGGATCGTCGTCATTTGAACGGGCTGTAAGATTCAGTTTTTATCTGATCCGAATGTAACTTTTAAATAGTTGGGTCAAATGAAAATAAAAAAAATATTCCGACAAATGTCTTTATTTTTAGCAACAACAGAATCAGTAACTACTCTACTATAATTACTACCTACAATAATTATTTTTACTTTGCTAAATATTATTATTTATTAGATAATCATAAAAGTAGATAATACTGATAAGTTATATTATAAGTACTTAAACAAGTTAGGTTGGGATCACACTGGTTACGCGCAGCGGTGTTGCAAGCACGTCATTATTGATCTAAGAACAGATTTAATTGTTCTCTACTGGCGCAATATATTATAGGCGGTCGAGTTTTAACCGTGTTCTGTGGTATATATGCTATGTTAGCAAGAAATTGGTACAGCCATACCAAAATCACCAGGTTTTAAAGAAAACAGCTCCACCACCCATAACCGTCTTCATCTTGCATCACACGGTGAAAGGTCTAACTTAAAAATACTTTCGCTGTTAACTGTACAGCGTGACCTCAACCTTTATTTGTGTTTTTACGAGTAGATAGATTAGAATTTTTCATTTACTTGTTGAGTTTTAATTATTTAGGCCAACAAACATCTTTTGCACATACACAAAAATAATTCAAACAAATCGTAAAATTATTGTTGTTAAAACAAGACTATTTGTTTTGTCAAGAGAATACACAAGTTATTAACAATCTGCAATAAAATCTATTATTAGGTATGGCTTCTCCTTTCAGTCAAGTAATTTTTTCCATCTTATTGTGGAAAGAAAAGAGTACGAAAACAGACGAAATTGTAGTCCATACTATAAGGTAATATTTAACTAACTATGTACTTAACTATAAAACTTTTAGTAACCGTAAATTCGACGTTTAAATAGTGTTTTTTTTTTAATTTTAATTACAAAAGTTATTGCCTACAAAATCTCTATGACAAACCGAACTTTGCCATAATTTTGACAAGTTTTAAATCCAAGACAATATAAATACATTTAGAAGACATTTTTAAAACACTCCTAAACTTCTACAGCCATTGAGATGATGGCATACATCTTCAAATATAGTTAAAATATTTTTAGTTAATGTCATGTTTGCTACTTTGATGAAATAGCAAAGAGTGTAAAGTTATAACATTTAGGAATAATGAAAGCTCCCTTAATTCAGTCAATAATTTCGAAAGTCAATAAAAAGTTCATGAGATTTGTAACCTATCTCAACCAAGGCAACATATTCATAATAAATAATGAATGATAGTAGACGTATAATACGTTGCGAAAATCGAGTAGAGATTTAGACATTCTAGTTCTTCGTCAACATGCTGTAATCGCCAGAGATGTGCCTAGAACAATCAATTATGTCCTTGAAATAAACACGTAGGCATTTCATAGGTGTTAAATAACTGGCTTCTTTCCCAAGTCTGACGCAAAAACTACATATTTCAAAATCATCAATTCATAAAATTTTATAGTAGGTAATATTCCGATAAGGTGACAAAACTTCGCAATCGACTCATAGGATCGTTTTCAAGACCTCCAACGCCTATGCGAGATCCCTGCGTATCAGGTCCGCCGCGTAAGAAGCCAGCGGCTGCAGTGGCCGTGCAGCTGGAACTTTCTGTACCTCATACAGTGCCACTGAGGAATCTGCTGCATGCGACGTATTGCTTCCATCTGGAACAAATCAAATAGTTATAGTAAAAAATCAATCTTTTATGCGAAGTGTCCCACGGTTACTTTTACACAGCAGAGCAGATAGAAATATAAAACGATACGCTTTTTGTTTGGGTACCTAGCATAATTGTTACACAGCTCGTATACTTATAATATCATTTATAGGTCAAATGAGCGATGACCACTAAAACTATCTATCTAAACATCTATCGTCTGCTGAGTACAACTTAAATAAAAAAAATCTATTGCTTTTGTAGATAAAAAAAATTCTTATTTTAACTTAATTATGCACTTCTGAATTATAGGGCAGGCACTACATTATAAGAAGAAAAAAAAAACAAATTATTTTTCGTAGGCAACCGCTACGAATTTTGAAAGCTCTATTTTTTTCGTAGCCGTGCTACGGGATTTCGTAGACGCCATGTTTGTTACTCCTTAACTTATAGGTCAGTCAATAGGAAAATGGGTGGACTATTTTACTTTTATGTTAAAGTTATTACGAAAAGTACCAGAACTGGTCAAAGGCCACCCAGCAAGTAGATTAACGCAATAACATCGTGCTGTACGCTTGCCATTGAAACATGACCTAGTTTAAATTAATGACGTGATATTTTTTGGGATATTCCCTGGCAAGTACCAGAACGATGGGTATGATTTTTAACGTCTCATATCTACTACCTATAGCTATTTCGAAAATAAGTGCTTGGACGTGAAAGACAGCTTACATTTATAATCGGAAACCCTTCGCTGTGTGTATCAGTAGTCCCGTCGGAAGTCAAGAATTGCTAGGTTTTAAGTTTAAATGCAGGTAGATGCGTCTTTGACTTGATAAATCGTGATGGAGACTACGACTAATGAACTTGATTAAACGTACGCCGCTTCAAACTACACGGTGAAACTTTTAAAACTATCGCTAAGTTTGAAAATAAAATTAAGAATTAGAGCAAAGATATTTTTTTTCGTTTGATTGGTACTGAAAAGCATTAATTTATTATTTTAACATAAAAATTATGGCCTAATTCAACATGTAAAAACAATCTGTTTTATGTTTTGAATGGATTTATGAGTTGCACTTTAAAAAATTACACGCTATGCACTTTTAACACGCAACGAATGTCCAACCTTTGTTTGTATACCTATATCTACTCTTCTACACCATTATTATTATTTTATACAATAGTGTATACTCACATAGTCAATATTTCCCGCTCGAAACGGGAACGCCTCGTACATTGCAATCGAACACAAAATAATTCCGAAAATAAAGCACACGAACTGTAACTTCATTGTCACACACAACGATAAGCTTTTCAAAGACGCGAAAATTCTAGAAGCGAAAAGTTGTTCGCGGTTGACGTCCTGTGGGCGCTCAGTTGTTGTGAGGAATGTCTGGACGGCTGCGATTCCAGCATTTATAAAGTACACACGCCTACTCACTTTCTTCCCGGCGGGCGTCCAGACGAGAGGTAGAAGTATGACAGAAATGTTTACGTCGTCTTGTTGGAACAAGTACTCGGCAGCCGGTGTAATTAGCTCGTCAATTAATGTATCTGGACCGGAGTATTCCTTTTGGGGCAATTTGATAGCCTTTCAAGACAAATTGAAATAACTTATAGACCTTTTAGAACAAAGCTTATTTTAATTGACAGTTGATTGATTAAGAGTTTGTGGATAATTATGCTATTATTAACATAAAATATCATCACGCCTGTCATCCCCGAACGGTTAGGCAGAGGTGTACCTAATAGTGCACCCAAATTTCGCTAGTTATGTTTAAGTCCCATGTAATAGGGGGCGAGTCAATTAACATCAACCGGGCACAAATCCAGGATCCGTGACTGCTACTAAGAACTTCCTGATGGAAAAAAACCAATAACACTAGGCCCGACCTGGGAATCAAACCCAGGACCGCATGCTCAACAGTTCGCGCTTGGTCCCACTAGACCAAATAGGCAGTTATGGTTCTATATTAAGATAAAATCCCAAAACGGTACGTTGATGTTCAGCAAAATAAATGATGCTATCTGTTTATGATTACTACTCAAGTGCACAGTTGAAAAAAACAACACATTCTTCTACTTGAGCTTCTTAGTTAATTTTCTCAGACTGAGCTTTTTATCTAGCCTAGCTTCAATTGAAAGTAGCCCAGTTCTAATCTAATTATGGTCCCATAATTAGATTAGAACTGGGCTACTTTCACTTTACCTCATGAGTTAAGAAAAATTAAAAATTGACTCCGTAAATCGCAAATTTTTTAACAATATGTAATTCTGATACAAGATTCAAACTGACCAAACCCATTACATGCGAGCTTACTTGCTTTACCCTTTTTACGTGATTTTAATTAAAAGCAGTAGGCATCTAATAATCTGTGATTCTTTGTGTATCATATCATGGCTGTGGGAGAACAATGCTCTATTCTAACGGAGATAAGATGTGCGGCTCTTTTGTTGTTTTGCCGTACCATCGCCGATGAAATTATTTTCTATTTGCATAAGCTGCCGCTGCTGACAGAGCTGTCTTCATACTATCTGATGTGTTATCTTACCCATAGTTATTGAAAAGGAACAGTTTATTTATGATTATTCTTCCTACAAAGTTGATTTCTTGCCGACTTACGTGCGAAGACGAGCTGTCGATGAGACTGATATCGTTTGTGAAAGTTATTTGATATTGTTTAAATTTGGTGAGGAGCTGAACACAATAATAATTGTCTAGTCACACCAAACAAAAGGCATCAACTTTCTCCTGGCAGTGGCTAGATTACGCTAAGTAACAGCAGATCATTGATCAGATTACAATATTACACCATGTTTTTGGGTCTAAAAAATAGTTTCTTTCGTGTCGACGGTACTAAAACTACTGGAAGTTAAAGGACAGATTACTGCAACCAGTGATTAAAGGCCTTTGAGATCTATTATAAACCCAACAGCACAGGACATAAAACCAATATACATTATTGCCTTCCTGGTTATATTAATTACTGGTTTTATATTACTAAGTAAGATCCCTAGCGCGTTTTCTTCACATTGTTCCCACTTGTTTCCATGCTGTAGCGAACATGTAACAACAATATAATTTTATAACAAAAAAATAACCGACTTGCAAAAACACTAACAAAAGTTGTAAATATCTTTACTTTCGGAAGTCGGTGAATATTGTTTGTTTCATTGACTTTTTTGCCATCGACTTCCGAAAGTAAAGTTATTTTCCACTTTTTTTAGTGTTTTTTTGGAAGTTGGTTATTTTTTTAGAAAAAAAAATATTTTACCCTTTTTAGTTATCGTATCACACACAAATCCTTGTCAAGTATCAATTTTGCAATTTCTTTTACTTGGATTACATATTTTTCCAGCTATTTAGTTTTAAAAACCAAACTACTGAAAAAAACAAAAAAACTTGTATGCGCTTGGGCGCTCCTTGTGGGGCTCCACATCGCTGTCACTGCGGTGAAGCAGTCGACTGCCTCGGATACCATGGCCTTTCCTGCTGTAAAGGTGCAGGTCGGATTGCGCGGCACGCCAGCATTAATGATCTCATCCGTCGTGCTCTTGCCACCGCCGTGCCAGCTGTCTTAGAACCCAATGGCTGGCACGCGTCGATGGGAAGAGACAAGATGGTATGACCATAATGCCATGGAAGTTGGGTAGGTCGTTGGTGTGCTGCACTGGGGCGGCTGCTGCAGGGGCTGAAAACCTCAAACGGCGCAAATACAATAACTTAATTGGTAATTATGTGTTTGAGCCGTTTGGGGTTGAAACGCTAGGGCCGTGGGGTCCGACTGCCCACCTATTTTTTTTTGGGATATAATCGCCAAGCGGTTGATCGACTCTTCACATGAGGGCTGGCATTTTTTTTTGGCCAAAGAATCAGCATTGCCATCCAACATGGCAATGCTGCCAGCCTTCTCGGCACTTTTCCTGTTGACAGCGATGCGGACGAATTTTTTGACGCCCCGTAATTGTACATATTTTTATTCTTATTTTAGATCTAATATTAGTTTGTAAATAAGGTAAAACTTTGATGATTTAGTAAGAATTAAAATATTTGCAAATAACTACTGAACCGATTTTGATGCAATTTCTATGGGACCAAGATTTTTTCAAATCAGTTCATAAATGACGAAGACAAACAAACACAAAAAAAAATACAACCGAATTGAGAACCTCCTCCTTTTTTTTTAAGTCGGTAAAAAAAGACTTCCACGTGTATTCTAAGAGGCACACAGAAACTACCTCGGACTTGACACGCCTACTTCCGCCTCATTAGTACATATTGACAGCTACAGTTTGTTTATTTTACATTTAAACACCCACTCTCTCTCTTTCCTATTAATTTGACAGATGATTTCTTACCTTATGTACATATGGCAATATTTTGACGCGCGTTTTTAAATGAAGCGTTAAGACATCCTAATATTTACCTAGCAGCCGATCGGTAGTTACGTCAATTAATTACATACGCCATAGGAACATAACAACAACAAAATACATAATCCACATTGTCATGACTTTTAACAAGCTTAAATTAAATTGTTTGTCTGAAACTCGATCGTAACTTCAGTGTGCCGCGTGTAAAGTCTTCCGTGAACTGCAATGAGGAACATTGAGTCAGATGGTATAATTGGATTAACCTTTTACTCATGCAAATTCCCATATTACGTGGCAAGTGAGATTTTTCGAGACCTCAGCTAGTTTCTCGAACAATAAAGTTTAATTTGACCCTTCCTTGCCGCGTCACTTGTCTCAGTACTGACTTCATTATAAGTAATTATATGCATCATGCATGGAGAAACCAGAATCACCGCTTTATACCGAATATTTCTCAATCCTTATTATTCTATTGTATATTAAGTGTTTGTCTTCTGTTTCTAAATTCTATGTAGGATAAACATTCATATATCTACAGCGAATTCAGCAGGGTTAGGGGTCACTCGGCCCACTATGGAACTGGGACCGCGGACCAGTTACCCCTTTTAAAAATTGATAATGGTTAACTGGGCCCACATCTGTTTTTTTTGCTGTCCCAACAATGAGCTTAATAAATTAGATATGCAATTGAGTTTATAATAATGGACTTACAAGTATCGTGATATTATAAAATACTAGCTGTTGCCTGCGACTTCGTTCGCGTGGAAATTTTGATGTGGAAGTGTGGGAAAAAAAAAGTATCGTATGTGCTATTCCAGACTATAATCTATCTCTGTGTCAAAATTTATCCAGATCCGTTCAGCCGTTCTGGCGTGATTGAGCAACAAACATCCATCCAAACTTTCGCATTTATAATATTAGTATAGATTAATAGAATAGAATATACTTTATTGTACACCAAAATTGAAACAGAATGGTTTTACAAAATTGTTAATTTTATGGTTACAATGGCGGTCTTATCGCTGATTAATGTAGGTACCTACCTAATTAGATAAACGATGCATTTACGGTAGCTATTTCTATGCAACCGTCAACATCCTGTTATTGCAATTCACTATTTTTGACTACCTTGTTTGATACTTAAGAATTTATTCTCAATTAAGTAATGTAGAATATAGAAATAGTACATTAGGTACTGCCACGGCCTGCAAGAGGGGCATTGATGGACGCACACCCAGACGAAGCACACCTAAAGTATTCGACTTAGCACACCCGTAGGTGGGCTTCAAATTAAATTTAAAATAATTAATTTCCTATTTCACGAAGCACACCTACGAATATCACTCGCATAGTGCGAGGACTAAGAAATAAAATGTCGATAGAAGAAAATATTTATTATTTGAAAGACTAACTTAAATTTCTAACATCATTCAGTTTCATTATAATAATGACAAGTATTGTATCACATTATTTTAAATTTGTATTTGAAGCCCACCTACGCGTGTGCTAAGTCGAATACTTTAGGTGTGCTTCGTCTGGGTGTGCGTCCATCAATGCCCCTCTTGCAGGCCGTGGCAGTACCTAATGTACTATTTCTATATTCTACATTACTTAATTGAGAATAAATTCTTAAGTATCAAACAAGGTAGTCAAAAATAGTGAATTGCAATAACAGGAAGTTGACGGTTGCATAGAAATAGCTACCGTAAATGCATCGTTTATCTAATTAGGTAGGTACCTACATTAATCAGCGATAAGACCGCCATTGTAACCATAAAATTAACAATTTTGTAAAACCATTCTGTTTCAATTTTGGTGTACAATAAAGTATATTCTATTCTATTAATATTTTATAATATCACGATACTTGTAAGTCCATTATTATAAACTCAATTGCATATCTAATTTATTAAGCTCATTGTTGGGACAGAAAAAAAAAAACAGATGTGGGCCCAGTTAACCATTATCAATTTTTAAAAGGGGTAACTGGTCCGCGGTCCCAGTTCCATAGTGGACCGAGTGACCCCTAACCCATTCAGCATAGGTTCCTATACCTACTCAGTATAAATAGGAAGTAATTGTATTTTAGCAGTTAAGGTTTACACGTCAAGTAGACCGTTTAGAGGGAAGCCTTAGAAAATTAGATGGCATTAGACAAGCATAGAGTGGCCATAAATGTGGAGAACCATTCGCTATGATATCAGAACGTTCATTTATTTATACAATAGGAATATCCCGGGAAAATCAAAGCAATACAACTGAGCCTTTGGCGTGAAGTTTGGAATGACATAGACGATGAAATTCGGCAGAAGACCCTTTACTTTAGTGCCATGCAAGGTATTGCCACAAAATAATCATAACAGTTTCAGGGAGTCAATTACAAGTATGACGACAAGAATGTATGCACTGCTGTCTCTAGATACAAAGTGTACGCTAATAACACCCTATTCAAAAAACCACGCTTGAAACCTTTTTCCATGAGGATGGTCACCCCAACCCATAACGAGTATCGATCGCGAGTGAGACAACAAAGAGTCAGCTATAGCTCTACCCTGCTCGTTTGTCGCATAAACATGAAAACACGACCTTATTTACCGGCACACACTGCTAAAACACCCTCTAAAATCCAAAATTCTACGCCACAAGAGTAAAAAATTACGTAAATTGTTTGTGAAAAGTGTGCTTAGTCAGTAAATCTATTGAAAATGTAGTGAGTTTATGTGGAATTGGATTTTTATTGAAAGTGCTGTTTATAAGTAATTACGCTGTGCTGCGACAATGGTAAGTTATTTATAATTTTTTTATTTATGTTCAAGTATGACACAAATTAGTAGTAAACCTAATTCTCTTAAGAATTGCATAACAAAGAATTTCACAGATACTTTTCCCTGGAGCACTCACCTGCCTATATGTATATTTTTAGTGCTTTAAAATTACTCATATTAATCCTAAAATCTTTTGTTTCTAAAACGAATAAAACTGACCACAACCAATTTGGTTTGAATAAACATCAGATATGTCAAAAAAAACTCTATACAGGAAGTATGAAAAGAAAATTGGAAGCCTGAAACCTATGTAATTTTCCAACATTACTGTTGATAAGATTACTGTTATTTGCTTTATGAAATGACAATCATGTAATCTGAACGCATTATCTCATAAGTGGCTATGTTAGAGCCTGAATGCTGCTGAAAACATCGACGGTAGCCAAAATACTTGCATTTGCAATGCATGTTTATCGTTTTCCCTTAGTTTTCTATTTCTGTCAACGCATATTGCGCATCATTTTTACAAGCTTTTCTTCTTTTTTAACTCTGCGAATATTGTAAAGTTTGAGTTATTTTTTGGTTTGCGAAAATACTTTCACTAGTGGAAAGCTACAAGTAAGCCCGAGTGTCATAGGGTAAATTTAAAATTTTCCCGTGGGATAATTTCCGACCATAACGCTGGCGAAGCGGCAGGCCAAAGCTATCAAATAAATGAATAGGTATAGTTAAGATACGTGCCTGTGATTCATTTACAGAAACACGAAGATGACTGAGCGGAGCGAGAGGAGCAAGATGAGCAAAGCGCTGGGCGCGCTGAGCGGCGGGGAGGCGTGCGGTGCGAGATGGACGCTCGGAGCGCTTCTCCTGGCGCCGCTGGCCGCAGCCAACTCCAGCTACTGCGCCGTACCCGCTGTCATGTTACTTGCTATCTTCATCACCATAGCCAGTATGTTAACTACTTCAGAAAACTAGAAATAACTAGATTTATCCTGGGTTCACTTTGCGTCGTTTCGTTCAGTCCACCAGTTGTATCTTCAATCCATACTCAAATTAAAAATGCGAAAATAATTGCGTCTACCTGTCTTACAGGTAGCACCTAAGACAGATAGACTAGACACAGAATTAGTTTTACGCCACAACGCCTGATCTGATTTCAATGTATTTTGATTAAGACCACTGGATACTTTTATCCCGGTAGTCGTTCCTGTGGAATACCTAATTTCCGACCTCCACGCGAGCGAAGACGCGGGCAAAAGTTAGTCTTCAAATAAATTGAAACGTGCATGCATAAACAACATGAATTTTATCACAGCTTTCACATGCAAAGATCTCAAAAAGTTGGCTGAGATACTTCCACCACCTAAAACATCCAGAGGCCGTCGGGAGCGGAACCTGCGTTCTTTCGCAGACTTCATGGCAATGTGGATGTCTTTCCTGTCCCATCTGGTGGCTGTTGCCATCTGTGCTCGTATCTTGAGTGCTACAGCTGACCATGTGACCGGTGGACGGACTAGAAGGTGGCTGTTCGGGTACGAGACCAGAGCACTGGGGGAACCCTGGCCTGACGTGCTCGGAGTCACTGTCGTAATGGTCGTCTGCGCGATGTTCATGTGCGGATTAGAGGTAAATACCATCCACTTATGATACAATTAATAAACTCGATTGTGTTGCGTAACTTTCTGTGAGATCACTTGTTTATCTATAGGTAATTGCAATAGTTTCGCCACTTAAATATTTCGTTGCCAGTTTTAGTTTCGCCTGATTGCCATAATCGATAAGCTTGTTAAGTGGTTTAGTGATAGCATTGCAAAGCCTCCAGCTTTGAGAGAATATTTTACGCCATTCATTTAATATATCTACCTATGTGCTTAATATTATTATTATTTGTTTCAGGAAAGCATGATGTTCACATTTATGCTGTTAATTCTGTTGTATATTTTTAGCCAATTCTTTGCCATATTCGGCCTTATTAACTTCGATATTGCAAATATCAATATGCCAATACCAATTACTGTGTATGAGGTAAGTAGCACCAACAAGTCCAACAACCAACACGATTGTATGGATTAAAATAGGAGCTAATATGAACATTTATATTATTTTTACAGCTGTTTGCTGCAGGTGCACCAATATCTTACGCATTCAATGTGATTCTCCCCAAAGACAATGGAACTCTCAAAAAGAATCTTTTTCTCATGATTGGTCTACCCACCATAGTACTTTCAGGGTTGTGTTTCCTCTACACGAACATGCTAAAAGGGTAAGCAGATATTTACTCTACTTATGAATTGATAACAAAATGTGTTGTCATCAGGTGTCCTTTAAGTAGGTCGTTCTACCCACTAAACGTAGTATCTAGCATTTCATCTTATTACTATCAATGGACGTAATAATAGATAATCGTATGTATCTGTTTACATGCTAATTTATTCATTTTCTTGCAGGAACAGCATTGATGCAGCTTTGCCAGTGACCACTCTGCTGGAGGCAAGAGCCGCGGGCTGGGTCTGTCCAGTACTGGCTGCTGTGACTGTGGCTGGCATCTGTCTAGCCTTAACTGAACTGTGCCCCTTACTCTTCAATGTCCTAGTGGCACTAGCCTCACCAGAATGGAAGGTGCTCACTAGGTCAATGACTTATGAGAGCACAACCACAGGCAGTCCAGTTCTAGCCGTTTTTACTGCCGGTTCGTATCTCAGTCATATGCTAATTGGAATTTGCAGTAGTAGGTATTCATAATTAGGAGGTTTTACGCAACTATGCCAGGCGTCGACGTCCTGCCAATTGGTAATAACGAGCGAATAAATCAGGGATGATGTCATTTAGCAACCCAACCGCGATACTGTGTAGGATAACTGGTTATCGCTTAATCACGTAACTACTAACTAGAATTATCAAATTACAGTCCTGATTCACATTTGTGTGGGTGAGGCCTTAATTGATGTATTATTTACAGGAAGTTTGGCAGCGATACTTGCGTTTGCGTGCCCACTGTCCCACATGATCACGCTGATGAATGCGAGCCACTTGCTCGGGATATCGATACAGGCGTTGCATTTTATTATTATGCGATGTGTGCCTACAACTGAACAGAAGGAAGCTGGGGGTGAGGCTACTGGTTCCATCTTTTCAAAGCTTTTCATTACTTCCTTCGGATTCATCTTCAACTTACCTGTGCATCGCCATATTGCAGATATTGAATACAAGCGCTTGGGGAGAGAAGCTGCACGAGGATCCAAAGCATCTGCAAGTAAGACCAAGCGCTCAGGGCTCTGGTTCATCCCATCTGCTATTCGTCACACAAAGACTCTGGAGAGTATCAAGTCTAAAGTGACAAAAGGTAGGTACTTTTCAAGATTTGTACCTTATTTTGTTTCTGTTACGGGATCGGATTTCTGTTCAAGTATTTTCCACTTTGATCTTGATTTCGCGCCTCTACCGTGATCATTATAGTTAGATGACGGTTGAGAGGATAATTTTAAAAGACTAACATTCAAAAAGTTACCCTTTTGAACAAATTCTATCGCCACGAATTTTTTAAGGGTTAATTTAAGTTCCTATCGAGAACTTTATCTCGCTTTAGAAATGTTTGTTGGACTTCATTCAAGAAAAGCCTACAAAAAATCATGAGTATGATAGTTACGAGACCCTTTTCACCATTACATTTTTCAGAAACTGAGGAACGTGAGTGCCTTCTCCTCGATGAGTACGCAGGCTGTCAAACAGAGGAAAACGATCCCAGCAGTAGCAGTGGTGTGCCGATGGCCACGGCTGAAGTTGACGTGGTATCTGATGCCGAAGCCAGCGAGCAAGAAATGTCCTCTGGAGATGATTCCACAGATATTGACGCTGTCGTCAAGGAATACAGGGACAGAATTCAAGTAAGACAATAGAGCTGTGAAAGGGAATTATAAGAACGCAATATCAGGTCATTCAATTAATTCCAAAACCTTAGGTACACTCAAGAAGTCTTGATTTTTGTTCAATCTACATGCCTATGAATGATTGCTACGAATCAAATAATCAATACATAAGTAGGTACCGTCTTATGTCGATCTGCGGTATCCAGAATCCGGTGGGCTAAACAGGCGTCTCGGTATGATTTCAATGTAAGCGAAGGTCAGATTCCCAGCATTCATATGATTTAGAATGCTGAGCCTACTTTTAATTTCGAGCTCGTAAATTAACAGTAGCCTGATTACCACCAATAAAATACAGGGTGCATTGACGTACAATCTTATACCACATCACCAGATGATTCTAGACCCCCCAAGATAATTAGCCAATTAGATATACATTTTTCGTCGGTTACTTGAAAAAAATCAGCTGCTCCATACATTTTGACCTTGTAGGAATTGCACTTTTGTAGGAAACAGCAGTATTGTTTAAATAAGCGATGTAATAATTTATTTATTTATTTATTTATGTACACACAAAACACATTACAGGAAAAATACATTAAGACAAAAGAGCACAAAGGTACCGCTTATTTCATTTAGAAATCTCTTCCAGCGGACCTGCGAGAGGATAGATATAAAAGAAACGTAGACACAGTGTGTAAGAAGAATAAATTAACTGCAAAATGAATAACATTCATAATAAAGAGATAATAAAACATACGTGCTTATATAATAAAATAAATATATATTTATTTATACTGTTGGAGCTTTCGGAATTATGTGCTTAATAAGTGGTAAAAGTTTGTGCGTCGATGTCCCTTACACCGTGTAATGTATACTTAATTGGAATTTGCCCTGCCGACATCCAGCGGTAGGTACCTATCCCTGGTTCGGAAAATCCCTTTCGTATTTCCTTTGTCTCTGTGGCTGTCTTCATCTTCTTCGTCTTAGCGTGTCGATGACAATTCAAATTGAGTCAACCCAAAATTTGGCGACGAGTTTGGCACTTTCAGTAGCGTGTTTGGGGTTCGGTCGGGATGGCTTGCATATCAAGGAAAGTGCGTTATATTCATTTATTTAATCATTTATTAAGCACCACACAACTTATATGTGCAGAGGTTGACCAGAGAGAGCCTCACGTCTCCTCCCATAGACAATATTATTTTATTAAAAGCATAGATTACAACAGCGTCCATCAGCTCCTGAGATGTGCAAACAGGACAGGCAGGACACGATATCAGGTGTCCCATCGTTTGTGGGGCAACACCACATTTACACTCCAGGGCAGAGTCATCTATGAATCTCCACCTGAACAGATTTCCTATGGCTGTAAATCGTCAATATTTTACTTTCAAGGTGGTGACTTCTGTCCCTGAGTCGAGTGCGCCTTCTCCACCGTGCGTGCGCGGCTCACGCTGGTCGGCAGCGGGTGCTGTAGTGCAACTGGTGGCTGATGCGTTGATCGCAGTCGCCTTCTGCAATGAGGCCATCAGAGTACCCATGTTCGCTACTGGAATACCACGTAAGAACATTATCTATGTTGAGATCACTCCACCTTCGTATCCGTAACTCCGTGGCTGAGAGAAAAACTTGAGAGGTGTCAAGAGACACCCGGATGGAACGAAGTTCCTTTCGATTAATTAGTGAAGGAATTGTAATAAAATTTTATTTTTTTTAAGTTATAATAATATTTTTTTTATTATTAACAAATATAATTAATATATATATATATTAATATTTCGCATTGAACACCACACTGTTCAATGCGAAATAGAAATGAAAATATCTGGCTTGCTTTCTATAAGAGAGAGAGAGACAGACAGAGAAACATGCGACGCCGCACAGCTTACAATAGCTTACTATAGCAAAAAGTGTCGTGACAACTTTTCGTAAGAATTTTTTCCGTCTAGCCCCCTTTCACAACGCGCGATAAGGAACTTCGTTCCAAAAACACTCTAGGGGGCAATCATACAATTTAACGTTAAAGAGTTGAGCGTCGAAGTCTGGTCGTTGTTCTTAATGGTGAAAACATTGTAAGCAATTATTGTACTTACCTACTTAAAGTCACTTGACTTTATGTTATTTTCTATTGCAGTCTGGCTCTCGGGTACCTTCATATGCGCATGGCAGCCCGCGCATAGCTTGGGTATGCGGAAGGCGCAAAATATCCAAGGTCCCATAACTATGCTGACTGCTCTGCTGTTCCTGACTCCGTTACTGCTAGATTCCTGGCCAGCTATTACTCTATTCGCAGGCGCTGGTGAGGACCCTTCTACTAGAATATCCTAAACTTACAAAAATTAAATTACATACGTCAGGGGGTGATTCTGAATTTAAGATTAGTAGATAATAATCGTAACATGGAAAGGGTCAGTCCCGAAGAAAAAATCCTTTAACCTTCAAGTGCCTCTCATTAGCAGCCAAGCTGCTTAACTTCTTTGTTATTTGTTAGTTACCTGTTTTCTTTATCTAATTAGCTCACTTACCACAAGTGCACGACCCATAGATTTGTGGGAGAAGACTAAGCCTAATTCATGATGACGATGATGCATCGCCATCATCATTATCACTAATTGTCTGTTCACATCCCAATTTATTTGGGTTTCATATACTTCTCTATTAGTCGTCATTTCATGAGTCATAATATATTAAATTTAAATCTATATAAATCCTGTATATTCCATATGTGTATTCCAGGAGTAGTGATATACGCTCGTTGTGAACGTTGGTGCGGCGACCTGGCAGTGCAGCAAGCTCGCAGTGCTATGGAGAGACGCAAGTTGAGGCCGGTGTCGGCGACTGTACCCCTGAGCGGCGCCCGTCTGACTCACATAGACACCGTGTATATAGCCAGGTAAACACATCATAGACGAAACCCTACAGATCCAACATTCATACTATGTATCAAGCTATTTTAAGGAGCTGGTAGAAGAATGTCAAATGGTAAAACCCCTCCTTTTGTATTTATAAGCTTTTAAGTCCCCGTTTTCGTTTCCAGATGACATGAAGATGACTCGGATACGAGTCTGGATAATCTATTAGACGCGGAGGAAGACGATCCTGACGGTGAATGACAACAGGCTGATGCTATTATCATCATCGCGCCCTAATCATCTCATTACGACTTCATTGGCTAATGCAGGTTGGCTGATTGGATCATAAACCTGGATAATCATGTCGATCGATCGGAATCAATACAATTCGTAATTTCACCTACCTACGGAGATTTTTCCATGATTGGGTTGATGATAACGCGCTCTAGTGCGCAAAATAGCTAGCTAGATAGATGGTAGAAGTATTTACCTACTAAAGTTAAATCTTTTACTATGCCAGTAGGCCCAGTAGCTAAACTAACAAAGTGAACGGTTTGTTACTGTTATAACTAATTTGTGTAGCCATTTAATGTACCAATAATGGGCTACTATGGATGACTACAAACTGGGTAATGTACAAGACGTTACAACCATCATTGAAAAGGAAAATAACCTACGGATAAATTAATAACTCTTTATGTAAAATTTATTCTAGTGCCTAGATACTTTATGAGTATTCATGCTAGCTGTTAGTATATTTGGAATACCTAATTAAGAAACCTTTTGATCTCATTTGTATGTGTAATGGACCTAGGTGATTTTACAAGATTATAAGCTAGCTTGGTGCGATCTTGATTTCCAAAATTGAATCATGTGATTGTAAATATGCTTTAAAATGTATTTTAAATGTCGTACATGATTGTTAAAAATTCATCCGTCCATTTCGCCATTGCCATGTTGGGCACGCTTTGCCTTGATGCAATTAATCACGTGTACGTATCTAATTATAAGGGGAAAAACCTTGTATTTTTCACTACTATTCATGTTAGCCGTAAGTGAAAATTGTAAATAAATTGAACAAAGTAAAAAAAATATTTAATGTTGAATAAAAGCATTTCAAATAAATAGACATGATAATATTGCCTTTGAATTGAAAGATGTTTGAACTTTAAACCTTTTTAAGGTAATACAACTAGAATTTGTTATGATTAGCATTGTTACTGTAAGAAAAACGGCCTACACGATGTTATAGAAATAGTGGTGATCGTGGTTAATTTAGCAATAAAAATGCTGATTCGCATCACAGTTGTTTTATTTCATAGCAAGCATTTACAATATTATTCAAAGTTTATTTTTCTAACAAGTACATTCTATATACTTTCTCAGCTTCTTTATCGTCGAAAATAGGGGTAAACTCAACAGGAATTACTTCTGTGAATCCCTCACTAGTTGATGGATCAGTAAATTTGTTTCTGAAACAAATCAAAAAGTACTTCAGTAACGTAAGGGCCGGGTTCCACTAAAGGGGACATGTGCGAAGGGGAGAGGAGAAGAGATTATTATTTATTTAATTCGGTTAGCCAACAATTGTTTACACAAAACATTTACAATCAATTCCTTATTAATACTTTTAAAAGTGCAACAATCACTTTCAGGCTAACCACCACATCCACCATTTTTGGTTTGACATAATATTATTATTTAGGTAAATAAGAGATGCTTAGAAGCTAGGGTGTATCCACCGAAAGGTGTGCGGAGATGTGCAAAGCGGAGAGAAGATGTGCAAAGCTCAAGCAACCATACTTCGCTCACAGCACGCCGTACGCCGCTCACGTCTCTTCTCGTCTCCGCTGTGCGCTGCGAGTACTGTGGCTGGCCTAAACAAATATGAGACCTATCGTCTCTTCTCTACTCAACCGTTTTCACTAAAGCTAAGCCTTCCAATTTCCTCCAGGTAAAGTTGGATTAAGTCACAGGGTAAAGTTCGATTCACAGTAGACTTACGTGTCGTGTCTCGTGTAGCATCATCGTACTTCAACACACTATCAGTCACATTATGTGTGAGAGCGAAAGTAAAACTTTGACACTTCTAGAAATTATTTCCCATTGTTTTTACTCGACCGCGATGGAGCCCAAAAGGAGGGTAATGTTTTTTTAGTAGCAAAGAATCTGCCCTATATCCTTGAAGCCTTAACTGAGTAAGTTAACTTTAATCCACTTACTTGTAAGTATGATAAACAATGTCATTGACTGGAATGTGCTTGATTTTCATAAGTTCTCGGAACTTGTTGTTGTGTTTCGCATGCGCCATGCTAGCTGTCAAGACCGCGCATCGGCAGCCCACATCCATTTCTTTGGCAAGCGACACCCAGCGACAGCGTGATTCTTTGTCAGGATTAGTGCTGTCAACTACTACGCTTTTGCCTCGCTGGAAACAACCATAGATTACACAATAGCTAATTGGCCAGTGTGTATTGAAAGGTGCAAGCTTGAGTAGTAATTGGCCTTGTAAAATTTTTTTCAAGGCCAACAAAGTTATATGCAAGACACTCAAGAATTTCGCCATTACATAATGATCCGTTTAACATTTATAAAACCATACTGTTTTCTCACTATAAAATTGTCAATAAAAGCAAACCCTATTGCTTAAGCTTTACTACACATAAACATCATGTGAACTTACCCGCAGCGCTTTGGTTGCTTCAGCAACACATCTTTGCCAAGAGCCAAGGACATCTCTACACACGGTGACATATTTGTGCTCAGATTTCATTTCGATCTGTTTTGCCAAAAATGACTTTCCACTACCAGGAAACCCAACCAAAACCAGTATCTGAAAATAATAAAACATTATTAAAAGTTTTAAACTAGATAAAATTTTATTTGTTTCTTTTAAGCAACACACTCACTTCTATTTCTTTTCCAATCAAATCAGTATTAAATGTTCCAGAAGTAAGTTCTTTAGGGTTAAAATCTGGCTTATTCATAGGGATATTAGCTCTTGGGTGGTTCAAGAAAAATTCTTCAGGAGTGTAAAACTCAAGGTCAAGATTTTCAGCCATTAGTTTGTCAGCCATGGAATGATCTTTCTTTTTGCCAGGAGCCCAATTGGCGACTCTGCCTGCAGCATCACCACAATAAAAGCTTTCAGTCATAACTACTTCCAAGCCATCATTTTTCTGAAACAAAAAAAAAACACTAAGATTTCTATATCCAAAAACTAACAGAATTAGTTGCATGAAGTGTGCTGTGCCTTACCTGCTCTGATAAAACTTTCCACATTCCAGTGGCTGGCTTTCTGTAAAATCCTTTACCTGTAGCTAAGTATACTTGAAAAGGAACATCCAACTTTATTACAATGTTTTCAATTTTTTTCTTGAAGTCTTCTATCTTGACCCTCCCATTGCCGATTGGTGCTTGATTGCTTAATATCACAAGCTTATAACCCTGTTCTATAAGTCTTTGTAACTTCTCTTGAGCATTGGGGAAAGCTATTTGCCAGTCATTGGTGTCAACAGGATGCACTTTACCAGATTTGGTCTTGATCAATGTCCCATCCATATCAAATGCAGCTATTTTGTGGCTAGGTTTGACACCTTTTGAGGTAAATACATAGAGTTCACCTTTGTCAATATCTTCCCACAGATTTTCCATAGCTTCGTTTACTGGAGGAGTCTCTATCTTTAAGCTTTTTCTCTTTCTAGGAGACTCTCCTTCTTCCAGTTTTCTTTTGTTGCCTAGTTTTGGTTTTTCACCGTTATCCGGTGGTGGATCAAATTCTATGACATGAATATAATTGTTTAATAAGATTTCAATTCTAGAGCCATGTTCTACTTTATATTCTAGGTCCTTTTGTAAAGCAAATCCATCAAGACCTGAGGAATTTACTCCCAGCTGTTTAACTGCCACCAAACATTCTTCACAGTTTGCTATAAGCGAAACTAGAAAGAAAATAACGAGAGTAAGTATTTCATTCAAATAAAGATTTTCTAGAAATAATACAAAAAAAAAGGTAGAAATGAAAGAAAACACAAGCAACCTCAAATAATGCATAGGCATAGGCATGTAGGTTGGGATAGGTGCAAGAGGATGATGAGTTCTTCTTTAGGTTTTATCAAATATAATATTTCTTACGTTGCTGACGAGAACAAGCCGGATCCTTAATTTTTGTTAATTTATTGCGACCTATCAGTGTTTCGACATTGTGAATTAATTTTATAGGTGCATGGGAATCCAACAAGCATTTTAAGAAACAAGAGCGAGCTACAGAACCCATTAAAAGAAGTTATAAGATTACAATATTGTGATGAAATTCATAAAATCACACGTTTCCAGATTTTAAACTAACATTTTGATTGTATTTTGATTTGACAATGACAAGCACAAGCACATGACAATGACAAGCACGAGAAGAAGGACAACATTTCTGTCAATGTCAAGCCAATGTCAAAACTCGTCCCACAGATAGGGATTCATCTCTAATCCTACAATAAATGGCCTAAAACAGAATGAAGTGAAGTGTAATCCCATACGGTGCAAGCCACAGGACCTGCCCCCGTAATCACAACGCTTCGATTCGATTTTGATTTTTTCGAAAACGAGCGAGACAGACATACGACTTTCCGAAATCTAATCGAAGCGTTGTGAATATGGTGGCAGGATGCAGAATGCATCGTGGATCATAATGTACGTAATGTGAAGCATGTAATGCACCACCGGTACATCCTTTTGCCCTATAAGGATTTAAATTTGAAGACCTTCATTCCCTTTGTATGAGGTGATGCGGCCTTGTATTTTAACTTCAGACTTCCCTCCAAAACCCTAATAGCTGATGCTGGCCTTACAGCTGCTAAGTTGAAATTGAACTGGGCTGGTCACATCTGCTGCATATCGGAGGAGCAATGGACAAAAATAACCACTCAATGGACACCGAACAGCAGAAAACGACAACGCGGCAGGCACAGTAGGATATGGCAGGATGAGTTGGACTCTTACTCAAAGGATTGGCCTTTAATCGCACTAAATCGCGAAAAGTGGAAGAAGGGAAGGGAGTCCTTTGCTCTGCAGTGGGACAACACAGGCTTATAATAATAATAATAAGTTACAAGTGATTTTTATGACCGTTATATAGCCTACCTCTTATACTGTCAGAACTATTACGAAGTGATCACCATACGCCATCGCCAGTACCATATGTGCGACTTAATACTTAGGTTTGTACACAATTAATAATGAATATTATGCAGTTACAGTGACGTATCCTTGCGAATTTGACCTATGACCTTTAACGCCTAGTTTACAACACGAGCTTAGTACTTACCGAACGATAATTGACGATGTTGGCTTAGGTCAGCTTGGACTTGGATAATAATTTCTCAAGGCCAATTCAGCCCAATCAAAGGCCTAGTCGAGCACGATAACATAAACTTCAATTTGTACTGAAACCGAAATACGACCGTGTGAACTATACATGAGTTCCGAGTGAGCGCCTAGTGAGTAACTAGGCACTCACTCAGAATGCCTCCGATAACATCGTTATCACTGGCGTGAGCGATCGTAATCTAGTTAGAACAGTAACAATCACCAATCTAACTGAGCACAGCCCTATTGACATAATATTTGACTTGATATGAACTGTGAAAATCAAAGAAAAAGAAAAAAAAACTGTGAAAATGATTTTTATTGTCAAGTTGACACCTGACATTTCCCCACTCGCGGCACTCGCGTTTGTGACGTTACGTAGAAAACGCGCTTGCATTTTATCAGATAAATTATTTTTCTTACGGTAAATGAAATGTTATAGGATTATATGAATGGTCAGTCATACATTTCCTATTTCCCGGCACAGCACGACTACTAATTGTTATACAAATTGATTAATTGCGGGCAAAATTAAGGTGTGTAGTAAGCTGTATCAGAATCAAATTCAATGACGTGTATTTGTTACATTGGTGGTGTCATGTGGATGTATATTATTTTCTAATAAATTTTCAGGCTATACTTGGCTCAGTCATGCCGATAACAAAGCGTAAGCAATCACCTGAGAAGGAGGATTTAATTGAAAATGGTGACAATGTAGTCGAGGGTGGGCGTAGTAATATCAAGGGAGATGAATTCAATATTGCTGTTTTGCTATTTCTCTATACCCTTCAGGGTATACCTTTAGGACTAGGTGGAGCTGTGCCCATGCTCCTTCAAAATCGCGGCATAACTTACACCCAACAGGTAAGAATTCTCTATTCATGCTATTCAATCTTTTTGCTGAAAATTAATCCTGCATGGGTTCAACTCATAATTTTTTATGATAACTATTAAAAGCATTGGTTTGTGATTAGAAACTGTTATGAGTTATTTTATTGGTACTCTTTGATGACTATGATTAATGTTTACTTTGCAGTATATACAGAAATAATAAATTGCACTTTGTTTCTATGTAAAACATAAACAGAAATGCCTTGATATCTTATAGAGGATTAATTGGTCACTGGAAGGCTTTTTAGCGAGCACAAGTTGCTTCCTGTTAAATTATTCATTAGTATTATTTATTTAGTATTATTTATATATATTTAACAAATGTTCCACTTACGAAACAAGAGTGAGCTACAAAACCTAATTATAGAAGTTTTAAGGTTACTTACATGAATTAATTTCTTATAAATTCTGTTCCACTTTTTAATTTATTTATTAAAAATCATTTTTTCACTTCTTACATAAATGTTTAAAACTATTTACTTTCAGGCAGAGTTCAGTTTTGTCAACTGGCCATTCAGTATGAAGTTATTATGGGCTCCTATTGTGGATGCTCTATTCTGGCCAGAATTTGGTCGAAGAAAAACATGGCTTGTACCAGTTCAATACTTGATTGGAATTGTGATGATCATCATGTCATACAGTGTAACTGATTGGCTTGGAACTGATGAGGTAGCTCCCTCAATGATTGTCCTAACAATGTCATTCCTTTTGTTAAACTTCTTGGCGGCTACGCAAGATATAGCTGTTGATGGATGGGCCCTCACCATGCTTAAAAGGTAAATAATAAAATGTGTTATATTTTATGTAGGGACTGACTGAAAGTTAGTTTTCAGCCAAGAAATCTAGTTTCTTCCACAGTTTCGGTTTCGACCCTGCCGAAACTCGGCAATCCTGAATTCTTGAACGACATTCAGCTAACTTCGATTAAGTTAATTGCTCATAATTTTTATTTAATAAGTGTTAACTATCTGCATAATTATGTGTAAACGCTCATTGAGTGAAAAAAGGTCACATCGCGATGTGGCAAACACAAAACAACCACAAAGCGAAATTCGGATTGTGGCTGTTTTGATTTTCGACCACTGAGCCTTTTTCGAACAGCCACAACCCGATGTAATACATTAGTAAGAAAGTAAAAGTAGTGGGTAAGGTGATGCCCAAATCCCCCAAGGTTTGGCCACAGATGAGTTAGCTTGCCTATCCAGGTTAAGCAACTCTTGCTAAGCTTTGGAAACAGATGGGTTACCTTAACGGTCCAGGTTAAGCAACTCTTGCCAAGGTTTGGCCACAGATGGGTCAGTTCCATTACAGTCCATACAGAGACACATAAATCAACAGACTCATTGTGACTAATAAATGTATAACCTTGAATAATTTGTAATTGACTTTTCAAACACAAGATCATTAGGCTGTCTCATAGTCATACCAACATGTCTGATAATAAAACTGTTTTATTCAAGATAGTTGAATTGGATTTTGGTGTAATCCTCAGTTAAATATCAGTATCATTAAAAATATTTTTTTTTAATTTATCAATACTTATATGATAACTGATTAGATAATAATCACTTCTATTTAATAATCAGGGTCTGTAATTTTTCAGGTGTAATGTAGGACATGCTTCAACATGTAACACTGTTGGTCAAACAGCTGGATTCTTCCTCGGATACGTAATGTTCCTGGCGCTGGAATCTCCTTACTTCTGCAACAAATATCTGCGCTCGGAGCCAGAGGAAACCGGACTTGTTACCCTGGCCAGCTTCCTTCTCTTCTGGGGGTGGGTGTTCATTGTCACCACCACGCTCATAGCAGTGTTCAAGCATGAAACCAATGATTCTGCTAACACCAAAGATAATAAAGTGAAAGGCTTCAGTGATGTTGTGACTGCTTATAAACAGCTATACACAATTATTAAATTGCCAGCAGTACGCACTTTGGCTTTGGTCCTGTTTACTGCTAAGGTAAATATCTAAGTTAATCATATGAGCTAAAACACACTGCACAACATTTATCGAAGCTTATTCATTAATCTGGTTGTTATTATTTTTAAAGCTCGGGTTCTGCGCAGCTGATGCGGTGTCGGGACTGAAACTCGTAGAGGCTGGAGTACCGAGGGAAGACTTGGCCCTGCTTGCAATTCCACTAGTCCCAGTACAAATTATAATGCCAGTGGTTAGTATTTAAACATCCTTTGTTGGTGTGGAAGCTCGAATACAGCACAATAAAATATATTTTATGTCATGCAGTAATAGTGTACATTTCCATCAGACAAAAAATTGTAATTGGATCAGATATAGATCGAATACCCCTTGCAAATGAATAACATAAACGTTGTTCAGAATTGGTGGTGGTGCTAACAAACAGTTTGACAATAATTGAGTGCAAATGCAATCGAAGTCTGTAGACTGGTCGGAATGACGGCTCGGCTCACGCTCAAAAGTCCACTTGAAGAACTAAGTACGGAAACGTCATTATTTCTTGCTGCCAGACTTCTTCAACATCTTCGTGTATTTAAGAAAGAAAAAGCAGATGAGATGAAAGCATTAAAACCTACGAAAAACCATGTGATCTCGATTGGTTCTACTCTCTCAAATTTATTTAACAAATAAATTTATTAAATTTATTTTACATTTCAGCTCTTAGCGAAACACACGACGGGTCCAGCGCCGCTGTCGCTGTGGCTGCGCGCGTTCCCGCTGCGACTGTTAGTGGGACCACTAGCCGCCGGTCTCGTGGCCCTCACACCAGGCCTCTTGGGCGACTCTGGCCCATCCTACTCGTACCTAGGCGTGTTGATGATGCTTTACGTCTTTCATCAGGTATGTGATCCTAGGGCTAAAATATTTAGGGATTTACTCATAAAAGCTGCTTAAATATAACAATGTAGATGATTCGCAACCGTTTAGCCATATGTCTTTTTTATATTTGAACATCTCGTAATTTTACCAGCGTTGATGAATAAAACCCGTGTGTCATTGCCCACTAACATGCTAATGCGATTCTAAAGATTACTCATATAAAATACGACTCCAATTACTCTCAGCCCAATAGATAATAATCACTTGTGGCTAAACAGAATATGTACAATATCTTCAAAAGTTTAGCCATATACACATCCTTACATATAAATATCCTTACAAACAACACACTCAATACATTAATAAGAACATAAACCCACCAACCTAAAAAAACATCTATTCAATTTATTGAATAATTTTATCAATAATCTTTCATGATTGTTTCAGACGTGCCTGTACTGTATGTTTGTGGCTGTGATGGCTTTCTTCGCCAAAGTATCGGACCCGGCTGTTGGCGGCACCTATATGACCTTCTTGAACACAATGTCGAACCTTGGCACTAACTGGCCCAACACTCTTGCGCTCTGGGCCATTGACCATCTGACGTACAAGTCATGCTCAACATCAGAAGACAACGTGTGTGCCAATGCGATGGAAGAGTCGGTAAGTTAGATATATAAACGCGAATATTTTATGGGTATGATTTAATTATTTCGGAAAAATCCCCTATACCCCTGAATTCTGACGACGAACGAGATTAAATGTACTGTAACTACTAGACACTGATGGAATCTAAAAATTACGGCACAGTGAAGTACCTACCTATGCACAATAATTATAGTTTATTGGTTGTTGTAATTATCCTTACATGAACATAAATAATTGTAAAAACCCCGATAACTACGTAGTATATATATATATATATTAATAACATTTTCCTGTCCACAGCTATGTAAATCAGACGGCGGCACATGCAACGTGAGGTTCGACGGGTTCTACATAGAAACCGTGCTTTGTGTAGTGGTTGGTTTCCTGTGGCTGCAGTGGGGCCGGCCGACCATCAACAAACTCCAGCGACTGCCCTCGTCCGCCTGGCAAATCAACCGATACAACAGATAAGACTGAATCTCTTAATTCCGCTATAATATGTATATAATATAAATGGTTCCGGGGAAATACGTCTACTGATTTTACTCATACAATAGGACTGTTCCTCAAAAACTAATCTTTTAATTTTTATGAAGATTAAGATGTTTGTGAATTTCGTTTAGAATCACACGGGTTGATATGTGTTCCCGCAAGCGCCTACAGCAATTCGTATATCATAATGTTGAGGCTACGTGGATTATGGCCAGTCGGTTTATTTTTAATGCTTCTCGACCGCCTACCTACATTTTGTGATTATATAGGAATAAAAATTGCACATTCAATCAAGCAACGCATTTTTTCACTCTTCCCGAAATTATACCTGGATCAACCCCGCACATGGTCCTTCGACGCCTGGATGTGGAGATTTGAAGAATATTTACTCCGATCAGCGAATTGTTATAAAGGGATTGAAGAATTGGTGTACATCAAAAATTATAGTCGACGCCCGGCGTGGCCGGTGAATTCTGCTACGTCATTCAGAGGATTATTGGAATTTACGTGGTCTGGATACTTAATAGCTGAGAAAAGGCGTATTTATTATTAAATTTGTGTACCCAACACTCTATTTAACAGGTATAATTAGTGTAAGTCAGCCGTTAATAGCCAGGTTAGTACGAAATACCTATTGTCATTTTTCTTTGTTCTGTGAATGGTTACAAATTGTAATACAATTATTAACTGATCAGTAATTATTGTTCAGTTTTGTTATTTACACATTGTTAAAGAGTAGTTCTTTATAGCAACTGCATTATTTTGCTTTACGGTGTAATAATTTTACAGTTATTGAGACAGTTATGTAATCATATTAGTTAGCACAGGTAGACAATAGAAATCATTGCAATTGCAGTGTTATTATTAAAGTTTAGTACAATATAACCGTCAAGACGCATGGTTTATTATAAATTCTAAATTATTATTTATGTAAATTCACTCTAAAGTTAGTGTTAATTAGTTAATTTTAATCATGTACGTATTTCAGGCTGCTTCATTAATTTAAACGTTGCTATAACTTTATTTATATACATTCCAGGTTGATTGCACCAGCTTACGCAATGCCAGAGGATAAGGAATTAAATAAGGACAATAAAGATCTCGTTAGGAAACGAGCGAGTTGCAAAGGAAAGGTGACAATGTTCTCAAACTATCTAAATTCTTTGAATCCTTCTTCCTTGAGCCCTACTGAGGTAAGCGAGTTGCAATTACGTTTTACTAGACTCGAGGCGTTGTATGCGCAATATGATGGGGTGCAATTAATGCTGGAGTGTAGCACAGATGACTTGGATGGTCAGATGTCGGAACGCGAGGAGTTTGAATCTCTTTATTACAAAACCCTATCTAAAGCTCAACAAATGTTGGACGATAATAGGAAAGGAGATTCTAATGATAATTGTGATGTAATGTCGCGTTCTAGCAATCATAAGTTTGTTAAATTACCGACTATTCAGTTGCCGAAATTCAGTGGTTCTTATACTAACTGGTTAGAGTTTCACGACACATTTGTTAGTCTCATCCACTCAAACGACGATATGGATGAAATAAATAAATTTCACTATTTGAGGTCATCCCTAGAAGGGTCTGCTGCTGTGGTGATCAACTCAATTCAGTTTTCTTCTGCAAATTATTCGGTAGCGTGGAATCTTCTCTGCGAGCGGTTTGATAACAAACACCTGCTTATCCAACATCATGTTTCTGCATTATTTCAAATCGACACCCTTCAAAAGGAGTCTTCAGTTAATTTAAAGGGTTTACTTGATGTTGTTAACAAAAACATACGTGCCCTAGAATCCTTAAATGAACCTGTTAATCATTGGGATACTTTACTCATTCATATTGTCACACATAAATTAGATAGCAAAACTTATCGTGAATGGGGTGAGTATAAGGGCCGCCTGGACAAGAATTCTAAAGTTACGTTTGAACTATTTATAACTTTTATTAAAAACCGTGCTGAGATATTAGAAACGTTCGAAATGGAAGCTTCTACGAATGCTAAACACTCACACACAGTTAAAAATTCAAACAAGGTTCGGTCAATGTTAGTACAGGATTCTAACAAAAATAATTCAGGTGAAAGTTCTAGTAAACAGGATGATGGTGTTTCGAATAAGCCTAAGAATTGTGTTATGTGTAACGGTGATCATAAGTTAAGTAGTTGTTCTCAGTTTTTATCGTTGAGCAATGAAGCTCGTTTAGAGTTATTACCTAAATACAAAGTTTGTTACAACTGTTTTAATCTGGGACATTATGCAAACAATTGCAAAAAGCCAGGTTGTAAAATATGCCGTCGTAAACACAACACTATTGTTCACGTTGATAAATCCTTGAAGTCAGACGCTAGTGGTGCTTCTGCTAGCAGTGTTGTTATTGATAAAAATGGCAGTGCGACTGTCTCCACTCATCCCACTGCTATAGGTATAGGTACCGGTGTGTCGCTGTCCGCGAGTGTAGAACACGGCGACGTGTTATTGTCCACTGCACTCGTCAAGGTCATGAGTATTAATGGTCAGCAGTATGTTGCTCGTGCTGTGCTTGACAGTGGCAGCACGTCATGTCTCATGACTGAGAGGTTATACCACCAGCTAGGTTTGACTGCCAAGACTGTAAACAATTCTATTATAGGTGTTAACAACTCGTCATCTTTTATCAATAAAATGTGTGCTTTATCAATAAAATCTTTAAATAACAATTTTAGCATGGATATTAATTGTTTTGTTCTCCCATCCATCACCGATAAGATTCCAAGTAAGCAAGTTAACTTGTTAAAAATTAAAATTCCGTCTGATGTTTGTCTCGCAGATCCCAACTTTTACTCACCGGCGCCTGTCGATATGTTGCTGGGTGCTGACATCTTTTGGGATTTATTGGAATCTCAACGAATTAAGTTGGGTGATGGGCAACCAATTCTTTGTGAGACTAAATTGGGTTGGTTGGTCTCCGGCCCAATTAACAGTTGTATTTCTTCTACAATTTTAAAATGTAATTTTATAAAGGTGTGTTCAGACTGTGACGATGAATTAAATTTTAATGTTGATCAACAACTCACAAAGTTTTGGCAACTTGAAGAAGTGTGTACTTCGTCTCCATATTCCCCAGAGGAGAAGCTATGCGAGGAGCATTTTATGAAAAACACTACTCGTTTGGAAAATGGTCAATTTTGTGTTAGGATTCCTTTAAAATGTTCCCCGGACAATTTAGGCGAATCTTTGTCAAGAGCCAAACATTGTTTTGCTTCTTTGGAACGTAGATTTAAATCTAAAACTCAATTTTGTAATATGTACAAAGAGTTCATTATGGAATATGAAACTTTAGGTCATATGTCTAGATGTAAAACTATTGATGATCAAGCGTTTTACATTCCGCATCACGGAGTTCTGCGCGAAAGAAGCGCCACCACTAAGTTAAGGGTGGTCTTTAATGCAAGTAGTTTAACCAACACTGGTATTTCTATTAATAATATCCAGATGATTGGACCCGTGGTACAGGATGACCTTTTATCGATCCTGTTGCGTTTTAGACAACATAAGTACAATAGCTGCTGATGTTGAGAAAATGTACCGGCAGATAGTTGTTCATCCAAATGATAGGTATCTTCAACAAATTATTTGGCGTGATAATCCGTCAACTCCATTACACGCTTATCAACTTAATACCGTGACCTACGGCACGGCCAGCGCTCCTTACCTAGCAACCCGGTGTCTTCGGCAGTTAGGGCTAGAGTGTGTTGATAAGGAGATTGGTGACGTCATCCTCCACGACTTTTACGTGGATGACTTGCTCACCGGAGGAGATGACATCAATAAGGTCAAAGAGTTGCGTCATAAAGTTACTTCAACTCTCGCTTCAGCGCAGATGAATCTAAGAAAGTGGAAGTCGAATGACATACATTTGGTAATTGGTTCTGACTTTCCCCAGTCTTCACTGGATTTAAATGTTGGTGGATTTGAGTCAACCAAAACCTTAGGCCTAGGTTGGCAGCCACTGTCAGATTACCTTTGTTTTCCAATAAGTCAGTCAGTTAATTTTAATAACACAAAACGTGACATGCTTTCGATTGTTTCACAAGTTTTTGATCCTCTTGGATTATTGGCTCCGTGTGTAATTGTTATGAAAATATACCTTCAGAAGTTATGGTTAAAAAAAAAATATCTTGGGATGAACAGCTATCACCGGACATTAGTAAGCTTTGGAATGAAATGATTATTAATTTACCTAAATTAAAAGAAATTCATATTCCACGTCGAGTTTTAATTGATTGTTATGAGTTTTTAGAATTTCACATTTTTACTGATGCGTCTGAACGCGCCTACGGCGCTTGTCTGTATGTAAGAAGCGTTGATAAGCAGGGACAGGTTTTAGTGCGTTTATTGTTAGCCAAAAGCAGAGTTGCGCCACTCAAGCCCACGACCATACCCAGACTTGAGCTATGCGGTGCTCTTGTAGGTGTTCGCATCTTTGAAAAGGTTGTAGCAGCATTACGAGTCAGCGCGCGACGCACTTTCTTTTGGACTGACTCCACTATTGTTTTAGGGTGGCTAAAAATGTTACCAAATAAATTACAGCCGTTCGTTCGTAACAGGGTTGCCGAGATTTTAGATAAGACTGGTGGCTGTGAGTGGAGACATGTTCCAACTGACCAAAACCCTGCTGATCATTTGTCTCGTGGAGTAGACATTAACTTATTACCTAGTTTAGATGATTGGTGGTCCGGTCCTAGTTTTTTAATGAATGAAATTTCTTATTGGCCTTCCAAATTAATGAATTTTAATGATGAAATTTTGCCTGAAATGAAATTAGATGTCACCTTGCATGTTTTATTCAATAACAATAAATTTGATGAATTGATTAATTTTACACGGTTTTCAAACTTTTTAAGACTTCAGCGAACAGTCGCCTATGTTTTACGTTTTATTGACGCATGTAGAAAACAACCTATTCGCGGTCCTCTTTCTGTGCATGAACTAGAAAGGGCTTTAAACTTTATTATATGTTTATCTCAAAGGCAATCTTTTAAAGACTATAAATTACTACTTAATAATAAATCGTTACCCAAGAAAAGTGAATTAAATAAGTTTAACGTTTTTCTAGACGAGAATAATATAATGCGAATTCGAGGTAGATTACAACATTCAGATTTTCCTTATGATAAAAAGCACCCGATTCTTATTCAATCTAGCCATCATTTTTCTAAGTTACTTTTTAATTATGAGCATAAAAGATTGTTTCACGCTGGACCCCAGTTATTGTTGGCGTCGATACGAGATACCTACTGGCCCATACGAGGTCGCAATTTAGCTAGGATGAGCTGTAAACAATGTGTTCGTTGTTGCCGATTTAGAGGTAAAACTGTAAGTCCTATTATGGGAGATTTACCACAGCAGCGACTTCTAGCAGGTTTTCCTTTTGAAAATATAGGCTTGGACTATGCAGGTCCTATTCAGTCAGCTGTTCGACAAGGTCGTGGCTGTAAATTAGTAAAAGTTTATATAGCTATTTTCGTTTGTTTTTCTACAAAATCAATTCATCTTGAATTAGTCGGTGATTTAACAAGCAATACTTTCATTATGGCATTAAAGAGGTTCATCTCACGTAGAGGAAAGCCGACAAATATCTACTCAGATAATGGCACCTCATTTGTTGGTGCATCTAATGACCTTTCTAGGTTTCTTAAGGCGAGTTGCGATTCGCTATCTGAGGAAATGGCTAAAGAAGGAATTAAATTTCACTTTATTCCTGCATATTCCCCTCATTTCGCTGGCCTTGCGGAGGCTGGTGTTAAATCAACCAAGCATCACTTAGTCAGAGTGCTGGGCCTTTGTAACCTTACCTACGAAGAGCTATACACCATGATGGTTCAGGTTGAAGCAATTTTGAACTCCAGACCACTGACGCCGTTATCATCGAACCCCGAGGATCTGACGCCGCTCACACCCGGACACTTTTTGATTGGACGTCCTATGACATCGCTGCCGTCACCTGATTATCGAGATCAGTCCATCAATTCTCTGAATCGATTTGAGCGTATTGAGCTTCTCCGACAACATTTTTGGAGTAGATGGAGCAAGGAATACATATCGGAACTCCAACTTCGCACGAAATGGCGAGCATGCAAGGGCTCCTTGAAGCTGAATTCTTTGGTCCTGTTAAAGGAAGACAACCTCCCCCCACTCAAGTGGAAAATGGGTCGGATCGTTGCTACGTATCCAGGGACAGACGGCGTAGTCAGAGTGGCAGACGTCAAGACTTGTAGTGGTCTGTTACGTAGATCATTCAGCAAGATTTGTCCGTTGCCTATAGATCCGGAGTCTGAGGATTCTTAGTGGTTGAAAGGCAGGCTTTCAACGCCCGGGGGTATGTTCCCGCAAGCGCCTACAGCAATTCGTATATCATAATGTTGAGGCTACGTGGATTATGGCCAGTCGGTTTATTTTTAATGCTTCTCGACCGCCTACCTACATTTTGTGATTATATAGGAATAAAAATTGCACATTCAATCAAGCAACGCATTTTTTCACTCTTCCCGAAATTATACCTGGATCAACCCCGCACAATATGACTTGCATTTTTAGTAAAATTATGTGTATTTAAGAAGTTATTATGGTAGCAAAGTCGTATTTAAGATTTTTCTTCAGAAGAATTACTCAATTAATTGTGACCATGTGACAAAGTATTAATAATTTCACTAAACGAGACACAAATGCAGTTTGCACAATTCCAGCGAGTGAGATGAACGCAATATTATTATTTTAGGTGCAGTCCTCTATTCAAAGCAGGATGTATATCATTTGCCTGTTGAGTCTGCGGTTAGATGTAAATACTTTCTTATGAATTATCCGTATAGTTTTTATTTTATTTATGTACACTATACTCGCTATGTATCCAGTTGTTTGTTGGTGCTCCATACTTGTGAATGCTCTGTTTAATATTGATAATCTAAATATGTATTCTCAAATCCCAGTAACTGTAGAAAGCGGCCTATAGACATGCCAATTGCTAGAAATGTCTCCGCTTCTCAGTATTTTCGTTAACTATACCTCAATCCTACATTAATAAACAATACAAGACTTTTGAATTTTATCTAAAATTTTCTAACTACGCAGCTTAGCCAAAGCTGAATAAATTTATAAAATTGCCCCACTCTATAAATAGTATGTATATTTTATTAACGTGTATTTGAATTGTACGCATCTTTTTACAAAGGATTTAATACACTATTCCAATTTAATGACAGTTTATATAATTTTTATATAGTCGTTGGTCTACGTGTTTAGGTAGCAGTAAGGTAGTTTAAATAAGAATTTTAGTTCAATTTCCTTATGGATGTGTGATTATTGTTTAATTTATATATTATGTTGAAAGTAATTACTTTATTATTTAAATTGTTGTTTATTATAAATTGTTTACGTCCATGCCTAAATGTTTAAGTATTACTGTATAGCGTACAACGTCTATGAGTAAGAAATATCTATTGTATTTTTGTCGACAGTACAAATGTTTTATTGTTTTCTCAATTATCTGTATATATTTATTGTCTAAGAACTTTTTATGTAAAAATAAAACTACAGGGAATAAGAAAAACGCAGCAGTGACGTGTTATTTATAATTTCTTTATGTACACATCAACACTTAAAATATACAATCTTTTTAACAACGATGCTATAGTTTATTTATGTAATTTGCGCCATAAATACACTATAAATCCATACAATTGTGAAGACATTTACGTAATAATATAAGAGTACACTTTGTGCTAAGTAATAACTTGCAACTGTCATAAATTCTAACAAGGATTATGTCTAAAATAAATTATATAAAACATAACCAAGCATTTCTGGAAGAAACATTTCTACATAGAATGTTTGTGAAAAGGCTGATATAATATCAGTAACATTTTGTGCTTTCGTACAACAGATCATTTTTTTAACATTCAATATGATCTGGAATAACAATAAAATTATGTTCATCAACTTTTCCGCATTTCTCAATATATTTTATAATAAAACCACATTTACCATTAATTTATTAGTTAAATGCTGCACACTGTTTGTTTGTAACATTCATTCATTCTTTTCAAAATAAGTAATAACGCTTGGATTGTTATTTTCGACGAGCTCAATGTGATTGAGCCGTTGTAGTGTCGCAGCACTTTGTTTTTATACGTTAATTGACCCTGTTATACTTGACAAAATGGCACTGTGAAAATGAATTTTGTTTGGCAATATAAACCATTAAATTATGAATATGATTTTCTTATTTTTTATTATTTAAAATTTAGTCTGAACAAATTCGAGTAGGAAGTCAAAGAGATTCGATTCTTTTCTGGCACATCCACAAAGCAATACAATAGTTCTACATACTTATTACCAACTGATTAATGCAAACAGGGAAAGCTGAATTGGTTCATTTAAATTAATTAAGACCTAAATAAAACAAGAATAGTTGTTGCAATTCAAGACCTCGCGTCGATCATTGCAATTTAGACAATAATAATAATTATGTTAATGGCATAAAATACACACGACGCGCGCTTATGATTTGCAAGCTTTCTATTATATAACTCCACTATAATGCTTTAACCTTAACATATCAATTAATCATTCTTTGGTATGATTGCTTGGTTGATTCTTTTTTATATTTTCGTTTTCAATTAATTCTATTGGTTCACTATTCTATACTTGTAGGTACAGTACACTATTACACTATTGATTACTTATATTTTTATAATACGATCATCACACTATAGATCACTATCTACCATAAAAGTTAGTTGTCTCATTTAGGTACTGAACTACAGTTTATGTCATAATACTTTATGTGGATTGGAATTCTCTGTATAATTCAAATACAAAGCACCCAAATTGGCGGGCGCCTAACCCCTTAAAATATAGCGATGTCATTATTTTCGTTTCTTCGCTTAGCAAAATCGAATTAATTCATTATAAAATAACCGAAAACAATTTACACTAATTCCTGCTACTTTACCTCTAAAGAATAAACACTCAATAATCAACTCTATTTAAAGCACAGCAAGATATGGTGATGCACTTTAAACTATGCTCAGCTGTCCATTCTCCCGGTAAATTGTGATCACAGTGATTATAACGACCACACTTGTGGCAAAACTTTAGCAAAAATCAGTTCTAAAAAGCTGGCAAGTCTAAGAAAACGCCAAACACGGTACAGTATGTTCGAATAAGTAAAGAATATATACATACAAGTAATTTAGAATCAAGGTTCGCGCCTAGATAGGTCGTCGTCGCTGATGATTGGCTTGCGGTCGTCTCCCTTGCTGCCGCGGGCGAAGCGGCCGACGCGGCGCGCGATGGCGCTGGTCTTCTCCACGGCGCCCCAGCCGCCGCTGTGCCCGCCGCCGCTAGCCGAGCGAGACAGCAGGCCGGTCACACCCTCGCCTAGCTTGCTGTGGTGGATGCCGTATAGGAAGTATAGGAGTAGACCTGGAAATATACATTTGGCGTTATTGAAGTACTCCTCATTATAATGTAGATATAATCTTGTCAACCGTACAGGTTATTGATACTCGTTAACCATTTTATTTCAATATCAAAAGATTAAACGGGAAAAGGGATATTTAATAGCACATTGTTTAGATAGTACCTACCTATACTTATTCCAGCCCATCTTTACATTATAATGTTTTGCCACCTTTTACGGCAGTTATTTATATACGAGTAAACAAACAAGAACTCATAAATACAATAGCTACCTAAAAAAATCCAGCCATCACGACTATTGTAACAAGTCAGTTATGTGACTACTTGTAATGAGTGACACCTTCATAATTAGTCGATGGAAAAGTTCCAACTTTTTGGCACGTAAATTACTATGTCGTAGACTATAGATAAGACAATGTATGTAACTGACCGAAAGTCATCCAAATAGCGAATCGGGCCCAGGTGAGTGCGTTGAGGTTGATCATGAGCTCTACGTTGAGTAAGACGCTGAGGGCTGGCAGCAACGGCACCCACGGCACACGGAACGGCAGCCGCGTCGGACTTTGTTGATGCGCCCAAATTATCACCAAACCTGAAAAATACACAAACAGAATTGTGTTCCTGATTTCAACATATTAGACAGAGTCGGAAAAGAGCAGCCTACAAGAGCAACAACACTTACAAGCAACAATAATAAAACTGAGAACGAAATCCGGTAGCAGCGCCCACAGTCCAGCTGGCTCAGCTAAGAAGTGGTTGTGAGCGCAAAGAGCAGCTGCGGCAGCTGTGAACAAGTATACACAGCTCGTGACCGCAGCCCCGGGAGCCCTGCCACCCGCTAGAGGCTCCAGCCAAGAGTACTGCGCCCGAAGACGACCCACTGTCAGAGCTTCAAACATCTGCAATTGAAATATTACAGATATTATTAAAGGTTCAAGAAAATAAAAAAAAGCATTATAAAAGAAATAAAACTACCTCGGAGGAAGAAGAACCGCCATCAGTACCCGGAGTGCCGGTAGCTGAACTATCTTCCCGGTCACCTGGAGATTCCAATTGTGGAACTCCGAAACTTTTATCTTCCACTGCAGGAACGGGCCGGTAACGCAGAATGATCACTGCAGCACTAACAATAGTGTACGCCAACAGAGTTCCTATCGACATAAACTCCACCAGTTTTTCCAGGTCAAACAAAAGAGCTATCAAAGCAGATGACAAACCTGAAATAATCAGATTAACAATGGGAATCTGTGACTTGTTACTAATATCACTGAGAAAGCCGAAGAGCAGGCCATCTGCGGACATCGCATACAGACAACGTGGCAAAGAAAATAAGGAGCCCAATAGAGTCGTGGTCATACCACATACCGCTCCAACCGCAACGGCATATTTAGCCCAATCTGCGTGGACTGCACCGAGAGCTGCCGGTAGAGCAGCATCAGGGTTAATAGTCTGATATGGAACCATTAAAGTTAAAGCTAGAGCCACCAGAATGTAACCAAAAGCAACAAGTGCCATTGAAAGTATAGTGGCGATAGGGATCGATCTTGACGGGTCCTTGGCTTCCTCACTCGATGCCGATATACTGTCAAAACCCACGAATGCATAAAAGCACGTAGCTGCTCCGGCTAATACGCCACTTACTCCATATGGCATGAATCCACCATTCTTTGCCGACCAGTTATCAAGGTCAGCGTAATAGAAACCAAGGAATATGACAAGGGATATAACCAATAGATTTAAAATTGTAAGACCGTTGTTAATATAGGCTGAGGTTTTAACACCAACAGCTAAAATTAAGGATGCCACGATACATATAAGAAATGCTAGAACGTCTGGATATCTACTCAAAAGAGTTTCGTGCATTTCTCCTGTAATGGAAATGGTAGCGTTGCTTATTGCACCGTCCAAAATTGCGTCTAGATAACCGGACCAGGCTCTAGCTACGGAGGCGGCTCCTGAAACGATAACAAAATTAGAGCTCGGTGCCAAACCACGTGTAAAATAGAATCAATAAGTAAATTAATGCATAATAAATTATACTTTAACATAGGTACTAACGTTGCAGAAACTCACCTATCACATATTCTAATACGATGTTCCAACCTATGATGAAAGCCCAAAATTCTCCAATACTGACGTACGTGTAAGCATAGGCACTGCCAGCTCTCGGGATTCTGGTTCCAAATTCAGCATAACACAGAGCGGCTAAAGTAGATGTTATTCCAGCAAGCAGAAAACTAAGGGCTGTTGCTGGTCCCGCCATGTGCCGCGCGACAGTTCCCGTCAGGACGTAAATACCAGCTCCTACCATGTGCCCCACACCTGGAAGCAGCGAAATAGGTTTAAGGCTCACGGATCCAAGGAACTGGCGACGGCCACTAATGGACGTCATCTACTACTAAGACCTCACATTTTGTGGGGAATCTCGGCCACCGGGCACAACGATCTCTGCGAGGTCTCCCTACAAAATGTACATACAAATATAGAATTAGGTACTTCTGTTAGCCATGACACAAAATGAGCCCAATATACAAAGAAAATTAAATCTCATCGTGTTCCATGAAGTCATTTCGTGGTTGTGAAAACCCGCAACGAAAACCCTAACTTTCTTAGGACCTCTCAAATTGTTCGAATTAGGTCACCAGGAAGGAAAGCACTTAATTATCCAAGTAAGTATAAGGCTAATACTCACCCAGTAAAGTGATGTCCAAGGTAGTGAGACATCGGTTAAGAGGGGTATCCAAGGAGTCCCCGTATATCGGTTTACGACGGTTCATTTTGTGGCAAAAGCCAGATAGAACGTGCCCGAGTATCTTATGCCTGGCTCCCGGCATGATGACCTTTTATGAAAAAAAAAATATTATAAAATTATTTGTTACCTAGAAAAATACTTGTAATGATTAAGCATCTATATTAGGATGTCAAGTTAATAAGAACATAAATTCAAGTAAGGCGAGATAACCGAAGTTACACTGCACTAAACGACTTACTCCAGTTATTTATGGACATAGAATTGTCACTATGATGGTAGGGCTATATTAGGAACTGCGCTCAGATTCCACTACACTTCTAGGCTTTACTGTTATTGAAAGCTAAGTTTGATAGATATTTCTTGGACACATTTTATAAACGTTTGTTTTTATTCACCTACTTGGAACTGTAGTTAGACTTGAACAATACCTGAAAAGCCAGCTGACGATATTTGCGTGAACTTGTTCAACTGTTACACGAAGATAAGTCGGCGCGCGCAACTAATCGATTTCTTGATACGTATAGTCATGTTTACGCGATGTTGTATGTTTAGAAGACTTGACTGGAAACAATGAATAAAAGTATATAAAATATTCTTATTGATTTCTTAACTAGTTTTTTTTGCATAGTTTGAAATTTAGCCTAATATGCCTTCTAAAATCCCAAGTTCATTTACCCAGCTGACGTATATTACCCCCACCATGCAGTTGAAAATTTTTTTTAGGTTGAAGGTTATCCCAAAAATCAACACAAGGTTTCGACGCGGCCTGAATTTATATATTTTTTTATTACTTTTATATCATTTTTTTACAAATTTGACTTGCTGTAACTTTAGATCCCCTCACTTCTGAAGTAGCTGACTCGCAGACCCCTGCTGCTGTGCTATGGTTAAACTATTTGGTATGATTTTCAGCCGGTATAAAAAGACTTCGTTAGATTAGGTACTGGTATCTCCCGTACCTACCTACTAGTATGCAAGTCAATTTTGCTATAGACTACGGAAGACTATGCACCCTAGTGCTTGGTACCTACCTACCTACTAAATACTTATTCTTAGACTATTTCGTAATAACGAATACCTAGCGGAAGTGCAAGATGGTGAGATAGTGACCTAGTTGAACGGACTTGACCAGCTAACAAGACCGGGGGGATAGGTAGGTACACATTCAGGTTTCGCTCGGCCCCTGTTGTATGAAACAGGCTGCCTGGAGGCGGTCATTTAAAATGTATACAATCATCAGCCATATGAGCCATCAAACAGCACCAGCCCGCACTCGGTTAGTAAGATATGAGAGTAGCGCCTAAAATTCGGCTTCGAAATATTTCGGCATTCTTCATAACAGTTCAAGAATGTGAATGCTCCGTAGATCTAAGTTGAGGGTTGTTATTTCCTGAGTCGGTACTTACGTAATGTCAATAGAATTACCCACTTGGGAAGTGGATGAGCCACTTATTGCAATAGGTAAGTGGGTAGGTAGGGGAATTGCTATTATGGCTGCACCCTGTCGCTTTAGTTTTACGTTCCGTGACTCCGTCATCGTATTGGAAATCCTCGGTGTGTTTTTAAAAGGGGTAATTCAATAAGCTTTTCTTAAAAGGGTAGGGTAGTGGGACTGCCTGTATCCACCTTCGACCCAACTATAGGAATGCTTATGTCGTTGTCCCAGATTACCGTGGGTTATCCCAGATACTTAAATGTAATATTCACATACTTACATAATTATATAAGTTCACCAATAACAACTGAGCTTTTCGCATTTCTTAATTTGCAATTTACTAAACTTATTATTTAGATAAGCTCAGTTCAGTCTGTATAATTGGCAAAAGTTTTAGAAGTCAATAAAAACAGTGATGAAATTGGGTAGGTATAGCCATTTAATACTGAATCCAGGAGTAATACTTACGATAGCAATAAAACTGTTTGCTATCGGATGGAGTGAGAACAATGATCGCAGAACTGGGTCAACCGCAGATCGTTAACGAGCTGACCAACGTGCCAGTGATTTTTAACGTGCCTAGATGAAATATCTAGGTATTTACATCTGCCTACCTCGTTTAGGTACATTAGGTATGAAGGTACCTACATAAAACTATATGTGCTAGTAGATAGGTAAGATCTATGTTGTTACACGATACCTATATCGTGTACCTTCATGTGATCGTGAAGGTCTTCATGAATTTGTATAAATTGAGTAGAAATAGGTTCCTACCTACTTTTAAGTTCTCCACGCCTGCGTAAGTTCTCCGATGTATAGGTAATATAGGAAGTTGCTTTTTCTCGCAATGGTGAAACTTTGGACTCGAAAAATGTAGGCTCTAGGCATGTTTACCTACATTTTATTAACCTACCTATACTTTTTATTTCTACGCGTTTCAAATAAATATTTACCTACTTAAGTAGTTACATTTTAGGTAGTTTTTCAACAATTTGAACCTCGCTTGTTCCCGAAGTCAATCTTACGCCTACCTACGCCATTTATTTTTAACTCGAGCTAAACCTGGATGTTTTGTTTTGGATAATGATTTCATTCAGAGGCTGTTTTAGTCTGTTGATATTTTATCGGCTTTTTGCCAGCAAGTTTGTCTTACCAAAAAAATTGAGCCATTATTTTTATTGCTATAGAGGCGATTGATTTTTGGTTGTTTGTGTATGTGAGTTTAAATGTTTGTAAACGCACCCACGATACAGGAGAAATTCCTAGTGTGGGGCAACGTTTTAAAAAAAAAAAAAAATCCTAGGGCTTTCTTCGTCTTCATTTTTTTACCAGTCGTTGCTCCTGTAAAAAAGTTTGAATTTTGTCGGTTTCCTTAACCTTGTACATATAAGTTCCCGCATTGCGTGCTTGGCTACGCGAATTATACACATTTAATAATTTGTAGTCTAACTAGTTAATCGTGTCCACACTTCGGCGTAAAATAGAGGCAGCGAAATAAAATAAAAGTTACATTCATATTTTAACATTTTATTTCTACTTTGTATTACAGACGAAAAGTAAACTGTGTTTACAAAATATATAAAAGTACCTACACGACTTAATTTAAATCAATTAGTAACACAAAGCAACATTTTACTACTAACACCGTGTATGTGAGTAGCTAAATGGCGTGATAGCAAAGAAATTATTGTTGAAATAAGAATGATTCTAGGACTGCATGAACTTAAAATTATTACTTAAATATGTAATAAAAGCTAATAAATAATACTATACCTACTTAAAAATCTCTTACTTTTTTATAAACCCAAAAAAAATTAACTTTTTGGCATTTTCCAGAAATGAATAATAAATTAGTCATATTTGTTTTATTATAACCACTCAGTCACCCCTGCACATTCCTGAGAGTATGAGGTATAAAAGGTCCGATTAATATTTTGTTCGTAACATACCTAGCATGATATTAATATTATAAAACGAATACAGAGTAGTATATTTTGTTTTTATGTATACCTCTCCCGAATAAATCTATACCTACCACCCAGGCGCTCTTATATAAAAAAACAAGAATTATTATCTCTTTCTCCAACTCAAGGGTGTGCAGCAGACAAATTCACGACAAGAGAACTCGTTAAGTTTTTAATTTTATGACCAAGACTAGTCTTTGTAACGTAATATATTTTATGTCTGTAGTCGAGAGTCGTTATTGATTTCCGAACGTACCACACAATATCAAAAATAATTACGATAATTTGTCGACTTGCAACAATGGATAACGATAAATTATGATAACTAATTTTAAATAGTAACAATGCTTTTGATCGATAACTCAAAGAATAAAGCTAGCCGTATTAAAATTCATGATTTCATGAAGTATGTGCATATGCAAAATAAATTACTTTCCTACTTAAGCGACCGTTAATATGACACGAGTTTTTATGTACATAAATTCAGTATAATTGTAGTCACCTTCTCAATGTGGCATATTAATGCCCGAGTAGATACTGTGCCTTATATATATTGCTTCGTCAAAGTAAGAGCAAGATATTATATAGAATTATATCGGTAAAATAAGACTGTTTACAATAGTCAAAGAGCAGTAAGTATGTACACAAAATACAATGTAGGTACCATAAAATAATGCATTAGTTACAAGAAAATACAGTTAAATGATATGTTTTAGGCGTCAGTCTTGAGAAAATGTAGCATATTGGTTTTATGAACTTTATACAAGTTAATATAATGTAGGTAATATGTAAACGTAGGTACTTATCTAACACAATAGGTATATTAAATGACACTCAACTGTGTCTTAGCTTACATGGCCCATATTGGCAACAATCTATTGTTATATTTTTTGCTATCACTATTAGATAATACCTACATTGTTAACTACTAACCCTTTAAAAATTAACGACATAAATTCGGACTATATAAAACAATAAGTACATCTATTAATGTCATTTTAATTAATGTCAATGAAATTATTGTATGATTATGCATTTACTTATCTAACTCCCAAAACAATTATTATTTTGTGGGTAGTTAAGTACATTTTTTAAGGTAGAGAAACAATTGCCACTAAACTTTAACAAAGTGTGACATAATAATTATATTATTTATGTACTTACAATTTGTCAGGTTTTGACTTAGACATATTTATAAAATGTAAACAAGTTATAATTTTGACGATTTAATGGTCCCAATGTTAAACATATTTGGAGGATTACCACAAAAATAGTTTAGAGTAGGTAAGTAATACAAACTACTTAACCATATAGTAAGTGACTAGATTTATTTTTAAAATTAGGTACCTTTATATATATTTAAGATATTATCATATTATTACAAGTATAAAAATGTATATTAAAAATTATTAAATTAGCCTTCGCACAAAGGAACTTACAAAATTCAAATAGTGTGCTGACCAGAGCTTATATGAAAAAGTCAGTACAGTTTTCATATAATTACGTATCTGTGGGTACATCAACTATTTATTGACCGATCTTTCCGTTGTTACTCATAGCAAAGTAAAAAGGTAAAATAAAGGTAATACTTTTTCCTTTGCACACTTGCGTATTGTTTGGTACTGAGATAAGCTCGCACAAGCTTTACGCGAGTCAGATTTTGATATCGTCCGAATGAGGGTCTATTTTTATACAAATACAAAAGATATTTTTCAAAAGTATTTTGCGTATTATTAAGCCATACAACAAAGGTCGTAAAATAAAATAAGCTAACATTCATAAAAAAAAATATTTATTCAGATATTTGAATGTGTCCATAGGTACATGAATCATAAAAAAATAACCAATGTGTATTGTGTAAATTAAATAAAAATGTTTATTTTATAAAAATTAAGGTACATTACTTTTATATTATCAGAATTTATCATTATGATAAAAAACTGGCAGTATACTCTGTATTCGTCTAATTGTAAATAAATATTAAAATAAATTATATTCATGAAATTGGCTCGGTTCATAGAAAGTATCTCATACTACAAGATGAGATCCGAGGATCATCATCAGTAACATGCGTCATCTTACAATATCATACGTAAAAAACGTAACTGGAAATTCGCTCCAAGTTAAATAGGTAGGTAGAATAATAAATGTTATATTATTAACATACAATTATTTGTAATATATTTCAACAAAAATATGACACAAGTGTATTTTAAAATTTAGATGTGCAATTTACAATTAAGGAAAACACTGAAATGTCTATATCCATTAAAATTACCTAGTTACACATTGGATCAACAAATTTAATTTTCAGCATAACATTACGGCTTATCTACCTATCTATCTACCTAACAACTTTGTCGTATGTACATAATTATCTATTATATTCACCAAAAGTTCCCATAATGTCCCGTTTAAAGGTTCTACAAGTATATTCAACACATCGAAGATGGTCTAGTTTTAATATTAGTGAATTTCACTGATATAACAGAGGTTTGTATTCTATTTCTATGTTTTACACCTACTACTCATACACATAATAAAGATAATACCTACCATTTATTAGCTAATAGTAGATCTATAACACAAAGAATCTATGTAATTTTCATTTTTACAGGTCACAGGTACTGAACATAATCAAATCATTTAATTAGAAAAATTAAATAGCTAAACTTATATCAGCTATCTGCAAGTCCTGCAACAGGCGGGCTAACTAAAAAGTTTCAGTAGTTGCCGACAATGTTTGATTGTATAATTTCATAAAGATATATTTTGTTTGTAAATAGCAAAGCTACTAGTTCAGCGTTGATGTATCAAAAATAATTTACAAGAACTTGGTCACTTGTCATGGAATTGCAAATATTAAAGAAAATACTAAATCAGCTCATTATTAAAATTATTTGTGCTGAATAACGCCAGAACTCTTGGCTTCGATTATGCCGCGGTTCAGTGTAATATTTCGAACTGGAGCTAAATCGGCTTCCGTATTCCGGCAATCCTATTTTAAAGCGCGATTGACTCGATTGTCTCGATTTGGTCGGTTAAAAATCTCAACAAACTCCTGCACCTACTTAGTTATTACATTTTTAAATCGGTCGAGAACATCGGGCAAAAATTTATGTATGCACCTAATCAGTCACAATATTTTAGGTAATATTATTAAATAGATACCAATTTTTATTTAAGCTTTTAAAACAAAAAAAAAAACTGGGTTATATAATCAGAGACAAATTGCAAGGATCACTATCACAACTAAATTATACATTGTAAATTTATTTAGTGCAAAAATAACTATTATAAATGTGCATTGATGTCCGCTTAATTAAATGCCAGTTGCCTTGCGAGCGTACCTATCCATAAAAAATAATAAGGTCCATTTCAAATGACAAAACCCAAAAAGGCCGCGTGGACGGAGGGGCGACATTATTTTTAGGTAACCCGAAGTCTGACTCCGAAGGTCTCAGTCAGAGTCTCAGAATATGAACTAGGAAATAGTTGCTGATTCATATTTTTTTCAGATAGGGGATTGATTATGTACCTACTTCCGAGGTTACCCATAGCAAAGGTGAAGTTCTGAATTCCAGTTATATTTGTCAGAAAAAAACAGATTCAACAAGACACTGGTGTAGTTACGTAGAAGTTTAGTTAGCTTACAGCAAGACTAAATCCAGGATAGATTCTGGAGCTTATAAAAAAATCTAGGTATCTACCCCAAAGATAGATATTTTAGGGAAACGGGCGCAATAGTTTATTATAAAATCCAGTTTGTATAGTTTAGCTTAAGATCCCTTGTCTACACAGTTAACATTCAGTAGGTAGCTAAGTATACTCAAGGGGCAATTTAAAGAGATTATACCTGTAATTTCATATAAGCCTACCAACAGTACCAACCTGATGATAAACCCTAACATAGTGATATAGTTAAGTACGTAATTCCGCAAGTTCATCAAATAAAGGAGCTATTACTGCTCAGAAATAAAGCTAGAACATAATCTTTGTGCAATTAAATGGAAAGTGTAAATGTAATACAAAATATACAAATATTATCAAATCTTTTAATATAATATTATAGATACTTAATATCATCTTTTAATTTTTACACAATAAATGCCATAGCAGCATATAAAATATGGGCTTGCAAAAATTCGACTGACAAAATATGGAAATGTGGATAGAAAAGCGAACGCTAAATCAATTGGTACGCCTATTTTTGAACGAATTGAGCAGATATCTTACATGCTTGTAACATGATGCAAATGTGCCTACCGCAGACCAAGATCGATTAATATTGTCGCAGCAGACACAAAAGGTAACTAGCTTTTTGGCTCCCATGAAGCATGACTAATAGGGAAGCGGCGCAAACTGAGGAAGGCTTCAAAGAGTACCTATCGTATTATGAAATATGTGAAGCTGCCATTTTGTCGTGAACAAAATAATATGGAAGATAATTAATGACTGCTGAATAAATTATTAAAAACCTTCAAATAAATTGCGTGTGAGTACCAGGAAGCAGAATAAATTGAGTTTTCTTATGAATCAAATAAATAAGAATATTGGATGGAAAGCCGATTGCATTTTTTATGTTTAAAAACTTAGGCGTACTGGCGCCATGCTTTGCAACAAGATGAGTTAGGGTTGATACGTAGTTCATGTATTCGACTTAATTAAATAAAACATATTTTTAACAATAAATTCACAAGTATCACATAATTACAAAAATATAATATATCATAGACATTCATTACAACACGATGTCAATTCGTCATATAAATATTTAGGTATGTACAACATTTAGCTGTAGCCTACCCGGAAACTAGGCCCTTATATAGTTTAGGGCACAGCACCTTGCCACTAAAAAATACTGTGGATAACAAATTTTTTGTCACTTCTGTTACTGGTAGCACAATATAAGACGAGTACTTTCCGTTCAGGCTATAATAAAATTCGAGTTAGTATTTATAACTAAAAGACAGAATGTAATAATTACTTAATTACAAAAAATATTTTTGAAACAACACAGTTGTTACAATTCGTACTTAATCAGTACCTACCGCTTCCTAAATGCGTGCTACATTAATTAAAATCATTACTAGATAAAAGACACAATTATTTTCCATTTACATTTGAATAAATTCAACCTTTTTAAAAATAGTAATATTCCTTTGATAGATTTTCCAACAACACAAATATTTTCCGTCCCTTAGCACCTTAAATTAGTTTCTACTACAACATTATTTTACACAATTATATCACATTTAAATTGCACATGCAGAGAACAGAAACCCAATGTTACGAAACAGGAATTAAATCACCAATATTTTCATTTCATTCTAATAACGTTCACAAGATTGTATTTTCAGAAAACCTCGTGATTTTCCGTGTTTATGACACCACTATCCTCCTGTTCCATTGAAATACTGTGCGTGTTTCGTGTACGGAGCTGCAATGTGATAAGGCGGAGGTTGACCTCGACCGTAAACTGGCTCAGAAATGCTAGGACTATGTCGGTGGTTAACCACACTCGGAGGATTAGATGAAGCTGGTATGGCATCATATAGATCGTACATATTTTGGCTAGTCGGAGAATGCACGTGACTGTAACTTCCATCATCTGATATCAATGGCGTGGTAGCCATGCGGTAGGGATTAGTCGTGTTAGTGTGCCCTGTCGGGGAGTATAGTTCTGGAGACTGTGATGATACGTAAGTGGGGCTTGCTGCTATGCCATAAATATTGGCGTTTGCTGGTTGGGTCTGGTGAAGAGTTGGTGAATACTCATGACTTTCCACAACACCAACAGGATAAACATTACTATAAGCACTTAAATTTGGCATTGTTGTTGAACTAACCACTTGACTAACAGTGTGTAGCCTAGGACTTGGCAAATCGCGATTCCCGTGTGAGTGATAATTATAGGCATCATAATTCCGCTGACCATAAATCTTATCTTTGGCACGCGTGCAATTGTCGCTGTCATATATACCTTCATGGTAATTGTTTTCTGACACAGAGTGGCATATGTGATCTTTTCTAGCATATATAGGATCAAAAGGAGGAATATTTTCCATCATAGTTCTGCTGTTATATGAGGTTTCACTAAAATGTGGTGATAGAACAGCTTCGTTAACTGGTTGCCTTTCTTGAGAACTGAGGCTCAACCTTTGCAATCTATTGTGAGCGTCATCTATGCCAGCTCTGTAGTTCACATCATTTGGCAATTGATAATTTTTATGCTCTAAATGTCCTCTGTACATATTTTGGGGTAGGGGTATGTTTGCTCTATCCATATCTTGTCTAGAACTGTATTTGTCAGTCTGCTTTGAGCCATATTGTCTGTGGGGTAACAGATAATTATCGCCACATTCTGCTTTAAAATCACTGTTAGCAGGCCCAGTATTTTCAGGATACAAAGCATGGTCAACACTTTTGTAACTTTTATCTTGCTCATATGAAAGATCCAGGGGTTTATCATATGCATTCTCAGCAGGAAGATTATCATAAACAGATGTTTTCATGGGATCCTTATTTGTTCCTCCCAAATCACTTTTTCCAGCACCTTCCATTTCTATTTTGTTATCAGATGCAAATCTTTGCTGTAAAGTAGGTGTTATTTTGGCAGCTTTAATGTGTACTGCATTTTGCATAGGAGGTGTAACATCTTGTGTGCCATCCTTGTGTATATTCCTGGCATGCTTTGCTAACGCTCTCAACTCTTTAGGGTAAGGTGTTGGGGCTCTTCTCAACTGACCTGGTTTTTCAGTAACCTTAGGAGCAGCTTTCATGTCAACAAAACTGATATGGCGGGCAGAAGAATTAGCCTCCACATTTTCAGATTTGTCATTGTCCAATTTAATTTCAATAGGGGTTAAAGGCACTTGGGGGAAGAGGAAACAAGTAAGGACTTGTTCATAGGTCTGAGGGTCAACTTCAGAATGCATAGGCACTAAAGGTTTGCTTTGGTTTTCAGACAGCCAGAGGGCTACTAAATTATCACAATTCAACAAGGACTGAGGAAGACAACTTAATAAATTCCTTACTAAGTTTAATACTCTTAAGGAAGTTAGATGGCCCACTTCTGGAGGAACTCTAGTCAATTTATTAGATCGTAGCGATAGCACAGACAATTTTGCACAACTCCCTATCTCAGGAGGTATTGAGGTCAGCATATTATCGTCAATATTAAGATATTTCAATTTCCTCAGTAGTCCAACAGAAGATGGTATTTTATCTAAATAATTGCACATAAGCATTAGTTCTTCAAGATTTGCCAGTTGTCCTATGCTCTCTGGTAATGAATATAATCTATTATTATCTAATTTTAATGTAGCTAAGTTACAGAGCTGACCAATGCTGTCTGGAAGCTGTGTCAAGATATTTAATGATAATGTCACATCCACCAGCTGAGTGCAATATCCAATCTCAGGAGCAAGTTCTTCTATCATATTATTACTTGCCTCCAAATGTATCAAGTTCTCCAATGGTTTTATAGCAGATGTAATGCAGTTCAAGCTATTGTTATCGATCCACAGCTCTCTTAGCTTTACAAATCTTCCAATCACTTCAGGAAACTGTTGGAAATCATTTTGTCCTATATCTAATCTCTGTAATTCAGTTGACCGAGACAGTGACTTTGGTAAAATCATCAAATAATTGTCTCTTAATTCAAGTATTCTTAAATTCGCTAGCCGTCCAAAGTTTCCTGGAAGATATTCCAAGTATGTGTCATTCAAGTATAATTCTTGTAACGCTGTAAGATTTGTAATAGCATCTGGTAGTTTTTCCAATGGATTAACACTAAGATCTAAGAATGCCAGATACTTTAGCGCCTTCATATTCTCTGGTATAGATGTCAAAGTATTTCTGCTGATATTCAAGTGATGAAGATTCACTAACGAAGATATGGCTGCAGGTATCCCGGACACTTCATTATCACTAAGATCCAAATATTTCAATCCATGGCACATAAACAGTTGGCGCGGGAGCTCCGTCACTCGATTACTCTGGCAGAGCAGAGTTTCAAGCGTTCTTTCGTACACAAACACTTCAGTGGGGAAGTCGACCAGTGACTGGTGTGAATAGTCCAACTCCACGATATCTTCTACGCCAGGCCGCACACAACACAGAAAATCGAAAGGCATTATGTTGGAACTTATTTCCAATCTTAGACACCACACATTACACTATTTTTTTTAGACAAAAAAGCATAAAACAGTCTGTCCAAATCACGAACATTGTTTGTAGAACTCAAACATTGCGGTGCTTCTTTATAATTAGTCACATTGAGGAGAACTCGGTAAATAGTATAAAATTACTTAATAATGAATCACTCAAACAAAATAATGATAACCTTCCCCACCCGACCAATCCCAATAATATTCTCATTTTCCTAATCCGGTCCGTCAGTTCTGCTTCTGTCGTTCGTACATTTCATTGATGAATCGTCTGATGCTTCGGGCTTCGGCTATTGAATACAGAAAATTAATATTTACTATTCCCATGGAACTAATAAGTACTAAGACTATTCTCAACTCCTAAGCCTATCGACTATTCTGACAATCGATGTTCCACTCGCACAACGATAGAGTTGTTGCAGATAATACTAACGACAAAAAAAGTTCAATAAGTTACGTGTACACACACAGCACTGAGTCCGGAGCTACTCGATAGCCGTACAGGTGAAAACTTTGTTTTTTAAGCAAAGTACTGACTGAGAGGCCTATATTTTTTTTTTAGATTTTGAGTGAAAAAAAGTCTTTGCCAGCGCCGGCGTACCAGCGGTTTTAGAACGAAACGGCTTGGTACGTGATGATGGGAAGAGACCAGATGGCATGATGTTGGTGCCTTGGAAGGTGGGTATGCCTTTAGTGTGGAACGCAACCTGTGCCGACACCCTTGTGCCATCTCACGTTGCAAGCACGGGAGGCTGTGCGGGCGCTAATGCTGCGGGTGCTGAAATTTTCAAGCGGCGCAAATAATGCAACCTTATTGATAGCTACAGTTTTAAGCCGTTTGGGGTCGAAACGCTCGCGTCATGGGGCCCGAGTGCTCATCTCCTTTTTTAGGAAATCTCTCTCTGACTGGTCAACACTTCGCGTGAGCGGAGAGCTAGCTCTAACTTTAGCCAAAGAGTTAGCATTGCCATTCAACGTAGTAATGCTGCCAGTCTTCTGGGCACGTCCCGGATAACAACAATGCGAAGGAGTACCGAGTATTTTGACGCCTAATTGTCGTTTTATACAGGGTGGCGCCGACAATAAATTAAACTGCGTATACTTCATATTGTTCCAAGTCTGCATGCAAACAATCATTCGGATATAATATATGTATTCAGTAGTTTAGTCACAGGACATTATTTTTCATTTACAGCATTTGCATGATGTACTGAGGTTCCCAAACTTTTTTTCTTGTAGACCACTATCAAAATTTTTTGGTTTCTCGTTCTTTCAATTTTATTTCCAGATGCGAATTAGTGCAAATTATACCTGAGGTTAGTATACCAATAAATAAATGGTATAATTTTCTTTAACAGTACATTGCTAGAATTTATTTGGATAGTTTAAAAATACTCCTATAGTATTAACAGTGTTTTCATTTACCTATTGTCCTAATGGCGACACCTTGATGTAAGTACATAATTTTTATTTCGGATCTATTTGTATTGTAGTTTAAAGGAACTTCCACGTTGGTCTACTAGTGGTCGCAAGCGCGACTGCTGAGCAAGAGATCATGGGTATTCAGAGGTCGAGCAGAGTTATTGGGTTATATACAAATTTTTATTGGGTTTTTCCATTATGAGTTTCTCAGTAGCAGCCACGGAGTCTGGATTTGTGCCCGGTTGATGGTAATAGGCTAGCCCCCTATTATATGGGACCTGGCGAAATATGGGTGTACTATTAGGCCTCTGTCTAATAGTACACCCACATTTCGGGCATAACAGGCGTGATGTTATGATTATATAACGCACATAAATAAAAATGTCAAGGTTTTCTGGTATAAAATAAGGTTACTTTATTTTTTACTTTATCCCTACTTTTTAGCACCAATCATCATTTGGGTGACTGATGTCAAAAGCACTCAACTACAGCATCCACTTCCCACACTGCCTAAAACTTACATGATCACTTTGGTCGAGTCCAAAACTTGTAAGGGCGCATTTCCACATGTTTTATACGCGACGACGACCTGCATTAGCTTCACGAACGTGGGTTCACGGCGCTGTCAAACCAGATTGTTGCGTTTGTAATTATATTCAAATGCGCGTACGAATCGACACAGACGTGCACGAAAAGAGTGTTCGCACTGCGTCGCCGCGCACATAAGGTGTATTATTTTGTAGGCGCAAAAGACGCACGCGCGTTTCATGATCGCGCGTTTACAGCGCTACTAAATTATTTTTAACGTATGCCAAGGTTACTGGCTTCGACTGAAAATCGTATAAAGCGCGTTAAACACGTGTCGTCTGCGCCGAAAAAATACGTCATGTGAATAGGCTCTTGTATAGCGATAACGGTGTTTACTTTTCCGTCAATGGTAAATGAGTCGTTGCGAATACTTTTATTAAGACAAGGATAAGGATACAAAGCGCACACTCAATAGAATTACTTATATTATTATTTATTGCACTAATGATGACAAATAAATAAATAATGATAAATTACGGAAAATAGGCGGAGACGGGTGTTGCTCGGTAGGTAGAACCTCGTGCAGATTTCTTTTCCCTGTAGTTTACTTTAGGTAAGTTAATATTCATATTTTCTTTGCCTGACTGACTTGGTGGATTATTTGACTTCGTTTTCGCACCTGTAGACAATATTAAAGTTTGAGTTTCAGTGTGTTAGTTAAGTTAGTCTTGAAGGCTCAAAGTGAAGTACTTTCAGAAGAACTTTTTTATAACTAAGACAATAAAATTATACCTTTTCCAGTTTGGTTGTCTGTTTCAGAAGGATTGAGATATTTCGGGTCCAGTCCAACTTTAGAAACTCTCTCCTGGATTACAGGACCTGGTGACTCTTCTAAATTTGACGCCCTAGATATAACAAAACAACAGCATTTTTATCGTTTTTCCATCTACTTACCTACCACCACCTATTGTCTAGGTCGACAAGTTATTATACCGCTGATTTAGCAAATCTGTCCAAATCACAGTAATCATTATTTTCGTTAGGGGCCGTCCTTTAATCACGTGAGATTATTTAAGCCACCTTTATAGCCCCCTCCCCGTTGGTGATACGTCGTGAGGTTTACGGCTACCCCTCTTCACCCCTTCCAGTATCACGTGTTTTTTTTTTTATTATTAAAAAGACAGTTTCAGAAACTGTTTTAACAAAAAATAAAATAAAAAACGTTGTTTTAGAGAAAAAATCGCTTGCTCGAGTTTTTAGACTTAAAATCGCTTGCTCGGGTTTTTAATTCATTATTGGTAAAAAATATTTTACAAAAATATTTTAATCGTGATTTTTTTTCTAATCCCCTCCCCCCTGTTCAAACCTCACGTGATTAAAGGACGACCCCTTACAATAATGCTGCTATTGGTTTGCTACCACTGACAATACTGAACAAATCAGTGATCTATAGTATCGTTAAGATTACTGCCTGTAAGAGGTACAAAAGATTTGGCCAGACTGTAGTTTTTTTTTTCGAAGATATTACTTGGTCAAACAATAACACTCACGATTTCGAAGTTGCATAAAAGTCAATAGATTCTTCGGTAATGCCGTGTGACGATTCAGTATGGTTGTTGTTTCTGGATAGGAAGTATGGCGTCGAGCTTGTTGCAGCTTGTATTCCAAGCCTCTTGTTCTGTACCAAGTCAGTGGGTTCCACGCTATCCAGTTTTTTATGAAGCCATTGTATTACTGAAACAAGTTAATAACTTATAAGGCTATTTCACTTAAGAACGAATCTTGTTTAACCATTTAACCGCTTGTGTCGCATTTATGCGACAGAGAACATGCATTTTTTAATTCTATTTTCGTCCTATTAACTGCGTGGTACAACTAAAACCATTATTAAATAGACATATTATTTACAACAATTATTTAAAATTATGTCTCGTAGCTCTAAAAATGCTTATTTATTGTAGATATTATTTATTTTATCGATTTTTAGCCGCGCGGTAGGGGTACGGCAATTGATATTTAGCCAAGCGGTTAAAGGGTTGAAAAATATTGTGGGAGAGCCCGTTTGTGTATAGTAATAGCACCACACAAAATTGTGTGTTACTGAATGAGAAATACGCAGACAGCCACCCACAAGGTAGTGAATTCTCGAGGTGACATCTCAAAGACAAAGGTACTAGGAATAAAATTAATGCTCACCCATATTATTATTCTTGATAGTTTCATCTCTATCCTTGAGAGCTTTCTCATTGGCTTCATACTTTTCCTTTAAATCGTCTAACTCTTTTTGCAGTTTGTCCATGCACTGGTTAGTGTTACTAAATCGCTCTCTTAATTCTTCAGTTTCCCTAGTATTCCGTTCTATAACTTTTTCTTGTTCTAACGCTATTGCTGTTCTGCATAAAAGCTGGAAATATTAAAAGAGTTGAAATCAATCAATTTTATCACTGTTTACTATTTATAGCAAATGATGTTAAAGTGCATAATAAATTACCTTTTCCTTCATTTCAATAAGGTCGGCATTTTGTTTTGAAATAATTTGGTTAGCCTTTAAAAGCTGTTCTGATGTCGATTGGACTGCGTCATTATGCCTATTTACAAGAGATTCACTCAAAGCCAACCTTTCTTCTAAGCTTGTCTGTGGACACAAAAAAAAATGATAAAAGGAAAATTATAAAGTTTGTTATAGATTTTTTAATGTTATTTAAGGGAAACTTGTGCAGAATATAATGGTATCCACCAAAAAAATTTACAAACCTTTTCTTTTTTGGCTATTTGTAGAGAACTGTTTAATTCCTTTATTACATCAGAGTTATCCTTAATTGTCTGTAAATTAACAAAATTAAATTATCAATCAGTTCCAAATAATTTTTTTTTCTTGAATAACTTGTATTCTGCCATGCCGAGCTCAAAAGTGGTATCCGAAAAAGTCGATTTTTATGGTATCGGATAGCTTACAGAAATACGCATCCAATGTAATAAGCCAAATAATAATTATGCAAAACAATCAATCTGTAGTAAAAAGAAAACTGTATTTACAAAACTATCTTTTCCTGAGATATCACTTTTGTGTTTAGCACGACAGTACTCTCATACCTTTTCTAAATAAATACACTTGGAATTCAATTGATGATATTGTTTTTCTTTTTCCATTACATCCCTTTCTAATGACGCATTTTTTGCTTTTAGTGTAGCTACTTCAATGTGTGATTTTTGAACTTCTTTTTCCAACATATTCAAGCACTGGGTTTTTTCACTAAAAACATTAAAAAAATACAACATAAGAACTTTCAATAACCCCTTAAGAGCGTTTACGTCTATCGCGCGAAGTCAAGTTTAGGTAATTCAATGCATTTTTTACGCACACAAAAGCGCGCGTGCCTGTGTGCATAGCGCTGGCGCGTTCTCTTGCGCTATAGTCAAACTAACCCACTATGATCCGTTCGAGTGCAATTGTTGTAGTAAAATTTAATTTGAATTTGAATTTGAACGTACACGGATTACTAAAGTACGAGTGCATAAAATAAGTATTCAATAATATATTGCAAGTATAGCTATAATTATGATTAATATTAAAGTCGTTTTTTAGTTATTCAAACATGAATTTGTTGATCTAAACTTTAGAAAGAAACCGAACTTCGTTAATTATTATTGATTTGTGACTGATTAATAAATATTTCTTATTCTATTCAAATAAATCACTTTATACGGATTTACTTACGTTTATTTTATATTATATTTTAACCTGACGCGATGTTCCTCTTAGTGACACCTCTTATGAGGGAAATACAATAGGTTGGCGTTAACTTTAAAAACAATTTATGTTCTTATTTACAAAAAAAATAAGTAAAAGTTTTAATAAATAAAATTCGTAGGTAAAAAATAGGGTAGATATTGGTTGTCACTAAAAATATTGTCAGTCATCAAAAATAATAATAAAAAAATTTAATCATCAAAGTACCAAGATTTTTTAATCACACTATAAACGTCCGCTATCCTTCCAAGTACGACTAAGGTCAATTCGGGTCAGGCAGAGCGCCGAGCGATATGTCCTCTCTCTAGAAAGCCTCGCGGCGGACTGATTTGAAATTTTTTTTTTTTTTTTTGTGAATGGCATCTCGCAGTTCAACCTAGGAGGTTGTCGTCTGCTCAACCCGACTATCCTGTGGATGCCTTGAATTTAAGGCCTCCAGCCAGGGCAAAAAACTTACAAACTAAGCGACTACACGCTAAGGGCGCCCCCTGTGGGGCTCGGACCTCGGCTTAGGGCGTCGCTGGGGGAGGGCAGCAAGGGGACAGGCTGGATCTGAGTGGAATTAATTAGGGGCTGGTTTAGAACTACTGGCTCAGCAACGCGGGCTGGCTCGAGCAAGGGTCGGGGAGGGCAATTACCGGGACGTCGCGACGGACCTCGACGGCGAGGGCGGAAAGACGGCGGTTTGAACCGGGGTATACGCTTGAGGAGCGTACTAGTTTCTCTACGGCTCTCCTGGAGGAGAGTGATAGCGTCGTCGGGAGTTACAAGTGTGTGCCTTGGACGGCGAACCTGACTGATACGCGAGGGGTCGTATCGGGCGGCCGATGCGATCAGGGGATTACGATGTTTTATTGCACGATCGAAGAAACGCTTGGTGAGGCGTTTCATGAACTGCAATAAGGTGGGCATCCTAAGGTCTACGTGGAGACGTTCGTTACGTACGTAAAACGGGGCACCCGTGATTCTACGTAAGTATCGGTTTTGGCTGATTTGAAATTGCTCGCGCGCAGTGATTTATAGTAGTTTTCAAATATTTATAGAAAAATAATCACTGTAAATTATTTGAAATTTTAAATTGGATGTTTTAAAGCATATGTTCTTCTATTATATTATGCTATTATTATATTAAATCAAGTAAGATATATCGGTGAAAAAATAATTTTAATTCCTTAATATTTCACATTGTTTGAACTTTAATTTCTTATATAAAGAAACCTAAATCAAAAAATTTTCTTCTGCAACTATATTCCTTAAGATCTTAGCAATAGGTAAAAAAAAAATCTAATTAGGTTTGCCAGTGGTTTCCTATAATTAGAGCGTCGAAACTAACGCTAAAAGGGAAATTAAGAAAACCTGTGTTGAGTTATCTTGATAGAATTTACCAATACTCTATTAATTGAAATATTTTTCTCTCCAACTATTGAGACAATGAAATTTCCTAAAGTTATTAGTAATTATCATTTTTGTAAAATAAAGGGTTGATGGTATTAAAGGGTTTGAAAAGTACTGTTTTGGAGTCAAACAGCGCATGGACGGCGTAAACGCTCTTAACACTTAAAGGAAGTGCAAGGAATATTAATTGTCTTCTTCTCCATTATGGAGATATCTCTATGATAGAGATCTACGCTTTGGAATGAGCAACTACAGTATTTTCACAAGTCATTATGCCTTGTGACTGGGATTGTAGCTTCGATTTGTTGTATTTCTTGACATTCAAAAGTGCCTGTAATGGTCTAATTATGCATAAATGTACCTAAGTTGATTTTCTAATTGTGTGATGTTGTCACGTAACTGCTTACAATGAGACTTCATTTCGTCTGTCTGTTTTTCTTTCTTATTGAGACTATCCTGATATGTAGTGAGCTGTGTTTTCATATTTAGTTCTGCATTTTGCTGCCAGAGCATTCTTTCCTGTAACATTCATTAAGCATAAATAATTTAGCACATGAAGAATTAAAATGGTAAGTTAATCAAAATAAATAAGAAACAAATTAAGGGTAGGAGTGGCAAATCTCTTTTGAACAAAAACTCTAAATTTAAACCATCTATTTGGACCATAGGCCATAAATAGATACATAAACTCACACCTTTTCCTCTGTGGTTTCTACCCACCCCCAGGAAGGCAGAAACCACAGAACATACACTAATGTGTATAATCACCTGTATCATCTTTTCCTTCTCTTGTTTCAAAGTTTCTCTGAACTCTAATTCATATTTGGACTTTTCTTCTTCCATTCTTGATAGAGTATGTGTCAGATCATGGACCTTTCTCTCCATGTTGATACACTTTTCATTTAATACTGCCTCATTACTCATCGTGGAACTTTTATATGAAGACAAGCTTTTCTGAAATCATTAATATTGTAGAAAGTTATTAAAATTTATATAGGTTGCATAAAATTTTTGTAAAAGGTAAAATATCCAGAGCATAATAAGATTTTAACAGTTTTGCAGTTAATTTAACTAGTTAAGCCCTACCTTGAGGTTAATGATTGTATTAGCCATATGTTGTTTGATGTCAGCATCTGTAGCTGGTCCAGTCTTCAATGATAAATGTACAAGTCTTTTAAACTCATTATGCTCTATAACCTCCAAAATATACTGCACTGGGTTTTTCTGTTGCATTATCAAAAACCTGAAAAAGAAAAAAACCACGATAGTTTTTTCTTTTTATTTCAGCATTCACAAGGAGTTGGGTTGTTGGTCTATAAACAAGAATAAACTCTGTGGAACTAATGCTAATGCACAAAATTATCTGTTATCCCTAAACACTCAAACCTCAAATAACAATAACATATTTTTGAAGTTAGTTAATAGGTTATAGGCCCAGTGTTGAGGAGAAATGTTTATGTTAATAATGGCATCCACTGGGAGTGGGCATGTAAATGAGAAATTGCACGTGGCCCAAGGCAATTCAAATTTACCAGCAATGAAGGAGCTTGATGGTAGTGCCGATTATAATGTTTGATGAAGTTCATGATGGAACTCTATCTAATACATGAAGATTTATGGGAATACACGAAGACAACACCGGTAGCAATTGATGAGTCAGGCTACAGAAGGGAACAAAAGGCTAGAGCCAAAATCTGCTTAGTGGTGAAGCTGCATTGTTTGGTGCACGTTTGACAGGGAAAGTCTGCAAAGGAAGCATGGGATGCCCTGAAGGCTGCTTTTGAAGGCAAGGGCCTGAACAATCGGTGCAGACTACTGTCAAAATTGGTAAGCCTCAAGTTGCAACAATTTGCTACAGTAAATGAGTATGTAGCGGCCATCATGACGGAAGCGCAGCAGATATGTGACCTGGGAAAGGAAGTAGACAATGAGTTGCTGGCGGCTTTGATACTTCAGGGGTTGATGGAAAAAATTCCAGCCCATGAGATTAGCGATGCAGAACACAAACATAGAATTAACTACAGACTATGTTAAAGCTAAGCTGTTTCAAAGTGAAGACTTGTATCAAGCAGGTCCCAGTACTGTGTCGAATGCAGTGCAAGCTAAAAGTCAGAAAATCAAGCGGCCACAGAAAAACATGAACAAAACTCGATCGATAAAATGTTTTATCTGCGACGGACTTCACAAAATGATGGATTGTCCAAAGAACCCAAAAACAAAGAATTATGCTATGATGTTGTTGGCGATGGCAACTGCAGGAAACAAGGTTCTGGGGAGGTGGATTCTTGACTCCAGTGCATCCAGCCATATGACGGATAAAAAAGAGTGGTTAAGGGACTTTAAAAAGCTAGAGAAAAATGTAGAGGTAGCGTGTGCAAATGGAGAAACTGTATATGGTGAGGTAGTTGGTATTGTATTGTATCACGGGCTGGTAGGTATTTGTATTTGATAGGTATTTCAATCAGAGACGTGATACCAGACCGTACCAGGCCGTACCAGGGTTGGCAACTAACCTTCTAAGTGTGAGCACAATTGTAAGTAGAAACCTAGTTGCTGTGTTCTAAGTCAGGTTTTAAGATTATGAAAGCTGATGCATGTAAGGTGTCTGGTGAAGTTTCGTATGCAGGCACTGTAGAGCAAGATGTTTATAAAATGAAATACTGTTCACAGGAAGTAGCTTTGGCTGCAACATCTGACTAAATTATGTTGTGGCAAGGGCGTATGGGACAATTAGGACAACGGAACACATACATTGCTTAAGAATAATATAGCGCAAGGTGTAAGTTTTCCCAACATTACAACTAGAGTGTGAAGCATGTGTCGTGGGGAAATTTTTTGAGAACTAAAGTCGAGGTGTTCGAAAAGTTTGCCGAATTCATAAAACTGACAGAGTGTCAAATTGGACACAAATTAAAAATCATCAGATCAGATAATGGCAAGGAGTTTGTCAACAAGAGTATGGATGAGTCCTGCAAGGCAAGAGGGATATGTTGTCATCAGTGGAGAACACACCCAAGCAAAACAGAGTTGCTGAACAAGCAAACAGATCTATCATGGAAAAAGCCAGGACTATGCTGGAGGAAGCTGGTTGAGGCAGACAAATGTGGGCTGAGGTGTATAGAAAACATCACTCACTGTAGCTGTTAAAAATAAGACGCCAGAAGAGGCTTGGACTGGAAGGGATTTGAGCTTCTCAGAGTATTTGGATGCAAAGCGTACCTTCATATTCCAGATCACATTTCCAGAAACAGAGACAGAGAATGTCGTAAAAAAATGAGTTTTTTTTTTTCGTGTATTTTATTCTTAAATAAATGATCCTAAATAAAATTTACCTACTTCTGTGCTTTGCTATTTAAGTTCAACACTACCCTGCTATTGACTAATGACAATACATATGTAAACCACTTTACTCACATGTTGTTTGAAGCACATTGCTGTAGCAATCTCACAAGCTGTGATGGGAAATTGTCAAAATCCACCAGTAGACCTTGTTGCTTTTTTAAATCTTCATAGTCCATGCGAGTGATAGTCAGAACACATAAAAATGTGGGGTCCTCATCGTCTGATAAAGATATTCGCTGAAATTAAATAAGTTAACCACTAAACTCATTTTGATTTACATAATTTTCGTAACACTAATTTGAAAGTTTGCGAACAGAGACCAACCAGAGTATCGGTTTCAAAAAGTTTGTCAATTGTTACAGTCACATCTTTTTTGCAGTCTTCGAAACCTCTTTTAAAAGTGATGTAATATTTCTCTTTGTGGAACGTTTTATAAGCCATTATTGTTTTAACAAATACAACATTATCATGAAAACGTTAAGTATTTTCTTTAGATTAGAACTTTTGAAAACTTCCAAACAGAGTCTTCCAAACAAAACGTAAACTTTCGGTAATGTCAATCTCAAACTGTCATTTTCCAACGGCCACAGACTAACCTAAACATTTTAAGAGAGGTGAATTGACTTTCGTCCATTTAGTCGATAATCTACGGTAAGATATTGGCTACACTTGAACTTGACTTCCGAAAAGACTACATTTATTTTACTCTGACAACAATCCATACAAATCTTGCAATAGTTGTCATTGTCATAGTCATAGTCAATCAACTGCTGTCAAACATCAAAATTCCCGCGCCCTCCAACGACGTGTTGAAACTCGTCAGAAAAACGAAAGAGGGATTGTAATTTGTAATACTCTTGAAACTTTGAGTTTAAAGCAGTTAACCAGGCGGCTATTTTCTAAAATCAACAGTTACACTTTGTATTCCGAAAATGTGGAATGGTAAGTTGTAAACAATATGCACTTACGAAATTAATTTACGTCAAACGACCAATTACATTCTTAACATCATCAACGGTAGAATATCTACCGGTACAAGTCAAAAACATGTTTGTAAACCATGTTTCAGATCAGTCTGCTGTTGGCGGAGGGTTTTTCAACTCGCCGAACCAATTCGGAAATGTAAACACTCCAAATCAGGCTCAAAAGCCGGTAAGTACTTTGAGTATCCCTATCATTATTCTTGCTCTATCATAGTTATCTAGACACACTGTATATACTTTGTTATTTAGGGTCGAAGAGCATCGCGAACAGCTCCAATAGTGATCAGACAGGCTCTGCACAGTGGAGATGATGGTGTGAAGATATGGGGAACAGAGATCCAGATAGTTTCCATTGTGGCTCGTGTGAGGAACATCCGGATGCAAAGCACCAAAATCACATACACCATACAAGATATAACTGGCAGGATGAGAGCTGTGCTTTGGCTGGACCAAGAGGCAGCTGATGAAGATGTAAGCTTTTCGTTTTAATTACCTTGTACTGGAACAAACCTTATTTTCTGCAGGGACATTTGTGTTGCTAAATCACCTTTAATTGATGTTTTAGGTCACTGTCTCATGTAATTTTTGATGTCCTATATAATGGCTGATAAATTTTTGCACATCTGCACAATTCTTAAATACTGAAATGGTATTACAAACATTCCTTTACTTTTCTAAATATTGCATTAAAATAATTTAAACCTATTTTACAGGATAAAGCCACACCAAAGGTGCAGGTGAATGACTACATACAAGTATATGGCACTGTGAAGGCCAATAAAGGCAAAAAAGTACTGATGACATTCAAAATAATGCCAATAACAGATGTTAATGCAATAACATTCCACTACTTACACTGTATCCAAAATAGGCTCAAAATGGAAGCTGACTCCAAAAAGGTAATTTATGGTAGTTAATAAAAGTGAAATAGAATAGCTTTATTTACTCAAGTCTGACAAATACTTCCACAAATAAATAAATAAATACAAATAAATAACAACATTTAACGGAAAGGGTATATGTATTGTCTGCTGCTAAATTAATTGAAATAATAAATTGCAGTTCAATTTTAATGAAATTCAAGTGTTGAATTGAAATTCAGTTGCATCTATTAGATACCTTTTTTAGATACATATTCTAAGAAAAAAGTATCCATCTTTATAATGCATGTTCAGTAGTTTCTATGTTAATGTATGTGTACCATAGGTGCTGGGTTAACCATAGATCTTTACACAATATCTATTTTGCTATACCTTATTTTAAAAACCTAATTTAATTTTACAGGAAAAGGTTGAAAATAATAACTCAACATTCACTGGTGGTCTACCAGCAAATTCTATGGTTGGTGTGACTGAAAGCAGTGCATCAGTGAACGGCCTCAACCCACGACAAATGATGGTGTTCAACCTGATAAGAGCTTCCACTTTGGAGCAGGGTATCAGTAAACAAGATATGTATGGGTCACTGAAAGATCGCATGTCACAAGTGGAGTTTGAGTAAGTATTGTAACAGACAGATACATTTATTGAATTTCTCCCAAATTATTAAAGAGGACTACATTTTCACCCACAATTAACACAATCATTTTATAAACAATCAGTTTTTGCCCGCAACTTCATTTGTGCCATATCTTCTATATCTACCATGAAACATGGCACCCAATAAAAGTATAGCTTACTATCGTGAAATAATTTTTGGAATTGTGTGAGTAGTTTTGGAGATTTGCTCCTACATCCAAACTATCTATATATATACAGATAATAAAATTGTAACAGGCTGATGTCTGTACATTAAAGAAATTGAAAAAAATATATATTTGTGGAGGTCTCTATTACCGCAACAGAAGCCAAAACAGCAGTTTTTAGAATTTTTGCCCGTGTTTGTACACACATCACGCAAAAACTACTGCATGGATTTGAACGCATTTTCACCGCTCTACTGCTAGATACGTAATTTAATATGTAGGCTACATTTTACCACAGATGATCTTTTTTTTTATTATATACACTACGCTTACGAAGTCGCGGGCAAAAGCTAGTCTTTTAATAATTTTGAACTGCGTGAGATCTCTCTTTTATTTATAAAATTTGAATATTTTCAGAAATATCTTGGAATGGATGTGTGGTGAAGGGCATATCTACTCAACAATTGATGAAGAGCATTACCGTGCTACTGATGCTTTCTAGAGACTTATAATTTGTATGTCACATTAAGAAGCAGTCTTTAACGTTATTTTCCCTAATACTGTTATGTACACTACACCACTAAATCATTGATAAACTTTTACTGTAATAAAAAATATTTTGGATAAGTATTTTCATATGTTATAATAATCACCCAAAATTATTTTAACCACAAAGCTTATAAAATCTAGGCAGGAATAAAACCAGTATTTTATGAGGAATGCTTGTATTGAAATAGAAAAAAATATATTCAGTATTCACTCACAATATCCAATGGATGTAATGTCCAACTCACATTGAGGTAAATGATGTAACTACTTCTGATAAAAACATTGACATTGAGATATCAATAACATATCAAAAGTTGTTTTATAAATAGTTTTCAGATAGTGTTTAAGTAATAAATGCTTTTAAGAAAAAATATATACAACCTATAAATATTATGCTGTAAACTTGACTGCACCCATATAAAAATATAAAAAAAACACTGCTTATTATAATTCATCACGGACAGACTTATTTTTCTCATCAGGTTTCTTTCCTGGGTATGTTTGACTTTCTAACTGAACTTCTTTTAATTCTTCTTGTTCTACAAGGAATTCTTTAGCTGTCCACGCTTGGGCTCCATCTTTGAACATGAATATTGCTCTGTCATCATCAACAAGGTATCTGAAACAGAAAAATAAAAATGAAGCTGGAAAACTTTTAACATAGTGATTATTAGATTCTTTTTTTTTACATAAAAATGCTTTCATCCATCATACACGAGACTTGTTGACTAAGTCAAATGTCACTAACCTTTCCACCTGAATGTGGTTGCTCCATAAACTAGTCTGCCATATCTTGGTTATTTCCTCAGTTCTTGCTCTAGAAGGCTTGTTAGCTACTGACACAAACATCATTAGTGTCTGTCCTTTCTTAGTAGCTTGCAATACATTTCCTGGGTCAGACATGTCCAGTTTAGTGAAATCTATGGAAGGTGGCTTCCGAAGGTGTTCTGGCAGCTCATCTTCTGGTAAGGGTTCTTCATCCTCTTCCCATTGGTCAAAAAGTCTGAAAATAAAGAGTAGGAAGTAATAATATTTGGTGGTTAGTATATGAGAGCAAAAAAGGAAATATTATTATTTTCCTCATTAGCTAAAAATGTATGTGTTTCTATAACATAAGACCACGTAGGCGTAGCTAGGAATGCTAGTTTACAATGAAATTACACATTAGTAGTACTTCTAAAAACTATAAATACCTTTCCATGTCAGCATCAGAAAAATCTCTTATATCCTTTTTAGCCCAATCCGGCTTTTCCTCACTATTGGGCTTCTTAGCTATACTAATAGTGAAACAAATCAAAACTACGAAAAGGAGTGTTTTAATCATGGTTATCAAAATTGACACTTTTCGGTTAAAACTAAATAAATAACTGAAATTTCATAGAAAATGAAATACAGGAAATGAAGCCGCTATTTCGCACAGTTTGTCGAGCTTGCTTGAGAAATTAAGATAAGACGAGACAAGTTCCAATGAGATTCAACGTTTGACAGATCGGCAAGCGTTCCGAACTTCCGAACAGTGTTGCCAACAGCGCTGGCCCTAATGTCGCCGTTTCTCATGCATGAAGTAGCCTAATATCGCCGAATTTCAGCTAAAGGAGCCTAAAGTAGCCCAAACCACAAAATATCAAGATGAATAAAAAAAGATGAATAAAATAAAATGTACTTTTTTATCAATTTATTCATAATATGTTCATAACACACTGATAAATAGGCATAAGCCATCTTTAAAACACGTTAATGAAATTAAAGTTAACATTTTAAAAACTACATAAAAAAAATAAAAAAATTGGATTATTCTAATTCGTCCTCTGCTAGCAATAATAAGGCATCACCAAGACTTTCGCCGACGCCGTCTTCAGTAGTAGTTGATGAGCTAGTACTGGCGCAAGATCCACCGGAGAAATACATTTTTCTGCCAGTACAATACAGATAATTGCGGTAGTCATTATTCACAATAGAATACATGTAACTCTATTGCATTCTATTTGGTTACATAATAGCTAAGATAAATTCAGGGTATTCCCCGAAAATAAACAATCACAAACGAATAGGGTGACCATCTCAATATCAAATTGTACCAACATTACAGACACGCACGGCCGTATGCCTGTTTGCATACTAGGTAGTATAAATAAAACTTGTCCCTAGAGTAGCCTAATTGGCGACCAGTCGCCTTTTAGATTTTTTCGTCGCCGTTTCTCGTTCTGAGTAGCCTAAATGGCGAAAAATCGCCTACGTTGGCAACACTGCTTCCGAATCTTGTTTGACATGACATTATTCTTTTTTTTAAATATACCCCGAAGAGAAGGCTTTAGTCTTTTGACCATATTGCCTGGTCTTACGTCCTTTTGACATGACATAAACGTTAATATACGTTTCTCCTCGTTTCTCTGACCTATAGTCTATGCATACTTGATTGAATTGGTTACAGATTATTATGATTAAAAAAAAAGAAATTAATGTCTTTTATTTTATCTATTTGGGAAAACAAACGGTTACACACTACAGTATTACACAGAATTACAGCCAGAGTTTGAGTAAATGTATGAACCAAGATACAAAGATGGTGATAAATTAGAACTAAAAGAAAACTGACAGGTATAACAGTGGGTCGCAAACTAGGCATAGCCTGTATCTTGGTGACCTATGAAATATTGGCTGTAATATTCTAACGGGTAGATGACATTGTTGATAATGCGGGTAAATCCTGGCTAAAGGCGCTCCCTCACCGGGAGCATATGCCTGTAATCTAACAGTTCAGATTCACTAGCTGTTTATGATATCAAATCTTTGATTGTTACATTACTGGCAAATGCTCCCGGTAAGAGATTGCCTCAAGGTTAGCACAAGAACGTGGCTATTCAGAGAACGATTGCCGTCAGGGCCATAAGGGGATATCGCATGATCTCCAACAAGGTGGCTGGTGTACTGGCCGGATCCCCACCGTGGGACTAGAGGCGAAGACTCTCGTGATCCTACATCCGTGGTACGAGGACGCCAAGAATCGGAGCGAGAGATTACGCTACACAGGCCTTAACTCCGGCAGGTCATGGTGGTGTGATAGCGAGGGAGGCTAAAGCTTCTTACCGCCGGCCGTGACATCATCGAGACCGTCCTGTCTGTACTCGACGACTGGCTCGAGAGGAAGCACAGCTCCCTGACGCTTCGGGCTTCGCAGGTGCTGTTGGGGCACAGCTGCTTCGGAAAGTACATACCTGTTTCGCATAAGCAGGGAGCCAAATGCTCGGCAGGGAGCCAAATTCGGTGCCATCACTGCGTCCACTGTCTGAAGGACACGGCGCGGCATACGCTGACCGAGTCACGCCTCCTCGTCCATGTCCTCGTTACAGAGGTCGGAGGAGACCTGTCGCTGCCGACCGTTGTTCTGCGAAACAGTCATGTTGCAAAAGAATGCAGCGGAAAATGATAGGAAGATGACGAGCTCCCGCCCATTCCGCAGCAGACACTCCGGGCGTCGGCAGAGGGCGGACAACGCCCTCTTCCACCCTAAACAGGTCCAGGGGCAACAGATTCAGGTACATCCGTCGCCCTCCATCACACTGGACCCGAGACAAACCTCTCTTAGACGTAATGGGGGGAGTATTATACCTCACTCCCCGGTCCCCCCTGGGATGAGACTCGCAGGTCAAGCGGGCTGGCATTAATCCCGCTGCCCCCGACACAAGTGTGCGAGAGAACACCGTTGTAGTTTTAGTCAGTATGAGGCTGACAGATTCCTCCGCTCTTCTCCCCAGGGCGGAAAACATCCATTGAGGATTTCCACATACTCGGCCCAGCATTGAGTGCTCCGTCTTTTACACCTTGGTAGTTATTGTAGTTATGCTACAGTTGTATGATTATATCATATTCACGGCACGCTCGTAAAAGCTTCCATATTCATGCCTATTTAATTAAACCCTTTTTAACCGACTTCAAAAAAAGGAGGAGGTTCTCAATTCAGTTGTATGTTTTTTTTTACAGTTCTAGTGTAAAGGTGTATCTAAACTGGAAGTCATGTACATGTGTCTTAATAATTCAATAGTTTGTTTTTTTTTTATTTGTGGACGAATTTTTCGAGGCCCCGTAATTGTAAATATTTTTATGCTTATTTTAATTCTAATATTAGTTTGTAAATAATGTACATATGTAAATAAATAAAGTCCTCTTTGGAAAAAAAAATGTTATCTGTGTACAGTTTTTCAGCCGTTCATCGTTCCATTCAACCATGCTATGGTAACTAGGAGTAAAATAAAAATTCCAGTTTTTAATTGAAAACAGCGCCATCTATCAAATCGTTAAGGGAAAAAAATGTTGGTGTTGCTATGGTTAAATAAATTATTCTTATGTTGGGAGTTGAAAAACCACATATTCAAGAAATAAAATTATAATCATATGTTAAACTTGAAGTAAATATATAAAATTAACAGGATTTGTAAATTAGAGCATAATGAGCTTCTTATTATCAGCACAATAATGCAGAAATTATATTTTGGTATAAAACACGTGCATAATTTTGTTTTTATATGGGCACACTTGAATTGCAAATGGCCTCCTGCGTGTGAGTGTAAACAACTCGTGCGCATTTATTTTCCTTTTGTAATAAAGTTCTCGTTGTTGTTTGTTTTGTTTTTCCTCCTCTGTGTGTCGCCGTATTTTGATTATCATCAATACAAGTTGTTTCTTTTCCTTTTCAAATTCTTGATGAATTCTTCCCAAACGCCTACTTGACATAATTATCGTTGTCTTAGGGAAAAGTGACTTATGTTGACAAATTTGCTTTGAAATATTGAGTCTTAAAATGTGTTAGCATTAAATCTCAATATCTCAAAGCAGATTTGTCGACTTAAGTCACTTTTCCCTCTACGTCAACGATATAGGTACTGTACCTAGTATATCCACCAATCTATAGGTATGCATTTATATTTAGTTCCCCTAACGAAAAACTAGATGGCGCTGCGTTTGACAACTTCATAATATTAAAAAAAGGTAGAGCTGCCTGTCTATTGCCCGTATACTATTGTAGTCTTTGCATTCAACGATTCAACGTGACACTGACAGCTTCGTACTGACGCAGTAACGCAGTTTTAGAAATATTCACGTCACGAACGTTGAGTTGTCATCACGGGTATTCGAGTCGCGCTAACGAATCGTGATTTAAGTTCCTAATGATTTATATTTCCTACAGTATTTTATATTTAATTTGTAGTATAATCATTTTATTTGATTTAGTTCATAGTACATAAATTACAAAAATAAGGGGTTCTATATTGACAAGTTACTTCGGACAGATCAAAATTTCGGCATTAAAAGTTCGTGTTCTTGAAAGTGATAGTTGGTTGTAGTTGTAGCAGTGGAAGCTCATACTCCACACAGTTGTTCAAAATGGACCAGAGTGGCATAACCCCGAACACTTCGAACCAGCAGCTCGTTATAAACAGTGATAATGAATCGGCGACAGCGCTATTGCAGGAGAAGCAAGGCGGGAGGAGAGAGAATTTGAGTGAAGCAACCTTCATGGAATTCTCAACGGTCGGCATACTGTGCTTCGTCAACCTCATCAATTATATGGACAGATTCACCCTAGCTGGTAAGTTTGATGAACTTATTTGAACAACTACTTTCTATCACTTTCATCTGTTGATTGAACGAAATCGTATTTCATAAGATGTCTAAGATGGCTGAGTAAAAAAAAGAATATCTACACTCTGGGGACCCCAATTAGAACCTAATGTCCATCAATTTCTAATAAGAATTTAAGGAAGTAATTTATTTAACTTCTACTTGTAACTACTGACAAGATAATAGTTTATTATATGGTTAAATTGTGCTCACATATGATTTAAATTTTATAAATGTCCTGAATTGTTTATTTATTTTAATTATAAATATTAGACATACAAACTCGTAAAGATAATTTGAGTGAGTTTTACGCAAAGAGTTATTTTTTATTACACATTTCATTACTGCTTAACTTAACAATTATGCAATCAACTCTTTGCAATTTAAGAAAGCGTAACATGTACCTAAGTGACAAATGTCGCACTAATGACCTCTCTAAATGTGTAGCAATTGCTTTTCAAAGTCATTTTTATGATTAATGGAAAAAATATGGTAAATTACAGTGTTGTTACCATATTTTTAGAGGTGTGAATTATATTTTCATATCTTTTTCTCTTGTTGTTAAAAAATACTGAAACTACTATTAATCTCTGCAAAGGCCAAGCAAGTTGCATCTTTCAGATGCACGATGGGTGGTCAACCATCCACAAACCAACCTACGCAAGAGCAGCTTAACCTGAAGATTGACCCCAAGCAGCTGTTATAGCTTGTGTGCTGTTATTTAGCCACAAGCTTTCTAAAGTTTTTCTTTCAAAGACCTAAAGTAATCTTAATCTAATATTTCCACTGAAATTAGTTATTGATTGTATTGGCTGAGAGCTGAGCCTTACACCTTACAAATTCAACACATTATTTTACTCACGGATAGTTAATCAGAAGCATGTCACCACTAATGTTAAAAGTTATACAAAAATATGTTATGATTTATGGTGTCACTGCACATCCTTGTTGCAGTATAAGGTGCTTGCATATGGCATTGTTTTTATATAAAGCACTAAAAAAAATAAGTAATATTGAAGCTAAAATAAATTTTAGTAACAAAAGATAGGCTCGAAATCTTATCAACTCGAGTCATAAAATGTGCGAGTACTTTTTCAGTTGCATAATCTATCAAAATCTTATCAAGAGATACTGTATGAGGCAAGGTTAACATCAAAACTTTAATTGCATCTAAATACATATAAACATAACATAACATCACGCCTGTAATCCCCGAAGGGTTAGGCAGAGATGTACCTAATGGTACACCCACATTTCGCCGGTTATATTTTAAGACCCATGTAATAGGGAGCGAGCCTATTGCCGTCAACCGGGCACAAATCTAGATTCCATGGCTACTACTGAGTAATTCCTGATGGAAAAACCCAATAACACTTTGTTGTCCGACTTGGGAATCAAGCCAGGTCTGCATGCTCAGCAGTCGCTCTTTTCGACCACTGGTCCAACGAGGCCTTATTCACTTACATACATCAGGTCACAAAGACACAACCAAATCTTAATTACTTTTTATACATTTAATTTTCAAGTCTACATTTAAATAGAAACAAACTTCAGTACACTTTTTCTGACCAGTACTTGTTACAATCTACTTCCGCATTATGTTGTGTCTATTTCTTATTGATAGACATACAATGTATTAAGAATGGCTGCGGGAATAAATAACATGTTTATTTTATTACTCCTCAGCTCAGTGACATTAGATATGCGCGCGCGTCAGCATATTGGATCCATATCTTTGCCGAGTGAAACACGCCACTAATCTTCTTAATTAACTATAATGTCGAGTGGACAGCATCAATTAAATCACGTAAACACATTGTGTGAAGATAACCCAAGGCTATCGTCCCAATAATTAATAAATTAATTTAAAAGCTTCTAATTAAACGTAAACAAAACTTATATTGATATATCAATACTAATAGGTACCCCTAGTCAACTTAGCTTCCGACTTTCGGTAAATAAACATTTCTCTGCCGTCTTCAGGTGAAAATAAGTAAATCGTATTTTATACGAATTGAAATAGGATTAATTGTAAAATATTATAAGCAACTACTTAACTATGTTCAGTACAAACGGAAATGACGAAATTATATGGGTTCCTTCCTATAGCTGCCGACGAAACCCTAAAATAGCGCAGTGTGACTGCATTATAATAATAAGGGGCCATACTTACTTTTGTTTTAGTATGGCCCCTTATACATATTTATTACGAAAGCTATGAACTTAGTGTGTATCAATGTGAAGAGACTTAATTTTTAATAATAAGGCTCCAAATATTTTATTAAAAAGAAACGAATGTCTAAATAGAGACGTAAGAACAGGTACTCGAAAAGTCGTAACTGTTCATTCTTTTCGAATGATTCATAGAGGTACGCTAATAATAGTCACCTAATCATAATTTTCATTAACCCCTCGCTTCCATCTGTGTCTGCTGTCTGACTGATTTAGTCATCCACCCATAACTCACTAACGAAGTTAAACGGTTACGTCACCGGTATTTTTCTAGTCTAGGGCACGTTTTAAACGTATAGTAATGTTATCTTATCTTCATGAATGCCAAAACTTCGTCTCGGGTAACTAAAATATTCCGTGATCAATAGCCATTCTCGTTTTAGTGAACGAAGAATATCGTTGTAGTGTATTATACAATATTTATTTAATATTTATAACAGTTAGTGGAAATCACTACCTGCAACCGCGATAAATCTTGAGGCATGGTTTAGTTGATTTTACAATTTCTACGAGTAGACTAAGCAACGATACGCCCCACTTACTTAATATTTTTATAATAATGTTTTTTTTTAATAATCTGTCTGTTACTGTTATAAAATCCGCAGAGTCCTTGATAGCCTCAACGGGTCTTTTTAGGAATCACTTTATAAGTATTTGTCGTATGATCCTCACTCTAGCGTTATCTGAGGGCCCACTCTAGCGTTATCTTAAACCGATTCCTATAAAATAATTACTAACCTATCACTTGAGATGTAGGCATTATCAAGTCCTAAATTCCATATAAATTTCATAATAATCGTCACGCCACACCTCTTGTTTTCAATTGGCTTTATTTCACGAAGGTAAAATCGCACTTGGTTGCCTTGGTTGCAATCAATTGTGTTTTGTGTGAAGATGTCTTCATTTTTAATAGTTCCACATTATTTGGAACTAAAAACTTCGGATATTAATGGATGGAAGGATGACAAAACAACAAAAAAAACTAACAAGGCGCACATGACAAGAAAAAAAAGTAGTAAGTATATAGCTGTAAATAGCTCAGTCCATGTTGCATCACAGCAGGCTTGTTGTGTGGTTAATCTTTCATGTCAAAATAAAACTACATCTTTCTGCGTCAAAAGCGGGCTCTAAAATAGATTAGTTAATAATCCTTTTTATCTTGGAAGCAGTTTACGGTCGCTTCTTAAAATTCCTGGAGGAATCCTGTTACGAAATATATTCAGAACCCTGACTACGTAATGTTTACATTTTGAGTTAACCCACGAACGCTGTCATTGACTCTTTAAGTTTCAAAACCACCCAGGATCTCTAAAAGCACACAGAGAATGGAATGTTTCGTGGACAGTTAGAGACTTTTAAACGTAACGCAGTGTGGACAGGTTGAATTTTTGTCTCAACAACATTTTGCTCGTTTGCGAGAAGGATGACAAAACTAAAAAAAATAGATTTTTCGATGTTGTTTGTAGTTGAATATAAAATTAAGGAAAGCAAGTATTAAATTAAGTAACAAAATACGTAAAATAAACCTTTAATCTTTTGATAAAAAGTTTCTCTATGCAAAAAGATATTGGCAATATATTGAAAATATTTTTAGAACTTACAAAAAAGCTATCCTGTATTTCTTATTTTTCGAGTTATGTCATTATTGTTGGAAACAAACGATTTGTTACAGAATTCAAAATGTAGCCCATAAGGAATACACCGCACACCGCGAGTAGTCACCGCCACTCACTCAGAACATGGTCAGATAAGGATAATCGTGTTTCAGAAAGATTCAATAAACCGGTTCCTCTTTTATAATTCTCTAATGAATTCAAATGCATGGTTCTAAGTTAATCAATACGTGAAAAGTATGCAGCAGATCATAATCAGATTTATAATGTTAATAAGACTGAGATGGTAGTTTTCAAATCAGGAAAGGGACCGGAAAACATATGTACCTGCAATTTTTATTAATGGCCAAAATGTTAAGATAGTTGGGAGCTTCAAATACCTTGGTCACATACTAAACTCAAACGATGTCGAAAGACCACGAAGGGCTTTATGCGTGGTGGGTAATATTATGATCATCAGAAAGTTCACGAAGTCGACCCAAGACGTAAAAATAACGCTGTTTAGGTCCTTCTGCCAGAGTTTTTACACCTGTCAACTGTGGACTGACTACACCAAGAGGGCGCACGATGGCATACGAGTCGCTTATAATAATATTTTTAGACAACTGATGGGCTTGGAGCGTTATTGTAATATTTTGTCTTCTTTCCTGTGTGTGTTTTTTTATTTAGTTAAAAGTTTCTATGCCTCAAATATGGAACTGTGTCCGAAATAAAGAATCATTATATAAATACGATAAAATATGTGTATTACACGTCAATACATTTCTATGAATGAATGGTGAATGCACGGCGGTCAGGGTGTGTCGATGTCACGTAATCAGAGAACTAATCTCCAGTGTCTACTCACGTGCGTGGGTTCTCTCCTCATTCTTCAACGAATACAATGTCGCCCTTTAAATATGGAACAGGCGTTATAACTTGATTGTTTGTGGAATTAGGGCAGGTATTTCATTGGACATGTTTATGTACGATTCGTATGTAAATCAGTCTATTTATTTTTATTTGTTTCGTAAGTTGAATTTTATACTTAAATCATTTTTTTATTCCCAGACGATACATAAAAAAAGAATAAGTGTAGGGAGTAGTAACAGTAAGTTCGAGGGTGTAAAAACCATAAGCGATATTCTTTTTATATTGACGCGATTACTGTGGGGGCGCAGGAGGGTTGATTTCCCCAGAGGGCAATCCACAAGTTACCACCGCAATAACACGTTACAAATATTATTATCTAAATTAAAATCTAAAACTAATCATGAGGTTCAATTTGTCCAAGACATCGCACAATCATAAAATGATGATTGCTGCGGAAGATAAAAATAAAGCAGGTGTGCAGTTTTAGGTAAAAGTTTTATAAAACGTGCCGATTGCTTTAAAAATGTTGGAAGGAATTTAAACGTACGTCTACCTTCTCTAATTATTACGGTTGTGATTACAGAAAGATAAGACTAATGAGAAACCACAAATTAGTCACACTGCTCATTATGGGTATTAAACGATTATAAAAGGATGACCCAGGAACAGTATTGATGAACTTCAAAAATTCTGTTGTTAAGTATGCCGTTATCTTAACGAATTGTTTTTACTGGGGTCTCGTGACGGCAGACAATGAAGATAACAATCACTTGTCGTATTGTTTGCTTAATTTTTTTACCGTTTAATTATCTCAATCATATCGTTTTATGTTTACGCATTACTAATATGCTACGAAGTTTATCATCTACGAATTATTGATAATTCAAAAATGAGTCACACTCTGTATTTTGTTTTACCGTTATTGGCCACTTGTGATAAATTATAATTATTAACATATTGAACGTGAGACAGTTTGTCTCGTAGGTAAATGACCCTGCTTTCATTTTATCTGTCTGTTTACCAGCTCAGAAAAAGAGACCAATCCAAACTTCAAAGTAAATATGAATATTTATTACTTAATACAGCTCTTAGATAAATCTTATTTATAGTTAATATGTACTAGCTTTTGCCCGCGACTCCGTACGAGAGCTACTTAGAATTAAAAAAATGATCATTTCCTGTGGTAAAATGTAGCCTATATTTTAAGTTAGGCATCTAGCAGTAGAGCGGTGAAAAGTGCATTCAAATCCATGCAGTAGTTTTTGCGTGATGCGCGTACAAACATACAGACAGAAAGACGGACAACAGATAGACAGACAAACATTCTAAAAACTGTTGTTTTGACTTCTATTGCCCTAATAAATGTACAGACATCGGCCTCTTACAATTTTATTATATGTATAGATTCATCAGTTACATCAAGCATACACGCAATTGAAAATGTTGTCCGTCCAGATTTCTTTATTTGTTTAAACATTGTATACATATGTACAAGAGCATGCCAGATATTACGTCATTTGAACTTACAAATATTTTATAACATTTTAAAGGAATTTAACAATAAGAAATAATCGAAAAATTACCTAGAATAGGCACTTAAAAATTTAAAAAAATCAAAATTGTCAAAATTCCATATTCATAAATTATTTAATTAAACAAAAATCTTTTTCAGTTAGAAATTCGGAGACGATGTTACCGTCATGTCCATAATATTATGTTACTCAAAAAATGTTACTAAACATGTTAGCTCGATCCGAATCGTTGAGTTAGAAAAGGGTTCCTGTGATCCCTATTTTACTGTGTTAGCTATGGGTCCCGGGTGTGTGCACATCGTTTAATAAATAAAATATGTGAAAGCTTAGAAGCTGTTGGTTTTACCGCGCCCCGCGCCCAGTGAGGGGTTAAAAATGTGGTTACTTTTTAGGGATGCCACGTTTTATTGACGATTATAAATATTACATTGCGTGTTTGCGATCAATTTACATGTAGCGTAACATTAGAAACGATACGTTAACTTAACATGATTCAAACTTATTGGATCGTCAAGAGAATTGAGAATAGATTTTGATACGAGTTGATGTTTAGATTCTTTGATACTGATAGTGCTGACAATGGCAGCGCCCACCTTTTTTATAGCATCAGTTAAGTGAGCACTTGGGTGTAAATCGTAAAATTGCTTCGAGCATCGCTATTTCTTCAAAGGCACAAGCAAAGCCAAGGTTCACAAGAAATCGTAAAAGTCTGGCTGTCTGCCGTTCACAGTGATTGCCTTCACCTAGCTCAACTAGAGAATTGATTACAAAAGGACATAAACCATTGACAGATGTGGTATGCATAAGGACTGAGCTTAAAAGCAATCCTTTTTAATGTTGTTTTAATCTGTAGCCATTAATCGAGCGGTTTCGGTATCATGTGGTTGGGGATCAAAGAGGATTTACTGGAAAATTGAGACTTATAGCTGGCAAGTCTAGTAACCCGAATTCGGCTTTATGGTATTCAATTTTATTATTGTCCTTTGGATATATTTTATGAGTATAACAATGTTACGCAAGTAGACATAACTGCAGAAAGTTTCTGTAGTTGGTGTCTTCTTCATCAAAAGAAAGTCTTTTTTTTATATAAATCATCTTTACCATCGCAAAATTTTACTGTATTTTCCTGATTGTGCAGCTTATCAACCTTATCTGTTTGTTTAGATGATGAAATAGTGTGACCACTGATGTTTTGTAGTATCACTATCGCAATATTCACGTTTTCATCTTAAATTATCTTTTAACTGGATAAGAGCACGTGTTGGTGACTTTGTGTATAGTAGCGATAGGATGGTAGATCGTACCATATTGGTTCGGGTGCGGTGCGGACAATAAGCTGATTTTGTATTACAGCAATTGATCTCCCAGGCTGGAAGTCCAGTGCAGCTCCAACAGTAGTTGCTTTGATTTGATGCGATGCAGCTGTGCATAATAACGTAGATACCGCGGCTCCGCTTGCCCGTGCATCGGTCCACGTTTCAAGTGCCCATCGAGACTCCACTTGGGACCAATTAGTTCCGACTTTAGAGATACTATACCAACAGATGACGATAACATTTAGGCCTGTTGGACTAGTTAAAAAATTGAATATTCATGTCGGCGGTGTGTGCATGAGCAGCATGTGATAGGAAATTATCGCTTTTTACAGTTAATGGTTCAGTAAAGATAGCAGTACACGGATCATCATACGACAATGTAGACCCTGAGGCTATCTGATAAAAGTCAATCGGTTCGACCAAAGACGAAAACTTTCCACTTTTACGATAGCAGATGATAAAAGGTTCATGTCATTTATAAATAGTTTATCAATAGCTGCTCACACTGACTTAAAGCTATAATGAACAGAGCTAGCTAGTTTCAATCTCGGATCTATTTTATTATAGATCCGAGTTTGAAACATTCATGGATTGGAATATATAAATATTCATTAGTAACAATGATTAATATGAAATGTAGTTCTGTATGAATTCCGATTTGAATAAGGATTCCCACATTATTACCAAACTTTCAACGTAATAACTAATGTTCTTTTCTGATGACTGATGAGATGATGCAAAGCAATCAGAATGGTCTACTTCAAGTAAATCAATATTAAAACGTAATCATATTCCTTGATAGTACTCCGGTTGGAGCGTAGTCTGCCAAAATCGGTGTTAAAGATAAAAATACTGATATGTCAGTGGTTGCCTTGCAACATACTGTAACTCCAGGCAGGCCGGAGCGTCAAGTGGATCAATGTTTACAGTAGATACGGGCAATACCGATAATTAACGCTGGTTACGATTTGCGAGTTCATAAAACCAACGTTAGTGGTGCGATCATGGGTATTTGCTAATCAAAATTGAAACCAGTTACGAGCAAATCAAGTTAGGTGGCATCGGATAATATGAATAATTATGGCATTAAAAAGATATAATAAAATTCTCAAGGCTTTAGAAATTAGAAACGTAGAGGAAGAACAGCAAGAGCTGGCAAAAAAAAGAGAATTTGTTCTTATACTAAGTATAAACGTGTTTTCTTATTTTGTCTACCTGCTTGAACCTCCGATGTCATGCAATTAAAACCGCATTTCGGTTGAATTTTTTGATGATAATCGTTGCTTGGCATTCCGTCGTTGATATTATAAAAAGTATAAAAACTTCCAAGGCTGTTGTTTTTCCATCGCTTCTTCAATTCAATAAAACGCACTGTTTCCGTTCGTTCTTTTGATTTTTATTTGTCTCGCAGTTGTTAGACTTAGTCGAGATTCATCCCACTGGCTACGGCGGCTTCATTTCTGTTTATAGCTTCCTGGTTGGGAACATTATCTGTTTTTCTAATGTTAGAAGAGTTTCTAGGGTATGTACACGACTTAAGGAAAATCAACAAACCTTTCCCTTTGTTGATGACAAATGTACGCGGTCGACTTCTAGTATTTACTACGCGCACGTGTGTAAATGAAAGTTACAATCATGCGAGTGTATTCGTTTTCTGTCAATATTATTCTAACGACCTACCTCTATGTTAAAATAACAGCCATGTCATTCTCACTGTGGTGTGATTTTTTAAAATTTTAAATCACGATTTTATTTTATTTTAAATTTTGTTTACATAAGCAATGAAATCCCATAATTCGCCACATTGAGTTCAAAAAAGTACCAACAGCATAGTGCTAGTGCCACGTAAAATATAGAGAGAAAGTAAAGGGCCATTACTCTTTAGTAACGTAGTGTGGGAATATCGCCGTTGCGTCGATGTAATCGCCCTTTGGCAAATAGGGTTCGAGGTTCACCCTCCCGAAAAAAACACGCCTTGCTTGCAGTGGCACCAATCTTTATTTTAACCACTTCTATAAAGTAAAAAACAGCATGGATGGCCTATGCTATGTTTTTTTTCGTTTTTCTTATGATTTCTCTGAGCACCAGGCAGGCGACATTTTAATAATATTTCTTACTCGTATCGTCTCCTCGAGTATGGAGTATGAGGTTTTATAATTAACTCAGGAGAATAGTGCAGCTGGTTATACGACTTTAACCTTAATTGAAGTAATAAAAAAACAGCAGTTTTCATTATTTTTGTGACAGTTAATAAAAATTACGAGCGGTTTCTTTACTGTTTAATGTGGTTGATGTATTCTTGTTCTAACTTTGTGGATTAAAAATAATAACTTCAAAAAATGTTACAATTATTAGCGTTTCAATTTTCGCATTCTTTGAAATTGTTTATTTAATATTGTTATTGCTAATTCATTCACAAGTAATATTTCGGCGTACGTGTGACGTTCTGTGAAAGTGGATATGTCCAGGTTGTGTTACTAGGATTCCTGGTATTGACAGTTCACTTGTTGCATCGCGTTGCACAATAACGTCAATAATGTACACCTCCATTCACGATTTAGGTACCTATACATATTGTATTTGATATTACTCAAACAAAACCTAGAAGGATTTTTTGTCAGAATCGATAATAGAATCGATTAGATATCTTCACACTATACAATATTAATAAGCACAGTCATCAACAAAAGTTGGTTAATACTCCAATTTAAAAAATCCTAATTATTGGAAAAAAACAACTTCAAAAGCTTTTGTAAGAAAATAGGATTGACGAATCATTTTGTGTTAATTTAGAAAACGTGTAAAAATAGCAGTGTTAAAATCGACTTCTGTTGCTGACCGTACATACAGGTTATTTGTTTTACCATATTTTTTATTCAATAGGATTCGTTATTTCTATCAATATTACATTTTTACTATAGATTATGAAAATGTATAAAATAATTTGCTACATACTTATTGTACAGTGCAAACACAGCACAGTCTTCATATCGATATGTCAGCATTTTACCTGCGCCGGCCCGGCCAATTTAGTACACGAATAGCATTCATACCGCGTGCACTCATCTATCATGTAATCATACTTTTATCAATAAATATCAATCAATCAGTAATCAGTGTATCAATCAGCATCAACTCAAGGTGTAAGGTCCCTAACCATACATCTTAATGGTCCTTCGAGCCGGATATGCGGGATCCAATCACGTTGCGAACATAGTAGTGGTTGTTCCTGCAAATACAACCTGTGGACGACAGTCAACGGTCCCTAACCATACACTTATATAATGTGGTTCGAGTTATTAGCATTACAATTAGGTGCCCCACACCTTGCCGAATGTACATAACTGGAATTTTAGTCAAATCTAAGTGCACGCAATCAATACTACGCGTCGTAAGTAGCCTGCTGAAGAAATACTGAAAACAATACATTATTGTCAGCGAGGCCTTAACCTAATTTGTTCACTGATTTCACAATTTCAGCGTTTTTCATTAGGAAAATCGTAATTAGCTGCATGATGATACATAAACTATAAAGTCTAGGCCTTATTCAAAGTAGCCAGTGTATTTTATGTTATAACGCGTTATCTTCAGGGATACTCTGGTCTACGGGTTAAGTAAATGTTTGACGAGTTTAATGTCGCTTATGTAATCAGTGTAGCAGACAGGCAAGTTAGCTATTGTTTCGAAGAAATTATGTATTCAGTTTCTAATTAATAACTAATAATAACCATTATTTTAATGTATTTTGTAAATAGCTTACCGCCAAGTCATAGTGTGCTATGCTAACATACACCAAGCAAATAACTAATAACGGTTAGGCGGTAGTGATAACTCTTGTAACAGCATAAGTTACATGATAAAGTGAGTATTGACACACTTGTCGCTTAGTTATATCGGTACTCCATTTACACACTTGGCAGACGCGCTGGCACTGAAAGCGTAAACCAACTATAAATATAACATAGTTCTACCTGGCGCTTAGCTGCTGAGAGGGCAGGGCACTAACATCATTTTAAGATTGTCTGGCTAGAATTCCTGAACTATTCTTGTTCCTTATCATGCCATGTTTTTTTTTCAACATTCCGAGATCACAGATAATAATGGTATGGCATAGAGCGTAAATGTTTCATAATTATTTAGTAATTATTTAGAATAGGGTTAGATTTTTTTTTTATAAATTTTAATGCTTTCAAATGACACGTTATGTGCAGTATAAAAAATATGATCAGGGTGGTACAATCATGTGGATTTACCACCGTGTGTTATTGGTATATGAAAATGACCAAAATTACAGGGTATTGATGATGGGGCAGTTATGGCGGTTTTGTAAAGGTGTCTGCCCACTACACCGTATCATAGCGTGGTATGCACGTATAAGGCACGGAAAACACACGGCTCGGACTAGTATGCCCATTAGAACGTATCATCCGCTTATCATAATAGCCATTTTTAGAGTAGGTGCTGTAATTGCTAAAAAAGGCTAAATTAATTAAATGCTATCATTTTCCCGTTTGGTTCAGTAGGCACCTACTACGTATACCATTGTTGAATTAAATATTATATCCTCATTCTCTCTGCAAATAAACCTTTTTTTACCTATGGGTAACGGAGGGTTCTATTCGTGGTGTTCCGAATTTTATTGAACCCCCGGGGTGAGTGATCTGTCACCTCCAGTAATCGAATGTGTCAACGGAAATGAAAGCCCGCGTTCAATCTCTTCCAATGGCGATTACAGAGATGTCGTGAAAATGTTATTACATGTAATGTCAGAGTCAGAGGCCTATTTGTCGGTTGCCGTGCCGATGTTGTGGCAAAGCGTTTGACAATTTTTCTATAATTTTCATCCCATGTTATGTAATGTAGTTGCGAGTCCATTGTAAATACTGTAGGTAATCGATTTCAACAATATTATGTAACTAGCTCTTTACGTAGGTCAGCAAAAATATTTTAGCAGATATAAATAAATGTGTAGTTTCGTCATAATGTCATGACCGAGAAAACACCGCATGCTGTCGTCGTCGTCACGAGCCGCTGTGCAATGGTTCGCGTTCGCGCCACGAATCTCTCGCTGCTGATTGGTCGACGTGGTGGCGTGATGTGCGGAGCCGATGTGTCCGCCGCCGGGCGCGCTCGTGCGCTAGTGCTGCCGCCACATCGAGGATGACGTAGCGTATCCGTATGATCGCGCGACGCGCCACGCTCCGCGACGCCCACTAGCGATGAAGGTCACCGCACTAATCTTGATGATGAAGGCATTCTACAAACAATAACACCGATTCGATAAAACTACACTCTCCGTCCATTTCTTATCGATTGTATATGTATAACGATTAACTTTATTTATAAGTGGACTTCAGAAGTTCAAAACCTAGCAAGTTAACTCTAGATGTTTAGGTACCTACCTGCCTAAATAATGCACCTAACCTATAATTGTACACATGAATCACTAGTAAGTGTATATTTATGAAAAACATCCTATAGGTAGAGGAAGCGGGTAATTCCAACACGATTTCTAAAACTAACATTAAGTATTTCCTTAAAGCCACTCTAGGAAAAAAAAATACAGAGCTAGATCTTGTTTACCAGAGTTGAAAAACTTGGTGCAGGTAACAGGAACTACATTATTAACTAGGTACAGTTTAAAAGTTAGGTAAATTTTGCACAGTTCCTTGTCTTCTTAGTTCTATTCTTAAATCCAGGTCATGTCCGAGAGACGACTGTAGTTAAAATTAAATCTTCTTAAATTTCAAAGTCAAAGAACCGTGTTAAGTTGTCTTACTTCAGGTTACTGCGCCAACGTTATTTTTGTCAGCGAAGAATAATTAATTTGTCCGGTGATATTTACTGGTTAGAAGTCACAGGGGCAATATCATGGTTTAAATGAGGGACGAACAATAAATTAATCAAAATCAATTCTCAGTGCAGCGAGCCGTGTGCATGCATTTATTCATGACGCCATTGGAGGTATGAGTACAGCAGAGCTTGTGACTTTAAAAAAGATGGAAACACTTCATAATGTCCACACATTCACAGCTTTACTGATACTGTAAAAATATGATAAGTATGTACTAATTATTTACTTATACACATCATTGATTAAGTAAAAACATTTGTTAATGTAGTGTACAGTTATTTGAAATTATGAGTTTTGAAAATATATTTTTTAGTTTCATCGTATTGTCTGTGGAGTTTCACCAGTTAATTTAATTTTACCATTTTATACAGAATTTATCCCAAATGCTAGGAGCCCCATCATTAAAATGCTAGTTCTAACGAAAGTGAAGTTGCTGATGCTGATGATGTAGTCTATTTTAACCAAATTAAAAAAACGAGGACGTTTAAACTTTGGTTTTATACAGTATATATTTTTTCTTACAGACACATAGAACTCTGAAGGTTGCCTTTCTGTACGCAAGTCTAGTCTAGCGCCAATTTTTGGCCATAAATCTGACGGATCAATACTGTAATTTAGTTATTCATACTTTCTCCGTTGTAACCGCATTATTAAACGTCTGCACGATGTAGGTACGCTATCATGTTGTACAAGAAACTCACACCTATAATAAATTCCACAACGGCTTAATACAACAATTGTTTAAGTTATTCCTTACCGACCCTGTGTCCTTTACAATGTTATATAAAGTGTAAATTCCTAAGTGACCTAATGAGTTTTCCAGATTGTACATATTTCCTTATGCATAAAATGTTCGCCTATGTGGAGTTTGGATCTGATTAATTAGCCTTTGCTCACATAAGTAATTTGTGTGACCGTGAACTGACCGTGGCTTTGCGTCATGCACAGCGACCTTATATCACGCCACTCCAGTCCATGCAGACGTCACATCAGCCCACCATGGGACCACCATCCAATTATGTTTTTTACACACTTTTTTACAAGGAAAAGGAAAAACCAACTCGTTAATTGAACGGTATTTTAGATTCCATATAGATTTTAATGTTATTATTAGTAAAGATTTAGGTACCTACTATTGTTATTAATTACCTAATTAAAATATAATTAATAATTGTAATAAAATTAATTTTGACTAGAAAAGAGTTTCGACACTTATACTAACGAATGCTGGAATTGAAAAATATCTGGTTCCACAAGTGTAATGGAGACTCAGATAACATTATTGCTGTAGTCTTGTTGGTTAAGTAACGTGAACTGCAGTGACGTACGTAAGTTTTGTTCACCTTGATTGTTCCACCTTTACGTACGTAAACTGCTACAGCGGAACATTCACTCCGCACTACAAAAAAAAAAACAAAACGTATAGAAAATAAAAGCACTCAAACGTGGACCGAATAAAAGCTGGGGGCTTTAAGTTCTACAAACAACGACGACGGGGCAAATAAAAGGGACACTGTAATAAAAGAAATGATTTATAGAGGTGTCAAAATGATACGGGTTTTATTAATAGGAGTCTGGAGATACGACTCGTAATAATATTTTTGTGTTATTGAAAAATACCATAAATAAATAATTGTAGGCCTTTGACAGTTTTTCTATTATTTCCCTATTTTATTTATGTATAAAATAAATGAATGCTTTCATTTAATAAAGGGTTTCTTCTTTTGTTATAAGAAAATGACATAACCATTAGAAAATTGAATAGAAAAATTCTGTTTTTCTAGGAAAATTCCTAGAAAAACAGAATAGCATGCAAATAATGCCTATAATGACCATTCAAATGCATAATCTGAAACAATTTAGAGTCAATTTTGTTTGTACAAAATCATTTTACATTTTCCTTCACGTTAGACTTCGTGACTCGTGGTATTTTATGGTAATTGAATCAACTTGGGTGCTTCATGTTAATTTAATCGATTACCGAAACGTGCCTTGTGTTAGACGTAGAGCTGCGGTGTTGGGCAGTTCTTCAGTTCTTTTATCGTATCCGTTGACCCAGAGATCCCTCATGTTTGTCTGTTTGTTTAGTTTATCGGGCAGTGCCAACTGCCAAGCTTATTTTGCAAGCGCTGCAAAGCAAACCGCACCTTCCCTTCGAGTTCTATATCAATATTTCCCTGAGCTCGAAATAAATCTATTTATCTTTTGGATTTGTCACGTACACACTTGCGTCAGTTATCTCTTGGTTGAACAAGAACATCGCTTCGCCACAAATTATGTTCTTGCATAGTCTGGTTGCGAATGTGAGGTCACTCACCTTTTCAAGGCCGATAAAAATATTTTGGACGTTAAGTTTTAAACGAGCATCAGTTCTTGGCAGATAAATAAGTTTAGATTCACAGAATCTGGCAACTATAGTTGTTAAAACTATGTAATCCGTAGTAGCCATCTTTCGCATGTTGTGTATTTTCTTTTCCATGTAGGAAACACATTGCTGACTAAAGCAGACCTATATCCTTAACAATCTTTATCTTCTGCATAATGTTTAAAAACAACGGAACGCCACGTGCTAACATAGCCCTGCATTAATTTATGTATGGCTTTATTAATGTTTGAACTATGACATTAATTATAATCATAAATCAGAGCTATCGTCTGTAACGTGTAATTATTTACAGCCCTTTGACTCGGCTAATTTATAATATTATCTGTTTAATCAACAAGCCACAACAAATTATTATATTAAACCAGATTAGAATCTGCGGAACGAAACATCTAGGACTCGAAGCTCAAGTCAAGTGTCATACAATGCAATAGTTTTGTAAAACACGCATGGCCATATCCTGATGTGCGTAAAATGACCTTTGACGAGACAAAAAAAAACAAAAACTTAAACAGAGATTAACAATAACAACCAATATGTGACTCACGATGGTCTTTATCTAATTTTAGGTGTGCTGGGCGATGTCAAAGATGAGTTCAAAATCGGCGATGACTTGGCAGGGCTACTTCAGACTGTGTTCGTGGTATCGTACATGATCTTCGCGCCGGTATTCGGGTACTTTGGAGACAGGTACTCGAGGCGGTCCATCATGGCCTTCGGAGTGGGGCTTTGGTGTTTGACCACGTTGCTGGGCTCCTTCGCTCGCGTAAGTTGTTTATTTCATCGAGCGATTTCTGTATGAAGGTAATCTATCAGCATGATGGAGTGTTTAGTTTGATGACTAACCGGCTCCAAAATTTCATCATCTATCTGTTTTTACCCGACTGCGTCAGATTTCTAATATGGGCCTTGTCGATAATATTACTCAGCTAGGACAACAATAAACTTCCTTAGATATTTTTTTATTGAGAAAGATTGTAAATTTATTTTCTTATTTCTTTAGGACTACGCTCTGTTCACCATCTTCCGCGGGATGGTGGGTATCGGCGAGGCGTCGTACTCGACAATAGCACCCACAATCATCAGCGACCTTTTCGTCGGCAACTTACGATCAAAGATGCTGGCTGTCTTCTACTTCGCTATACCAGTTGGCAGGTAATGTAAAGTTATGATTATCAGTTATGAACCAAGGATTTATATATATGTAGGTCCTTTTCTGAACTGATAATACACAGCCCGAAAAAGTCCACTATTTAAATGTATGATTAAGACAACCTCCAGCATTGATGTGGAAGTTGTATTCGATTTCCAGCTGATGATTGCCATGAACTGGTACAGAGGACCGATGAAGATCATCCTTCAGCTATTATGTATTCTGTTGAGTGTCTTAACCATCTGCGTGTCTTTTGTCGGCCAGCGATTAGGTAAGCTTCGGCGTGCAAGCAAACTTGTTGTTTATAGGGCATGCTAAAACACGTGTGTTTGTAATGTGTCCACTTATTTATATATTCGCATTTGACCTAGGCGCTGTTGAGTTAATAGGTTTCATTGCCCGGCATATAGTGTCACACACAACGTATGGTCTTGGTAAACAAACAAACGCTTGCAGTGCATTTGTATTGCAAACGGTACAAATTCCTCTTATTATAAAGTCTTGTAAAGTAGTTTAGCTATAATTACAAGTTCTCACGTACTCAATACAAAATTGTAGTGTTTAGGTGTTATTGATTGTTTAACACACATGAATAAGCTGACTTTGGACTATGAAATTAACTTTAGTACATTCATCGTGTTATAAATAAGATTACCTACAAGCCAGAGTGATCCAATTAGACTTATTCACAAGTAATTCATCATCGGTACTTGATGGTGTTACTTATATTTCTCACCTTTTACGTGGCTTCGACTTAGCGAACTTTGTTTACCTTACATAATTACTGGAGCCAACTTCTGCATATATGTATAGTCTAAAGTCAAAAGCATAACCTTCCCTTTTTTTGAACAGTCCCTTTATACTGGCTTTGCATTTGTAAAATGTGTCCATGTAAATCATGTTACCTAGATAGGTACCTAGTCATAGAAGAGCTGAGTACGTTGGTAAACTGCTTAGTCTGCAAGATGAATTTACTTTAAAGTAATCGAATTCCTTAGTTATAATAACTCAGCACATTCTTTATAAATATCAAAGTACACTTAAATGATGAAAGGTAGTTTGGCAAGCTAAATAAAATGTGACATTGCACCACATTTTTATACTTCACAGCTTATTTGATATCTTCTATGGTGAGGGAGTGAGGGGAGACACAATTCACGTACCTAATTAATTTTTCATTGATGTAACCGCAAGCGCTACTGCTGAGCAAGAGCTCCTGGATGTGATGCCCAAGTGTGGGCAAATTCCTGGGTTTTTCAAGCAGAAATTTCTAAGTAGTAGCCCCGCAGCCTCGAGTCAGGACTTGTGCCCGGCTGGTGGCAATACGCTCCCTCCTCTTACATCATGGCACTTTAACATTACGGATGAATTGTGGGTGCATTATTATTGTAGGCATGTGAAACTGTCTTTAATCCTTCAGGGATTATAGGCGTAAATTTATAATTATATTTTTTTCGCAATTCCAGTGGTCTGGGCTACATAGTGGGTTCACTGGCGGGCGCAGCGGCAGGCAACTGGCGCTGGGGTCTGCGCATCACGCCGTTCCTCGGCATCGCGGCTGTGATCCTCATTTACTGGTTCATGGAGGACCCGCCCCGAGGCCACGCAGAGGCCAGCACTATGAAGCCCTCCACTTACAAGCAGGACATTCGCGCACTTATTAAGAAGTAAGTATTATAAGTAACGGATGCAATCTACCGAAATGTTTCATGATACTTTGGTTGCGACTGCAACTTAGTCCTTATGTGTAAAATAATTCTAACAGCGTGACACAAATTAATTTCTGTTACCAATAGAATTATGGGGTTTAAAGTAACTAGCGTTGTCTAGTCATTAAATAAACTAAGTTACTTCATCAACACATTTCTTCCATTTTAAAAATAAAATCTGAACCAAAGTTGAAGTTCACGTTACCATCGTGTGTTTCAGCCCATCGTTCATGCTGTCGTCGCTCGCGTTCACGTGCGTAGCGTTCGTGACAGGCGCTCTCGCGTGGTGGGCGCCGCAGTTCATATTCCTGGGCCTCAGCCTGCAACATGCTGATATTACTATTGGCAGGTGAGTCTCAAACAAAAAATTTCCATCGAAATCTAGGCAGCCGAGCCTGAAGCTCTTGTTTTGAAATAGTTAATAACACTCGTTACTAACACCCGAGGCTTAGCGGTATTCGATTCCCGCTGTGAAAAAAGTCTTGGCATCAAGTCTTGGTGACAAGGATTTCTATAGGTAGCAAGGAGTCATAAGTGATGTAACAGCCAAGTACGGACGTGTTTGTTCCTAACAAAAACTACCTCGACGGAAGCGGTCGCCTTAGGGTTCAGAAATAGATTGCAGTCTGTTAGCTAGAAGGTATACGAGTGTGAGTGGGTGACTGAATACTGAGATAAAGGATGTTAGAGATGTATGGAAGAAGAAATGTTGCATCAGCTGAAATTAATTGGGATAGTCGCAGAACAATGATGATAGTGATCGCGTATTACCCAGGAACTGGGTTGTGGAAGTCAGATAGGCAGTCGCAGTAAAATATTGGTATTCAGCTGCACCTCAAACATAGCTGGAAGGGGGCGAGGCAGATGATGGTGATAGGATAGTAATGTGTGAGCGTACGCAGCGTGTCGTACAAGTTCGGGCTGGTGGGCATGGCGGCGGGCGCGCTGGGCGTGCCGGGCGGCGCGTGGCTGGCGCAGCGCGTGCGCGCGCGCGTGCCGGCCGGGGACCCGCTCATCTGCGCCTTCGCGCTGCTGGCCTCCGCGCCCCTCATCTTCTTCGCGCTCGTCACCGTGGACCTCAACGTCGGCTTCGCCTACTGCCTCATGTTCGTCGGCATGACCACCCTAAACCTTACCTGGTCGATTGTCGCCGATATTATTCTGGTGAGCGCTTTCTGTCTTTATTGGGCCCGAGAATGTGTCGCCTCCAAAAACTATTCATTTTTGCTTGAGTGGGTTTCTTCTTCATTGAGAGTTAATATTTATAAACATGACGCAGAGCGGGGACACATTGCCGGGACCAGGCTTGCATGCTCGACAGCGCATGCAAGCTATTTAAAGCAGAAATCGATCACCGGCTCGAACTGATTCTGGAGAAAATATTCCAATGAGATATATGACGCGGTTTCGAAAAACTTCATTGTATTCGTAACGTAATCATGTTGTGTGGGAATTCATGATGCGATACAATCATCTCATCAAAATGCTAATTGTAGAGAATGCCGCTTCGATAAAACATAATTATTGCAAGCTTCAGTCATGTCAGTTACACATGTTTTTTCGAAATATTACATTTAATACTCATTAATAAAAAATAATGCATGAAAACCCAATCGAATACCATACTGTATTGAGTTTCAGATATAAGTTATTTATATGCGTATCTAACCAATACATCTAGCATGCGTATGAATGTGCCACAATTTTCGCAATTTAAGTCTAGCACGATTTTGTTCATGCATTAGAATATGGTCGAGACTCAATCGGCAAAGTCGTAAAGTAGCGACAGTAATATGAGATGCGATATACCGTAGGAGTGTGGTACATGTGATGACCGGTCCGATACTTTGCACGAAGGGTGTCGCTAACGTTCGGCGCCATCACGATGGCGGCGGGGCTGCTGGGCGTGCCGCTGGGCGCGTGGCTGGGCACGCGCCTGCGCAAGCGCTGGCCGCGCGCGCACCCCGTCATCTGCGGCGCCGGCCTGCTCGTGTCCGCGCCCGCGTTCACGCTCGCCGTCATCCTCATTGAGGGCTACCACTTCACGCCGTTCGCCCTTATATTTATAGGCCAAATCGCTATGAATCTCAACTGGGCAATAATAGCCGATATGTTGCTGGTAAGAGACTCCGACCGCAGGGACGCCTCCGGCTTGCCGTCGGTCCGCTTATTTACGCTAACGGAACCGATCGCATCCCGGGGGCAGCCTATTGAGGTGGTTTTATTATATTTGTGTTATGTTGCTAGCAATTTTCCTAATGCTCGTATGGTTTTGTTGTTTTTTTTGGTTTATGTATTTCGGTGCATACAAAATTTTGCATGGTATGTGTTAGCATCATTCTATATTATTTATTTATTTTTGCTTTGTATATATGATGCTTATAATATTAAAAATCAGTCACTCATTAGCACATATTGACGGCTCACCATTGCCAAGTTGTGATCAACTATGTATTTCCGAAACTTGTGGTCTCATTGGAATATTTTTAGAATAGAAAGCCGGTGGACCGATTTCAATGTGTGTAACAGCGCCATCTGTTAGTTTTAGCTTGCGCTAGGTAGTGCCTTTGTTTTCATCGTTTGCACACAACGAGAGTAATATTTAGAAAACAGTACAGATGGCGCTTATATCAATAAGTGTGCTAATTTGATTGTATTGTTCCTTTCGAGTCATTGGTAATTTTTTTTCGATATTAATATTATTGAAACGTATTTGAAGTTTCAATCGATCGATAAGGAAACATACGTGTGCGTTTTGAGTGAATAGTTGCATGCATTTTAATTACACTGGTACTAAGTAGTTAGTGAACTGGTGATTGTTTAAAAAATAAAAGTATGTAGTATATTGTAGTTTTGTGTTGTTGCATATCAAACCTAAGTGTTTAATTTATAGCTGCTAACAAAGTTATTATATTTCAGTATGTGGTGGTTCCACCGAGGCGGTCTACAGCAGAAGCTTTCCAAATTTTGATATCACACATGTTTGGCGACGCTGGAAGTCCCTATTTAATCGGAGTGGTAAGTAGTTAAAACACATAATAAACGTAAGCATGATTTCTATGTCCAGCAGTGGATTGGCGACTTATCCTACAATACAAAAAACAATGTAACTTATTGAAATGTTGCCAACAGAAGGGTGATAGCAATTATAATCTTTCATAATTAAATTGCTATAGCTAATTGAGTAGGCGTCTGCTGTCATGCGATGGTTTTTATTTTGTTGACAACCAATAACAACACAAACACAATACAATTGTCTTTTTTGTTACAGATATCGGAAGCTTTAAAAATAAGTTTGTCACCTGCAGGACAAGATAAGCAGGATGTTACCGTCTACGTACAGTTCAAGTCGTTACAATATGCCATGTTCGTGACGTGTTTTGTTGAAGTCATTGGTGGCGTATTCTTTTTGTTAACTGCGATATACATTGTCAGAGACAAATTAAAAGTCGAGCGAGCTATTGCCGGTTAGTAGAATAAATAGCTATTCCACTTAATTTTGTAAGATTTGTTTAAAGGGTTTCTGTGCAGTTTTTTTTTATCATACCTAGCTTTTGCTTCATTATTGCTGGTCACATGAATATACTGGTTGGTTCAAATAGTGACGTCACAAAAAAAATAGATTCCTCATGCCCAGGGGTATCCGAAAATACCTCATGTACCTATGTACCGCGACTCTTGAGTTTTCGAGTTATAGTTTCTTGAAAATTGTATGGGAACGAAGCTTTAAATAAAAACAATCTTAATGTTTTTTAGCGTTAATTATAGCCATTTTCTAATCTCATTAGCAATCAGAGTAACAAAAAGTCGTGTAAAAATAAAGATGGAATTTTTAAAGCGGTTCCCATTCTATTTTCATGAAACTATGTATAACTCGATTACTATCTGAGAATTATAAGAATCGCGGAACATACATGGGGTATTTTCAGATACTCTTGGCCATGAGGAATCATTTTTTTTTATGACGTCAGTATTCTGACTACCCTGTATATATGAACCGCAGCATACTTTCTTAGACGGAAGTTGAACTTTGACGGTTTCATTACTAATGAATCATTAGATAGATTTTTTTAGCCACATTGTAATTTTTTCTGGTGCATCAGTAATAGAACTCATGTCCATTACATTCAATACTTTTTTTACGTGCAGGGTCAAAATGTCCAACGGTGTCAAATTGTCCAAATCCCAAAATGTCCAATTGTCAAAACGTCCTATTCCTATAGTAGTAGTTTTGGTAAAGTAGTAGTTTAGGTAAAGTAGTAGTTTACATATAAAAAAAAAAAACAAATTTTGATTCTTTCAGTATTTTGTATTTATTGTTTGTCTAAGTATTAAAAAAGCACTTTGATGAGTTATTGAACAAATTTACAACATCTCAAAGATTGGACATTTTGGGAATTGGACGTTTTGAGAATTAGACATTTGGACACCATTCGACATTTTGACCTTGAACGTTTTTTTATGCTATGTTATCAGCAAAATATGAACACAATCTATTGAAAATAGTGAATGACAAGATCTTCGAGAAGTTTTGCCTATTTAAGTTGTTTTGGTTCAGGCTCCGTACGAAAATTAACATTGCTGAACAGTCCGTTGTTAGATTTTGGCAATTTTTGAAAATTGAAAGTCTGCTCCTAACCAAAGGACTCCTGAAACTTTTCACACTCACTACCCACTCGACTACCAAGTTTTCATGCTGAATATGCTTGCTGAAAAGCCCGCTGGGCTTCACGCTACCACATCTTTCGTATACGATAACTTTATTATTTTGTACTGAGACAACAAAATAAAAATACATGTTTATTTTGTCAAAATTTGCGTACTAGTTACAATTATTTTCCTGTAAGTTTCAGAACATGCTCAATGAAATTAGATTCATTAATGTACTAAGAAGCTAGCAAATAATATGTTACGACAGTTAGTGGTCGGACTGTTTACCAACTACAACCTATCACCAAAACTGTTCATATTGTTTCAGTATCTTCAGTAAAAATAATGTAGTAGCGTGGTAGGTGAGTCCCCCAACGCAATTAAAAAGCTTGCTTGCTATGCACTGTGCATCTGCATAACTTTACTATGGCTTTGGTGACAATGGCGGGACGCACTACCAACACTTAGCACCACAGAAATCGCTGAATGCATTTAACGATATGCGTATTTAAAACATCATTCAGTCTTTCATCTTCAAACGATTGAAGGAAAAAGAATAGATTTTTGTATTAAGCGTGGCCTGCCAACTTCCACAATTTTATTTTGGCATATCTTGGAACAGAGACGCTTTAGAAGATTTTGTCTCAACAAAACTTGTTTGTATTGAAATCAGCTATTTATTAATACAGATATAACGCGTGGCCGCTGTTTTGAAGTATAATTTATGGAAGTTAGTTAGGCAGGCCAAATAATTCAAAGCCCTTTATTTAGAGCTAAATGCATTCACTGATTTGTTGTAAAAGTGTATGTGAACATTTGATTTGGCAATAATTTTAGTTTGTATTTACAGAAGCGGATGCACAGTCCAGGGAACCTTCGCACAGTGCAGCGCAGGAGGGTGTTGGTGGGAGTGAAGGTGAATAATCACGTGATGACATTTATATTGGATGAAATTATTTCCCTGATAAGAAAGTGATACCACAGTGAAAGAACACTTGAGACAGTACGATGTTCCAGTTCAATAACTATAAATTAGGTTCCCTTTCATTATTTAACTATTGCCTGTGTATATTTGAACTTAGCAAGCAATCTAATCAATAACTACCTATAGGTCGCAAGTCATTTCCGGACGAGATACTTAACGGGGACTTAATAATTATAGTGATTTTTTTGCAACACCATTATTTAATAAGACTGAGTCGTAAGGCATATTGCTAAAAGAGGGTTGGTTATGTTATAGTGGGAAAACGACTGTGTGATTGTGAATAGTTAGGAACTAGGCGTCACAGGACCTACTGTTACCTATTTGATTAAGAAGCCATGTGCCTATTAAAATAATAAATTAATGCAAGCCGTTTTTGTAGTAGGTAAAGTGATCAAATAATAAATTAATAACACAAAACAAAATATATATCTGTAATGCCTGTTATCTTTCGAGTTGGTTTTCAATTACCTCAAATGTTTTGTTATAGAATTCAACACAAATAATTTATTTAATTGTTAATTTAAAGGACATTTTTATGTATGATTCATCAAAGTAAAATAAAATCTGTATTTATTAGTTCGAACAGTGTTCTAGTATGAAAATATTCATGCAGTTTAACAAATCTTTGTCGTGTAAGTTCCTAATGGATGTAGTTTCATTATTTAAGATGTAATGTAAAAATAGACGTTGAAGTTATTGCACCTGATAAATTGACGGCTTATTTGTTAACTCTGTATCCCTTTAATTGTCTCTATGGTTTGTGCTTGGTATCTTTGATAAAGGTCGCAAGAAGTTGCTTGCAAGCCTGACAAGTTTATAAACGAGCTGGTTTATAAATGGCGTCACGTTGTGTGTTCAACTGTTTCTGAATAAGATGTATGTTAATAGATTAATTATGTAATATGATTGTAATATATTTATTATTTTTCCAAGCATCGCTTTGTAGTAAGACAAAGTTAAACTGTATTGAATATCATAGAAGACTGAATAAATTTAATTTATGTCTAAATTTTTTTCACATAATATAATAATTACATTAAATCTTGTTTGTACATAACCGTGTATGTATGTAGCATCTCACGGAATTGAAATAAAAATATAATTTATTTTTGATAACATTTGTTTTATTGTCAATAAAACCAATTACCATTTGAACAATCAACAATATCTTAATCCTGACTTAACATGATGTAAAACTAAATCGGTGGTATCGGGCGGATGCCAGTTCTTACGTTTACAAGTCTTCGTAGTTGAACATAGTTATTCATACATTAACTTAAATATGACTATTAGGAATCAGCCTGTATTTAATCAATGAGTTTGAATTACTTGAGTACAAGGTGTGACTGACACTGGCTTGGCCAACATCAGGGATTTTAATTTTGATAACACAAATAATTTGTCGGTAATTAGTCGAAATTTGTCGCCCAATATCAGAATTCTTTAATATCTTTTTAATTATATACCGACTAAATCTGTGGCTTAGCGACAAATTCCGACAAATTGCCGACTAAATCTGGGAGAAAACAGATCTTCGCTAGGTGCCCTAGTTTTTGAGATATAAATGGGGCCAAGCTGGGGAGTCTCTACAGATCGGCCACCTATAAACCCTTATAACTTTTGAACCTGTGACCGACAAATTCTGATATTGGGCGACAAATTACCGACAAATTATTTGTGATATCAAAATTAAAATCCCTGATGGTGGCCAAGCCAGTGTCAGTCACACGACTACAAGTTAATCACTTGGGGTACTGCTTGTTTGCCACTGGTTTATATGCAAAACATATATTTAACTACTGATTTGAATGCAAGGCACTGCGTAAAAATAATATGGCACTTAATAACAATGCAATCATTTAACTATTCATTCATTACAATTAAAAAAACAAGCTTTCACAATCTGTGCACATCACAAATGTATAAATGTTGACACATAATACAATAGTTTTTTTTTGTCTAATTATTCTCTTATACTTGCACAGTACGCACTATGAATGTAACAAATTAAGTATCTCTTAACAAAACTGTCACACTGGACTAATTAAAATTGAGAAACATTAAAAAATATCACATGTCCATAAAGAACAAAATTAGAATATTAATTATTAAAAATAACAATTTAAAATCAAATGGTATTTAAAACACAGAAAATACCCGTCATTAATTATTCGTAATTCCAAAATCGCTCACTGGAATGTACAGTCACAATTTGTGTTGTGTAAAACATGACAATAGAATTATTAGAACCAGTCATTTAATAAATTGTCAAAGATTTTTATCAAATCTAATCATCAGAGCAGTAGCTGTTTGTGGATGTAGTATCATTATGTTTTTCAATAGACATTCCAACTCTTAGTTTCTTAGGAATAGGCTCACATGAGCTGAAGCTGTTGCTCAGAGCCCGTTTTCCAGTAGCCACCAACCTTATCACAGTAACTGTGTCGGCATTGCCATTCTCATCATCTTCACAAGAAGACGAAACTGTCAATTGCCTCATGCCTGACATGACTTGTTTTTGGGAAAGTAATTTTTCTACTCTGATGATGACATCATTGTCCTGTAAAACAAAAAATACATACATAGGAGTCTTGTTGATGATATTTAGAAGTAGCCAGTGCAAAAGCAGCATTTACCTGCATCCAGCTGTGGTTCAGGATTTGATTGAGAGAGATCCTCCTCCCAACTTGTACTGTGAGCATTCTCTTCATCAGCAGTTTGCCCTGCAAACTGATGCCTTGCCAGTGTGACTGCGAGTACCTGTACCTCCCAGTCAGGATCTGATCTTTGAGCGTCATGTCTTTGTAATCTGCCGAAAACGGCAGGTACCCAACCAAACTGTAAAGTAATAAGTTAATCAACTATTTGGTTATGATTATGATCTAGAACTTGTTATCACCTAAAAGAGAGAGCTTCAATAAAGATTAATGAGATATTCTTACCATACAAAGAAAATGACGCCCAGACTCCATACATCAACTTCAGGACCATAGCTCCTCTGTCCATTTGCTCTCAACACCTCGGGCGCTAAGTACAGTGGGGTGCCACACATGGTCTTCATGAAACTGTCTTCTCCAACAAATTTACTCAATCCAAAGTCAGTTATTTTGACTAAGGTATCATCTTCCTGACTCTCAAGTAGCACATTCTCAGGCTGGAAATTGATCATTTTGTAATTTATGTATGGGAAATAATTTTAAAGAAATTGTGAAGAGAATTATACTAACCTTTAGGTCTCTGTGAGTGATGCCTTGAGAGTGGAGGTACTTCACAGCTAGTACCATTTGTCTGAATAGGAATCGGGTAAATTGTTCAGACAAGTGTCCCTGCTTAGTTATCCTGTCAAATAATTCTCCTCCTTGCATCAGTTCTAGGACAATGTAGACAGCTTCACGAGAGTCAAACACTTCTTCAGTTGCGATTATGCAAGGCTAAAATTTGTGAAATCATTGAGTATCAAAAATAAAAGAAACAATGCAGATGCTGCAGATGAAATTACAAGCAAGCATTACAAGTAACCAGGAATTCGCAGGTAATGTGATATTGGCATTTTCCACACATTTATTTTTACATTAATAAAGGCATTTTACATTAATAAGGCCCGGGAGTGGGACAGAAGTGGATAGAAAAAAAAAATTGAGAAAAAAGATGACAGGCAACATTTAACAAATTAAGACAAGGGAAGCAGAACAATGATTTTATTCACAGAAGCTTTCAGGTTCTCAGTATACTTACATGCCTTACAGATTTCATAATAGCAATCTCGTTCATTATCTTTTCTGGGTCATTTAAATGGTTAATTTGTCCATTGGTCATTCTGCTCTTTTTAATTATTTTCATGGCATACTTTGTACATTTGATCTGCAATAAAGAATTTCTTCAAATGTGATGCTAAATCTTAATCAATAGAATATTAAAGTAAAAACATGAAGCAGTATGTACTTTGTCATAAATGAGTTTAACTAAGCCACAGGCACCCTGGCCCAATGTCCTTGAGATATAGTACTTCTTTGATATTTCTTTAGGAACTTGATCCTGCTCATTTTTCAGCAAGTCTTTGAAAATAAAAACTGAAAACAAAAATAAAAAAAAATAAACTCAAAAAAAAACTTAAAATAAAAAAAAATACTTAATTACCCATTATTAGTAAACAATCTATTAATTTGTATAAATTCACATGTTAAAAAAATCTGTATTCAAACAAAGTTCCAAAAATGCATTTCAAATAAGTTAATGTTACTAACTTTTAACAATGGGATGAGTGACTGATATCTCATCATTATCATCTAATACACGACAGTTTCCTTTGCCTATCTTTTCCCCATTGACAAAGGTCCCATTGTACGATAGATCAGTTATAATAGCAGGGCATAGAGGCTCACTGAAAAGAAGTATTAATTTTTAGGATGTATATTAAAAAGTTAATGCATAAAAATCACTCAAAGGTTAGAGAAACTTACGACATGTCCCTTTTAATAATAAAGTGTTGTTTGCTGACATTTTTTATAATATTATCCTTAATCATGTCCTTTTTCACAACAAAGGTGCAGTTGAGGGCCCTTCCCAGAGTAAACTCTGGCTGTATGAGATCTGTAAAGAAGAAATACCTCATGAGGATGAAAATAAAATTGCTCATTATGAAGAAGTTGATGAAGTTTCTGAAATGCAATAGAACATTGCCAGGAGGTTGTTTCTGAAGCTTTTTTTACAATAATATGTAGCTTCTTCAGGTTCCTTTATTCATCGATTGGAAAAAAAAATAACATTCATATGAAAATCTTTGTGATTGAGAAACAAGACATGAAGGTAGATGGATTTTTCAAATGATTAAGGCACTATGTACAAAAGCTATATTCTTACCATAGTATTCAGGGTATTGGGCATTATTCCAGCAGTGCTTCCCAGCTACAGCGACTTTTGTAGAATACAATCTTCCCCATATTGTAGGAATGTAAGATGGAGTGTTATGCTGGCTCCAGTCAATTTGAGAATTTTGTGTCTGTGTTTGAGTATTTGCACTGTCTGGAAGAAGATCGTCTCCCATCTTGATATTTTTTATTCAAAGTTTGGACATAAAAGTTACAAAGCACTTCTCAAAAGTTTTAATCTCAGCGCCCGGTCAAACTAAAATACAAGTCAAACAAGTCTTCACAGATCACAAACAAGAGAGCGATCACAGACATCAAAGTTCCAGGTTCCTTCCTTGTCTATTATTGGCGCAAAACGGTTTACGTTTGACAGGTAAGCTCATAGTGCTGTGCTGATACAGATTACAAATATTTAACCATAGAGACAGAAGTCTGGATACGCGGTTTGTATAAGCGTCCGGAATAATTAGTCTCTATAACGTTCCCCAAGGTAAGAGTATGCCTTAAAAAAAAAAATATATCCGTGCTGAATTCAGATCCGCGATATATAAGCCTGTCCTTAGATAAAGGGGGCCCCTTTATCGAAGGACAGGCATACGTCGCCTGTTGAGCGGTTGAGCTTGAGAACCTAGTGATTGTTATGTGATTGACAGATTACTTTCGATCGAGAGTCTTGCTGCAAAACTTGCATTTGTAATTATTCCCAGGATAAGAAAACGTGAAGAAGGAATTGTATTACTACCATTATCACATCAATCGAACCTACGGAATGCTGCCCTTACTAGAAGCCTTGCGTAATGGTATCTAAGCTTCGAGCATAGGTTGCCAGTACTGGGTTTCAATAGTCAATATCTTTCAATAGTCGAAGTGATCATCACACTTTTTGGTCGCAAGGCACCCAATAAAACATAATTTCTATAAAAATAAAAACTACACAACTACTTGTGCCATGGGGAAGGATCTTGCAATAGCGTTTCCGACTGCACAGATAATTGTGCCGTCCAGTTGGTCGGTGGGGAAGCAGTCAATACGACGACCAGGTGGGTTACCATGATCTGTTAGTGCAGGAATGTTTTATTTTTTCCAGAAGCGATTGCTTCCATTAGTGTCGGGCCGATCGTCAAATTCTGTTCAGCAGTTACCATTACTGAATTGTGTTCTAGTCGGGTTACCACAAATCGAGCTATTTTTCCCGAAAGTAAATTGACTCGTTAGGTACCCGAGTTAAACAATAGGTATGTATGTATTACACAATTTCCCGTGTTTCAGTTACTTTTCATAGCTAAAACACAGCTTCAGTAAAATTTTAACACGTGACCTACCGTCGTAACAGCCGTAACAGTCCAATCATTAAAAGTTTTGACAACCAGCCAAAATTCTCTTCAAATCCACACATAAAAGGGATTATTTCAACTCTTTCATGCGCAACAGAAATTTTTAAATAATATAAGTACATAAAATTGACTTTTCATTCCACGTAGCCCTGAGTTAACAAGGGCTGAGGAAAGAAAAGCAAAGGCGTTTGTATCTGTACAAATAAGGGCAGATGGAGAGCTGGTGACCTGGTTGTGACGGCACCGACTTACGACTTTGAAAGTCATAGGTTAGGACCCAGGCAGCATCAAAGCAGGCATGATGGCATGCACTATGCTCAGTTTGCACTAAGTAAAGTGCAAGCTTTATTTCTTTATCACTTGTTTTAAAGCGACGAACGAAAAATCGTAAAGAAATTGTGTCTACAACCAATAATACAAAGACATATGACATCCCTTAACTCTTACCAGGCCTACATGATGGATTAAGTCTCGCTCCCTCATACATCTAAGACGAGACCTGAGCCCCAGTAGTGGGGACATTAAAGACTGATAATGTAGGGATTATAATAGTGAGCAACATTTAATTTTTTGTTCTTTAAAAGAAAATACATTCCTTTTTTTGCCAGCCATCAAATAGTCCCTGTGGAAATTCACAGTGGGGTGACTTTTTGAGTCGAATTAAGTTGATAATTTAATTAACCTCAATTATTTTCTTTTCTTTCGTTTCTACACGTGTCTATTTATTTATTTTACTATTGATAATGTACACACAGAAGACAACACAAGAAATAACATTATAATATTTGAGTACAAGGGTACTGCTTAATTCTTAAGAAATTTCTGCCAGCAGACCTGCAAAAGGAGAAAGAAGAAGAAATGTAGACGATAGCGTGTGAGAATAGGAAGAGAAAAACGTGCTAATGTGCCTTAACTAACTTAACTTAGAATAATAAATATACATATATAAGTAAATATTAATATATACTTATATAAATATCATCCTCAGAAACATCGCCAAGGTTGAATGGAGAACATTGTGGCAACGGCAGTCTGGAAAGGGTATCCAGGGTCATAGCTTTGACAGACGAATCGAGGGAAAAGGGAAGGAAACCGAAATGTTTATTGAGGTCGTCGAGGGTCACATCTTTGCACTGATTGGTAGGTGATTTGCCTATTCCTACAGACTTGAGAAATTTCCAAACATCGGAAGAACTACGGTTGTTAAGTTGGTCGTGGAAATAGAGTCTCTTGGCATCTTGACACATATGACTGCAGCGATTACGTAGCGATTTGTAATAAGAGAGATTCAGCTCTGAAGGTCTATGCTTATATCAGTCTGTTCTTAGCTTTATCCCTATGTGCCATAAGCTCTTTAATTTGTGTGGTCATCCATGGTACAGGGTTATGTTTTACCTTAATACGACGGAGGGGCGCATGCTGCTTATACAGGTTGAGAACTGTTGTGTTAAAAACTTCTCCACGATACTTTCCGTCTTTACTTTTCGCCTTTGTAGTTGCAGATATATAGTAGCTGGGGCTTCCTCTTGGGAACCCGGATGCGTTTCCATAGATAAATGAGATTGTGGTAGGAGAAAGTTGCAGTAAGTTGACCATGGTATTTAACATTATTAGGAGTTGAAACAATCATAAGATCTAGAAAAGAAGGTGAACAATTAGGAAAATAGTGAGTTGCAGAGTGAGGCCAAACTTGAAGATTAAAGGAAGACAAGACGGAGAGGAGTTTGAGAGAGCGAGCGTCGTTTTTAATCAAATAAGCATTAAAATCTCCCATTAAAATAACGTGCTCATACAAGGGACAAAGGTCACTGAGAGTGGAGTCAAGGGAATCGAAGAAGTCAATATGTAGTTAGGACTATAGAGCACTGCAAAAAAAACTTTAGTATGGTGGAAAGAAATTTCTAAAAACAAGTATTCAGCTGATCTAGAATATAGCGAAGGAGATGAGCTGACCACCCTGTAGGGTAAATCAGCACGCAAGGATATAGCAACACCTCCTCCACCCTTGCCAGTCCTTATCATTGCGGCTCAAGACGAAGCCAGCGAGAGAATATTGAGCAGAAAGAAGAGGTTTCAAAAAGGGTTCTGAAATCAATAGAGCGTCCAGGTGAGCACTGCTAAAGGATGCCAGAAGATCAGAATAATGACCAGGAACACTCTGAGTATTGATGTGTGCTATATGTAAGAGAGGACATTTTATCGTGTAAAGTAAGTGGTAAGGAAGAGTCACTGTCCGCACTAACAAAACTAGCAGAGGAAAAGCACGAAAAGAAGCTGTCGTTAAGATCAGCTAAATCATCCATGATATATAAATATAATAAATAATAATATACCTAACTATAATTAAAAATACCTTAAATATCCTTTTAAGTACAAAATATAGGTTTTCCTACAATGAGAAAACCACCCCAACTTACTGATATATTGGCAGAAATTTTACAACAAAATTTAAGAAACACAAAAATTATTTAAACTTTAATACGAGGAAAGGAAAAACAAAGGTAAAAACAAACGAACAAGCTTTTAAAAATACCCAATTATTGAACACTACAATTTTCATGACTCCTAGTATCGTAGCAGACTTGATAACAAATTGTGTTTTTTTTTTGTATATTAACGCTAGCACAGAGAAGCGTCCATTAACTATAATGAACCATAATTTTACGACTACAGAAAAGAGACCAGTTCATTACGTCTCGAGAGTACGGCCTTGGCTCAGAATTATTGGACCTTCGCTCACTTGAGAATTTTATCCAATTACTAAGGTAATTTAAAATATATTACTTAAAATAGATAAAATTGTATACTTAGTTTTAACACCAACAAAGTATCTTTGGAAAGTTATTACTTATTACCTTGACTTTAAATTCTTCTTAAAATGTCAACTCACTGTGAGATAATCGTTTTATAATTAACGTCTTTGAAATTATTTTACAACAAATTTGAAGCGTTTAATAAAGACTACTTTCGTGTCAGTTGCTGGTAGGTACATAGTTTAAAGAAATAGTTATTATTTAAAAATCTCCTTTTTAAATATAGCTACAGTAAACTTATCATGATCAATCTGCTACTGCGGAGGTGGTAACACATACAATGTCACATGCCCATCATGTATCATGCCTACGCCGGTGCTACGACGCGCGTAGGTGCTGCTACGGCGTAGCTAAACTTTATTTCGATGTGGGACCTATTTTACGTTGTTCTGATATTTTCACAGGATATTTTAGTTGACTTTGCGCGTGTAGGTTTATTTTCCTACGGTAACTATACTGAAGGTTATAGTACCGTATGTCAAATACGCCAAATTCTGTTCTTACGTAATCGATCATTTTCTTGGCATGAATCGACCATTTATAGTGCATTATTATGGCCATAAATAAGTATCTAATCGTGTTGATCAGGAATATTACTTATCCCATTCAGAGTCCCCAGGAAAAGGAGCAAGATAAATGAATACGATAAACAACATTTGATTGCCATGACGCGACCACTGCTTGAACCCCTGTGGCTAAAATGGGCGCCATTTGCTGATTTTCCGATTCATGGGGAATAAATAGTTCACATTTAAATAGGTAAACACGAGTCTTTCGACGTCACATATCGGCACGTGTAACTAATAACTATGTCTGATTAAAATTTATGGATTGGCAATAATTTTTCCTTTGCAATTTCTGTTCTATTATGAATCTTAGAAAATTATGGCCAGTTGTATTCAGCAGATAATTCAGCTTCTGAAATATAAGAGCGTTTGAGTTTAGAAGCTATATAGTCATAGAAGATTGGAAAAATATAGGAATGCCACGTGGTGGAAGATTCAAGGGACAATAATATGTATAATGTAACGGGTAGGATGACGGGGGCTGCTAAGACAGAGAGCGTGAGATCCAACTTCTCTCTTTTTTCCTATAACGCCATTGACTACAACATTTTTACCAGCAGATTAATATATCTTCGTTACTTGTACAAGTGATAATTATTAGAAATTAAAATTTGTCATTAGCTCACTTACACTGGTTATGGGAAGAAATGTTTTAAGATACTGGATGCAACTTCAACGAAACGTCACGTAAGAACAACTACTTTTAATATTGCTTCAACCTATTTCACGTACGAACAATTGAATAGCTCATTGTAAGTAAATGGGGCCTCAGTAATGTTTAAAAAATACAGTATTTTCCAAACCACTTGGGAGCGTCGCAATAGAGCTTCTGTGCTTGTATTGTGAAAGGTCTGACATATGAAATCGAGGCGAAATAACAGAAGTTCTAAGATCGTTCCATTTTATACTAAACCTTTTTTAGTTTGTCGTTAATCTATCCCTGCAAGCAGCAATTCAGTATGTCTTCTCACTTAACACTCAACTAATTACTTACAAGCAAAGTTAGAATGAATTAATCTAGATGTTCCTAAATTACCTATTAGTGTCCGAGCCAAGCTTCCATCTTAATAAAATTATCTCTTGAAACCTCGTGCATCTACGTGGTAACTGGTGTAAGAACAGTTCACTGACGGAAATGTTGTTATCGAAATAGGGATCTTATGTAAAAGTTTATTGATTATAGTTTTTTAAGATTCTAGGTTAAGTGACTGCTCAAAGCATTTAAATTTTTTGCGAAGTTCATCGTCGGTCCCTGTGGTAATTCCGATAATGTACCCAAATTGTATCACTATTTTTAACCCTTTGTCTGAGCGAATTCAGTTGAAGGTACCGCTATAATGACGGTAATAATTTGCCCTATTTGTTAAATTGTTTCCCAGTTTTAATTGAGTATTCAGTAAATCAATCACTTCGTATCGTATTTTACGTAAGGGGCCATCGAATCACGTGGGTTTTTTAAGCCACTTTTATACCCCTCCTTCCTCCTTAATGACACGTCACAGGTGACAGGTTTTAGGACACACCTCCTCCCCCTCAAGGATCGACCCCTAACCTGTCTGGAATCAATATGAAAACTCGGAAAATAAGAAAATTCGATCAACTGAATGCAAATATTCAAACAGTATGAAATCATGCATGGATAAGAAGTATAATGTTAAAAAAGATTGAATGTAAATGAACGCAATGCCTAATAGCCTTCTACCCTTGGGCATTAAACGCAGTTCGTTTACTCCGAGGTATTTTGAAACGTTCAGCATTATTTGAATTCTACGGATTACTGGGACCGCGTCGGCACATTTGTGTTGCTAATGTGGCCGTCTATACGACACCCTGTTAACCAATCGGAGGGAAAGTTAACTGCAGAGCGACACGAATAATTTACATTTAATGCACAGAGTAAAATAACTAGTAGTTCTATAGTTTGCAGTACAAAGAACTGTTTAATCGCCTGAATATAACTTTGTGTTAGGTCCTTTGTTCACAAAAGACTGAAGAACATCTTAATTGAGATGTTTCTCTGTCCTGCAATAATTTGTGGTTAGAGATTGTTCGAGGAATTCCTTTCTGACTATTAGAAACGGCTTTCACTTGTATTACACGTCCAAAATGTTAAACTAAATATTTGAATGAGTACTGTTATTCCAATTTCTATAGAAGTTTGTGTCTGCGGAACACACTGGGGTTTTTTTTAGAATGTCGGATTTCTATTGTTTTGGGGAATGTAGGAGTATAATTAAATCATGGAACAATTCTTTGTGGCTTATTTGTGACTTCATCGTCGCAATATTTACCAAATTGTGACAAGGGTGCCTAGACAAATGCCTATCGTTTTAAAGTATGGAATCCTATGAAACTAGTAACTTGTATGTGCTAGTCTACAATTTTTGTCTTTTCCATTATCATTAACACCGATAGAATAACAAATGTCTAAGCCCTAAGTTCGTCTTACTGCTACTCAATTGAGTGTAAATAGGTTAATATTACCTATAGTTAGCACAGTGGTCAGAATTTCAGGGACATCCCATGAAGGCACGTTTATCATGTTTTCACTATGCATCAGTGAGCGTCATTTCATCATAATTCGTTGTGCTAAACGGATTAGATAATTATGTACATTTATAGTTGAGATTATTATGGTTAGGATTATTATTTTATATTGGTTTTATGCTTATATAAACCGTAGATACAAGTAGAAGTGTGAATTTTATTCATAAGTAGGTACTCATTGTTCGACGACTGTTGGCTTTCTTTTTTATCGTGTGGTTAGTGAATAACCTGGTGTCAGAGATTTTATGCCGCTCATGGGCCTCTGACTTTGCTTTACATGTCGTCGAGAAATATCTCTCAGGCATGCTGGTTTCCTCAAGATCCTCCTTCACTGAATCAAGTGATAATTATGAAACAGGCACATGAATCTAAAAAAAAAATTAGAGGTGCGTGTCTTGGGTTCGAACTTGAAATCTACGACTTGGAAGTCCGACGGTCACATCACTAGACTATAACTGCTGGCTGTTTACCTATTACGTATTGTAAGAACCTCTGCACTCGATTATTTATTTTCAAAAGGATACCTCCCAGTAAAGGAATAAAACATGTATTAGACAAACAAAATTTATTTCATTGATTATCTTTATTAATAATAACACTTATCTACAATAGATTTTATATATGTATGTATAAATAGTACTTATAATAATGTAGAGGTTATAATGTAAATATATAGAGACAGGTCTTACAAACAAAAATATTTCTTTTATTTTATTTAATAATATATTTAACTAAATCGTTCAGTGGAAGAGAGTTCAAATGAAAAAGATTAGTACGTTACCCTTAAAATATATTTGCCACGACCTAGAAAGACATTATACGCTATGACTAGACACGAACTACTTAGGTGGGTATGTAATTCAAAGAACAGTAGTTCATTAATGTCATGAACACTGTCACCGAGTGAAGGGATGAGCCATAAATACATTAATAAGTAGGTAAAAGTTTTCTTAGCACGGTGTACATAAAATTTAGTTCTTTAGAAACATAGCTATAAAATCGCTTTAATACAAGCTTGACATTATGATTTTATGAAATAAATAAATATTGCTTACTAGCTGACGTTAAAGAGGTTACAATAAGTATGTATTTACATTGAATGGATGTTTATACAATAAAATTGGGATGGTTAAAAAAAATTAAATTTGGATTATGAAACGGCCGCCTAATTATAAGATAGTAATGAATAATTTGACAATGTTGGTTGACGTGGGCGCTTCACAATGTGGCCGTTGAGATGTTAGGTTGCTACTTTATTGTAAGATGTTGAAATCACTTGAATGCTACACAACTAGGTCATAGGGTCGATGCGTCGTTGAGTTGGTGGCGTTTACTTGCGGAAGCAGGAGATGGGGTTGAAGTAGCACTGGCGGAAGCGCACCTGGCGCTTGTCGGCCCTCCACTGGCGCACCAGGCGCCCATCCAGCGCCCGCATGCCCCAGCCGCGGGGCTCCGCCTGCGGCCACGAGCGGGATACCCTGCCCATCCTGATACAAAACAAAGAAAATCGGCTCCGGTTTCTAATATCTATCAGACTGTCTGTCTTCTAGTGTATAATTTGGGTAAAACAATATCACCATTTGATCGCCTGCAGTTCTATTAGGCACAAGCAATTGTGTTTCTAGATTCTGCAATAAAAGGCTACAACTTCAACTAAACTTGTGTCTATAAAAATACAGTGTTATTCTTACCCATTTTCATAATTGGAAAAATATCAAATGAAATATTTTCAATAAGGAAATCATTTACTTTGGTCTTTACGATCACACGACAGTATTATCAAAGAAACAAAAGTGTTTAAATATACAATTTCAATTAGAATTAAAAAGCAATTTCATTCGCGGTCGCTTTGCAAGTCAGCGTCTATTAAGTCGGCACTTGTTCGTGTATAAAAAAAATAAAAAAGCTTTCTTTAGTTTTCTTGTCAACACCTATTTACTACTATGGATGAAATAGTATATACACGCATCAATAGAACCATACCACATACATCCATAAGTACCTAATCCTTTTTATGTTCCATCGTCATAGGCCATCATAATCTTCAATCAGTCCATTCATTATGAAACTTTGGTTCAGACGAAGTGATAAGTCTTTTGTAAACGAAATATGGTATCTACAACTTACGTATTAACTTAATAGTCTTCTGTAATGTAGGTTTACGTTTGCCAATTTTCGTATGGTCTCTTCGTTTAATTTGTTTGTTAACGAAATCAATAATGTTATGCAACGAGTATGCACTGGAATCAATCAGGTTTAATTGCCCGGGAAGCGTACGAGCCACTTCGCACAATAAATCCTTATAAGTGGCACTAACCACGCATGCTAATTAAATTTCCTAGTATTTACATGGCGATATGCAATCCTGATTAGGTACATAATACCTATTTAGTTTTTGTTTATGTTGCTTGAAATTTTCAATGCCAGAAAAGGTATACATACCTACATAGTGTAACATAATTAACGCACAACCTCTTATGGGGTAATTGTACTCATAATTATTATGAACAACTTTTACTATGGAACCAAACCTAAAATCACGAAAAAAAACAGCTGCTCCCTACATTTATGTTCGCATAATTCGTGAAAATGTATGGAACAGCTGATTTTTTTTCGCTGTTTGCATATTATGCAGATGCGGATGCGGATTATTAGCAGTTCACATCCGCGGATGCGGATGCGGATTTCAGGTTTTTTTTAAGATATTATAATTTTAACTAGGTACCTACATAAATAAATTGAAATCGATCAAATTATAAAAGGTATGTTTTATTTAATCATATTTTTAGATCACGTTTTAGTGTTGTGTGTTCTTTTTCGGAATTATGTGCGTATTGTATAATTGTCACTATTGCTTCGGTGAAGGAAAACATCGTAAGGAAACCACGAAATATATTTTTCGACGGCATGTTAAGCCAAGTCAGAGGCCCATAGGCTGATAATAAAAACTCTGGCACTACCATTACAATATCCACACAATAAAGAGAGTGTTTAAAACAGCTCTTAGTACGTACTTATTAGAATTTTAAGCCTCGAATTTCATAACTTAAACAAAACAAACAAAGCCTGTAGGATCTTGTCACCAATATGTGCTTTCGTTTTAGTCAGATAGCGAAGGAAGAAAGCAAACACGCACGAGGCACGCGCCTCTCTGGCCCCGCCCACTTTCTTTACATGTGGTTACTTGTTGCAAATATGAATCCGCATCCGTAAAAGCTCCGCATTAATTATTGATGCGGATGCGGATGCAGATGTCTGATTTAATGCGGATGTTTCGCATTTGCGGATGCGGATGCGAATATCCGTAACACCCCTGGTATAGATGATGATGATGGTTTTGGCGCGGTATAAAATAACTTTTTTCCATGTTTTTTTTTTTTTTAATCTTTAACGTGCTTTAACTTTGGATTCCCTCATGGTTCGGCACTTGACTTTCATTTGGATGACCACTGAATAATTAAACAACTACTTGAAATGAATTTCATTCAGTATAAAATTGCGCAGTGTTACTCGTTTATGGCAGTAATTAGTAATTACTTTCTTTACGTTACATTGTAACATTTAATCTGACATTTGCTTATAAGTGGTGTGAACATTTTTTATTCAAATTAATGTGAGTTTGTTTGCAAAAAGGAATCAAAGTCATTGGTGGGAATCAAAGTCTGTGAGCTTTTAAGAAAAGATACCACACTGCGTTAATTAGATTTTAATTTTGAAATTATATTCGAAATTTGTATTTAATAACCACGTTAGAAAAACAACGTTTATCAAAACTTCCTTATATTCTTTACATAGTTATAATGTATTTGCTTTATCCATTTCAAACCGTTTCCATGGGGAAAACATTTTCAATTTGCGGTTGGCAGTTTTCTTTTAAACCCACTTATATATTACTCCACTGCACTGACACCAAGTAAGTAGTAGGTAATGCTTTCATGAATTATGTGATTTAAAAGTTACGACGCAATATTGTCATTATTTTTAGTCGATAAAACATGCATAGAAAGTTGTCGATCAAATTTTTCCTATTATTCAACAATAAACAGGAAAAATAAATTAAACTTAAAAAAAAAAACAAAATAAATAAAATTAGGTTGAGCCATTAAAATTGAACGCATTTACAAAGTGCCCGTGCCATTAACCGTTAAGAAGACTCTCGTGAGGAGAAGATGATACTGGCTGCAGGATCAAGTCATGTCTGTCATAAAATTGTATTGTCACCAGAACCACAGGTGTGTGCATTTCAGCATTTCATTCAGTTTCAAGACTTGACCAGTACATACTAACTAACAAGGCAAGTTAAATAACTGCTTATAATAACATGAAAACTCAACAAATAAGATGTAAACAGTACAGCGTTCAGTACAACAAAATTAAGTAAACATCATTCCACTTTCAAATATCCAACTAGAGTCGGGTCCATCCTTTCGTTCAATTAATTCAATCCAAGAAACACTGTTACTGTTAGAAACATATTTAGGAACAAGGTCCAATGTTGTGAGTAGCCAGTCCTCTAGTTAGCAGACGGCTACCTACTACTTACGATTGCAAGTTGGGCCTGGGAGCTAAACACAAAGTAACATAAACCCTGGACTAACAGACTGTCCTCTACACTTCACACTTTGTTCTAAATCAGTAGTTAGTTTTCGAAACATTCTAATACTACAGAATAGTGTTTACAAGTCATTAAAAGTTTTCAGACTTAATTAGGTATGTTATTTTCATACAATAAATAATTCAGTAAAATAAACCCTCAAATTACTACTGTTGTCTAGTTACTTGATTTGTCCTATAAACATGAAACAATGCTTTTTCATTTAACATAATATGAAGTAGGTAGTATTTGTACGTCAATAAGAGACTAAGGGCGAATTTCACTAATGGAACGGAAATCCAAACGCATATATGAAATTCCAAACTGCGTTTAAGGGCTTCCAGTGTCATAATTGTTAGGTGTGGAATGTTGACAGTGACAGCTCTAAAATGCCGTTTAGATCTTTCCGCTCTGAAAATCAAGAATATTATTATAGTCAGTATAGTCACCTCTCCTCGGCGTCAAGTTGCAGCAGCAGTTTGCGCAACGCGGCGGTGTTGATAGCATCCCAAGGGCCGGACATCTCCATGTCCCCGTCCGGATGCGCCACGAGACCGTTGTCCGGTTGCTCGTCCTCCGCCTCCTGAACAAACACTCACTTGAGTCTGTGTAGTCAATCACAGAATATAGAACAAACTAGATGGCACAGACGTACATAGAAGTGAGACTGTACAAACACAGTTCGATCTATGCTCTAACCTTGTTGCTCATATAGTAGTTAATTTTTTGTGTTAATTTCTGAATGTAACTCAAGCTAGAAAACATTTTCCCATACATTATCAAATGTTCATAAGCTAGCCATATGGCGTTGATGGTAAGAAGAAAGAAGAGAGGCAGGTTGGTGATGTTGTTCAATTTGTTTTTGCGCGTGGGGGCATTAACGATCGTAAGCGTCTTCTGATTTGTTGCTTATTCCGAGTACAGAGCCACCGCCACCACTCGTACCACTTGTGAGCCCACCGAACCATTAGCTACACATTAGACGCCTGTTAGCATGTCAGACGGTTCGCTAAATCCCACCCTCACACAACAACCCGCCCACTGATTGCACACACTTCAAAAGCCTCCTAAATGTAATTATTCGGTAACGACACATTCCTTCTCTGACCACATTCATTTGTGTAATTAAATAAGCCTGTTTTCTCTCACAAGACCCTCTGCCTCAGAAATAATTTCGTATTTCTTCCTAGTATCCGCTACATAGAGTGTAAAATGAGTTCTTGGAAATTTCGTTTAGCAAATTGACCTAAAGAGCACTCTTTGTGGAACCTCTTACGTTAATTTACTTTTAATTAGACATGTTCGGGACTGAGCAGTGACTGCCTGTCAATAATAAAAAATGTACTTTCAATTTATTTTTGGATCATTGAAATCATTATTTTAGTCTCTTTTCAAAATTCTTTATAACCAGCGTGCTTAGACCGTCAGCAAATTAAAACAAGCTTTGATTTAAATAGAAAAGTCACCCTAACTGATCAGCACTTGATATAATTTAATTCTGTGCAACGATTAGGATATACAAGTCTACCTAAAAGCGATTAGAAACTTTTTGGTGACACATAATGGATGGCTAGTTAATAATGTATCATGTTATTATCAGTTAGCACTAAAAGCTACTTTGCTAAGAGGATTGTCAATTATATGTCAGCTTGATAACGCGTTAATGTTACTCTACTTCGTGTTTAAATACAGAAAAATTGAATATCTATTTAAAAGATTTCGTAAATTTGCTCGATGTTACCTCCTCGTAAAATGCGTACTACGAAATCTTTTGCTGGAATACGAGCCATGTTCGGATTTATTGTCATTCCGAGCCTATATTTGAGTTTCCAAAAAGCTGGTAGTACTTAAAGTAATTAAACTATACATTATTAACGTTGTACATCAGGGACGCAGTTTTGTAGGTGGCCACAATTGGCACAATGTTAACTACACGGTGGTTAGTTACATATAAAATCTAAAACCCCTGAAACCTAGTATTACCATCACTGAGTTTGAACGTTGAACATCTGCAAGACTATAGGTAAAGCCCGCTTACCGAATAAATTTCTTAAACTGGTCCACCGTAATACAGTCTATACTAGTACGGGGACCAGAGTGAGTCAGTTCCGTGTTAATAACAAAACAAACTATGTAGGTACTCTACTATGTAACTACATATGTACCTCTACTGCTTATTGGTAACTTGCTGAACCGTACAAGGCAAATTAAGAAGTTTTTTTTTTAATAATACTGGGCAACCAACACTGCTCTTAAGATTAATGAATTATGAGTGCTTGCATAAAGTTGCAGGTTTTACGTTCACGATTTATTTTCCCGATGTTTTTTGCGCATGTATCTTAATGTGCAGTAAAATAGTTACTTATTTTCTATATGCGAAAAGCTAGGACCTATTTTACCAGTACCGATCCGTCCCGACTTGTCTGCACTTGTATTTTAAGTTAAGCAACCTTAAGGTACAAAGGTTTTCGATATCGGAAATCGCGTTACGGAACTCAAATGGAGTTGGCCAGGACACCTAGCAAGACGCAGTGATGACAGGTGGACTAAGGCTGTGACCGAATGGCGTCCAAGAACTGAAAAAAGAAACGTGGGTGCTAGCGGCAAGATGGGCAGACGACATAGTTACCACGCACCGGGGGAAAAACCTGGTTGAGGCTGGCACAGGACCGTGGAGATTGGCACAAGAAGAGAGAGGCCTATGCCCAGCAATGGATGAATTCAGGCTGTGGATGGTGATGATGATGAACCTTAAGGTTTGTTTTCACTTACCATTGGTGCAGAATGGACCGTGACGAAGAGCAAAGCCAAGGTGGCGGCGACAATTGCCAGGTACACGTTGCACACGCTCGCTTTCATTGTGGCTTTCCAAGCTGAAACAACAAAAAATTAGATTAGCAAATCATTTGCAGCGATTTGCCTTATAATATAGAAAGTTCAGTCTAGTGGCTGGACTATGAATTTAATACGTTCAAGTTTGTTTACCGGTTCTCTTACGGGTCACTATGAGCGTGTAAGTTGCAAAGCTGCATAATTATGCTAATTATCACGACCAGTAATATAAATCTCTAAAACTACATATATGCAAGAATATATATAACAGCTTTAAACCCACATAAAGGTTAGTTTATAATTCTATGGTTGCTGAATATTTCACGGAATGTGGATTTTGTCACGTAAGTATTTAGGACAACCTATCCCGCCTACACAGCTAATTAGGCCCCTAATGACATGGCTATAGCACCGAAGTCACATTAAATTTTCACAAAGTTGTTTTAATGCCAAAATACAAAATTGATTTTTCATCTCTTACATTTCAACGGGTAGCGCGTCATCAATTAGATGCCAATTATTTCGTATCCTTAACATCCGAACAAATTAAAAAGTTACACTTTTAAATCTCGTATAATAACTTTCTGTTTATTTTTTTGCTCTGAAAAATCTTTTGGGCATATCTATAAAATTGGGAGGCGTGAACAAATACGTAAAGTATTTTCGGTGTAAAACTTTCCTTGTTTTTGTTAAGACCTCGTCACGTCAAAAGTAGCAGTAAAACCACTTACTTAAGGGTCGACCCCATAAAATGTTGAAGTGACGTGATGGTTTATACCAGAGGCCTTTGACGCGATATTCTCGTTAGGCATAATGGAAACAAATACAGCTTATTCTAGCCGCTCAGGTATCTTTATCAGCAATAAATACACAACAGTTTCGATCATAAACTTATCGCTTTATCAAAGGACCACCTATAATAATATTTAGTGGTGTATTATTGGACTATCGTTTGAAACGTTATTAACTATATACAGTAGACACTTCAAATGGTAGCTGTATTTCAAAGAATTTACTGATATTAAATACCAGCAAAGATTGTATAAAATATCTACGTGATTATTTAAAGCAATACTTTCATAAGTAGGTATCTATGTTTGTATAGCAGCACATAAAGCTACAACAACCTGTCAATTTCTTTAATAGATTTTCAACTTTATTGTTAAAGAATCAGGTTCAAGGTTGATTGGGAAAATTTGTCAGTTTCGGGTAGCTTGATGTGCTGGCGTCTATACACACGTCCAAATTTTACACCCCATTGATAGGTGTTGATTGATTTGGTAATTAATCAAGTTCACCTTTAAAGATAATGATATCTACCGCCTTACTTACAGATAGACATTTATAATTTGAAGCTCCTGGAAATCCATAAAAGCCTAATTACAAATATTGTGACCATGACAAGACCAGGTTTGGAAGATTTGACTCGGATATCCCAACAGTGATAGGCCGTTTTCGAAGATACCGTGGTGCTCCATGAAGCGAAGTCATAAATGTCATGGTAAAAAGTATTAGTCAGCATCGTAAAAGTGGACCAAACGATAAAATAGGTTCTACTACTATAATTAGTGGGACTAATAGTTGCCTCGGGCACAGATAATATAATACTACGTCTCAGGCGACGGAGGTTGAAACTTAAATTTCGGCGTAACGGTCAAGAAACATTACATTCCTCCAGTTGATTTCTTGATAGCTGTTACGTTGGCTACCTGAAGTTTGTGTAAAAAATATGTTCTACATGGAAAACATTCAGACGTCAGGTTAGCCAACTTAATAGTTAGAGGAAAATAATTGTAAATGAACAGTACTTACTTACTCGTAGCACGTGCAATTACACTTGTAACATGATAAATTATCGCAAACATGTTCAGGTTTTCATTTAAAATAATTTGTAAGGACTAGGTACGTAGATCCAAGCTCTAAGAGAATTGGAAAGTACTATTTCATCGAATGTTAATGGTATTTTCATTTGAGCTGTTCGCAAAGCAGTATTTCGAGCAAAGAATTAATATTTCTGCTCTGAATATTTTAATACTAGGACTGAAATTATTATCAAACATTATTCTATCTGGTGAAAGTACAGATTCATTCACAATTTCATGAAAAAAATCAGGGCCACTGTAGATCCGAGAAACGAGTGAAATTTTTTCAAAGTTTTTATTTTTGTCAGTGATTCAAATATTTTCATAACTGATTCTGTGAATTTAAATCGGAACGGGCTTAGTTTGTGCATTTTCACTCTCAGAAAAGAATATTTTAATTATTCAACAAAAGTTCTCCACCCCAGTGGGTGTTTAAGCACAAAGCTAACATACATAACCAACCAGCGACGAATTCGCGTGCGGAATTAAAGGTACCTTTTCGACAATATGTCGCCCGTCAATCGTCGGCCGGTTGCAAAGCTACGTAATGACCCGCCTCTTTATTTTATAATTAAATTTTAACTTCGAGTGTTACGTAGACAAATGTGAAGAACACGTTTGCCTTGTGCACGCAACACCCTCATTGACATGTACGTAGGTTCCGGGCCGTCTGGGGCAGACAGTCCGCCGATTTCACATTGTTTTATTTTACTACCCGGATCTTCACCGGTGTCAAACACGTCATTTACACGACAAATATGCTACAAATTAATTTATTTACGTGGAAGACGTGTTTATTTCTTCGTTGAGATTATTTCTAATTTGCACGTAATAGAATTCGAAGTAAAACATTTTAGATAAACATACGTCATGTAACCTTTTGTTAAACTTTCAACAAATAAGATGGGTAATTATAGATTTTATCACGTAAGTTAAGAGAATATACCTATTCGAGAAAGGTTCGGAAAACATTAAGGTTAGTCTTTCGTTTAAAATTAATTTGCTAGGCAATCTGAAAGTTCTTAGGGCTGAACTAGCAGTTTATCATTATTATAAGTAAAATTATTAGGCATTCCGATTTCTAAAATAGAACAACCAGCCATAATATCTGTAGTAATAAAACTGACAAACAGGCTTTGGCTACTAATAAATGAAGCATAGAGCTGCTAAAGGTTAAATTGTGTGCAAACAACATGGAAGGAATCCATTATTCACTTTTCTCATCAGGGTTATGAAAAATCAAAAATCCCGCCTACAATCAACTAAATTGATCTTTTTATACAGATACATTGAAAAAATATTCGCAGCCATTATAAAGGTTGGGGTATAACCTTTCTCATACGTCTTCGTAACATCCCTGTGGGGGTTCGTATCACAAAGCGCGCAAATTACGGTCACCCTAAGGATTTGGAATCGCCTTGACAAATAAATTGGATATGTGTGACACTATTTATCGATACACCGCACGTTTTTTCGTATCAAGATATGAGCAAACAGTGTGTCCCTTTGTGAAAAGGAGCAGTGTGCCAGAGATGTCGAATCTGCGCAAAAAATAAAGCTATTGTTGTAATCCTCATCGGCAGACTCTCAATGTATTGTGAAGACAATAGATCTTCCTGCAACTACGCACATCGACTGATACAAAAGATTCGACTTGCAAAATGCAAAAACAGTATATGTTGCTTTTAGTATTGCTCTTAGAACATTATGATTACGATAAGACTAAAGCTTACAACTGTCTTTTACTTGCCTCGAGTATTTTTCATAATCACAATATTGTTCTTGTCCTAGACAATTATAACTATCTAATCTAACCGTTTAACCCTATCAAGCTAGAAAGTAAATAAAGTATATCTGAGATTTTATTAAAATGCTGCGGCTAAACAAGTGCCGAACTATTTTTGTGAAATGAAAAATATTCAGGCTAGACACAAGTACGTTCTTCATAATTCAGTTGCCAAAGTAGCAAAGGTTTTGTGATGACAAAACTTAACCTTTAAAACCATTTACACGTTTATTTGTCATTCTCCCTCTCCCTAAATTAGTTCAGTAGAAGGTTTACCGATATTTAACTTAACTATCCTACACACATAAAACAGTCAAAGTATTTGGGGTACAGGACGAGAGCATGTTGTTTAAACTCTTTGACAAATCCCAGAAAGTTTCGCCAAGAATTTACTTATCTAAGTTTGTAACTCGATGAGGATTGATGAAAAGGCGCATGGCGATCCCTCCTCGAATCATGCGTGTTCAATAAACGGGGAACTAAGCCTAATAACTACCTGCCTTATGGAGCAAAAGTTTTTGAAGCCTTAAATGGCGACTGTTCTGCGAAGAATGAAAGTAATGATGTAGTGTACGAACTCATATTACGTGCGTTATGAACACCGCGGCTTAGTAATGCGCTGTTACAGAATTGTGCGCTGTATTTTCATAGTATTATACCATCTCATTTATTAGCCAGAATTACAGTCTAATATAGTGTCAAGGTTGGTTTGGTTTTCTAGATTCTCTTTACTATACATTTACAGCACTAGTTATGTGAAATTACCATGTCAGCTCTCACAATGTAACATGTACATTTTACGTATAAAGTTACTTTTAGTTTTCAAAACTTGCACGAACATAAGCTTACGCGAAGACATAACATGCCTGAATAAAGTATCTAACTTACAAATACCTTGCTAACAAAGTTTAAACTTTTCCAAAAGTTAAAACATTTTCTTTATTGAATTATAACTTACTATTATATTATGGGTGAAAATAAGGTAGTAAATCATTGTATAATGGTAATAAGTCACTTTCCGTAAATGACACAATTTCAATTTTATTACCTCGTAAGGGTAACATAAGTAGATGCACACATTGTGTAATAGAAGATTGAGAGAGCGGAATATGCAAATCCGATCAAGCTGAACGAATACGACGCATAAAGTAAGCGCTCCCGTCTTGCATGTTGTTAAATATTAGTATCTCTGTGCAATAAGCTTTTTAGCGTTTTTTAATGACACATTTTAAAGCCTCATTTGAATAACTTGTTAGTACATAAGTGCTTAAGTTTATCTGCGGATGTTTTACGTCTTGTATTTTTATAACGATGGCTTCATTACTAGTCATTCCTGTTTCGCCTAAAAAAAATAACCTAGAATATGTGTTAGTTTGGTCACGTTTCTCGAAGTTGACTGAATATTGGAGTGGGCAAGTGAAGGCCTTTCCGGCCTGCGATGCAGGATACAATTCAATCAGGCCATGCATTGTCATATCCTTTCCTATGCTGTCGTGATTGGGATATTTGTAGTTTTTATTTACACGCTGCGTCATGAATATGTTGCAGGATTGCTCAATATTTTCATTTATCTCTTACGGCAAAGGTATCAACAGGGATTGTTTGCTGAACTGACCTGCCTGCCCATCAGGCAACTCTTGAACTGTTCTTTTTGCGTAATGGAAAAAGGAATTTCTTTTATGTATTATAAATTGACCATAAAAACAGAGGCAGATAGATAATATTTGCGAATGGATAAAGAATAACAAATGTTGCCTACATAGAGTAGATTTTTTTAAATAAAAAAAGGGTTCATTTAATGGATTTGTATTTTATTTTAATGTAAGTTAGTGCCACCTTTTAAAAGGAACTCCTACCAAAATTCAGTTAACTAGACACGATAAAAATTTAATAATTACAACGCAATTTGATGTAATGTATTGCTATTTCATAGGAGCCATTAAAATAATAAGGTTGAGAGATAATAAACTAAAATGGTGATGAAGGCCGTACGAACAACCTTCTGAGTCAAATAAAAGGTTCTGAAGGAAATAGACTGACGACGTAAACAAGCTAGTTTGTTTATGGTCTGTGCACATCTGCGCAAGTCCTTATTATGATTCGCTTTGTAAGTATGTGCGACTGAGCACACTTGGCGACATAAGAATTTTTCTCAGAATATGACCCTACTTAGTTCAGTAAACAAGAACCTTTTTCACTCTTAAAACATTAGCTCACAAGACTTGAAAAGGTTTCCAAGTAAGACGTTTGGGACAAAAATGTATAATTTTGTCGATACGTCAAAATAAATATGTCTGATTGAATAATGCGACAGTGCTTTGTCTATGTCCATTTGTCTCTATTATTTCAATAGTTCATATCAGATGGCTAAGAGCTATTTTAGGTCTTCTTTAGCCTTTTATGGAATAATTTAATCTATATAGCACTGAGCCAATATTTTCAAAGGGTATATGATTTTTATTTCTGAAATACTTTTATATTAGGGAGGTACTAGAAAGTTAGACAGTAAGATTTTGTGTCTGTCTGAACTTTCAATGAAACCCACTTTTCAAACACCGATAACTAACTATTGTGAAAGACTCCAAACAGTTGATATTCCAAAACTTCTTTCGGGCGAGGTGGTGTTATTATTCTAAACATGCGTGACCGATGGGAGCTCAATATATTCATAGATTTAAAAAGAAATCACATCAATTTATAGACATATTTATCGGGTCTACCTGTTGTTTTACTTAGTTAGCAAGTAATATTATATACGAATTTAGAAAGACCCTTTCTGCTGTTTCTATCGTAAACGTATTATGTTCAAGGGCTCGCGGTGGACATCGATGGGAGAAAACAGATTTATCCAATTACAGGTCGTGTAACCCATTTTGAAGGGTACTTGATTTATTTTATATTATATTACGTAGGCATAGGTAAGCCGGTTATGTTACCAAAGCGATTGAAGAGCTCACTTTTCGTTTAAAACAAGAAGGGCCATAAAGAGCAGGCCGCTAAACCAATTAGAATACAAGATATTATCCAAAATGATATCTCTGTTTCTCAGAACCTGTAATTTCAAAGTTAAACATTGAGTTAACTGATCGGCAATAATGCGTTCATGAAATGTTCGTCGATACACGAGTTATATTTATATCATTTGCCTACACAACATTTTCTAAACATCTGCCGCCTACGTAGAAAATTAACACGTTTTACGTTGTCGCAGCAAGACATATTACCTACTCACTTTACTTAGTTAATTAGGTCCCTTTGCATTGAAGTTGCAAGTCGGAAATTACTAGGCATCTAGGGTGCAAGGCAAGGACGGGTTCTGCATAGAACTTGTAAGTCATCCCTTGGGTTAATTACTTATATTAGAATAATTATAGTAAAATTGAGTTCCCGGAATCTGGGAAGAGAAAGGCCATACAAGCAAGCCTTTAGCTTTGACTACTGTTATTAATAAAATACCTTATACTGTAGTAAAAAGTTTTAGATGTAACATAGAAAAATCTTCTGAAATATCACATATTTCATAAAATTAACATCACAATTTTATACGACTAAATAAGTATTATAGATAGGACCATTTTGTTTAGGGTTACAGATTGTTTTATTTATGAGTAAGATGCATCTGATTTTTGAATTGGCATCTTTTTTCCTACTTTTTTGTCGGGATAAATGTGGTCAATGACAAAAAAAAGAAAATAAGATGAACAATAATTGTTTTTGAACTTAATTCATCTTGATAACATTCCAACATCAAATGCATTTCTTGGGTTCTTTATTCAGTTATTTTAAAATGCTGCCCTTTACTGCATACGACTGTCTTTGAATCTAAAACAGTTTACTCTAAAACTCGTGAGTGAATCCACAATTTTTCGGATGCAGAGGCACGATCGTACAAAAAAAAGGAATTGTTGGTTTTGCGTCACTACCGCTGATGGACGCCGATTTTCGCTCCTAGTTTGTAGATTTATGTTTTCGGGAAAGAATTGTACAAAAGGCACCCTAATTGCTATATTGATTTCTCTAATGATTTTGATATTCATTTGAAGTATTAGTTACGCATTGTAGATACCATAATGGCAAAGTTTTTACCGTCGTGGACTACATATGTTAGCCTATAGGTTTTTTTTAATGCATACAATTTTAACGATATACAAATCAATTTTGAAAAAACAGCAAAACTTCTTTTCTTTCTCTGTCAGTCTGTGGGTAATGTTTTCTTATATCCTTTCTAATTAGAGTGCAGCCATTTCCTTTTACATCCTTCACGGGCATTGCAGTTTTATTACAAACATATGTTGGAAGTTGTGTGGTGTGGGTTGCATCTTAAATCAGTAATTTTAAGGATTTAATATTGACATACTATAAAGACAAACAATATGATCTTGTACAAGATTGTAGTCGCTTGATACCTTTTATGTCAGGTCATAATTATATTGACTTTGTCGCTTATTATTAAAAATGAAAGAAATTTGCACTTTATAGCAATGTGCTGCCACCAACTGTGTCTGAATCAATCGGTCACAAACAGTGTCTGTATCGAAAATTCCTTGAATTTATTATGTTGACTTCCTCTTTATTATTATAGACATTATGAATATTCAATTCTTAACTAATAAGGTTAATTTTAATGTGACATTTATTATTTAAATAGAAATTCCGACATCATTATAATTTTCACGGGGAAGCTAATTTTAAGTAACTCCCTACTTTGTGAATGCTTTTATCTTTCACGAATGTATGTCGTTTCTAATGACTCATTATAAAGGAACCAATTAAAGAGATGAGAGATAGGATATTAGTAGTCATATATGATATTTCAAGCTTTAAAAATAATTTGAGTGTAGCGTTTTTCCTATAAGGGTGGACAGACTTCTTTTTGTTTAGTCACAATAATAAATTATATGAAACCACATTTAGTACTTGGAAGGTTAGAAGAGCACCCAAAATTAAATTAGCAAAAATAGCCACAACAGAATTATAAGAACAAAGAAATAAAACGAGGTTAACATTGTCGTATCCCATGTTATGTACGTAGTTGGGTAAATTGAATTAAGTATATTAATGTTCTGGGTAGTAGGCTCAGTACATTAGTATACTATAAAAGTTGATAACCCTTCTCTCAACTAACTTTTAAGTTCTTTCACGTAATAATGAAAAAGGAAATTATTTCAAATCATATTTTATTATCTAATAATTAGTCTAGGGCTCAAAACAAAAATATATTTGTCGACGGCATGTAAACCCATGGGTGGCATAAAAACTCTCGACACCAGGTTAGGCACTAACCACACGATGAATAAGAAAGAAGGGCTCAAAATAAGCAGACAATACAAAAGAAAGTAAGTGGGAAATAGTTTTTTTTACTAAAGGACACTTTTTTACGTTTGGTATTACTTTTTTCTTTTTTTTTTTGATTTGGGCTGGATTGAGTGACACATTTTTCCGCCCAAACTTCTCAAACAGCAAATAATTCGATGTTGAATATAACATAACGTCCGCATTTCCCGAAGGGATAAGCAAAGGTTCATAGTACCGATTGAAACAAATAGTTAATTTACTATTGACTAACAACTCGCAAAGGAAAAACTGTCATTAAATAAAAACCAATTTTTCTAATTACAATTAAGTCATAAGAACAATTTATAATACAGCGTATAAAAAGCTATATCTTTAATTGTTCTAGTTAGAAACTGTATTTAAATATGAAAACTGATATGAAACACAAGTTATTGTATCGGCATTATTAATGAGTGTTATTTAATAACCCGGTCGAAGTGTCTCAAGTATTTTATGTACGTCTGAAAGCGCTGTAAAGTGAAGTTAACACAGAGCTGCTTTAAGTTTATATTAATAAAGTTTTCCTATTGTTCACAATTAACAGGCTAGTTAAGATTTTAATAGTGAAGCGACACTTTTTAATTAGGTATTCAGTTGTAAGGACATTGTGTGTTTACTTTGTGGAACTCAACAATATTAATATTTTAGCTCTACTATCAGAAAGCACGCTACTTTTTATTAGTATTGAAATGTTAAAAAAGTTCTTATTGTTTATTCTCACATATAACGATTATGATTTATGATTTTATAATTAGTTGAAAAGTTTAGCACAAACTAGAAAGTTAACTGATTTTCAGTTGTATGCATTTGAAAATAAAATGTACATGATCTGAGTTTGAAATTACGCTACAAAAGATTAAAAAAAAAAACAATTTCCTTTCAAAAACAATATTTTGTTTAAAAAACTTACCTTTAAATTCAACACGTTGAAATAAATTCAGCCGTTGACTGTTGAAAGTTTACGTTGAACTAGTAACGATCCCTTTATCAAGGAAGTACGGGAGGCTGTGAGTGCTGCTTCCGTGGTCTCCCTCGATGATTTTCGAAAGCAAATGAACGGTGCGAAGTGCCGACGCGGGTTATATAGTGATGCGGTCTAAGCTACGCCGCGTTTTACTTGCGTAGGTGCCGTAGGGCGCTACTGCCGTAGCACCGTAGCGGCCTACGGTGCTACGTCACGGTGCTACGAAGCTACGACATTTAATTTCGAACTTTCGAAACCATGACTGATTTGCGAATTGCTTTGTTTGTTTGGGATTTTAAATGTATGGAATCATAATTCAATTTGATATTAAAGTCATTTTTTATTAACTAGTTACATAGCTTTGGAGTATCTAATTAAAAAACTTTGTTTGAGTTTATAATTATAATTTCGCTCACCAATAAAAAAGTTTTTGTTTCAAATTACTTTGGAGTTTTTACCAACAGTTTTTATAGTTTTGAAATCAAAAATAACGTTTGGTTTAACGTTAAAGGGTTGTAATTTAATTTTAGTGATATTTAGTGAAAGTGTCGGTATCATTACATTAAGAATGTAGGTATTTATGAGTGGGAAGTGTTCATTGTGTGGGGGTATTTTAATTATACACAAACAACACGTGTACAAACACGTAACAGAAGATATATCTACGAAATGATAGATTGACATTGTTTGAAAAATTAAAAAGGGGAAAAAACATCGTGTCCTTCTTGATATAATATGATAAAACCCTCTAAAAAATTAACAAAATTCATTCCATTTGTTAAACAATTGTTTAGTTTCATTGTTAACTTTCATAAATAACTTGTAATTTTATTCCATTGTAAGTTTCAACACTGGTTTATCTAATTATCCATCAATAATAAAATAGTAAACATAATATCACGCCTCTGTAATCCCCAAAGTGTTAGGCAGAGAGGTACCTATAGGACACTAACATTTCGCCACTTGTGTTTGTCTCATGTAATCGTATGCGAGCCTGTTACCATCAACCCTACACAGATCTTGACTTCGGGCCGGTACCGAGAAATTCCTGATGGAAAAACTGAATAACACATTGCCCGACCTGGGAATCGAACCCAGAACCTCGTGCTAAGCAGTAGGCCATTTCAACCAAGAAACAAACGAGAACAACAAAATAGTTACTAACCAATTTCCGTACGGTCAACATACAGTTAATGGCATTGTTGGCAGCCATGAGGCAATACATAAACACTTTGATAAAATTATCTCTCAATATGTCATGATAGGCTTTAATAACAATTTGGGGAATGATTGGCGAGCACCGATTAAATGCTTGTGTACACTATCAAGATAAAAATGACAAATAGCCCCAATAGAACAAAGCTCTCTTAAAGCTTTTATCGCTTGTGAATCACGTATACCTGTTTCCTGGAGAGAGTTATTAAACATGATGCGGGATGGAATACCCACTGATAGCGTGGCACACGGTGTTTATTATTAACTGTATGTACTTTAATATTATAGGTGACCCTTTAACATTTAAGTATAATTCTATGTGCAATTTTAATATGTTAATTAATGTATGGAAATGACAGACTGACAGGGGAGAATGGAAGAATGACTTTTTATTTTGTCACTAGTAGATAATCGCATTATACATAGATTATTATGTCTTATAATACCCAACTCATAAGCTCTTACTAAGGCTTAGTTAATACTGGGAACTGTTCAGCTCTTTGTAGAAGCAACAATGAATTACGTTGGTACGTACTACGAATGACTAAACAGCCGTGTTTTTGGGTACAAAATTGTCATTATTCCTTTTACAAGTTATGTAGAAATTTATAGATAACATTTCCGTGAATACACCTCTCCTAATATAATGTGTAAGCTCGAATGAATCACCCAAAACCTTGAGTTTTCTTTAGAAGTTCTACATAATACCTTTGCTCAAAACTCCAATTAAACAAATTAATGTATTCTATTGAATATATTTGCTGTTCACACATTTCGATCGATGGAACATGAATGGTTCACATTTAAATCAAATGTCAATGCCTCGTATTACATTCTACAAACATTTTAAACACTTGGACGACTTTTATTTAAATATTAAATACATGCTTGTTTTTCACCCACACTTGACTGCACCTAAATGTCAGGCCTAAAAAAGACTTGTAAACCCATTTTATTTAAGCAATTAGTATTATTGCTAGGTATTAATAAGGGGGCACTGAAGCCTGGTGTTTGATGTGATAACGAGCATTACTCTTTGTAAGAAAGTTCATGAAGTATCTATCTTCAAAGTACTCATCCTTCAGGGTCATTTGTCAGAATCATCTGTAACATTCTTTTTGTAGGTAGATCCGTCGCTGTCTCGATAGTTTAAGCGTTGTCTGGACTCTCAGTGCTCAGCATTGAGTCATGGATTCAATCCCCAAGTATGGCAAAATAGTTTTATTGAGTTTTTCGATTCGGTATTATCCAGTACCGGCCAGCAGTCTGGATTTGTGCCCGACAGCATGATTTAAGCGGAATAAAGGTGTGCTTTACACCTCTACCTACCCCTTTCAAAATACAGGTGTGATTTCTGAAATTGATAAAAAGAAATGTCGTGATAACAGTACGTTTCTTAAACAATGCTCAAGTCTCTGTTGTGTGAAGTACAAATGTGACACTTGCGTCAATCAACCCTTTGAACCAATGCTTTGAATGCTGCCCTAAATATTCATTTTCAATCATTATTTTCCCCAAAACGTTTTTCTTTAATGAATTAAGGTTCTCTCTCCTCCGTACTCCGTACTATGCACCCCGCATAGTATTCGCAAACGGAGTGCGTCTGTGACTAGAAATATAAAAATTGAACTACGTAACAGTTTGTAAGAATCGTAGCAGGTGGTGCTCTGTAGTTTCTGCCTATACCCATGGAAAAGGGGGGTGATCATGTAAGTATGAATGCAAGAAGGCAATATTCCTTCTTTGTGGATTGTTAGAGTTAAAGTGTTTGATTTTTACCACAATTAACTTGAGATGAAATTATGGTTTCAGTTAATTCGTTGACGCTTTTGTTTTCACTTAGGTAGCACTGAACGGGCAGAACATAATTTGTGACCAAAAGCAACTTTGTTAAAATATAAAATAATTCGTCTGAAACTTGAAGATATCGACATTGGCTGTTTTAAGGTAGAATACCTCTAAATAAGCAGCAGTTCATCAACATCATGCGTACGATGTTCCCTGTATATATTCTAGCCATTCTTTTCGTATAGCAAGAAAACATCGGTACAATAACACGTCAATAGAAAAATTAAGGAAATTTCCTTTCCTGAAAACTTTAACGTGACAAATATATTGACAGATTCACTTTAGGTACCCTATGCATTAAAATCAAATCATTTATTAAAGATGCTCTACAAACGAAAAAAATATATTGTAAAGTTCCGATTTATTTTTTTAATGTAATTTCGGTTACAATCAGGGACCTCTCAGTAGGGCTGCGGAGTCTGGATTTGTGGTGGATGGCAATAGGCTTGCCCCCTTTTAAATGCGACTTAAACATGCTACATGTGCGTGTACTATACAGGTACACCTCCGCCTAATTCGGAGATTCCAGGCGGGATGTTATGTTAAGCAATCGTGACTACTTATACTTTCCGACTTGCGGTTTGATATTTATTTTCAGCTCGTTTTAGAATGTAACTCAATCTTAGAAAGTCAGACACATATAAACTCGTGAAAAAGCCTCAATCTTGAGGATCTTTCAGGTTTGTTTTTCGATTCAGATTTGGCACGCAACTGTTGAACTGTACTTATTGAGTTTTACTTCTAGGTAATGTGGCTCGTAACTATTACTATATATTACTAAAACATAACTAGCAAAATATGGGTATACTTGACACCCCCATCTACGCTAGATAGGTATAATAAACTATTCATCACATGTTTTAGCGGAAACAAGAAAATACTCTCTCACTTTCAGTTATCATATTCGATTGGATAATATTGACGAGCTAGCGACGAACTGCAAGTCAGTGATTGCAGATGCGGCCCACCGCTGTGCTTATTATCAACATTCAATTGAAAATAAAGCAGCCAAGGAGCCAGCTTCGAGTATCCTTTGAGGAAAACTTACACCTCGTTGGCAAAAAAATACTGTGCATTTTTCATCGCAAAAAATCAGAAATTCAAATACGTAATCCTTCTAAAAGGCTGTTCCTGAAATATTAGAGCTATTACATTTATAATTAATTAACTTAATGGAAAGGCGATTTATGACTATAGTATTTTCCACGATGCGTATACTGTTGGACCATGTGTCTTAATTCGATACCCAAAACATGCTTACTCACACTTTGTAATGACAGTTCATTGGCTTTTACTTTAGTTAAACAAAAACTCCACTCAATCTTCTAAAAGATTATCTTTCAAATAGGAAGCAGAGGGTTAAGCTGGGGCAATACAGCAGTGATGATACAGTGGTATTATATGGCGTGCCTCAGGGTAGAGTTTTGGGTCCCAGCCTCTTCCTAATATACATGAACGATTTATGTAACATGAATTTAAATAACGCTAAAGTCTTTTCTTATGCCGACGACACAGCTATTGTATTTCACGGAAAATCCTGGGATGATGTTAAGCAGTGTGCTTTCTCAGGTATGGCTCAAATTGCAAAATAGTTAAATAACAACTAGCTCACTTTGAACACCTCAAAAACAAATTACATCTGTTTTAGTATCAGCAATCGTACACAACCTAAAAATGACTTTATTATCAAAGTAACAAGTAGTCAGTCAGGCAGTCTATCAGTAGTAGTAAGAGTAGTAAGTTCAGTATGTGGCGACCCTCAAAACCGAAACTGTACGTGTTCTATTATAACCAAGGTCTCACAGACCAAACACTTAAGTGTTATTCTTGACCAGAGATTATCCTGGAACCCCCATCTTGAACAGGTTGTAGGAAGAGTTAGAAATTTGAGTTGGATATTCAAGACTCTAAGACACAATGTTCCATCTAGGGCTACCAGTAGCAACAACTCTTCTAGAAACCTATTTAAGGATATTTATGTCGCCTTGGTGCAATCTGTCTTTGTGTATTGTATTCCTATATGGGGAGGGGCAGCTATGTCCAAATTTATAGAAGTAGAACGAGCTCAAAGAGCTCTGATCTGACTTACTGCATTTTAAGAGAAAAAGGTAACCCCACTTGTAGACTATATCAAATTAGTGGTCTGCTGTCAGTGAGAAAATTATATACTGCTCAAATTGTGTTAAAAAAAACACAAGACACTGTCTTATGATGCAGATAATCAAACAAAAAAAGGAAAGATCTTGTGGCACATATTTCACAAACTAAAACCAGTTTTTGTAGTATGCAATATGATAGATGTGCCTCCCATCTGTATAACAAATTAAACAAAGAACTACATTTATACTCTAAAACATATTATGAATCCAAGAAACTTATAACTAAATGGATTGAACTACTTACATATGAGGACACCGAGGCCCTCTTGCAGATCGCATCGTAATTCATATCCACACGAACACCCACTCCCATACACTCTACATTCACTCATAAATGTTTGTGAGTAAATGAGATAAGTGAATGGGGTGTATGTGTGATGTTTGTACATCGTGTGATGTAACACAAAACACGCACGCCGCTACTATTATTTTATATAAAAGTTTAATATAAGATTTTTATTAGCTGCTTATGTTTAGATTTTGCTTTTGTTAATTTTAAATTTTTATTCATAATTATGTAAATTCAAAATTACAAGTAAAATTACTTTGAATTGTTTTGTTAAGATAATAAGATTCAAAATTGTTAGTACACGGTACACCACGTAAATTTAAGCTTCGAAAGAGCGAAGTGTCCTAACACAGGCAATTTTTGTCTAAAAGGTTACTTCAACCACTAGATGTAGTACATAACTTGTGAAAGAAAAATTTGTTATTTTGTATTTGTAAACATATTATATACGCCTGTCTGTTGTTTTTAACAATCATTGACTTTATTTTTTACATACAAACGTAAACTTGAGTGATTGTTGAAATTGCGCTAAACCATAAATCAGTTAAATTAAACCATCTATATCAGCAAACAAATGCCAATCGCTGGGTCCGGATAGATATAATAAAAGCGTGGTCTAATATTGGAATCGAAATGATTCACTGGACAGATTAAAAATTAATCACCTGCCCTTATGAGGACTGAAAATTCGAGCAAAATTAAAATCCAGTAATTGGGTAAACTTTGGTTCTAAATCAGGACGCTTTCCAGAATTCAATCAAATCGAGTCAACTTTTGACTCTTACAACGTACGTTACAACTTTTAATACTTCGCCTTTCGCTTGAATTCTAGGAATAAATTACATTAAATCTGGCATAAATAGCTTGCACTGCACTGCTACTTAACTAAAAGGCTGCACATTTGAGATTAGGGATTTCTGTAATAGGTTCTGTTATAGCTTTTACCTAAAACGTCTTTTAATTTAACCTTAAGCTTTCTTACCTTAAACTTATGCAAAACAATTGGGAAAGGAAAACATTTTTTTTTTGGATTAACTTTTTTTTTTGTGGGTTTAATGTAATGCTCGTATACTCATAAAACACCACAGATTGTAAACAGGCTTTTTTTCGAGAATTTCAGTCAATACCAACCACAAAGGGAAAGCTATTACCCTGCGAAGAAAACATCTTTTAATAAATACACACAGACACAGTACACAGATATTCACAGAATATAGTACATACATATATCTAATCGTATTAGGGTACATTATAAAAGCTGTTTGATGTGCTCGAATAAGTCCATGTCACAATATATGGACGTTGTACATAATATATGGCAGTAAGTAAACCTTCAAGGATTAGGAGGATTCATAGATTTTACTTATCGAAATGACACGGATTTTGTACATTTTTAAAGAATGCTCTTTTTGCTGCTGAAGCTTTTATCTACTTACAGTTTTAATGGAAGCCAAACAGAAGGTAGGGAAATTAAAGATTACTTTTATTTCCGACTTTGATTCTAATGATCTCAAGATAACGGGTAACCTACTTTACTAAAATTTTATACGACCTGTTAGTGTACATTATTGCATTCTACAAAAGCCAGCTCCAGCGAAAACGTGAAAACTATATTAGGTACTCTTCAAGATTGCTCGTTGTAGCGGCATAAGGGCGTAGAGCGCTGAAGTCTACGTCAACATCTAAATACCGAATGTTATACCAACTGTACAGACATACAGTCCACCTCTACGTAGGCGTAAGTTATTAACTGATTTTCAACTGTCATCGTCTGACACGATTATTATCAGTCAATTTACTAATTGTACAACTTTATTAAACTAGTGAAAACACACAACATCGCACTTCGCACTGTTTGCGTATGAACATTCGTCACTCCTTTCGGTTGGTATTTGAGTTCACGCGAAACCCTGAACTCTCGCCTGCAAAATTGCATGGATATCCTTAGTGTCGATTTTCCCGTGAACGTTTGACTTGAAGTTTTAGAATATAAACTAGATGGCGTTGGTTTCTTCACAACTATGACTAATTTACGAAACGTATTAACTCTACAATCCCAGTGTCACTTTTATACATAAAGAATAATAAAAAATCGCATGTGTTCTTTAAAGTCTTAACTTTACACAATGACAATAGCCAATGTCTTCATTAAACTAACGGGTGGGTATTAAATCTATCTACATACGTAATATAACGTAAGAAACTGACTGGCTGACTGATCGATCAACGCACAACTGACACCACTGGGTCTAGTAAGTCCTTAAATAAAGTAAGTTTAAAAGGTTGTCTGGAAGATATCGCTATCAGCGATATGACCGCCATTGTAACCATAAAATTACCAATATTGTAAAACCGTTCTGTTTCAATTTTGGTGTACAATAAAGTATATTCTATTCTATTCTAAGTGTGCACTAAGATGGGATTTTTGGAAATTCATCCCCTAAGGGGTTAAAATAGGGCTTAAAAGGTTGTATGAAACTTGCCACACGAACGAAGTCGCGGGCAACAGCTAGTTTAATAATATAATATTCGAGTTGGTAGTTACTTAGCAACAGGGAAAAAGAGCAGAGTCATCGCAGGTAAACAGGCTCGCTAAAAAAAGGCACTATTAAAAAATTATAGAGGTTTATTTCTTACAGTTTATTATTCTTTAACAGTCAGTTTATAAATTATCGTATATATATATATATATATATCTTACTGAGGCCTTTGCTTAAGTATTCGTTTACAAAATCCTTAAGTATGCCTTCCACCCTGTATATAACTTACAGTCATCTTGCGCTGCATATTCCGAATCGTGGTCGCCACTCCAGAACAGCTTGGACTAAAAGCTATGACAAGAAAATCGCTATTTATTGAAATTTATACTCAAGACCATTTTACTTGAATAGTACTTTATTTTTAACATCATTATATTTTATATCAGCCCATGGTGACTCATCGCTGGGCAAAGGCCTCCCTCCACTCTTCCCAGTTCTCTCTCTTTATAATATTTTTAAAATATATATTTTGGACGGCACGGTTGGCGTAGTAGGCTGAGAGATTGGCTGCTGCGCTGCGTGTCGCTGGTTCGATTCCCGCACGGAACAAATATTTTTATGGCCTACAGGTAGTTGTTCCGAGTCTGGCTGTTTGTGTTTATGGGTTTATATGTTTGTCACCCACGTCATAGGAGACAACATTATAAAAAAAAACAAGTTCTGTACTCATAACAACAGATTATTTAGCGTTTCATAATGTTTACCATAATAAAACTTAACTTTTACGGTTGGATACGTCACGCCAGTCTATAATTTAAAATGGATCGTAAGTGCTTTAAAAGGGTATCCAAGGGGAGGCACATTAACACTGTAGGATAAATATTAATAGCGTGATTAAAATAAAATTTCAATGTATCGCTATCGACATAGGCAACTGTAGAATAGAGTTTCAGGATAAGAATTTTACACCTCCATTTACTTGCATGGCATGATTGGTATGAATATACATATATATCGGTACTCTATCCCGATCGCAATCATGTCAAGAGGATAGGTCGCATCTCTCTGTTCACCATTATAGATTATTATTATAGTAATATGGCTATAATATCTATATTATCATTGATCACTATTTTGAATCCCGAATATAACGAGGGATCCTAGGGGTCCCGCGCGGAGCGAGGGAGCGTTGAGTTTAGACTAGAATCCTGAGCAAAATGAGGGATTTAAGCTAGCTCAAGGCGAAGACACCTTTATGCCCGATGAGCATACTCTACTTTTCCCACCTACTGCGAGGAAATAAAAACCAATTCGATTTTCGAAATATAGCGTTGCGCACCAACATTCTACCGCGGGGGTGCGCCACTGTCTGGAGATTAAGGATATATTTCCCTTCTTTAGGGAAACAAGCCCTAGCTTCCCTCGTTGCATTCGGGATTCAAAATAGTGCCCGTGACGTAAGACACTGCTTTATCCCCTTGGTGCATAATCTACCATTATATATCTCCTATTCTATACTGTTAAGTGAACAATTTTTGTGTATTATTAATTAGTAACGGCTCTAACGATTTCGATGAAAGTTGCAATATTGGGGTTTACGGGGGCGACAAATCGATCTAGCTTCGTTTCATATCAGGGAAAATTCGTTTTCTCTATTTTCACCCGAGAAAAGCTCGATCGCCCAGGTACTGTTTATACAATACAACTAATAAATAAATACCAAACCACTTATGTTCGTAATAGATGTGCGTGTGTACAGTTCAGTTCGTTATTCCAATCACGTGGACCGAGTCTTATTCAAGAGCAAGCTGGTTTTCAGAGGTCCATTTTTACGAACATTCTGTTACAAACATGTAACAAGGTTGAGTTTTTAATATTAAGGAGGATTAGGTGTCCCAAAGCCGGGTTTAAAAATGACTATGGTGAAAATTCAGGAAGAACAGCTATGTAAAATGTTACTAGCTCCCTATGTTCCCTGTATTCGCAGTCCTTTGAAAATGTCAAAGGAAAGTTTCGCGGAAATATCTAATGAAGTTATTTCGATTGCTTTTGAAGTTAGGTTTAACAAAATAAACTCTAATCTGAAGTCTCTACTTATGTAATGTTTATTTAGAATTAAATACTTACATTCTTCTTTTTCATTACGAATTTAATTAAATATTCATTTGAATGCCCAATACTGCAGTTACTATCATAAATAAGTACTGATATGATATTTTGAATCTATTATATTTTACAAATAAAGTAAACCTTATTTCACATTACGGTTACATCTTACATGTTTCTCACAATGCCGATGTTCTTATTCTGTTGCTCATCCTTTTTGTGGTACCTACTTACCAAATTTTGCACAGAAACCACATTTCGACACAAATGTGCGTCATTATATATCGATATTAACTTCAGTGTATACTTTAATCTCACGTGTTTTGTAGTATGCAAAGTTCGTCAACGACCTTATTTCGCTACTAAGCTAATATTATAACGGATGTTGTGTAAGACTTCATCTTGAGTTTTACTGAGACCTGAGAGTAGTTATTAGAGTTACCAGCAAAACCTACCCACAAAGTTGTTTCTAGGAACGTCTTAAAATAGGTATTTCATATTTGTACGGATTCAGAAAGATAGAACGAAGATGAAAACGATAAAATCCTCGGCTTATCTAACTTTTTATATTTCCCAATGCTTTGTGCATTTTGCAATGCGCGTTCCGGCCGCGACTGAATCCGGGAGAACAAAAATAAAGTGGAATGGACCGCTGATATTCTGGTAATTGTTTGTTGTATTGTTGTGAATAGTGGATGGATGTTGTGTGCAAAAATGTTAGCGTGAATGAAAAAGGATCATTTTATTGAAAACTAAACAATAATGGGTATTTTGAACAATAGTAACAATAGTATCTAGCTAGCTACGGTAGGTAGGTAGGTCGGTAGGTTTAGTTGTTTATGGTTGGTATCTTAAATTTGTACCAGTAATTTAACGAATATCGCTGAACTCAAAGAAAATATCCGCCACTAAATTAGCAAAATTGTTTCGGCCTTGGTCTGGCATGTCAGACAAAATGCAATGACTAGGTAGCACGAGCGCGTGCGACGTGATGGATTTTATCTCGAAGAAGTGAACATTGGGTTTTCAAAAAAAAAAATTTTTTGGTAGACTCTAAGGGTTTTTATTTATTTCTTTTAAAGTCTGCCGTGAGACACCTTTTATAAAATAACACGAAATTGTTGTCGTATAGTGTCAATTTACTTAACAATGAATATATTATATCCAACTGTACCTCGTGGGTGTCACAAGGAAAAGCATAACATATGACGTGAAGGTAGGCGGTTTGCATGTACTACTCGCATATTTCATCAGCGTATTAGCGAGAGCATGAGCCTAGACCTCAGGTTGTTACTGAGAATTTGTCAATAGGTAAATAAAAACATAAAATGATGTGTTAACGTTTACTTACATAAACCCGTTAACACTTTGCTTCACTCGAGCATAGACTTCGAATCCAGGACACTAGTCGCGCTTGTGATTACCGAATCTAAGAGGTATGAAGTCCTGGGTTTGATTCCCGGGTCGGCCAAAGTGTTATTGGGTTTTCCCATTAGGAATTTCTCAGGAGCAGTGATGTGATGGAGTCTGGATTTGTGCCCGGCTGATGGCAACAGGCTCGCCTCCTATTACATGACACTTAAACATAACTTTCGAAATGTGGGCGTACTATTAGGGACACCTCTACCTAACCCTTCGGGAATTACAGATGTGATGTTATGTTGCTTAAAATTTAATCAACATGCGTCCCTTTCAACACGGACATTACATACAGCCTGTAAGAGTAATTCACGAGAGGAAATAGCATAGCAATTCTCAATACAAAATGGCTCTACAAATGTGACGTATTTTATCAACTGAAAACAGGAAAGTAATTCCGTGCGAAGAGGAGTTTCATTTCTGAAATTGTTTCTTTAGATTACCTGCATGCCACGTGTATTTGTTCTAGAAGACCTGTTACAAACGTTTTAATCACGGGTTTTAATGTTACGTATAGAGACAACGTTATTTATTCGTGAGAATATTTTTTAATCCTCCGCTCTCGCTATTGTCTTTTGTTTTGTTTATGATTTTCTAAATAGAAGCTCTCTAGAATATTTTTGTAATCATGATTTTCTGCATGTAAAGTTCTAGTTTTGCAGGTGCTACAGAAATTTTCAACTCAACTATACTATCAATCTGAATTTAAAGTTTTCAATTAAATGTTATGGAAGACATCTTAATGTGAATCGAAATAATAACTGCAATTTTTATAATCTCTAAGCCCCTTCTACACCCACTAGACGGCAATTTAGATGGTCTAATTTCACCAAATAATTGCTGTATTGAACTTGACCTATCTAATCGTGTAATTTTAGATTAAACCAAGAATTGGATACAGTAAATAATCTTCATACAAATCGAATGAATTCGCTTTGTGGCTTCAGTTATCAGTAACAAATAATCATAAATATGTATGGACGTAAATAAACTGATCTTTTTCCCGCTTTCACGAAGCTTTGATTGAGTCCATTACAATCCACTTACTATTTACGACTTGTAAAAACGATTCTCACATGGCTCCGTACATTTTCTGCGGGATACCATTTGATATGTTCCACTTATGTATTTCTTACCAACATAACAACAATACACGGTGGAAGGACATTATGAGCGCAAACGTTTATTATGAGTGATTTTAGACCACAAAATTTTTCATCGGCCATTATAAAATATTTACAGTCTCATCAAAAGTACACGGTTAAAATGATAATTTCATGCTGGTGGTCTATAACTAGTATGTAGATATTGTAGGTACCGAATCCATGATAAAAGTTACTGTCACGATGTTTCCTTCAATGTCTCTTGCAGATCGTTGATTATCCTTTTCATAATAAAATTCTCAATCGAAGCATAAATTAAATGCATGTAGTTTAATCGGTGACCTATTGTTAATATGCCATGTGTCGCTTAAGGAACATGACTTATTGTGAGTGCAAGTTTTATAAATAACGAATCTTTATATGCTGCAAATGCTTACTACGTTATAAAGTTATAATACCAGAATAACTCTGTGTTCAATTTTGTTTCTGTTATTCAACGGAGTATGTATGTACATTCAGCCAAAAAATTATCGGGAATGGATGGTTTGTTTATGGTTCCAAATTCAATTTTTGTTGTTAGATTGGCACAACTGTTTCCATTTTGGCGCAGAGTTTGAGTTGCATCTGTTATTTACATTAGATACAGTGCCGTTTTTAGGTAGATCATATCTAGTGTGTATTTCGAATAAATGGACAAAAACACCGAATAAAGAGTTTGTCTTAGATTTTGTATCGACAATGTAATTTCGTGTTCGGAGTCCCTGAAAATGTTACAGAAGGCTAACGGTGAATCGACTTTATAAAAAAACACGTGCTTATGAGTGGTACAAAGCGTTCAAAAGTGGTTGAGATGTGATGGAAGATTCGCCTCGCTCGGGTAGGCCATTAATGTCTGCAACTGAAGTTAACATCGCAAAAGTGAAGGAAATAGTGACTGAAAATCCTCATTCAGGTTTGAGAGAGATAGCCGCTGAACTTTCTGTGTCTCATGAGTCGATTCGTACCATTTTAAATTATCGCTTGGGTATGAAACATGTTGCCGCTCGGCTAGCCCCAAAAGACCTGAATTTTCTCCAAAAACTCAATCGCAAAAGAGTCGCTGAGGACATGCTAGAACGAGTCAATTCCGACCCAACATTCATGAAACACATTGTTACTGGTGACGAGACGTGGGTTTACGAGTTTGACATGCAAACTAGTCAACAAGCTTCAGAGTGGCGCCTTCCAACTGAACCGAAACCGAAAAAACCAAGATAAAGAAATGTCGATCAAAAGTCATGTTCAAAACCGTTACCGTTGTTGTACATGTGTGTCAAAACCGTTTTCTTTGATTATCGCGGTGTTGTGCACTCGGAGTTTTTGCCGGAAGGTCTAACAGTAATAAAGAATATGATTTGAGCGTTATGCGGCGTTTAAGAGAGCAAATTCGACGAAAAAGGCCAGATTTGTGGCGCACAAGGCCATCATAGTGAACGAATTTTTGACCAAAACTCAACAAATACCATCGAGCAACCACCATATTCACCAGATGTAGCTCCAGCCGACTTCTTTCTTTTTTCTAAACTCAAATTACCACTTCGTGGCACCCGTTCATTCGGTAAAAGACATAAAGGAGAATTCGCGGCGAGAACTAAACTTAATTCCGGAAAAAGCGTTTAAAAATATTTTGATGATTCGTTGGCGTAAGTGTATCGTTTCTGAAGAAACATACTTTGATGGCGATAAAATAACTTTGGATGAATAATTACTAACATTTTGTGTATTATTGATCGTTTCCTGGTACTTTCTTGACAGAGTAGTATGTTTAATCACTTATGCTAACTTTACTCTCCCTCTTTAAACTCTGGGCAGTCTGATTATTAGCTCTTAAGGGTGTACCACTGGGGTTTAAACAGAGCCCACCATATAGCAGCCAAGTCTACCATGTACGTTTTATCGATGGCCATAGAGAATTACGACCAATAAAAATAAAACGCAGGACTAATAAAAACTTTTTTAAATATCATAATAATCTACTGGCTGTTTATTTAGAGGCATTCGTAATTTAAAAAGTCTCGGGAGCCTTACAAGATTCGCAAGGATAGATAATATTATGACCTTGATGATCTAACGGTAAAAACAAGGTTTTTTCTTTTAATTTACTTTTGTAGTGGAAAATATGATTGTTTCCTTTATGATACGGACGAGAGTTTCCGCTTGCCCGGTTGTACCGGATGCGAAGCCGTCAATGCATGCAAATAGGTTTCTACGTTTTCAGTTTATTATTAAAATATGAAAAATAATCAACTTTATTTTGTTCCAACATTGATTTAAAATTCATTTTAAGTTCAAATTTTACTATGTACCTTCACAAGTTAACTTTTAATAATAGTTTTTTTACTACTCACTGAAATGTTTGAATTACGTATATAAAGCATTGCAAACCATATTTTATTGAGCACAATATTTTAAGCTTACCTTCCTTATTTATATATGAAGTAGCTAATTTTGTACAAACTAATCTTAAATTATTTTTTTTAAATGTCAGAAGTCTCGATTCGCAGTCGTCGTGACAATGATATGCTAGAAATAACGATGACATTGATGCATAAAAGCAATACATTTGGTACCAATAACATATAATAAAATCCCCAAACTTATTAGGCAATTACCAACTAAACTCTTTAAAAAACAGCTTAAAAGATTTCTTTCAACTAAATGCTATTACAGCCTATTAGAATTCTTAAACGATTAAAAAACGAACCCATCGGCTATTCAATTACGACATTTCTTCATCTGATATATCTAATTACCTTTACTTTTTTAGGCCCAAAAAATGTTTGTACGCCACTACTTCTTCTTGGCAAAACATGTAGCTACATTTAATTTATTTATGAGACCTGTATACATACTACTCATGTTTTTACAACATAAATATATATTTATCTTTAAAGCTATAATGTAATTTTAACTCGCTTACAATAATACTATTTTTTAATTCCTTTGCATATCGTAATAGTTTTCACAGCCAAAACCACAGAAGATTTGGCCTATAACTCCGCTTCTATAAATATTTAGGCTCATTCGAGTCGTGAAGATAATTATAATTACATAAACAGGGTAACTTTAAATAATCAAGGCCCAGCCGTCAAGGGACGCTGGAGCAATCAAGAAATGAAGGTCAATATTTGTATCTACTAGTTAATTTAACTGCTGTGACCAATATAAGTTTACCTAATTGAATTCCCCGAGGTGTCCAAAAACGTTTTAGATAGAACTGTTAATTGGCAAAGTAAATATGTTTACCAAATGTGCTATCTTGCTACTTGTTACTTATACTTACTATTAGGCAATCAGTGGGCTTGCGACGAATGAGCGGAGCAAATAACGTTAATTCGAACAATTTTAAAATTGATCTTTGTAATTGATGAGAAATCCGCATATAATATTTGCGCAATTTGCAGAATTCATATATCTGTGGGTACTACTTAATTGTCAACAACTAGCTATATAACCACTAGTTGAAAAAAACGAAATTATACGAGTTTTTATAGTTTCGATTCAAAAATCGTTCGAATCTGCGTTGCGTTTACATCGAGTTTTAGACCAGACGATAAAAATAAGGTAGTAAGTTATTGGGAATTAAAAACAGATCTACTAATTAATATGCTTAAACAAAAATTAAGACAAATATTATTATTTTTTATACTCGAGGACATATTTTAATCGCTTAGGTTCCGCTAGGAAAATGTTCTGCGTAACTTAACGAGCAATCCTCTAGTACAGTGACCATGATGTTAAGAAAATTCTTTTATAAAAAACTGTATGACTTGTTGTTCAAGGTTTTTGTCAGGAAACATGAAACTACATTGTTTATGCCACAATAGAGCCTTGGTTCTAGACACAAATCTCGTTCAAAATCAACCAGATTATCCTTTAGCCCTATAGGTATATTTTATTTAAGTATTTAAATTATTCTTGCGACCTGTATATATTGAGACACTGTTATGAACAGTGTTTTCTTGTTTGCATTTACGTAGCCACCTGTACTTAAACACTTTTAATGTCCGTTACATTTTATTGCCTTTTCATCGTAACACATCATAGCTTGTAATTCCATCTTCCTATGTCACAAAATAATGATAATTCACGAAATGTTTTGCCCCAAGCCATACATGGATTTAATTTTTTTAAGTCTTTGTCTAAAAAAACTTTGCTAAGTTTGTTTTTACAATTATTTTAATTGAATCGATTGTTATGTTATGTGTTACTTATACAATACGTTACCAATCCAATTTTATGTGTAGAAGATATTGAAACCAGGATTTGTTTTCTATATGAAGTTAGTCAAGGATATCAAGTTATCCTAGTTTCATGCAACGGTGTGCGTACCAGTCCACGGAGTCACGTTACCTCGATAGATGTGCATCCCCGAGTATCGCTTCCTTCAATCAACCTCGCGAAGGTGTCGTGTGACGCCTTTATATTGCGAGATAATTGATACCAGTCGACGGGCACGTCCTCGAAGCGTATCTAACAGAAAATCCTTCGTATTCCTATTTTCAGTTTGCACAATATTGAAACGTGGAACTGTTGATGTGTGTAACTCAAATCGTCCTTGGACTGTTTTCTTGGTACACATGTAGTGACAAATGTAAGGAACATCTTCGTAAACTTTTACCATAAATTCAGTACAAAATTCTATACTCTGCGTAAAAGTATAAATACAATATCTACATAGTCACAAATATATGGAACAGCTGTTTTTTTGTAAACCCATGCAGAATTCGGCAGGGATCATACATTGAATTCATGGAAACAGTTTGTGCTTCGATGTCCCTTACACCCCGGTATATCTCGGAGAAGGATAAGCAACATAATTATATAAGTAGATAAGTTTTTTAGCCAAAAATGCTATTGCTAGCCACTTGAGAGCACATGAAGGAACAGCTCACCACAGCTCTCGACAACCGACCTAGAAAGCTGTCGAATGCAGTCGCTGTGGCTGAAGCCGGCTGTGTGGCGTCATCGTCATCATCATAAGCCTACATATCACTTGCAAACTGTGACTCTACATTAGTGAGTTACATTCTTAACGTCGTCTGGGTTGCATGGACGGCCTACCTTCCTCATTAAATTGATTATTGCATAGGTCGACTATTTACAGTTTCTGTCTAAAACTATTGAATTATTATTTATCTGTAGGCTGACAATAACGTCTCTGTCAGTCTAACATAGTGATTGATGATGACAATATGTCATCTAAAACATTTAATGTACCTAGGTACTGGTACACAATCCTACGTGAGCCTAAGACGTATCATATTAATTATATGCCTGCAGAAGTCGGAGGCCCGTGGGCGGCGAAAAAACTCTGACACCAGGTTTGGTGTCAGGGTTTAGATAAAGAAAGAAAGCAGCTCTAATTTTTGATACATGCAAGTTTTTAATGGAGACGTTTGATGAGGATCATAATTTGTATGATAAGAATCATTTTCAATATTATCATTAAGTACCTAACGTCAAAATTGGTATCAAGAGAGCAATGAACCTAACCTAAATTCTATAAGAACTAAAGATTTTCGGCACTATAAAAACAGATTGGCAAAAAGTTTGTAAAGTCAGAGGATTTATCAGGAAAGGGTATCTAGAAAAAGCAAAAACATACTTAATCCCAAGTGTGTCCTTATATCTATAAAATATATGATATTTTCATCTATCTTTTGTAACGGATAACCTTTCAGGTGCGACGCGATATTCCGTACAACATTATATAATACACCCCTCTCACTTCGTGCCTGCAATTTATTACTACGTCGCTGAATCATTAATTTCTCACATGATACAGTCATGTGCATAACACGTATACACTATGGAAAATTTTATAACGATTATGCGATTAACGACTTGTAAAATTTACTGTGAAATCTTTTCCGAGTCATTAATGAATGTGTTTATTTACAGGGTGAATATTTCAAGTAGGCGTAGTTGCTAAATCAGAAACTATGAGGATTAGCGAAAAATACTCTAAGGAGTCTGGAAAGACATCGGGATTTGCATGAAAACTAAAACTTATTTTAATTGTTATGAATATTTTTAATTACAATCGGCAATTTAGAAGATTATCTCTTTAAATTAATAAATCTCTCTCTCTCTCTCTGTGTTTGTTTTTATGTACAATAAAGGATTCAAATATATACATGTTTTTACATACAACTGTACCTACACCGTTGTTAAAATAAGGTATGTTGGTAGACATCTTACAATAAAGTGGTGTTCTATGTGTCAAAATATAGAGCTAGAGCTACATTTTACTGCTGCCCTGGGGATATGATTTCTTTTTTAACTTATAAGTAATTGTTAGTGGTCAAAACAATCATTCTTATTTTTGACAGTGTTTGTTAAAATATTACGCCACAGCTGAATACTCAGATAAAACCTTTTTGATTTTATTTAGATATAAATAATACAGACTAAATAAATACGCCTAGACGATTGCGTCTAGGCGTATTTATTTAGTCTGTATTATTTAACGGTTTTTTGTCTGTAACGGCTCGTTTGAAACTAAACGTACCTTGATATCTATTGAGATATCAAGGTACGTTTAGTTTCAAACGAGCCGTTACATATTTTTAAGACAAGCCAGATTCATAATTTGTTTAATTATTTCTGTGAAATTGCAAGTTATTTAAACTCTCGTAACTAATCTTCTTACTCTACAGTATGTGCAGATTGTCAAAGCAACACTTTTCAAAGTAAACGTTTCGAAGAAGATTACAACCGTTTGTGGTACGTGTAGACAGCTTTCAACCAATTTTCTCTTGAACTAATTACGTTAACACATTGATAGTACTAATTGCGCGGTGACTTTATTATAAGTTGTGAGTCTGAAGTTGGCTAACCCCAGAGCCTTTGATTTTTTACTGATTTTCCTAGAGATTGGGAATTTTAGATAGTTATTTATTTAACTTTAACAACTCAATATTAAAGTTTTATTTGTTCCGTAGTGTGCGAGCTTCAAATTACAAATATTTTAAGTTATTTCGTATTGTTCATTTCGCTGACCGCAGTAGAGTTGAAATGGTTACTCACAAATCGAGACCAAACGTGTTGGCAACTTATTTCATAAATCTATTCTCTATCTATCGAGTGGTTATCAGTTCACAGAATTTAGGACTTAACATGTCGAAATTGGAATAGGAAAGGGGACATAAACTATTCCGCGGTTACAACAACAGGCTCGGTGGAATATATGCTCATCATCTACCTAGCATTTTCCCAAATTTATTGGGCTCGGCTTCCAGTCTTACCAGATGCAGCTGAATACCAGTATTTTACATGGAGCGACTGCCTATCTGACCTCCACTACCCAGTTAGTACTGGGTAATACAGTACTCCTTGATAGACTGGTTGTCAGACTTTCGGGCCACTGACTACCTGTAAGAACTGTCAAAGATGGAGGAAATTCGGTATGTAATGATGGTCACCCATCCACACACCGACCATGGCAATCGCGGCTTAACCCTGAAGATCGACTCGAGTGGCTGTTTATTTAGCCACGAGCTTCTCCTTGGTGATATTCTGTTGTTACAAAAAATATAAAGCGAATAGCGAAATCAGTACGAGTGAGAACACTGTTGCGTCGAATAAGTTGTCTAACACATTATCTAACAGGCAACCACATTTATTTGGTCTATATAGAATTGGACGATAATAACCCTGAAAGTTAATAAAAGCATGATAATTTCGTTAGCTTCCGGCCAAACAGGGGTCGGGTGGGATTAAGATCAAAGCCACACTATTGCAAATATACCCTTATAAAAGGAACAACAAAATAGTACACGCACTGAAAGATTTTCTCGTATTTATTCAAAAATAACATATTCAATAATACTCGTACATGGTTGGTCAATCGTTACACATTTTTACCACTTTGGTGGAAACCTCTTTATTTGTAGATTTGATAGTCGATCTTCTTCTTCGTGTCGATAGCACGACAGTATTAATATATTTTTAACCGACTTCAAAAAAAGGAGGAGCTTCTCATTTCGGTTGTATTTTTTTTTGTGTTTGTTACCTCATGTCTTCGTCATTTATGAACCGATTTGAAAATTCTTCTTTTATCTGAAAGGATGTACTCCTCGATTGGTCCCATAGAAATTTCATCAAAATCGGTTCAGAAGTTTGGTTTTTAAATCAAAATAGCTGGAAAAAATATGTCATCCAAGCAAAAGAAATTGTGAAATTGATACTTGACAAGGATTTGTGTGTGAAACGATAACTAAAAAAGGGTAAAATAAAAACTTTTTTGCAAAAAATAACCGACTTCCAAAAAAATACAAAAAAAAGTGGAATATAGGCTTGCTTTCGGAAGTCGGTGGCAAAAAAGTCAATGAAACAAACAAAAGTCACCGACTTCCGAAAGTAAAGTTATTTTCCACTTTTTTTGTGTTTTTTTTGGAAGTCTGTTATTTTTTTGCAAAATAGTTTTGTTAGCCCAGAACTTCGCCACTGGTACGTCTATGTCTATATTGAATATTACCTTTAACAGTGCGAATTTCTGGAGCTGGCTTAATACAAACATCATCAAGCATAAACTAGGTACCTACTTAAATTGATGAACCCTTAGCTGTAACGAGGTGTTGCTATTAGAGCATGTGTCAGGACCCCTTTTGCTGGCTAGCATTGCTAACTACCGAATATTACCCTAAATTAGTAAAGAAAAAACAAGTAAAGACACGTAAAAGGCATAATGGTTACTAGCAAAAGTTCTCCAGTCTTATTGATGTCCCACAAGGCGGGATAATGGGCAACTTTGCCCAATCAACTAGTAACTCCACGATAATTTCTTGGAGAAATTACTATATTTATTTTACTTATTTATTTATTAAAACTTTATGCACATGTAAAAACTGTTCAAAGGCGGACTTAATGCCTTAGGCGTTTTCTACCAGTCTACCTTAGGGTGATGCAGGGACAATACACAGTAGGTGCAATAACAGAAAATAAACCAGAAAACTAAAATATAAGAACAATACAAAATATATAGAGTTATGAGAGAAAAACTACTACAACTTAATTCTGAGACGAATCTGCCAACTTCTTGTGTATGTGTTCTCGAGCTTTCACTTTGAGTGTGAACCGACTGGTTACCGTTCTAATACTCTGAGGGAGCGCATTCCAAAGGAAGACCGCCTAAATCACCTAGGCAAGTATTTAACGCGGCGAAAAATTAACCTGAATTTGGGATTAAAAAATAATTAAAGCCGGTAGCAAAAACAGTAGTTTGGCAGCTACAGCGAAAGATAATTTTAATTAGAAAGTAGCAGCATAATAATAATCATTGTTTTAATTTAAACTGCCATCGAGTTTTTGTTTTGATAACTGAATTTATTGGCCTCGACGACGGAGCCCCGCAGCGGGGCTCCTATTTCATTTTTCATTTGGCATGACGGGAGCTAAGTTCGTTCGCTTCGCTCGCTCACTCTAGCTCCCGTCATATCATTCGAACCTAACCTATCCGTGTCGGGGTGCCCTAAGCTCCCTGTGGCCTATGTTCTGCTACTTAGCTAGGCAAGAAAATTTATGCAACTCCAAATTATGGCAAGCTATTTTTTTTAAGCAAATTGTTAGTCGCCCTGTAAGTTGTTAGTCGCCTGGAATATAATTAATTAGCCAATCACCTATACGCTTCAGTTATGTCGTTCTCCCCCAATTCTGTTTGCATCGATTAATTTTCACTTACCTACAACTTTCTAATGGTTCCCGCTTTACTTGTTTCTGTCGAAATGTCGCGTTTTAAATTATTTGCAAAGTTCGTATTTCATACTTTTGTCAAGTAAATGTAATAGTGATGTAGGTGCCCGTTCTTATAAACCACTGACTTAAAAAGGTTTAAATTCAAGTGGCGAATTAGTAATTCCAAAAATTTTGGACGAAAAAAGATAACCAAGTGTCACTTGATATTATTTTGTACTCAGCGTTGATACTGGTAGCACTGGAGCACTGCGTAGGCCAAAATTGAAAGCAGTCTATATGTAATTGTTCCGTAATTCCACTACGTCTCGGCTTCGACCATATTTTCATTCAAATTACGCTAATTAACAACTCCAACACGTTAATTTCAAACAAAACGTAGCGAACCCAATAATTTCCTCGCTGTACAGAGTGCAGTGCAGTTCCACAAATGAACTTTAATTAACTTTAATTAACTAACTTATAGTTTCGTTTGATTTAATTAAAATAACTTGTTTCCTTCTTGAATTTTCCGCAGTTGCTGTAATAATATTGTTTTACAATGCAAAGTCAGAATTCTTCAAGTTAGAAGTATTCTTATAGTATGAATATTTGGTCACAATTGCTTTATTAACTAAAAGTGTATTTTTTTTACAAATTTCTCCTTTTGCACACACAAAACCATTTTAAACCCTTTACGAAAACCCGTGATCGCTGTGACGGTAGGCGAAGCTTTTCCACAGAACAGCCACTTTTGTTCACGCCATAAAGAAAAGACACGCTGTCAGAGCATGGAAGCGTGCACCGTCAAGCTCTATAGAGGTGTGCTCTTCAAGGGTGACTGCTTTTATTCCATCAGACACCAACACGATAAAAAATCTATCTCTAGATAACATGCATGTCGTTTCTTTAGAACTTCACGTTGATGCGGGGAGATGTAAATAAATATGCAAATACAAAACAGAAAATATACTCATATAATATAGTATAAATATTAATAATATTTCGACAATTTCAAAACGTTTGGTTTAAAATAATTAGCTGGAGAAGTTGTAGGTCACCGCGCGGTCGTCGTTCGTGATTTTAGGTTGTGTAAAATCTATTCAAATCGGTTGTTTTGGATGAACTGCAATGAAATGAATGCTAATTAATAAAGAATAGTATTCACTAATAGCATAATAATAGCCATTTACAAACGAAATATGTTGAGATGTGTCAAGATTTTATGAAAATGCTGCTCGTCATAAATGAATTTTTTAGCATATTTTTTCGCGTATTTTGAGTACTTGAGTTTGTTTATTTTTTATGCCAGAAAGCTAAATATTTACATTGAGATATTGGTGTAATTTTAAAGGGTATATCATGTACTATTTTAATATAAATAATATTTCCCAGCAACGTCTTCAAACTTTTCTTGTAAAACTATTTATGTTTACGTAATTGTGTATATTTTTTTCGATATTTTCAACTTTAAGCCTAATTTTCATCCTAAAATCATAAACTAGGCAATTCAGTTATATATATCAAATTTTCTGAATTCTTTCAGCTTTTCGGGAGAATTTTTTATTCTAATGTAGCTGTAGCGTGAAAGCAGTAGTAGTCGTTTTTGTTGAGAGGGTCATAAAAACATCATAAAAAAGAAAGTGATATTTATTGCAGGACAGGTGAAAGTGGAAAATTTCAAATTTTCGGACAGTTCAGTGGTAGGTATGAGATGATGCACGAGTAGGTGCGAATACCCAGTGAATATCTAACTATGCCAAAATTGTGTCAGAAAGAACAGAATGATTTTTTCCTAATAACTCACTTTTCTTCGTAAAATTTTGACTTAAAAGTAATCTGGTAACTCCAGTTTAATATATAATATACCTGCTTACTGTCGATGATCCAAAACAGAATATAAAAATAAAATAAAAGGGGTAGAGTGACAAATTACTGTGGTTAGGGATACAAAGTGATAGCGGAACAGATGGGGCGGGCTAACAAGAAACATTAAGTGAAATCAGGAAAAGGGTGAAAATTCCAGTGACACGTATACAAAAGAGAGCTTTACGCATTGTGTTACCACTTATCCTAAGGAACAGAGATTATACACCACCAACTCATGAACTGGTTACATACAAGAAACCACATCATCGCAAAACTAAACAAGTAGTAAGTAAGTAATTAACTTTAACCGACCCCACAGTGTTCATATTGTGTACTTAGGTAACTCAAGAAATGCCAACAAGGTTTGAGAAAAGTAAATCATCTTAATTAGACGAATTATGCTGAATTTCATCAACAATGTTTGAATACAAGGCCTGCTGAACGTAGGGTTACTTTGATTAAGCGATTTATCAATTGGAAAAAAATACCTTACCTTAACATAAATGTTTGTCTAAGTAAGAGCACGCTTTTGGAATTTCTACTTTCAGAGCTGAGGTGACCGTTGAAAATCCAATAGCATTAGTAATGTAACTAGGAAAATCTCGAAGTCTCTCTCTTGTCCCCGTTTTTCCGAATAAAATAATTCTAGTGACTAGTGGCACCATCTAGTTTCAGCGTAATATTTTATGAGAGCAGGCTGTACTGAGTGGACTGCTGTACTACGGTATGGTATCAATTGGTTGTAGGACTCTTTAATCTCGTAGTTTACTCCCGCTTTACAAAATTTGCTGAGATTTGACGCTAGATGTCTGTATATTCGTTCGCGTCCATTCATAAAAGCGCTGCCATCGCAACATACTACTGAATTAAGTATTTTGGGTTTTAAGGTTTTTCGGCTTATATTTATCCATTTCTAATTTCGTCTGTTTCGTTGTTCCTTAATTTTGGGTGTGCGTAAAGTTCAGATAGATCACTATTAGCTTGGGATCCAACTTAAAAATGTAGGATATATTATTTCGTTTATTTTTGTCCGTTACGGACACAGTAGTGATCTGGGGTTCATTTATGATAATTTAAGGCAACGAAAGTCACAATCTATACAGGGTTATTGAAAAAACTCTAACAACTTCTGACAGGTAGCTTCTTTACTTCAATTTGGAACAAGAAAAAACACGTTTCATAGTAAATGATCGCGTCAATTAATATGGTTTTTTTTTGCGATTTTCCATGGGCATACTACAAAAGTTATTAAATGTGATGTAAAGAAGCTACCTGTAAGAGGTTGTTAAAGTTTTTTCAATAACCCTGTATATACTACTGCTTTGGACTTAGGCCACACAAGGTTGCGCCACAACACCCTGTCCTCCACCTACCTCCGCATCCAGTCTGACCGTAGATTCATCTAGCAATCTAGTTTTTGTACGTGGTCTACGCATTCGTTATACCAAAGTCTAGACCAAAATACATAATACGGCTTTTACACCATTAACCGTCTGCACTTTACATTTTTGTTTTGTTTTATGATCGATGTTAACAGTTTACGATGTAAGTGGTTCAATTTTATAGGTACCTTCTTCTATGTTTTCCACGATCGGAAAGTTTTTAAGTTTTATAGTGGAGTTGTGGTATGTATGCTGGTAGACGTATAAGACGGTGGGCTGATGACATTATCCAGGTGTCAGGAAACGACTGGACAAATATAGGCAAGGACAGGGATTTGTGGAAAGCTGGAGGAGGCCTTTATCCAAAAAGGTGCCCATATTTCGAAGAAACAAGACTAACCATACTGACAATATACAATAAGTAAATTTACTTACAACATTTGAAATGGAACTCTGAAATATAGAATTTAATGGCTTTTTTTATTATTTTATTTATTTATTTAGTGGAGTTGTATGTATAGGTACATATTTTTATGTTCATATATCTCCCATAAGTAATTGCCATAGAAATGTATTTTGTTAATGTAATCAGTTGCTATATTCTTCTATGAACATTATATTTTATTGAAAAGTAGATACGATATCAAACATTGTCCTTTTTGACCTAACTACAAGCCTTACGTTAGGTTTTTAGAACTAACTATTACAAAAATGAATCAACAACCAATTGGATCACTTGACTTGCGTTTAATTTTTGTTTTTTAACCAGATGTTAACCTATTTCACGCAATTATAAACACGTCTTTTCCTCGTGGGTTAGGTAGGTAGAAACCACAGAAAGCTTCTTGCTAATATCTTTAATACGTCCTCCTTTTCAACTTCTCCGCTTCGTCCATGTTGGTTGCTAGTACTCACATGACCAGCCTAATTTGCCATGCACTGAAATTGGAAAGTCTCTAATCGATTTACGACAACTTTTACTCATGTCTAAAAATTCAATTTCAATACCTATTCCAAGTCGTCTTTAAACTCAATTTTAGCTTAATCCACTTTTCGACCCAGACGGACTCTTTATTGGGACCGCACTCAGGCTTCCGTCAGGTATAAAGGATCTGTCCATCACAGGTACTTGTCGGTCCTTCAGTACATTATGTTATATAATCTGGGATTTAGCTGTCCTGTAATTTCTAAAGTAATGTAGGACTCTCATTATGTCAGCTTTGCAGTAAATTACTGCTGACATTTATGTTTTAATAATAAAACGTGTAGGTGTCGCCGTAATTTCTTTATGAGGTTTAGTTTTTTTCGGAACTAACATTTTGTTCCTTTATTGTCCTACGTCGCCGTTTGATGCAGTAACTACCCACCTTTTTGAATTTGTCGAACAAAGTTGTAGCAATGAAGTATTTAAAAATAGGTTTTTGGCCAGGTTTCGGTATTCAATACCAATCTGTGCATCGCCTGTTACTATGTTTTACTTCTTTTGAAACTTGTATATTTTGTTTTTATACAAACCGACACTATCCAACCTACCTATACCAACTGCCTATATGGCTATGGAATAATTATAGTGTTTTTATTCTGCACCATTTCGCATTGTATAACCGACCAACTGTTTAAACGTCTTCTACGTGCCTATAAGAAAAAAATAATAATAGTGGATAGGAAATAAATAACAGTAACAAATGAAATTATTAGGCGAATTTTTTGCTCCCTTTTTGTTCCGTAAACGTAAATGTGGACGTACAGGCGCGAGCACCAATATGAAAACAATTAGCAACTTTTAAAAGTGATTATGGCCTACTGTACTGATTAAAATTTCATGTTATTACGAACATAGCATTTTGGAACTCATATTTTTATGAAATAGATATTATCTCCAAGATACAATCGTTATTTCTCGCAAAAATTGCTTTTAAATTTGGGAAAGTGTATACATATTGGTGCTCGTGACTGTACACAACCTAACTCAACACAAATTGCCAGAATTGATGAAACAAACATTATTAACATTTTGGTTCTGGTAAGAAAACTGGAAACTAAAATAATCATAAGCATAAAAATTATGAGTGAATTTACAACAAAAAAAAATCCTTTCAAAACAGCACATGTTTTTTTTATGGGTACTTGAGGCGGTTTCAATATGTTTTCTCTAGCCTATTAAAATATTGAATATTCACATGTTATCAAAAACTCGTGGGGGTGTGGTTTGAGGGCATGTATTCATGACCGACTGAGTTGTTTATGCCCTGAGAGGAATATCTAATAGTAATAACAAGCAACTTGTTATTTCAAATAAATGGAATAACAACATTAACAAACATCGACTGTAAAGTTAGTATCTAAGATAAAATAAAGATTGAAAAGTTGCTAGTTGTTTGTACAGAATTCTGAAACTTTCACTTTTATTTTAGTTTATTCTACCATTTTGATACTTTATTTGTTAACTTAATTTAATGCAGTTTTAACTATGTCATAAGATAAATGTCTGTGTAAGTTAGCCTGTTGATCTGTAATACAGGTTTTACCTGAAACAGAACAGTTTATGATGATGAGAGAAATAAACTAATTTACTATTCATATTCCTTTATTTGTCTTTTGTACACATGTTTTACTTTATTGGATATTCTTAGAAAACACATATAAAAACATTTAAAAAATATAAAAAATAGTTGTCTGCCGGTGTCGGGAGCAAGGTCCAAGCTGTCGGTGGTTAGGGCTCCAGAGACAGGAACCCCCTCACGATGCGGGCCGTATCGAGGAGTACTTTATTATTAATTATTTTGCCTTTGAAATTAGAGAGGTTTTTTACCCGTTCTCATTTAGCCCTCGAACGCACGAGCGTTTCTATCGTACACTGAATTCGAGCATTGAGAATCAAACAGAGTGCATAACAGTACGACAAAAAAGTGCACTGTTAAATATTCAAGTCTGGTCGGAAAGTAACGAACTGATATCCATTGTAAAAAAAATCGTTGCGTTGAAAAACCACTAGTGCGAACGAAGGCAAATGTGATTTCACCCTTACTCGTGAACCAGTTCAACATTCCAAACTCTATTTCGCATGCACTTGAATCACAACTGGAGTTCACCGATGGAGCAATTTCACACAAATAAGGCAAGAAATTATTGCAACAAAATTTTTATTATTAGATATTTACAGGGAATAAATTCGGAGGGCAAGAACAATATTTAGCATTTAATTAAACAGTACGTTATAAATTGTAATCCCTTCATTCATAAAAACTTGGCGATAAGAAACCACTATTTGTTGCCTTTGTCATTTTCATATTAATGGACTTACATATGTCCTACACTGCTCTCTCACTCAAACATCTTTAAACCAAAGTGGGGTTATCCCCACTTTGGTTTAAAGATGTTTATGAATAAAGGGGATAACTTATATGTTAAGATATAGTAAATAGTAGTTGATTTTTGGCACAAATGAATTACTGGACATGCTAAAACAATTTTACATAAGCTTATTACAATTCCCAACAATAAATATTTATTTTACGTTTTCAATATTAATTTAAGAGTTATATGTAGGTACTTATAGAATATTCCTCGTAATTTGCAGTATATTACGCTTATTTATAATTACACTATACTTTACTGATAAGTGGACATAGATAAAGTTAGAAGCATGTGACCGCGTTGAAGTAACATCGGAGGACTCGCCCCCGACCGTTGCCGCTGCCGCGACGCTGCAGCACGCTCTGTAAGCAAACGGTAATGTTAGTTCGGCGAATCTCACACGAAATCGTCCATCCTAGCTATCAAACGGAGGCGGCGTAAATTTTGAGGCGGTGCGCTGCGTGGAGAGGCGGTGAGGCGCCGCTTGTCCGCGTGGTGTACGCGTGAAAATCGCCATACCTCTATGTACGTAAAATAAGTGCCTTTGACGTGGAGTTGTGGATACCAACCCTATACAGGGTGGCGCCGACAATACGACAATAAATTAAACTGCGTATACCTCATGACGTTCCCAGTCTGCGTACAAAAATTCATTCGAATATATGCAGTAGTTTAGTCATAGGACATTATTTTTCATATTTGGAATTTTCTACATGATGTAGATTAATAGATTAGCACTGACGGATTAACGACCCCCGCATCGGTATAAACACTAAACCCATGTTGCCATTATTACTATTTCCAGACGCGAATTAGTGCAAATTATAACTAAGGTTAGTAAACCAATATTTATAAATGGTGTTGTATTTCGTGAACAGTTTTATGGTATTTAGCTTTCGATTCTAGGATTTTTTTGATAGTTTAAAAATATTCCTATGAACTAGTTTTACCAGTGTTTTCATTTATTGTCGTATTGTCGGCGCCACCCTGTATGCAATTAGTTGTCTTTCAAATCTATGCCGTCTATGAGACTTTTGAGCTAGAAAGGGACGTTAGACCTATGTTGGTTTTTAGTTTGATGCTGAAAGTTGATCTAACCATAGATAACATGGCAGGGATGAACGTGAAACTTTAAGTATTTACGGATATTTAAAATTAAAAACCTTTCCGCAAGCATTTGAAAAACGAATACAATTAAAATTGGGCAGTCGACTCAAAAGTAAACAGTCGTTTGGGACACGTTTTAAAACTAACAATAGACAATGACTCATCGTTCAAGTATGGGTCATTGCTCTTGAATTAAACTCATTTACAATGATTTTGCCTCATCACGTAGGATCGGTCAAGGGGCTCATTAACCATAGGCCTTCGCTCCCTGTACCCTATGGGAGGAAAACGATATCATATTGTGTAGACATCAATGATACTCGACGTTGTTCGGACATCTTACTACAAGGTAGTAATTTAAGATTAGGACCCTTTATGTCCTTGTAACTTCAAACATATTCGCTCCTACTACGTGAACATTGCGTCTTTTGATCTATTGTTGTTGTTCAAGTGTTTTAGGAAAATACTATATTATTTTCCTTTAAGGTTAAGATGGTACTATTTAAGAAAAGCGGTACTCTTCCAAGTAAACAAAGTACTTAGTCTATTTTTGTCGTAAATCACTGGTATTTTGAACAAACCTTAAAACCGTAGCAAAGCTCCGCTTATACTAAGAATTTGGCAACGTAGTATTTAGTATTGGTTAATTAAAACAACACTGAGAATACACCAGGAACAACTATTTCATTTCACATATTTCCGTAATCAATAAAGGAAATAAGTTTATGATTATAGTAGGTCACTCGCATTTTACACAAAGCGGGGCTACGCCGATTCTACGAACTTGCTACGCATGCTACGTAGCGTATTACAAACAATTAATAACACTTTAGGCTATGCTTTTACATTTTGTCAATATTGCATAAGTGACAACTCACTTATAATTTCGTAGTAATTCCCTAGCACAATTCAACGAATTCGTAGCAAGCCTACGACGCTGCTACGGAAGCGGCTACGCATGCTACGTTAGCACGTAGCAAATGAAGATTGTCTACGCATGATCATTTTGTGGAAAGGTTTTTGATTAAGTTAAGTGGTAATTTATGTCACGATGTTTTATTAAGGATATTATTTATTAAGTCGTAATGTCAAATGAAAACGTTACACGAATTTATGTTTACGATGTTTTCGGGACACCTCTGACTATCGCATAACTAATATCAGTTATTCTTAAGGCCATATTGGTACTAAAATGTGTCGATGTAATAAAGTCTCGTTAAATTGAATTACACGTCTCATCATGGGCAGATAAAAAAATATTTCTGTGACCTTAAATTTCTGGTCAAAACCCTCTGTATCGGTCCCGCTGGGATTCAAAGTATAATGCCAAAGATATAAAATTTAAGGAATATGGGATCCTGCGACGAGTTCGGTTATTATTTAAGTTATTAAGTTATATTGTGAATAGGGGATTGAAACTCTTAACGTATCAACAGAGCCCTAAGTTGTTAGGTGCCCTGTTTTACCCGAATCCAATATTTTTACTTTTCCATCGTATTAATAGCTACTAAAATGTCTGATAGTCAAGGCTCTGGTCGAGAATTTTCGTGAGATATTCCTGTAAATGAAAAAAATGCTGTTATTTTAACCAAATCGTTCATCTCGTCATCAGCGCGCCGGAGCGGCGCCGTCCGCGGTCCGTTGGGGTCGATGAGCTCGCCGTACACGCGCGGCGGCCCATTGTCTTCGTGCAGCGCTTTCTGCAGCGCCACCAGCAGCCGGTCCAACACTAAAGCCGCTCGCTTCTGGGGCACCACCTCCTGTGACACAGATGATATAAGGTACAGGTCATTCGGCTAGTGCTGCTGGCAAGAGGGCACTGTTGGTAAACATTTGTGAAATAGTTTTGAAAGAACAAGACCAAACCAAATACGTTTATTTGTGTTGCTGCAAGATAGTGGTGTTAGTTCGACTTAAACAGGTCATGGTCTACTTGTATACCCATTTGCTGAAATTCGTACAGCCGTTATGGCATTAAAACCTCACAGGCAGAGTTACCTTCTTATCACTACATAGTATAAAACAAAGTCGCTTCCCGCTGTCTGTCTGCTTATATATGCTTAGATCTTTAAAACGACGCAACGGATTTTGATGCGGTTTTTTTTAATAGATAGAGTGATTGGAGTGAGTGAAAGTTTATATGTATAATACATGCATATTATAGTAGAGAAAACATTAGTATCTACACTGCACCCTTGCGAAGCCGGGGCGAGTCGCTAGTTTATAATATTAGGATGAATTTTATAGGAAAAAAGGCGCCAGGCAAATAAAACTACCCTCATATTTTCTAATTGATTGATTTCTATCGATTCTCGCAACCTAGGAGAACGATTCGCATTTCTACCTATTTATAATCTCACCTTCAATGAATATCTATTTGCGTTCACCTTAGAACCTTTTTCTTTTTGTCTTGAGAGAATTCTACATTTTGCATTCAATTATTATTTTGACGAGAACTTTATATGTAGCTTTCATTCTCAGTTATAATAGAATATACCAAATACAACAAGTATTTGGTCTATTCTAGTTCAAATACTCCTTATCTAATAAAATAAACCATAAAATTTGCAGTTAAGTAATCGAGTTAGTTAGTTTATCAAATGCCAATTTATTTCTTCGAAAGTTATTTGGAACATCATTCGACGTTGATATTGATCAAAATAATTAACATAGAATGATGGTAACAAATAGGTATGCTATTTTTACATTTTAAGAAACTTTCATCAGCTGTATCTCCGTTAATATTGGGCTTGAAAACCTGGTTCACCAACAAATTTTCAGAAAATTTAACGTTCTTCAATATAGTTTTCTTATGTTGTACACAAAATGTGCTTAGTTTAAGAGATGTAAGCGAAAACCTGAAAATAGTCATAAAAAATTGAGGTTTTTGATATCGAAAACTTAGGATATTGTTCCTAGTGTACCCCCAACAACCTGTTAAGGTTCCATTAAGTTCGGAATACTTCCCAGGTAAAAGTACATATCTACTGGACTATTTGTGTCCAAATGTGTTTTGATCTTATTCTCTAAATTTTCTTTGAGGTTAACACCTAATTAATTTTAAATGAAAATTTTCAAAGCTGGATCTTGTATTTTTAGCATTTGTGTACATATATCTATCTAAATAATAATTTCAAGTAACTTTTCTATGCCAAATGGGAAATGCCTCTGACCCTACCAAATCGATATCGTTGGCCACTGCCAGCACTGCAGTGACTTGTCCGAAGGCGCTGCTTCGGACAAGTCATTCAACTGCATGTGATGTTAGAAACAGTGCATGACAGGCAGTGGGTCTTCGTTTGTAATGAGGCTCTAACAATTTTGATTGCCTACGCACCCCAGCGCGGCCAACGTACATTACGTTATAGTACCAAACGCTTGTCATCCAGCCTGACCCGGCCTTGATCCGCACGAGCTCGCTCCCACACTTCTCCCACACATCTCCTACACTAGCGGGGTGCGAACAAAGTGACCTAGTTAATTGCAGGGCCGAGAGATTCCGAGAAACAAATTGTGTTTTGTTGATTATATAAAATTCAAAGACCCCAATTTCACTCTTTGTATTACCTACTTCCTGGAAAAAAAGCTCTTATACGGCTTAACGCTACCAAGCTATTGTATCATGCTTCTATAAAGATTTGTACACAAAAACCTTTATAAAAGCTTTACCAGTCCAACAACTTTTTCCAACTTTATTGGTGTCGGCTTTCAGTCTTACCGAAGGCAGACTGCCAATCTGAACCTCCACCTCACTGACTATAGTTTAAAGTCCACTCACCGTATAGTCGTCGTACAAGGCAGGAGCCGCGAGTGCGCTCGTGAGAGTAAGGAGCAACAGCGGCACGGGACTGCACATCATCGCTGGATGGCAGCACACATGGGACAAACCTGTTGACCAAAACCTTAATTATCTTTATCGAAATGCCGTTTCACTTGCAGCTTTCAGCTGTGCTCCCAAAGTCGAAAATCCAACGGTAAGCTCAAAATCCCTTACCATAATTATTTCTAATTTCCACAGACGATTATTTCTTTTATTAGAAAATTCCAAGCTAATTACTGTTTAAGGTACTTTAAAATTTGGCTCATATTTATTTTTCACGTATTTACATGAGATTCGACTCCCCTCGAAACCAAATTTTGAAATACCTTTCAAAACACGTTAATACGCAAGAGCTTATTCACACGGCTTCCGTCATCATAAAACACGATACGTCATGACAGATGAACGTTCACATTGCACACGGACTCGTGTTTTATCACGATCTGGCAAAAAAAAAACGAATTGGTGTTTACATTAGTTCTGTGGTTTTTCGGGAGCGAGCGCATCAGCGAATCTGTCACAAAAAAAACACGTTTCGATTTTTTTGAGTTACTGATTTTAAAAGACGATACGTGATTTAAGTCGTGAAAAAAGACGATTCCTCAAAAAATACGAATCGTCGTCGTGTGACCGGGCTGTTAAGTTTAGGAGATCAAAGTCAGTTTAATTCATTATGATTTAAACTAGATTTAGACAAATAAGTACATGTGGCGCCCGTCGCTAAGTGTAGCGATTATCATCATGACATTTCACAAATGTAGATTTGCTAATGAAATAAATGGTTGTGCAGCAAGGACGCGGAACGTTGTAGCACCACACAATGGTCTCCAAATTGGCGCCCATGTCGCGTGACTTCAAGAGAAATTAGGGATGATGGTCTGTGAGATATTTTTAAACACCGTGAGACATGCCTTTGAGTAATTATGACATTTGCATGATGTTTGTTAATGAATGTTGTTGTTTTACTTCTCTTTTTTGTTGGGTTTGGTTAACAAACTTAGAACTTAGCTTAACTAATACTTAACACACGATAAATAGATATGTGATTATAGTCTGAAATATGCTTATTGCATATATGTAATATGAATGTTCATATACATCAGACTGACACAGTCCGTAATATTTTTATCCAAAAACGTTCTACGGCTAGATTTATTTTAGAATCGTATGGGCTGACTATTTATGCGGAAGCACGATGCAGTCATATTATCTGTAATTGTAGAGATTAGATGTAAATCAACTAATGTTTGACAAACCGAAGACCGGTCTTTATTTTATTTTTGAGTTTAGAACACAAATAGTCATATTAATTTTGGCGATAAAAGCAAATGTTTTTGTAAATAATAATTTTTATTTATGACATTCTATTTATAAACAACATTTAAGTATTCATAGCCTATTTAGGCATGTGCCTCTTTACTAAGATTTAAAAAAAATAGTGACCCCTACTATAGGAATAGAACCCACGAACACGATTGGACTTAGTTTATAGTTAGATATCTGTGGCCAAAATAAATGACAAAAATCCACGATTGTGAAATATAATGCATTGTTAACCTAATAAATAATAATAATGCGATAAGAACCAGTTTTCCAGGAAGTGTATTGAAAAAATATATTAGAAAAGACAAAAAAAAAGATGTTCAAAAAAATATCACAGTAAAATAAAGATTTTTGTACTATCTAAGTATAATTAACAAGTTACTTGTAGGTTCTACTAATTGAAACAATATCTCAAGAAGGCAAACGAAAATGAAAACATCACCATTAAAACTTTTCGTTAAACTTTTCGTTGTTAGAATCATTGTAGCCCTCAGAAATGAAAATAATAAAAGTATCGATATCAATTCGATGGGCGCTAAAGCGTGGTGATCCTGTCTCGAGTTTAAGGCTGCTTGATGAGCGGATGACAAGCTACATCTTTCTTTTTGAACAAGGATAATAATCGCCTCGTTTCGGCGAATTGTTTATCTCTTTCTGACATCCACGGATACGTTTTTTCAATTATATGAACGTAGGTGCCCCCCTGCGGTGAAATAGATACAGAAATAAGTATCTACCTACCTACGGTTTTTAAACCGACTTCTAAAAAAGGAAGAGGTTATGTATTCCACCAGCATCTTTTTTTTTCATGTTTGTATGTACATTGATTTCTGATTACTAGTCCGAATAAGTGATTCTTTGGTAGAAGAAGAGCGCGCAATGGTCCCGTATAATCATTATTAACTTTTCTTCGGTACTTTTGTGAGTTATTTTCTGTGATAGGCATTTTTTCTTCTTCGTCAATCTGGACAATGAGCTAATAACTTTTAATAACAATTTAAAATTGTTGTGTGATATACCACAAATAAAAAGGGGAAAATAGATGTAAAAAGTTTTTTGGAAACTATTTCTTTTCATAACACTTTGTTTAATACTAACGAAATCAATGACCTTATGTTTGTATTCCTATTTTGTTAACTGTACCATATCGATCTTAAATTATTGATTAACCTTTGTTACGCTCGCTGGTTGACTTTTATATAATGCTAAATATATTAATAGTTGCAGTAGTTAGCATTTCATTAGTTTCTGTGAAATACATTTTATTTTGCCACACTTGGTAAAGTATGACGGTTGCTACGGCAACTAGTTTGCTACTTCGTGGTAGGGGAGCCCAGAGAGTTTCTCAGAAAGCATATTCAGTATGAAAACTTGGTAGTTGAGTAGCTTGGTAGTGGCGTAATGGGAGAACGCAAAACTGTGAAAAGTTTCAGGAGCCCTTCGGGTACGGGAAGCCTTTCAGTTTTCAAAAAGGGCCAAGAACTAACAACGGGCTGTTCAGCAACGTTGATTTTTTTTTTATGTCATCGTACCTGGCCTTAACCAAAACGAGTTAAACAGGCATAACTTCTTAAAGATATTGTGACCTATCACTAAATCTGAAGACTACTGCCATCACGGATTTACATTGACATTAACTTTTTCCGTGTTTGTGATACAATAAAAATGATCTACAACTTGCAATAGTAAGCTTGGCTAGATGCCCAATCAACCAATTATAAATAAAGTAAGAAAACTTTTATTGGTAAAGATCACTTACACTAAATTGTTCACAGAGCTTTTAAATCGCATCTTTTAATTAAAACACGTTAAACGAATAGCTTAGAATCAAAATTTTGTTCTTGTCTAGACACTATTGTCCTCCTATTTTATTGACATGAAAATGATGAACAAACTATATTTATATAAATTCTTCATTCATAAAATCGTCATCAGGAAATATTAATATAAATAAAATACCTTATAGTTACTAGAATAAGGGAAACCCTATAACCGTTCCACTAGTACGTTATGATAAAGATTTGCAGTGTGTCACGACCAATGTATTTATTCACTTTATTTACCTACTAGGTGAATAATTGAATCATCGTCAATATACATCATCTACGGTACTATTACAATAGTGGAAGCAACACGTGAAACATTTGTTTTAGGACATCTATGTATTACCTCTTAAGTAAACTACTTTAATGTAACTTTTAAAGTTTATAAGTAGGTTATGTTTTGTTTCGGCACACCATAAAATATTAGTTTATTATTTTCATAAGGATTGGGTTCAAATTGTAAAAGAAATACGCCCTGTAGAGGGAGATAAACAGGCTCGTAATAAAATAATATTTTTCTAGGTATATATATCTACTCCTTCTTTATCCTCGAGGCACGCTTGCCTAGCGAGGCCTTAGCCTTTAACCTTGCCTATTACTGAAAATAATTAAGCTCAGTGAAGTGAACCATGTCAACAATAACTTGGTGCATGAGTTTATGCATGATTTATATTTGCAATGTGTATGCTGAAGCTAAATCTATACTGATATTATAAAGCGAAAGTATGGATGGATGGATGGATGTTTGTTACTCAATCACGCCAGAACGGCTGAATGGATCTGGATGAAATTTGGCACAGAGATAGATTATAGTTTTTCATCCCGGTAGGACGATCCCGTGGGTCAATTATCGAACTCCACGCGGGCGAAGCCGCTGGCATAAGCTAGTTATTTATATAATAAATCATTATACGTAGGGTAGGTTATTTAAATTTAATTTGTTCAAAAATTTTAGGCCTATTATTCTTAATTTGTCGCAATAGAATGTTCGTCATAGCTTTGAATTTACATTTGAACGGTTATCTAAAATATAGTAATAATAGATCACACTTCATAAACTTTGGAACTTAGTACTGACTACTGAATATTTGTTCCTATAATATTATTGTTGCCAAACTCGTCGCCAAATTTTGGGCGGATTCCATTTAAATTACAACCAACGCGCAGAAAAAAATACTATACTTACTTATTGTTTTATAAAAAATTTTAGGGTCACTTTATATTGTTTATAAAATAAGGGTATTTTTATTTAATAGAAAAATACATTAAAAAATACTCACAAAATAATAAAAAAAACTCGCGTTGTTTAAACAACTTCGTTGAAAAACTGCAGTATTTTCACTTTTTTATATAAAGTTTACTTAAAAAGTTTTGTGGAACAGTTTGATCTGTAACCGGAGGCAGTAGCGGACCGCGAGAGCTCCAGCGATAGTGTATGGCGATAAGCGCGCAGCCCTAGCCTTTATACGGCCGACCCATGGAGCAGCTTCACAAGGCTGTTTGTTTTGAAAAATATTGTTGTACGCACAGAAGATAGGAGGTTATTAATGAACGTATTTGATGATTAGGATAGTTGTACATGTCATTAAAAGTGGGGCTGAAAATATCATTGATTGCAGTCGTAAAAGGGGAGTTACATGCGTCGTCCTTACAAGTTCCTTGTTTCTACTTTGTTTTATACTTAGTGTTATCAACATCTTCACGCTTGTTATCCCCAAAAAGTGGCACAGGTGTACCCAATATAGTATAACCACATTTTGCTAGCTATGTTTAAATGTCCCATGTAATTGGGGGGAGTCTATTGCCATCAACCGGGCACAAATCCACACCCCTGGCTATTAATGAGAAATTCCTGATGAAATCGAGCCCAGGACCTCGTGCTCCGCAGTCGCTCTTGCGACCACTAACTTTAAATAACCTCCTCATTGGCTACAGTTCGAACAATGGCCGGTCAGGTGTTCATTGTTACTTAGAATTGAAACTTATGATATAAATTATACATTTAGTCCAATGACATTACACCAAATGGCAAGTTTAGTTTTGTTCAAAGCTAGTAATGTAAACCTGGTTTTTATAATAAATTTTATAACGAGAAAAAGATTCATCTATATTGTTCACTTTAGGTAAGTAGTAGGACTTTAAGTTCAATTCTTTTTTTATTCGATTTTTTCGACGAAACTATTAACAGTCCTTCAGACAAATTCGTGGAACTTCTACTGCCTAGATTTCATAGAAATTATTTATTTTACAAAAGCATAAATATGCATGTAGGCGAAATAACTTAAAACCCACGACGAAATGTGACTGGTCATTAGAAAACCATTTATTATACGTACAAAGAGAGTCCCATCAACGAAATCCCGTGGGATACATAGTACATTGGTGGACATTCACACAAGGCGTATGTTTGTGTTCGTTTGATGTCCCGACCATGCTTCTTTTTATAATGGATATTTTTTGGAGCACTAATTATCTTTACAGCAATCATATTTCCATAGAATCATTCAAACTTTTACTTTTAACAAGGATTTTCATTCTCTTTCTCATTGTTGTTTTTCATGTGTATGAAATGAGAAAACATTTTGTATTTTTGCTCATGCAATTACTAATAGTTTATTTTGGATTAGCCTTATTAAGATCAGGAGAAAACGGGGTCTGGAGTGGTCAACAAGGAACGTCGGTTTCCTACCGTCGTTACCTGCTGGGACCGGTACCGTTAGACTTGAGATTACTATCGAATATTGATATGTAAATTGTTAGCAAAAAAACCTCTTCAATGTTTCTGATGATTGAAATTTCTGGTTATTGTAAATTCGCCACAAATTAAATTCGTCACATTTTTATCCACTCCATACATTGAAAGTGTATTCGCCACTTGCATTAAAAATATGTGTAAATTCGCCACAAGTCTTCATTATGGGTACAACATTTTTGCATGAAATACTGGTAGCAAGCAACGTTATTGATTTTCAGCGCTCGAAATGAAAGATAGATAATTCTAAAATTATGAAAGTTCAGGTTGTAAGATAACCTACGAAAAATAATGAGAACATTCTTTTTAATATTTGATGACGACAGTGAGCCTGAAAATAGAATAATAGCTTACAACACTGAGACAGCTCGTGAAGTCATACCAAATATACAATTAAAAATATACATTCTTTTTGGATGGCATATTTTCAAGCTGTACACCATTCTATCAGCTGTACTGTATACATGAAGACGTGAATAACGAAGACTACTTTTCGAACATAGTTCCACTCATCTTCGTTCTTATGCCTAATTAGTATTAACCGTCTTATGAACGACTTTTTAACCGACATCTAAAAAAGGAGGTGGTATGTACACCGATTTCTCAGTGATTGCTGGTCCGATTTAAGTGATTCTTTTATCATTTGGTAGAGGAAGCTTGAAGCTTAGAACCGAACTACACACAAATTATCAGCGTCTATTTTAGTTGTAACTAGAACTGTCATTTATGTAGGTAGACGTAAGGTTAACTTCTTAAAATTTCTTCGAATAAGAAAAATAAATAAGTTACGTTTTTTTTTATTCTACTTATTTTTTGATTTTTCTGCTGTCCGTGCAGAAATAAAAAATTTGACGAATTTACGGTAATCAAAATTAATATATGACGAATTTACTTCATGAAAATAGAGTTGTGGCAAATTTACACATACTTTTTTCCGTAGCGAACTTACTTTGTGGCGAATGTACAATTTCCCAATTTTTTTTTGATTTTTAACTAATTTTTGTATAGTTTTGTTTCATGTTAAAAGCTGTGTATGTATGTATGTACCGTTACTATAGGCAAGTTTTATTTACAAGATGGCTCGCCGGTTGACACAGAACACAGAATCAAAATGATGGCCCATCTTAAAATAAGTTAATTAAATAAGTTTGGTCTAGACTCTAGTACATAAAAAAATATCGTAATGAAGGGAAGAACAAATATCCCTCGGCTTCGTTAAGGGTGTTTAATACACCATTTATGGGATTATCCTATAGAATGCTAAATGCATGATGATGAATGCGTGGTGATACATACTGGGCATAGGCCTCTCCAATCGCACTCCATTCAATTCGATTCTCGGCAGCTGTAACCATCAGCCACTCTACGAATATCTTCATTTCAGTTAACCTGAGGGCATTTTATATAAGGCGTGGTAAGTTGAAGAGCATATGAGTTTTCCTCAGAAGTCAGTGTGGCATGGGGTGGCCTGCCTTATTTTCTTGAAACAAGCACTCCTTTTTAACCCTTTTTTATAGGCTTCACCTGTAACTATCTAAAAAATCTTAGAAGTTAAATCGACCTACTTGCCGGTTGAGCTGAAATTTTGCGTGCCTATGTTTAGTTTGAATGAAGAGGCATGGTTAGCTAAGGGACATCATTCTAAACCTAATATGGCGGACTAGTTATTTTTGTATGCATTTCCATTATATGGGTATCAAATGAAAGGGTTTGCTGAGAAGAATACGAGAAATAAAAATCGTCCTTCTAAGCGTGTTTTTTTATATATAATATGTTATTTTGGACCGAAATCACATGAACGCCAGACCTACATCATTTTATAAAAGCTGAAACTTTCTCTGTGTGAACAATTCGACATTATAAAGTTGTGCTAAATAGCTGCTGAGTTACGCCATACTATAAAGCGTGATTTTTTTATATTACATATAGGCTAGTATGATGATTCACTTGCTCCACTGCCAGACACTTTGTGTGATGTGACGCCCGCCAGACACTTTAAATAGTTATAGTATGTTACATTACAAGTGAACTTACGACGACATCGACGACGTAGGTCTGGCGATCACCGGATATCCCTCTATTATTTCCTAACCTGTCTCCCTAAAGCTTCTACTTACCTATAACATAGCCAAAAGAAAATTTAACGAAATCCAAGAAATCCAAGTTAAATATAATATTTTCGAGGTCGCTTCGCTCGCTGTTGTATCAGACAGGGCGGCAAACCATATTGGCCTGGCGAAACAAGTAAGAAAGTTTGTTACAACATATTCTTATTTATAGCTCTTGCAAACAACATGAGGTAGGTAAGGAGATATTTTATGCTTTAAACCTTTAACAGATGAATCATAATAAAATTATCATAAGCGTGGGCAGCTCAGTAAAGTAATATTACTTAGCTTTAGAATGAAACAGGTAAGAGTTATAATACGTTTATTACTTGGCATAATTTTTACAATTTACGGTAGAAGTAGGTAAACGTAGAGTCTATTTTTGTTGGGATTCTAAACTAAGGCTGTGACTACGGTTTTTTTTTAATTTTGTGCAGTCTTCTGTTGTGAATTATATTTATCACGAAGTAGCTGTACCCGGGATGAGTTGCAATGCATTTTTCCCTTACTAAGGTGGGTGGACCATGGAAGGCCATGCTCCTTCGAAGGCCAATTATTAAAATTTCGTAGTTATTGCCATGTGATGACAAATTCCTTCTATCTACATAAACATCCATCGAACTAGAAATCACAGACGCGGCGGTGAATCGCTCGCGCCACTATTTTGGCAGTACGGTCCCTTGCTTCATTGATATCGGAAATCGGCGACGTTAAAATAAGGTGGGTGTACCATAGAAGGCCGCTCTAACAAATAAATAGTTATTATTCGTTTATTTACTGGATAAATGAAACTAACAAATATTTAAGTAATACTTTGTTTTATTACGTAATATATAAACCACTTCTTTTTATTGTAGATTTAATGGCTATTTATTAACTTTTAGTGTTAAATGACTGACTTATTATAATGGCCTTCTAAGGAGCCTTGTTCCTAGCAAGGCCATTTTTAAGAGTTCAATGAAACTTAAGTTTAATCAATATTGATCAAATCTGAAATTTAAAAAAGTGGTTTATATTTTACGGAATAAAACAAAGTATTTCTTAAATATTCGTTCGTTTCATTTATCCAGTATATGAACGAATAATAACTGTTTATTTATTAGAGTGGCCTTCCATGGTACACCCACCTTACTACCTACCAACTACCTATTTTCTCACCGTTTAAACCTTCCTTGGACTTCTACAAATATTTTAAAACTAAAATTAGGCAAATCGGTTCAGCCGTTCTCGAGTTTTTGTGAGGTTTACAAACTTCAATGAATTTTTAAATATATAGATTGAAGATGTATGATTTCAATCGGTGTACTTATATCTAGATGACAAAAATTATTTTGTTCTTTTTTTTTGTTTTCTGAATACTTTTCCTACTCTATTAACCAGGCATACTTACCGGTTGAAAAATACCATAAAAGGATTCTAGGAGGCAATAGTAATAAAAACGTATTGTTATCAAATCCTGGGATTACTGCCAACTATTTATCGGCGTGTGATGATCATATAGTTTGACTATCAAGCCTTCATGAGCACGCCCGGGGTCTATTGATATTCAAAGCTAAAAACCCATAAAGTGCCGCCATCAAATAACCGATAAGAATAACCGTAATAGTGAGTTTATCGTGAGAAATATAATCTCACACAATGTAGGTACCTATATTATATACTTTCAAGTGGTGTTGTAAAATATACGACGGAATAATAGAAGTATTAATGCCGACCCCCACATACTAGGTTTTAATACCTACGCAACTGACAACACAGTCAACAACAAAGCCTAAGCCTATCAAGCAAGGCAGTCGCTTGAATAATTCCTGGAAAACATTTATAACAAAATTCATTCATATTCATTTATTAATCTACTCACAAAATACAACGACATTGCAAGACCTAACATAAGTTAACACGAAAGCATTTTGTCATGAGCCTCAGGCATGCATAGGTCGTTCTACGCTGCTCAATTTTCCACTCAAAATGCAAAAGCGTTCTACATGGAAAGTTAGCAAATTATTCTTCGGAAATAATTATACATATATGACTATTATCAATATTCTCATTAATTATACTTTATAGATATTGAATGTCCTAAGTACCTACGTGCTGTTTGTAAGAATGTGTTAGCCGCGATAGCGAGGTAACACCATGGTACTATCTAATGTACATAGATTCTGCTTTGTTTTGATTCGTCACATCATTTTTTCCCCGTCTCCCAAGTTCCCAACCGTGCGTTAAATAAGGAAGGGCTGAAGAGGTCACAATGGCGAGGGTGGGCGAAGTCTCGTAAATGCAACACGGCCTTCCCATTGCTCTAATGTGCGGTTCATGTCGACCAGCGGGAGGCCTATAGCTAATCATTTCGGTCACTTAACGGCTACCAGTCTTTGAGAGTGATTACCCAAGTACGTAATCAATCGTCTAAATACCTTCTTGTCTGAAGAATTTTTCAGTGGAAAAGGCAATATTTTTGTTGAAATTTTATTGCGATGTAATATCATACCATACTCCTAACCGCGGCTTCGCCCGCGTGGTGTTCGATAATAATTGTCCTACGGGATCGTACTACCGGGATAAAAACTATCCTATCCAGGTTATAAACTATCCGTGTGCCCAATTTAATCCAAAAGAGCAACAAACATCCATCCATCCTCACAAACTCTCGCAATTTAATTACTAAAATATGTGAGGCGAATAGGAGTAGGTAACTTTGCTCATTATAATATTTGTAATACCTCACTGCATACTGTAAATATCGTTTAACAGTACGCAGTAAACCGATAGGTTAGGTTTACTTGGCAAAATAAGCAACTAGCGTGATAATGCCCTTATACGTTTATTGCTGGGGAGCCCAATAGGCTGTTATACGGACCGTCTCAATCGTAGAGAAGGTCGTGAGGAAATAGGAAATATAATATAGGGATAAATATTGGCTGCGAATGCTCCAACCTTCAAGTTCCAGTGTTACTCGTACAGGCACCATCGTCGACCGTATCGTACCATCAGGTGAACCAACCAAATAAGTTTTAATAAACAATAAACGCAACTTACATTATAATACCTAAGACGCTAAGTACCTTAACAGTTAAGCAAGTGATGCTGTAGATTCCTATTTTGATTTCATTAAAAATATTTTTAATATTATCAAGATGCTTTTAAAATTCAAATTTATGGAAATTCCGGACGTATGGCAAGTGGTAACCCTATGCATGGTTCTTAGACAATTACACATTTTTTTACCAGCAGCGTCCTCTTGATAAGTGCCAAAAGAACAATGTACAAACTGTTTAGGTACAAAATTCAAGCGACAGTGTACAATGAAGTTTTAGGGTAGTACACCCTAGATCGGAGTAGACCAAGGCAGCAACTGTTTTTTTATATAAAAACTACCCAGCCGTTTCAGAGATTAGCCGGTACAAACAGACATAGAAACAAAAATTTTAAAAAATATGTTATAAGTACCGTATATAACATTCAGTACAAAGCTGTTATTTTGAAATTACAAACAGACACTTCAATTTCATTTATTTGTAACTTACAGGCGGTGTAAGTTACAGCATATATTACCAGAAAATCGCATAAATGCAAAACCAAGTAAGGTTTTATATGGATACATCAAGTTTTCATTGGATAGAAGTGAATAAATAGGCAGTTGGTTATTCTATGATTTTGATCAAAGCCTCTGACAATTTTCAAGCATAAAAACAGATCAAAGGGACCATTATTTTATTCTTTTACAATCGAACATGTCGACTATCGAGAATACTCTTCCAAAAATGTGTATCTGTATTACTCTATAGTCTATTCATTCATTCAAATATTGAATACTTCGTTCCTTCCTTCGTTTCGTTCGTTCATTTCAGATCACGGTGACGCCAGAAAAATAAATTGGCCAAGTTTTTTGGAAAATAAATATAAATCTGATCGCGATAACGCCTTGAAATGTGTGTATTTTAACCGATTTGATTATATAAAATCTAGTTGAGCTGTTTTGATTATGTGAAATGTGGTTTCAGGGCGCGAACAAAATCGCCTTCGGCGGTATCTGAAAAAGAGAAAAAGAAACCACGGGAACCCAAGAAGAAGAAAGGTGATTCAGGTTCTAGCAGCAGTGAGAGTAGTGGCAGGTATGTTACCCTGCACTGTTATTCCTAGAGCAAGATCTTTGTAGTAATTATTTAAGTTAGGTTATGTTTCTGAACTGTGTTTTTTTATACCTACGATTCATCTTCTTTACATCCCCCATAACAATACGATTCATTACAAAATCCTGGTCAGAGGGTCATCTTATGAGCACTAATCGGTACTAAAATCTGTATAAAATAATGATTGTTGAATGTTATTTGTAATTTTGTTTTTGTATAGTTCTTCAGGGAGCAGCTCATCGCGCTCATCTTCTCGGTCGTCGTCGAGCAGTTCAGGCAGCACCTCGCGCTCCTCTTCATCATCCAGCTCGTCGAGCAGCAGCAGCAGCAATAATGAACGCTCCAGGCAAAAAAAAAAGTAAGTACAGGTACACAGTCCTGACATTAGCAATAATAAAATAAAATAACAATATTGGAAACATATTAATTATAAATCTAAAATTTATTTTTGTTCTTTTATCTGTATTGTGTGGTCTGCAGTAAAGATTATTATTTTAACAACTGGTAAAACTTGTATTTTAAGCAAATAATATTCTTATTTTAATCATTTTGTAAATATGAGAAGTGTGGAACTGGTGTAACTATTACTATCTCCATCTATCAATAATCATAATGTGCAAAATACTAGAAGATATAACTGTTTTGTTACCAATTTCAGAACTTCCCCGAACAAGAGTCCCGTGAAGGATCGCCGTGAACCTGATAGAGATAAAGTAAGAGACAGATCACCCCTTGATAAGAAGAAATTGGCCGCTCCCTCATCAAATGACAAGGGGAAAAGCAAGGAGAAACATGATCGGTAAGGAGATGCTATATTTGAAAACAGTACATGAAATTGACAAGTCCTATGTACGAAGCTTTTTGTACATAGGGGCCGTTGATATTGTTGTAAACTCATTACTACTTTGACTATATACTGTTCACATTCATTTTAATGGCTGTGCGTTCTAGTAACAATATTTTCAAAAAGTATTAACTACTAACTGCCTGCTTCAGAAATTAATTAGAATATTTCTATTCAGATCTCCTGGCCGCAAAAAGCGTGAGCGCTCCCCACCACCACGACCCACGAGAATTCATATAGGGCGTTTGACTTTGAACGTCTCCAGAGATCACGTTCATGAGATATTCTCAACATATGGCACTGTAAAAGCAGTAGAGTTTCCCATGGACAGACTACATCCTCACAATGGACGAGGTTATGCATATGTTGAGTTCAGTAATGCTGACGAGGCAGAGAATGCCATGAAGCACATGGATGGAGGTAAACAATACAAAGTCTTTTATTGTTTTAGTATATTGTCTGAAATTTATCCATCATATTTACTACAGCCACAGACAGAAAAGGTTTTAAAACAACTTAAAAAAAAGGAGGAGGTTCTTAATTAGATTGTATTTTTTTTTATAGATATGTAACCCAGTTACAATAAAAAGAATGCTCACTTCTGTTCTTTGCAGGTCAGATTGACGGTCAAGAAATTACAGCGGCGCCGGTGTTGATACCGTCGCGTCCTCGTCGGCCCTCTCCGCGCCCACCGCCGCCCAGACATGCCCCGCCTCGACGACACTCTCCTCCTCGGTTAGTATTTATGGCCTGTCTCGCTGATTCCAATGACAGATTCTACAAATCTGGCATATTATGAGCAAACCCTTTGTGGAATAGGTGATGCCATACTAATTATGTTTCATTGTTACGTACAGGTACCGGCGCCGCAGCCCACCGCCCCGGCGCCGCTCCCCGCCGCGGCGGCGTCGCTCTCGCTCGCGCTCGCCCCGCGCGGCGCCTCGTCGCCGACGTTCCAGGTCCTCCTCCTCCTCCTCCCGATAACTCCTCTACACACACATACAAACAAACACACTACACACCCTTTTCGTTATGCATGCAATACACCAATACAAACAACAGATTATTTGACCTATCTAATAATGGGAGGCTCTCAAACTTACCAATCAATGGTACATGTTCCAGAAATAACACCTGAGGTAAGTATAATCTATTTCCCATCTTTATGGTCGATACCAGTATAATTATATTGTAGACTTTATAATAATGGCAATATGTACAGGTAAGTATTTGTGTACTATGACTTTGCACCTATAAGGAAAAACTTTTAACAAGATATTTCTTTATAAAAGCTTGCAAAATGGAAACAACTGAGTGAGTGATCAATGCAGATGAACTGTATCAAACTATGACTGTACTACAGTGTGAAGTGTAATGTATTAATAAATGTATTTGTAATATCCAAGGAAAACTGACTTTTGTTTGCTAATAAATTGTATTAGTATAATCAGACAATTTTTATTCCCAGATCCAAAGATCCTGTTTCCAATGCCAAGTAGAAAACTTTCTACAATTCAAAATGTATCTCACCCTATCTTACAAATAATACAAATATTTTAAGGATCTTGATGTATTTTATTTATTAGTCCAGCTAGTACCTACATCATAAATAGTAAATGTACATAGCATCAGGTTCCAGTTTTATTTGCAATTATTTTACAATATGTTTGGTAATCTGAAACTAGTGTTTTTCCTTTGTATAAATGGTTTTCTTCTAACAACAGGAGCTCACGAACAGACCTAAAACAAAACAGTAAATCAAGTTCAAGCAGGGAGTTGATATTTGTGCATGATCAACCTAAAATGGCTTTAGCGCCGAAATATTTATTATACTGACGGGTATTGTATCTTCATGTTCTTTGGACCCCTCACTGGATTCCATGCTGATACTGGTGCTTTATTTGCAAGCATCAAACTGGCGACCGCAGTATACAAACCATATTCTTGGCACATTTTCTCCTGTAACAATTATATGAAATTAAATACATACATACTACAGCAAATACACAACACCTATTAATTGAATCCAATAAAAAGGTAAATTACCCTCCACTCCGCAAGCATGAAATCTGCATCACTGATGGCTGAGGCAGCTTTGTCAACGTGATCAATATTTGAGAAATGAGGCAAGTAATTTTCTTCCAGAAAGTTTACAAATGAAATGGGTTGACTTATGAACTGCTCAATGATATCTGCAGGAGAATGTGACAACTTTTTACCGCCGGTTTCTGTGTCTATTACTGAAAAACAAAAACTTAGTGCCATCATGGTTTTTTTTTATTGTTCTTACATTTTTATGTATAGTAGAAATACCTTTAGGATTTAATACTCTGCCAACTCCATGTAAGATGCTTACAGTTTGATCCTTCCCTAATGACATAAATTTACTTGAAGTTTGCTTTTTCTTTCTAATACCCTTGCTTTTTGATTCTTTTCCTTGTACAATACTAGTGTCCATACTTTGTTTAGATCCTCCTAAAACAAGTATTGTTAGTTAGATCATTTGAGATGTAGGAATAGAGCAAAAAATTCTATAGGTTGGTTGGGGATTGAGATTGCACTTACCTTTCAAGCATGCAAAATGTAAATTTAATACTGCCGACCTGACATCCCCTGCCGAAGAGTTGACCACACATTCTATCACCTCAGCTGTAGGGCAGTTATAAACTGCAGTGTGCTTCTTGCTTATTATACCAGCGACACGTTTTAGAGCAACTTTTAGATTTGTTGGTGCAACACTGTTCAACCTGATAGAACATTTACAAACAGTGATTAAAACTGTATTAGTATTGCTATTGATTCTCATCACTGCATATCAAAGCTGAGAAATAGAACCAATACTTACGAAATATGGTGTATTTTGAACTGCTCTTTTAAACAGGGTGTGAATATATTGGCAGCAGAATTCTTATTATCTGTATGACTTTCTGAACAAATAAAGACTATTGGTGATTTTGCCCTTTGTCTGAATTGCCTAAAAATAATCAAAAGAAATCATATAGTTTACAAATACCTTCTAATAGTCATTCAGAAACAACACTCAAATAACTTACTGTAACACTTCTGTGAATTCTGAAGGTGTTCTCAAAAAGGTATTGGGAAAATCTTCTACCAATACCAATTTTCGACTATTATCATCTAACAGTGATGTGAAATTGGCAGCATTTAATATAAAATCCAGAAATCTGACTGATTGCTTTTGTTTAAATTCAAATTCTCCTGAAAAAGAAAACATAAATAAATAAATAACAGGAAATGTTATCAAACTGGCAAATTATTATTTTCATCTTATTAAAGTAATATAAAATCAATTTATTGACACACAAGTAACATACAAAATAGAAAAACAAAATACAGTGAGGAAAGTTAACCTTTTGAACGCCATTGTCTCATATACGTGACAAGTAAGCGCGTGCCCTGTACGCCAACGACACAAATATGTGACAAAAAATGCGATGCACTATAACACGAAATAAACAATTAAATCACTACTTTTGTGTGTTTTGATTTGTATACCTTAAATATTTAAGCTCTTGTCTTGTCTTTTTAATATTTTTGTTTGTCGATAAAGTTTTAAAACACCTATTCTTTTTGTAGGTAATTTTTATGTGTGCGGTGAATTTGTGGCTTGGCGTCGAGGGCACGCGCGTGCGTTTATGTTCTGGCGTTCAAAAGGTTAAAGTAATTGCTGACAATGAGTTGCATTTAAATAATTAGTTATTCTTGCAACTAGCCAGAAACAAATAGAACTGAGAGAGATTACCATTTTCAGAAGGAATGTCAATATCCACAGGGGTAATCCATTCAGTAATTCTAACATTATACTTAGTAGCCAGCACCCGTAAAGTTATGGTTTTCCCACAGCCAACAGGTCCAGTCATGAGGAGCATATCACTGTTATTGTTATTGCTGACTGTCTTCACCCATTCTTCCACTTCTTGCACTTTCTTATTATTTACAGCTAAATCTTCTACATTTACAGGTTCAAATGTTTTCATCCAATGTTTATGATTTGTTATGATAACAGGTTTTCGGCCTGAGTTTGAATCCAAGACCTTGAAATAAATAATTTTTTAAGTATATCTATAGGGGTTTTTAGGCTCACAAATTTTTTAAGCATTCAAAAACATACCTTATTTTCTACTAGCTCAATGTCTTCAGGAAAGATGTGTTTTTGTGATTCCCTTTTAAATTTCTTTGGTGATTTCTCTTCATCATCAAAATCAAACATTGGTTTGAACCATTTCTTCGCCTGTACCAAATTAAATGTTTGATTAATTAATAAGTATATTACAGAAAATCCTTTTAGTATAATTTAAATCTCAAAATAATAACTTACCTTAGGCATCTTTCTAGACTTCTCGAGGCTAGAACTCAACTTAAGTCAAGAAAAAGAACTTCTACAAAAAATCTCAAACGAAATCCGATTCAAAAACTTTCTCAATTCTCAGCTGACAATGTTGACAGCTGTCCATGACATTTAACTGTTTTTAATAAAGAAATTTTACCAGAACTGGTTTACTGTCTTTTAGCTACGACAGAGTTACCAAAAAAATAAGCAACAGGTTGACACGATTTTTAAGAACATGGCTTGTAATCTCTCAAAAATACCTCTGCAGGACTACTTTTCAAGCGACAGTTCGAAGCGTTTTTTTTTCCTTCGATTTTTGTTTTAGACTCGCCACAGCCTCTGAGTGGACAACTATTTATCGCTCCGCTAGTGTAAACACCCCTTAACATTTCAGTTTGACATAACATGTTTTATTTACGAAGTTAGGTAAGTTGCGTAGGGTTGAATCGATTGAAAACGTTAAATTCAGCATCAAAGCTCTTTTTTAGCGCATCAATATATTCAAAACTACAAATTAAAGTATTATGTGTATTTTTATTAATAATTAAATCAATTTTGTTACAGCATCGACGTCTAGAAAATATTTCCCAAGTATCATTCTATATTTGTGAACGCATCACAAATTACGTAAAATTGGCACCTTCTTTTAGAGATTTTTCAATCGTTTAGTTTTAAGTGAAACTGCGTATATAAGTTCTTTACGGTATATAGTTGATTAATGCTTTAATATTGTAAGTGCACTGCCTTATACAAGTTTCAAGAAAACTGCTTTGTTGATGTTGCGATGACAATGAAGTGAGGTTCTGTGTTTACGTATTTTTCAGGTAAGATGCAGGCTATTAAAGCTTTGGGAGCCACAGCTCCTTCAACGCTTTTGTCTGTTGTCAAGAAGGGAGGTTTTGCGCCCATCGTAGACCAGATAAGGCAAACCCATTTACCCGCTCCCAAGCCTAATGAAACACGACCGTACTCGCCCTTTCAAGATGCTAATAACATGGCTGAGATGGCAGTGGCCAGGCTTGACGACTTATTGAATTGGGGAAGAAAGGGTTCAATATGGCCTATGACCTTTGGGCTCGCTTGTTGCGCCGTGGAGATGATGCACATCGCTGCGCCTCGCTATGACATGGACAGGTATCTAGATAAAACAATACTAGTATGTGCTAGAATATTGCTAAAATGTTCTAACTGAATTTATCTGAATAAAGAAAAAATTGTATTCTGGACAGACTGAAGTGAATAGAGTACTAATATAAGAACCGCCGCACGGGTCGATCGCCAAGATCGTCGGGCCTTGGATGGTATACCATCCTTTAAATACTGAATCTCCTTGGTGCCTCAGAAATCACATTAAGTCATTGGTCCCTGCTGTGATTTGTAGATTTTTGACATGTGTCACAGGTAGTCAGTGGACCAAATGTTTGATAACCAGTCTTAGCAAGGGGTATTGTATTATCCAGTAATTACTGAGTGGATTATAGAGGACAGATAGGCAGTTCCTCCATGTAAAATACTGGTTATCAGCTGCATCCAGTCAGACTGGAAGCCTAGGAAAAGGCTAGGCATATGATTATAGATACATATTTTAGGCAAAGAATAAATATTTTCCAGGTATGGTGTGGTGTTCCGTGCATCTCCGCGGCAGTCTGATGTGATGATTGTAGCTGGAACATTGACTAACAAAATGGCTCCTGCTTTGAGGAAAGTCTATGATCAAATGCCTGACCCACGATGGGTAATTTCGATGGGTAGCTGCGCAAATGGTGGTGGTTACTACCATTACTCTTACTCGGTTGTAAGGTAAGGAATCAACTTATTTAATTGCCAACACAAGATCAAATTCCATACTGTTGTACAGAAGTGATGTTATGTTGTACCTGAAGGTTTAGAAAGGTGTACCTTATAGTGCACTTACATTTTATGCCTGTGCAAATCCAGACTCCATGGCTGTTACTGAGAAATTCCTGATGGAAAAACCCAATAACACTTTGCCCAACCCGGGAATCGAACCCAGGACCTCATGCTTTGTAATTTATTTATTCCTCTACATTTGATTCACAGAGGTTGTGACCGCATAGTTCCTGTTGATATTTATGTACCTGGATGCCCACCAACAGCTGAAGCTTTGCTCTATGGAGTTCTTCAATTACAGAAGAAAGTAAAACGAATGAAAACTCTTCAAGTTTGGTACAGAAAATAAATGAATTCAATCAACAGTAGATGATTTTATATTTATGTAAATTTTACCCTCAGTTACAGTAATAAATGCTATAGTGCGAGCATACAATAACATTGTTTAATTTAAATCTGGTATAGAAGCATTGATGTTTTAAATATAAAAAACCTACATGCACAGTTCCTTGCAAATGTCAGAAAGTGTCGTCGATTAAATCAAATTAAAACCAAATCATAAGTTCTGATTGACTATTGTAAACACAAACTCGGACTAACACCGACCATAATTATAATGTTGTTTTTTTAAACGCAAGCAACACAAATATATAATTCCCGAAAAACAATAGCTGTCAGAAGCATTGAAAAATGCGCACAATTTGAATTGTGCGCACTTTTTCTTTGGACGTTTTTGAGACGCTGATTGTGTATCGTGTGTTTTTTATACGAAGTGGAAGGGACACCGACGCGAAAACGGAAACTACATACTCAGTACATCATTCTGAACCCCCCACATAGAAATTTTTCTTCGGTTATTATAAAAAAATCTGCTGTTTCCTACAAAAGTGCAATACCTACATGGTCAAAATTTATGGAACAGCTGATTTTTTTATTAACTGACGAAAAATTACTATGTGGGAGGGGGGGGGGGTGTTCAGAATGATGTTTTGAGTATGTAGTTTCGGGGTGTCCCTTCCACCCCGTATATTGTATAGAAGCTATAAAGCATTGCTTCCAACTTAGCACCTTAGACCCAAACAAGTGACAGTCGGTTGGCAGGTGACTGTGGATCGATGGGACAAAATATTTTGAGTTTATTTCTGGTAAAAAATAGTAATGAAGGTATAGGTACCATTTCGTGATGCACAGAAATGATAAACCATAAGGTCGGTTAAAAAATCTGTTTCTGCTATCTCTGCTGTTGGTAATGACAACCTTTGCTTAATAGTTATTCTCCTATCCCTCCCACATTACTTCCGGTTTTGACTCACATTTTTAACTACTCATTGTTTTCGTGTACTGTTCCCGAGATCTGGAAACAAGCCCATATCATCTCCTTACCCAAAATCAGTAATTCTGATTCATGAACCGATTTCGACCCATTTCCATCCTCCCTTATCTCTCTCTATAGTTCTTGAGCTCATTTAGTCCAGTACCATAACCAAAAAAGGGGTCAACCTCGGAATGAGAGACACTAAGCTGCAAACTCGTATATACCTTCATTTTGGTGTTCTAAAAGTTGTCTTAAAAGTCCCATAATATCTCGTGTCCGCGCCGTAAGTCATTCAAGGTCAAAGGTAACAAAAATCAGTTTTTTGCGATTTCTATAGCTCCAATGATGATAACATTTATTATAAAAATTGTAGAACTTAAAATTTGCGACAAATTTTGTTTAAAAATTTTTTCATACGCGCAACCGTTTTTGAGATAGAGGGGATGAATTTGAGTATACAAGAAGTATTTCATCTAATGAGTTTTTAATTACACAACGTAGATAAGTATTATTAAATAAAAATATTAGATATTTGCAATGATTGTTGGCTCATAACATTTGAATGGCTTTTTATTTTACAATTCTGCTACCCGGCGGCAGGGCTCCAGAAAATGGAACCTCCTAACAATACGTGCCGTGTCCAGGAGTACCGCTTTCTGAATCAAGCCCTTGATCCAGCTGCCTAAGGAGAGCCTCCTCAGGTATTGGTCGAGGCTCTTGGCAATTAAGGTGAAACCTATGGTCTGCTCCCAGCCATTCTCCCGCGAGATGGCGCTGAAGTCAACATTTTTAGTTTATTTGGGTTTTTGTGTAATTGGAAAATTATTAAGTCGTAGGACGTCGCAGTTATCGGATATTACATTTTATTGGAATGGGTCATAGCATATCATTGGCGGCTGATACGATTATCGGCACAATGATCGCAGAGTCCACATCCCACATGTCGACAACCTCGCGAGTCAAGTCAAGATACTTGATTTGCTTATTTTTCTCGGTTTTCACGAGGTTCTGGTCATGCGGGATCGCTATGTCAACAATCATTGCGCGCCGATATAATCGATCAACCACCACTATATCAGGCTAATTGGCTACAATAGTCCTGTCGGTGATGATCGATTGATCCCAGTACAATGTGATATTGCTAGGTCGGGCACATTCCTATGGCACTTACGATTCCACAAGGCTGTTTAGAGCAAATTGCTGATGGAAAATCCTGGCTACAAGGTTGTGTCTACGCAAGTACTCTCCGTAAGCTAGACGAGAACACCCGGATATAATGTGACCGATTGATTTGCCCGGACGGTGGCATGCCCGACATATTATGTCAACCGTACCGTCCTTTACAATAAATCTCCTGATAGTTCATGGTCATCATAACATAATTGCACAGACAACACCTTCAGTTTCTCCAAAGTGGTCCGCGGAACGTAACATCGGCCCTATATACAGCATATGCAAGGCCCGGAAAAAGCGTCCGTGAATCTTACTTTGCCATACCTACTACCTACTTGTGGTACGGGGTGAAGCCCTTGTCCACTCCACCGCGACCACGTCTCGATGCATCCCCACGTCGGGTTTTAGTGTTTTGTCTTTATGTATATTCTTATATTTAAAATAGTTATTTGCATTGCATTGTTTTGTATTCCATTTTCTCTTCTTATTTTACACACATTTTATACATCTCTTTTGTTAGTAACTCCTTTCGCAGATATGCTGGAAGATATTTCTTTAGAAATAAGCATCACCTTTGAACCTATTATTTTTTTGTTCCTTTAATCTTTTCTGTGTACATAAATTGTTATATAAAGTAATTGGCACTTCTTTCGATTCACAAAATTCCTTTACAGTACTTGATCCTTATCAGCGACATTATCGCTTAAGGAAAATGGGGTGAATAGATTCTAATAATTTGGAACTAAAAGGGCATTTGGAATTCTTATTGTTTTAATTAATAAAAGATCCTTCTTCCAGGCTACCAATATCATTTCATTACCAAAAATACTTTCTCGTCCTCTTCTTATACCTACTATCGAAGGTTCGTCCCGATTCACCCCATTTTACATGTACAGGATATTTTTTCGTGTTCGATATCTGGGGGATCAGGCAAGTTTTTATAACTGCTATGATATAAAAAAATCGGTACAACCAAGTTAGGCTCATAGGTACGGGTACCTTCAACTCAAACGATATTGGCCTTCGACTCTACTTTTCCGTCCGAATTCTTACCTGTGGAACAGTTCCCACGTGTATAAAGAAGTTAAATTCGGTGCATTAGATTTGATTCCGATAAGTCGGGTTCCATTACGAGAGTGTACCTGTGTTAGCATACACACTTGTGCAGTGGTGCCAGATGGGAAAAATAATTGGAATTGCCTCGTCCACTAGGGACAGATGGGAATAAAGGCTCCTGCTTTCTTGGCTAATCTCTGTTGAGATTGGCCATGCTCGAAATCGAGTCGGAAGGAAAATGTCTGATGAAAGTAGGTTTTACAAAGCCCGGCTGTTTATAAAAACATTCTATCTACAATGTAGGTAATAGAAAACGGTATATATTTCCGGAAATAACTTGCTTCGTACATTATTTAGATAGGGATGTAAAAAAAATCTTATTGGTATAAAAATCAAAAGTTTTAATGGTATTTTCTGAATCGCACCAAGCTTTCATTTACTTTTTAGTATACAGAATGATTTTGAATAAACTATAATAATTCTGAGTCAATCTTGAGATTTTAAGAACACAAACCGTCAGATGTATCTGTAATGACAGATTCTAAATCCAATTTTGTCTGACTCAATGCCCTCTTAATATTGATTCAATGGCACATAAAGAGTTTACTAGTACATGTCATGATACAGGTCACTAAACAATTATTTTCAGAATATTTTGCTTGTTCACAAATACAATTTGAAATAAACACATGATTTATAATAAATACAAATCCAACCATTATTGTATTACTGTTACATCTAGATACCTGAGAATAGACACTACTTTGAAGTCAGACAAAATGTATTTCACAATACAATAATATCACATATTTTAAATGCATTAAAATGAAATAACTGCTATACCTGAAATTGTGTTCACTAATAGGAGTATAAATAAATAAATAAAACTCCACTGGTACAATAGAAAAACCATTGAGATTTTTAACGGAAGTGAAAATTAAACTCCCGATGCAATAATAATTTATGGGATTTTCTTTTGTATGACGTTAAATAAACCAATTCTATATTTTAACGCTAATTTACATACTAATATTTACAGTTTATTTATAAGTATATATAAATATGTATAATTATATCGATAGCGATTCCGATAATCCTATCCTTCACAATAATCAGCAATTTTCATGTATAATTAACTAATAATGGTCACAATAACAACTCGATAGATATTTTCATGTAAATAAACAAGCAGTAGTGTACATGCCGGCGGCGACGAGCGCCGCGTGTTCTCGTCCAATATTGCACATGTCGAGAAAGCGTGCACTCGCACCACCCTCTCCGATCCGCTAGTCCGTCTCGCCACTACACTGTCCCATACCGGCGAGACGCGGCCCGCGGAACCGATAACCATCGTTCTGTAAGCGACGTTACAATAAATAATTCTCTAAACCGATAATGCGAAACGATATACATTAAATTAGTCGTACTCTCACTTGCGACGTCGTTTACGCTACTCTATGTACACAATCGGCGATACGGCGGTTGCGCCGAATCGCTATCATCGCGGCTCTTCCTTCTTGAGCAGGTCGAGAGGAGCGAGCGGCGCCAGCGGCGGGGCCAGAGGTGCCATCGGGGGTAGCGGCGCGTGCGAGCTGAGCGGCGCGTGGGAGCTGAGCGGTGCGTGGGAGCTCAGCGGCGCGTGCGAACTCAGCGGCGGCAGCGGCGCGTGCGGCGGCAGGCCGCGGTGCAACAGCGGCGCCGACTTGAGCTGCTGGTGGTGCGCGTACGCGCTCAGCATCTTGGCGCGGTCCTCCTCGGCGCGGATGGCGGCCTCCACGAGCGGCGCGAACCGCATGTGCTGCAGCGGGTCGAACGTGCGGTACGGGTCCCACGGCGGCGGCGGCGGGTACGCGGGTAGCGAGGGCGGCGCGTGACGCGGCGGCTCCTTGCGCTCCTCCTTGATGGCTTCGGGCGCGCCGTTGCGTAGCGGCGAGCGAGCGCGGGCGCGCTCCAGCTCGCGGTCCCGCTGGTCGCGCTGCTCGCGCGCCTTCCGCCGCTCGCGCTCCTCACGCTCCCGCCGCTCCCGCTCGTCGCGCTCGCGCCGGGCCCGCTCGCGCTCGTCATGCTCGCGCCGCGCCTCGGCCTGGGCCTGTGGCGCGGGCGGGCGCACGGTGCGCCAGGCGTCGTGCAGGGCGCCCAGCGGCGGCGCGTGGTGCACGCCGTGCAGCGAGCCGGACAGCGCCAGGTCGCGGCCGTACGCCGTGAGGCCGAAGGGCGGCGCGCCGGGGTAGGCGCCGGGCCCGTACCGGCCGAAGGGTGACACGCCTGAAACGCGCACAGCTCGGTGAGAGGCAGCGGGCGCGGGCGCGGGGAGGCCGGGCTCGTAGCGGCGGAGCGTACCTAGGTGCGGGTGGTGCGGCAGGTAGGGCGCAGGCGGCAGCTCGTAGGGCGAGCGGTAGGCGGGGGGCGGGGGCGCGGGCGCGGGGAAGGCGCGCAGCTTGTCCTTGTCGCCGCCGCCCGGCACGGCGCCGCCGCCGGTCTTCTCTTTTTGCTGGTGGTTGTAGATCTCCCAAGCGATCCTCACGTGCATAGCATTCCATTTTCCCGTTTTCTGTTCCAGAAAGGCCATATTAACATCATTATCATTCATCTTCCTGCCCTTGTCCCATGTTACTTGGGGTTGGCACAACACGTTTTTTTTATTAACATATTATCGTATAATTAGTAGTCTTAATTGTAAATGTCGTCACTGCCTGGCGTGCGAGCAGGTCGAGTTCGACGAATAGAAATAACAGGTGCATGCATGAAGTATGTAATGTAGTGCTAAGAAGGAAACCTACCGCGACAGCGGGACGTGGTGGTGGTTTAGAGGCGGAGTCGCTTGCGGCTGACACTACGGGCTGTTAACATTATGCGATGCAGGGTTAATGATTGGAGCAAATTAAAACATAAAATAAGCGTAAGCAAATTTTTCAAGAAAATTGTCAGTAAAGAAATGGAATTATTATGGCATGAGCAAGATATAGGCTACATTTAAAAAGTTAGATTTGACATGTAAGATGATTGATTACAAAGATCCAGAAAAAATAATATTTTATAATTAAAATTGTGCATGCATTATCAATTGGTTATTCTTGAAGAATTGGTAAAATATTAACTTGCTGTTAACTTTAAACATTAATATTTACAAAATGATAATTTTGATGGGAAAAAATGAATGAGTATTCACCTTAGGTGCATATGTGGTAAGCGGCGCGGGAGGCACGTAGGGTCCGGTGGGGTGCAGGAGGCTCGACGAGTACGGGTAGCCGAGCCCGATGCCGCTGCGATACAACGATGACATTTTGCTCACATCTTTGAACTGAAAACAATTGAATAAACAATATTAATAAGTTGTTTTAGACTTATTATAATGACGCTTAATTTATAGTCAAATTGATATAGGAAATAATGGTCACTAAGCGGTGAATTGGTGAAAGTTTATTAACTAGAATAACTCTTCATCAAGTGTTTTGGGGAACGTAAGCTGCTGTAATGTGAACCCACTCTGCAATCTGCATAGCGTATAATAAAGCTGTTGCTGCGGCTTTGAGGGGCGCGCGGCGTGTAGAACTGGATTCGTACGTGGCGCGTGTTTATGTAAAACAGCTGGCGACTTCAAGCATCTACCCCAGTGGTCTAATGGCCACAAGCGCGACTGACAGACCTGGGGTACTGTTGGGTTTTTGGTGGTGAGTGGGACCTGGAGTTAGGAACTTGGCGGTGCGTGTCTCTGATAGCAATAAGAGCTATCTTCTCTCTCGGGCTGGATGGAATGTCGTCTCACCGGTTTAAGAGATTGAGGGAGGGTGTACACTGTGCATCAGTGTGTATAGGATACGTACGAGTGGCGCGTGCGGCACCAGCAGCTGGTGCGGGTGGTGCTGCGCGTGCGGCGGGTGCTGGTGCACGTGCGTGTGCTGGTGCTGGTGCTGGTGGTGATGCATCTCCGTGCGCACGGCCGACACGGCGCCCGCGGCCGCCAGGAACCGGTTGTCCAGCTCGCGCCGCAGTAGATCTGCACCCGGGCCTGAAAAGCACCCCTCTACATGTCCAACAACCACTTTTAACAATCACTATTGTTACTTATGTACTCAGTTCCAACAGTATTTGATGAAAATCTCAACAAATGGGCCAGAAAACGTATTTGTGGCTGCCAATTCATTTACATATTAAGTGTAATCTAACAAAATATTAATATTTGCATACCGAAATTGCTAATTCAATATCACTTAAAAGTTGTTTTATTTGAAAAATGAGGATTTTTTTTTAATATGAACTTTAATTTTTAAATTACTATTCTAAAATTATCGGGCAAAGTGGTGAGATAAAATTAGGAACCTTTTAAATACAGATGAATGTTATTTATTCAGAGAGAAGAATTTAATTATTTAACCAGAACAGGGTTTGTCTACATTACCAACAAAAAGTTTTGTTACAGATTATACTCGACAAATAAGATTTATCGGATACAATCAGAGTCAAGCGAATTTATCAGTTGGTTATCTTCTGCGGTTTAATTTAAAAGGGTTAATGACTTACTGCTTTGGAAAAGTGATTCGGCAGAGAATGGATTAGGATTAGGCGGCGGGAGCGGCGCACCGAACAGAGGAGGAGCAGGCGCGAAGCCCGAGGGACGCTCCGCACCGGTTGGCCTGCTGAAAGACACACACAATCATTATTATATCATAAAGCTCCACACAAGCAGAATATCCATTACAGTGAGATAACGCGTTCTACATCACCAGACCGGACATGGGACGAAACAGCGCGGCACCGGAATAGAGCTAGAGTCTTATGTCAGCATATGTACTCACGTCACCCCCCAGTGCGCCGGCGGCTTGGCGCTGGAGCTGATGCTGGGCACCGTGGGCACGGGCGCCAGCGAGTGCGCCAGGTGCGGCGTGGGCGCCGCCGGCGTGGGCGTGGGCGCCGCCAGGGGCGCCAGCGGCGGGCCCAGCGCCGGCGCCAGCGGCGGCGCCAGCGGACCCGGCAGCGGACCCTGAGGTTTATACAGTTCATGTCTTTCTGTCCGAACCTTTAAAGTATAAATTAGATCGACTAAAGTTAGCGTTTACGGAAGAATTAACTAAGCGTATGTATGAATTCGTGCCTTCGCTCGTATTCGTACCCACGTTTATTTAGCGTATTTCATTAATTATTATCACCGCGTTATCAGCCCATGGCCTCACAAATGTTAGAAATCTGCAGCGCAATAAATGATTTAAATATTACCGGCAACGGGGCAGCTAAGGGTGTGGCTAGTGGGGCGGCGAGCGGCGCCACGAGTGATGGCGCGAGCGACGGCAAGGACGCCGCCGACGAGGCCGGCGTGCTGCGAGACAAACTGCTGATGTTGCTGCTGAAATCAACCACATCGTTGTGTGAGATAAACATTTAGGTCAACCAACCGCGTGATAGTACACTGTACCCACAAAAAGTAGTCAGTACTAACAACACGCATTAAATTAAACTTACCGAAATATTGAAGGTGTGCGAGGGGACATTTTCGGGCATTGGACGATCTCCGGCGTACGGCGTAAATCCGGTTGACGAAATCAATCGAAATCCGCGAAAATACACAAACCATTTAGATTTTATTTTTAAAATAGGATTGTTTACATAATAATTTCGTTTTGAACGGGTATTAATAACGACGCGTGTGCTGAGTACCTGAAGCTCTCGCGTTCCCTGTTCGGACTGTGTCCGCGCGGAGAGTACGAGAGAGCCGCGCCGGCAGCGCCCGTGGAGCCCGGCGTGTGAGGCCGCACGCCCTTTGGTGTTTTCGGTGCAACTAAAGGTGACGCAGATAAACTAGTTCTCTGTAAAAAATATAAACAATATTTTAAATAAATAATATAATTTGAAAAGAAGTAAAATAAACAATAAAACATTTACTGAACTTCGGTTACTAACCTATCTAAACCTATCTATTTTTATGCAATAGGTAATTTTAATTCTTTAATGTTAAGTACCAACCAGTATAGTAGTATAGGCTTATTTTATGGTAATTTTGTTACAGCGTTCAGAGTTACATACCGTGTCTGTCGAGTTCCTTGGTGAAGCAGCCGCGGGTGGCAGGTAAGGACTGTGTTGCATTGTGGCGGCGTAAGGTGTGTACAGCGGAGGGTACGAAGATCCTGAGTACACAGCTGGAGGCGGATAACTATTGGAAGCCAGGGTGGAGGATACGATTGGACTCTCAGTACGCGCAGGCAGGTCGCAAGATGGTATTGGAGCTTGCCTCGAATCCACGACGGGAGGAGCGAGGGGATGGCTACTGTTGCCACTGCTACTCGTCGACACCGGTGTCGCGTTCGAGGGAGTACAACTCGACGTGGGTAATGAATCCACATGACTGCTCGGCAAATGAGAAGATATGGGCGTGGCAACAGAAGTCGGCTGTTGCGGCGGCATGACACCCGGGTGTGATTTAAGGCTGGGGGTGAAAGAAGACATCGTGGTATTTGTAATAGAAGCTAAAGTAGACGGAGGACCAATGTGATTTGGTGTAGACGTCGCTAAGGAACTGGGGTTGACTACAGGAAGGTGACTGAGACTTGTTACGGAATGACTGTTTATTGGATGGTTCATATGAGGGACTGGAGGTTGAATCGCTGCAGAGGGCTGAATATGACTGGATGAAATGTGGTTGGATATGCTGAAGGGTGCAAGATGTGACGGTCGGTTCGCATACACAGATTGAACGGAATGTTTCTGTAAACTCGACTGACTCTGGTAAGCTATTGAGTGACCGTGAATACTGGAACTTATACTTGAGTTTACATGACTAGACCCGATCGACGGGGTAGGGTAGGGGCGAGAGGTCGGCGCGGCCGGAGAGAGCGACCGTCCCGTGAGAGTTTGACTCGGAAGACAGCTCGGAATTGAAGACGGCGTCGAATGTGGTGTTACGCTTTGCGGCACACCATTGACGCGGTTCGAAAACGAGGTAGGAACGGAGGGATGAGTCTGAGCTGCGACCGGTTGATTTCGAACGTCATGGCCGGGCATCACTGGGTGCGCCTGCGAGTGCGGGACGCGGCTCTGTAGACTAGGATGTGGGGCTTGTGCCGGGCTGGGCAGGTGCGGCGGCCGCGGCGTGTGGTGCGCTGTGTGATGTGTGTGCAGGTCCAGGGGCGCCCCGGGCTGTTCTGCAGGCTCGGTTCGCGTTTCATGGTTCGTATGCCGGTAGTCGGGCAACGCGGCGGCAGCGTGCGATTGAGACTGAGATTGGTAGGCGGTATGCGAGGGGAAAAGAGGAGAGGGCGCAGGGGGAGCGGGCGGGGCGGGGGTAGGACTGTCTGCGGAGGCTCTCGCGCCCGGCTGCAGCTTGCTGTTGCTGGCCGGCCGCTCGGGCGTGTCGGGGCCGGCGGCGCCGACCGGCCGCGCCGGTATCTGTGTAGCGGCGTGACCGTCGAGAGCGGGAATGTGCGCGCCGTTGGGCCGGTGCGGCGTGTCGGCGCGGAAGGGCGGCGGAGGCAGCGCAGGCGGCGGCAGGGCTGCGGGTGCGGGCGAGGGCGCGGGCTGCGGCAGCGGCGCCGGCGCGGGGCTAGCGCTGCCTCCCACCGGCGCTCGGGACAAGGCGAGCGCCCCGCCGCTGCCGCCTCGCGCGACCATCTCATTTTTGGCGCCTCCACCCGTAGCTGCCGAACCCGCCATCCTGAACAGAGAGCCTGCGTCCGATGCCTGTAAAAATAATGAATGTTAATTAATAAATCTGTTAGTTATGTTGAAATTTAAATTAATCGTCAATCAAAAGTTCCAGGAACTTACATCTTCCATTGATGCATCGTGGTACCTTGGAGAAGGATTTCTGCTGTTTTCGGGACTCGCCTGGAACAAAAAACATCAAAAGTTAAAATAATTAAATGGTAGATAAAAATAATAGATCAGCAATCTTTTGAGACTCATTGGCTGCAATGGCTGAAGTGGGAGGACTAAATAATATGAAATAGCGCGTTTGAAAATAAATGTCCTCGATTAAAAAGCATTAGCTCAGTTACTGCTATTAAGGTGTCTTGTGATGTAACCAGCAAGTATGCTACTTTAATAAAATGTTCACGAAGGAGCCTTGTTTGTTAATATGAAAAATGTGTGTTGCCAAATTCAAGGAACAATAATTAGTATCGATAAGTTTTATTACATTGATGGGGGACAACAAAGAAACGGAACCTAATTGACTTCAATTACATGAATGACAAGTTATTACAGCTGTTACGGTAACATAAGAATGTGCAAATACGCTCTTAGTAACCGCGAGTCGTCAAAGGGGATTGCATGTCGCGGCGGACACGCGTGTGTTCGCGTCGTGTCGTTAATAAATTATAAGAAGTGGCCACTGACGACAGCGGACCGTTATAATGTTAACGCTAAGCCGTCAACTAGCGACAGGACGTCGACGTCTCTTTTGAATGAGTTACACACAAATATTTCTGACGAATGTTTAGTTTCATCGTTGATGATGATAATAGTTTGATTCTCCTAGTAATTATATTATAAATTCTTACTACATCGATGTGATTAACCCAGCGACAGCCTCAATTTATTTCACTGGCAACTTCATGATTAAGTGTGTTAATTTATTTCCAGTTCCAGATTTATTTTGTACTTTTGGTAGACAATCACGTAAGCGGCAATCCGATTATTGTGACACACATATCCATGTCCAGATAGTCATTAACCAGACCGAAGCGTAGTTTAATAATGATCGTTTCGTCGTTCTTCATTAGTCATTTACAGCGTTGAATTTTTCCACACATTTCAAAGATAGAAAGACGTAGCTGCATGTGTGTGATATACATATGTCTGTACTCATCTTTAGTCTAGAACAGAGGAACAAGGCGAAGCGATGCGACCCCGTTGGGTCGTCTGTCCGTATGTATGTACCGAAATGATTAGTATTCACAATATGTATGCCTATTGTTCAAACGTAACACAATAACCGCCTTCGGGTTTTTTGTATTTCATTAGATGAAGATGAAATCACGTCTGACACAAAGACATGCTAATGAGAATTACAAGTAAAACGATCGCATTAGTATACATACAAGACTTACAATTATACATTCTTAAGTACGTGTTACTTGTTTGTGGATATTACCATAATTATGTTGGTTATATTAAATTGTGGTGTTTGGAATGTTGTAACATGTTTTTATTTTAATCTAATAATAGGCTACATTAGGATGATGATATGGTTTGCGATAGGTATGTAATTAATTATAATAATTGATTTTCAAAGGCTATCAATTATTTAGTACCCATTGAAATCGTTCCTATTCGAATCTGAGTAACTAGCCATTGTGGGAGGTTACGTAATGTGATGATGACAAAACCAACAAAGTGAAAGACTCGAATAAACAATCGACCCCGACGAAAAGACACCGCCTTTGACAAAAGAAGGAAGTAGATTATTATTATCACGAAAAGCTCGTTTTTCATAGGTACAGAAAAGGTGACTAGAAGTAAAGCTTTACTATTGTGCCTATTTTATTTTCAAAAGTATCAACAACATTAATTATTTTTTCACCAGATAGTATTTTAACCTCGAGAATAATCGAATTAAACAATCGAACCGAGACTGCTTCCCACCCGGAAAATCCATATTTTATTCTCTCTTTATGAATGTGTGTATTCATTTGATGAAATGTGAAGTAATTAATAAGGTGTATAATAAGAACAAGAATAACCTACACAGCATATGAATAATTGTCTAATCCTATAATTGAGCATTAAAAACGTTAAACACAACTAGTGTGGCACATGACAACTTAATGTTTCCTCAATTACAAAAATAATCGTTTAAACGAAACATAATAAATGCTTAAAATTTCTGAAACAATAAAAGTTTATTTATTTTACGGCGCGGGTTTCAAGTATTTAAAGAGAATGGAAAGTAATTACCCGGTGATATTTACGAGCTAGCGCCGAGAACGACTCAATAAAACTAGCTGGCTAACCGCGCCTTTTACGATGGACACAATTTAAGTAGCATTGTCTCTTAAATCTGATTTGATGCAGTTGATTTAATTTTCTATTCTATTATTTATATCTATTTTTGAATTGGTTTTAATTTATATCAAGTTAATAGGGAGATATTGTTCTCTTTAGCCTTAATATAAACTGTGCGTGGTCCAACACGAACATGGCCGGTTTTCAATTGCAACAGGACGAATGGCTTCTCATAAAATATTGTGTAAGTACGTATAGTATGTTACCAGAACCGAAAAGAACATACTATAAGTAATTTAAAAAATACCCCTGACATTGCCGTCTATATATATTTATTCATATATTCCAACAAATCTTCTTTCTCATCACTTTACTTCTAACAGTCTTTTAATACTGGCAGCCGGAAGAAATAGTCAATCGATAGTATGGGGGGAACAAATCGTTTCGGGTGCGTTCCGGCAATTGAATGTTTAGCCTTATCCGGTGGGGGTGGGTCGTCGCTCCGCAACAATGGAGTGATAAATCAAGTATGGGCCGCGCGTGCCAGGCGGGCGGCGAGTGTCGTGCCGCCAGCCGGCACCCGGCCCGGCGGCGCGGCGGCTTTGCGTCCGGCCTCTCAGCACAATAAAGACATTCAAAAGCACCGCCAGCCTATTAAAACATTTTCCGCCACCTTCCACTTGTCTAAATAGAATATCAATGTCCAATATCGGATCGAACAATTGATTGGTGGCGTTTTTTTAACGCGAACTCGGACAGGTCTGACCTTTGGTTATTAATTTAATAGCGAGTTCTTTTTAGCCTCACGTATGATAGAAAATAAGGGATGTCCATCAACGTTGACAAACCTTGGCTGGCTGTCAAAACTATGTTACATAAAAGATAATAATAATTTAGCGCGATGAGTGATGTCGTGTCAGCAAGTAATAATAGTTCCGTTGAGCCCACCTCCGAAGAGAAATACATGCGACTCTAAATAAATCAGCCATAAAAATAAACGACCGCATTAGTCAACGTTGTCAAAATAAAACTAAGAATATTTACACAAACTAAAATTTGAAGTTATTTCTTTGCGTTGCTGAATTATGTTTCGAAATTAGTTTTTTTTTCCTTATCAAATTCCATTAGTAGAGTCGTTAAAGCAATTAACTCAAGGTAATAAAAATAAAATAAGCTTACGTTTGGAACGTTGCACACCCACACAAGCGTTTATAAAAAGTTATTAACTTTTAATATGAATGAACTTTACGATTCTGAATTAATTAATTCGTATTCTGAATTCAAAACAGCGAAGCATAATCTGGCGATCCCCAGCCTCAGGGCCGTTTTCCCCGCCTCCTTCTCCAGTGCCGGCGATGGGGAGAGTCGGAAAAAATGGCGTGATAGCTTTTCGCCCCTCATTCCAAATTCTAATACTTTCACAAACTTTTAATAGGATGGGACTTAAAATTCAAGGAGAATTTCATCTCTCTAAGTAAAGTTCAGTCATACCGATCTGTAACCCCCTGCGATCTTTAAAAGGCAATGTAGTAAGATTTGTAAATCAATTCGATTGGTTTAGAATTCCGCTTTGCAGGTAATAACTAAAAATATAATCGTAAAAATAGATGAGACAATAATTATAGCCAATATAGACTCTACATCAATCAAATTAATTTGAACTTATCAAAAAAAAAATCTTATTGATACCCATTATTATAATTACTCTAGCAGGTTTGCCATTCTTGTTATGTGCAAAATATGAATAATTCGTTATGCTAACTTCTGACAAGTTTTCACAGTAGATCCGAAATTAAAATTATAGTTTATAATTCAGCTGCAGGAAATAATCGATTATTTCTGTAATCATTGAAAATCAATTTAAGTGAGCGTGTAATTAGTAAATAATCTATTGTACACAAAGTAAAACAAGGTTTGTAATCATTCTTAATTGATTTGTTTTTCGCTTCTATTTGAGTAATAAAATTAATGTGTCAACAGGAGAAGATAGTTGGATAATATAAGAAGTAATAAATTATAAGCTCACACATAAAAAGTGGAAAGCGTAGAGCTGCTAAGTATTCATCGCGCATATTTAGCTAAGAGTTGTTTGTTCATGACCTGAATTTAATGCTGCATACCAATTTTTGTTCTCAGTGACATTTAATGCATAATAAAAGAATAGATATATTATTACTACGATTGCAGATACGGATTTAAAGTAGGTAATTTGTTTAAGTGAATAGCGCTAGCCATTTTTGTGGTTTACAAAAGCGACAAGCAATCTCAACAATAGTTTGAGAAAATAAACTCTGAACTATCTAGTCGAAAATCTTTTGTGAGAATTTCATAATAAAATTATTTTCTCATTGCCGTAATCTTTAGATACTTATTCATGGAAGTCTTTAGTTGTTAACAAAGATTAATTCATAATTATAATCAGAATACGTACCTATTCTTGTATTTACAGTCTGCTTTGTAATTGGCTGTAATTTAGTGAATTAACGACGCGATCACTGTTGTAAGACTTAGTAGGTACTGTTCAAAGAATAATTAACAACGAATTATACATTCAAGTTGCTTTCAAATATTTCCTAAAAAGTATTTCTTGAATTAGAAATTGGAAACAAAAGTTGACCACTTATGTAAATTAGTTTTCATTTTTGTGTGTCATAGATAAAAACAAAATAAACCCTATAAGTACGTAAATAATATACGGTATTCGTAAAGCCATTGAAGCATTCAACCTACTTGGTGGCCTTATAAAAAACAAACAGGAGTAAGCTGATTGGCAAATAGCAAAGTTATAATTACGTCGTTCATAGTGTCATAAACATTTGGCCGGAATTGTACGAGGGTACTTATTTAAAGCCTAACAGTAGTAAAAGCAAGTCATGTAAACTTAGCGTTTCGGTAGTTCGTGACCAAGCGCAATAACCATTCCATTAGTTTTTCAATGCGAATATGTGTAAATTAAATATGAATTCTATAGCAGGTTGTTTCCATTGTTCCAAGTTAATCTCACCAAAGTGGGGTAAATGTTAACGATGCCAGTCACGTAAGGCGTTACGATAAAATATGCACGTTATTTACAACAAGATATTAAACATGTATTTGTCTGGCGTCCATTCGAAATAATTATTTGATTTATGAGACAGTATCGATATCTATTATACGAAGATGAATAAATGTTTATTAATATCGATTTGAGTTGTTTACATATTGAATTCTTCATAACATTTTGCCTCAATCTATTAGACATCTTGTCGTTAGATTTTACCTGTTGTTGTTCTGGCACAGCCTTGGTCGGCGATGGTCTTTTGCCTTCCTTATCCGCCTTAACAGTAGCAGAAGCTGTCTTTTCATTCTTATTACCAGTCACCGATCCGGTACCTTCCACCTTTTGTTTACTATTTTTTTTTTTGCTTTCCTTTTTGCTGCCGCCTTCTGCATTGTTCTTAGGAGAATCTTTGATCCTCACTATGGTGACTGTAGTTGACTTTTGGTGAAATCCGAAACTTTCGATTTATAAGAACGTACACCATTTAACGTAAACATTCATGCCTATTCACTAATCACTTTTCACTGTTGTATAATGTTACAATAACTTCTAAATACAACCAACACCTTGTTTATCAGTGACGGTAAACTTTGTTAGTGCACTTGACATATAAACAAACTCATTAACAAAAAAGCATTTCCACTAGTGTCACTGCAATCCTTTAGCACTGTAATCCAGAGAGCGGTAAGTATCCAAGACAGGTCTAGATGTCAGTTCGACAGAACAAAAATAACGATGTATCGCGATCGTATGCAAGACAAAGAAGGCGATGATCGACACACTACGCACAGTTCGCCCGACGTGCGGGGCGAGAGTGCGGCGCGGCCCGCAGCCGGTCGTCGGCCGCTGTAGCCCGCGCCCCGCGCCTCGCGCACGCGCCGCCCGCCGCCCGCCCAACATACCGTCTCTTGAATATATCTTGCTACACATGTAATATGCCGACAGATACCAATATGCGTGGGAGAAAATATGTCAAAAGAGACATAACTAATTTAATTTTAGAGGAAGACTACAAAATATGAGATATTACAGCCAGTTCAAACTAATAGAAAACTAGTGGCCACGATCCCGCTCGCCTGCTTATACATTTTTTTGGACACAACAATATTTTTTTAATTGTAAAGAACGTATTATTGAGTGGTACTATTTCGTGGTACGACCATTACATAATTTTGATATTTTTTGGACTGTTTAAAATTAGAATTTATACTATTTTATACACTTAAGCTAGCTGTTTTTCTGAAGTGCCTGCCGTCCCCAAGTGTGATAAAGATAATAGATAAAGGTAAACTTACACAAAAGTCAGCATAAATAAAAAATAACAAAAACTCTACTCGTATGTGCACAACCTGTAAACAATTTCTTCTTAAGATTTGTTAACATTAATGTTTCTATTTTATTACAGCACGAGCAGTGTGTTCACGTTTCTTATTAATTACACACGGTTTTCTTTAATTCTGGGAAATCTTTTCTGAGAGATTTTTTTCTGTGGCGGTGACTTATCAGGGTTAACTTGCTTGGCTAGCGCGCATCCGATGCCAGGGACATATTGACTTCAGATAATAATGTAGATCATACTAATTATATTTTTGGATTTTGTTATTGCTTAAATTGCTACTAATACTGATGATCAGTATCGCCTTAGAATAAATTGACCTCGTTTTGGCTTTTACAGTAAAATGTGGATTTCTATGTACACGCATTAGGTAGAGGTACAATTTTACATATACTGTAAAACGCATAGCGTCCGTTCGTTCGTAGCAATAACACATTCGCGAAAAGCAGTAAAACGGCCGTAAACCGATTTATTTATATTCGTTTTATAACTTATTGCTTTACGACTGCGATTAATGCAGTCGTTGTAGGGTACCCAACATCCCATAATCAACTCGACTGACTGTATATTGAATTTATTTATATTACATTTTTCGTAGTCGATGTAGTCCTTGCCTTTATGTGAGTTCCGTTTTTATTGCAGGTGGAGTATGCAAGTATAGAAAAATGATTACATTTGCCTACCGTAATTTATCGAATATGAAAGTAAACTAAACGTTGAATTTCCACAGTTTTGTTTCGCAACAGTCTACCGATCCTTCAGGGACCTCTAATATTCATACATATCTTTGCAATAAAAACACATCTTTCTTTGATACAATAACAAATTTACTTAAGTACTCTAGTCTTAAAAGCTTTTCCTCCCCAAGATATTAATTTGAAATTATTTATTCGGCAAAGAAAAACGTATAAAAGACCTCTTAATTTAGAAGGAAACTGTAAAGCGTCAGGGATAACCGAGATAAATCTCGACTTGTCTACAGTAACCGTCTCCGAAGAATGATGTATAAATATAAAAACATTTGTAAGAGTTTCCGCAACGAGAGGAACAGATTATTATTGCGGGGAATTGTGATCTCACGTAAAATATTAACGTATAATACCGAGGGGAAATTAAAACGATATGAACGGATCTCTTTGTATAAATAGTGACAAAAAATACTGAAATGGAAGAGAGATAAACAAACAGAAGACGTTTATTGTGCGGTCGTTTGGAAAACTAATTTCGTTTGGATATTTCTAATAATAATCACCGAAACAATTATACCGATTTAGCTATCAATGTTTATCAATGTAAATGAGCTCATATATTCTTCTCATGAATATCTTAAATATACTTAAACTCTTTTAATAATTATTGTTCTATTGATTTTATCTTCATGATAAGTATTTAAGCGCAGTACATAATCAATCATTCAAAAACAGTGTCAAAATATTTACTATATGTATTAATTAATTACATCAAGAAACACCGGTCATTAAGAAGCTACTGTGAAGCCTCAGAGGGCATAGTGGTTTAAAAAGTTGGGAAATTATCGTTGAAGGTAGGAAAAACTGCTGTTTTCAGCATCTTTAAGATATTATATTCTGCATTTCATATTCCTGAAGATAGTCGAATTTATACTGTAAAAATTTAGACACTTATATTTTTCGTCTTGTACATCCCAACCCCCTCCGATACTACTTGTATTTAACTACCAAAAAAATATTGTACACACTCAGTTATAAAGAGGTAAATAATCAATAAATTAAAGATCTAATTACCCACGCAATTAATTTTAATTATCCGTTTAATAACACAATTATGATAAGATTATACTCGAGATTTTAAAACGTATGATTATTTATGATCTCTTAGTTGATTAGCAATTTGTAAAGCATACCGAAATTATTAATTATAAAATTCTAAATCAATTTTTCTATTGTGGCAAGCAAAGATTTAAAAAATAATAATGTTGTGCATTGTGCATACTACAAGCCAAACGGATCATAACAAAACTTAGATTTCATTCAATTTCACATGATAAATTGGAGTGAACCGATTGTTACGAGCCAGAGGGCAAAAGTTTATATTTTGTAAAATTGAAACGTCCCGAACGGCAGTGAGCCGGAAATTCGCTCGCTCGCGACAGCCGTGCTGTTTATTTTTTCCTCTCGTTTTCCCACTTTTGGTAGCAATAAAAACGAGAAAAGATTTTTTTTAAAGCTAACAAAATATACATTTCATTTATTTGAGTCCAGTGTTATTTTAAAACCAAAACAGAAATTCCATTTAGTGACAATCATGTAGACTAGTGGACTTTTTATTACAATTTAAAAACGATTCGTGGAAATGAATGTTTTCGGCGTGCGGTGTATGAACGTTGACTGCATCAGGGAATTAAAACAAGGGAGATTTTGATCCCCGAAGGGATTAGACTGCCAGCGATCTGTCATGGTAATTAAACTCCAAATTCAACCAGTGTATGCTTGCTTGTTCAATGGGCGAAAACAAGGGTGGTATTTTGATTGTGAAGCAATGATGCTTTTAGATCAATGGCAATTTAAATAATTGCCGGGGAAATGTTAAATTGTAAGACAACTTGCACATTCTTAAAGTAAAATTGGGTTTTGTTTCATCTACTACATGCCCATGTAATTATGAAATTGTTCAAAGAACGTGTGTTGGCTTAAGCCATGTAAGAGCGCGGATTCCCTATACTAGCATCAATTAGTTCTCGTTCAGTGTGAACTGTACGACACGGCATTGATTACGCAGATTGAAATCGGTGTCCTCGCACTGCTTGTTAATAGTGCAATAAAAACGATGCTTATCGATTTAGCCGCCCGTTAAGAACGCTTCAAGGCATAATAATTTATTATCCAAACAATGTTGCGTCAGTCGATGTAAATTACAGTTCTCAGCGGTGGAATTATATAACGAAGAGATTTGTTAACCGCTCAGTTGCGGAGTGACAAAAGTAATTAACACTTACGATACACTAGAGCGCTTGCTTTACGACGCTTGAACCTTAGGGACCCCTATTTGGTCGGGTCTTAAACGAGGGAGAGAAAATAGGCCCTCGATAACGATCAAGCTACGTTTCACGATCTTTAAATTTTATAAAATATTTTTTAAATCTTTTGCTCTGATCATAACAGAAAGCACAATACATTTATATTAACTAAAAGATTAGTTATTGTATCAAAAATCAACAATATCCGTAAAACAATACGAGCATATGGATATTTTTATTCGAATAAAACCCCAACAACGACAAACAAGGGTGAGAGATACGACGGGAGGTACTGGTATTGAGAGTCAGACAACGACCGCAGGATTTATTTCGAGCCTCATTCAATTTGCGGTAAACGTATTGTTGGATTGCGTTTTTGTATCGTTCCCTCACTGTATAAACGTTTTGTTGTTTAAAAATAAATTTGTTCCGAGCTAAATATGTATTTTTATTTACTAAATTGTTTACTGTTTCCTTAGGGTTTAATTTGAGTATCTTGATCGCTCATTTAGAAACTATGTTGTTGGCGAAGCTGTTAAGTATCGTAAAAGAGAAAGCGTCGGCAAAAATTTGAAAGTGTTTCTACAGAACAGACGAGGACACACAACAAAGCGAATGCAAAGTAACGCACTAGACATACAAATGTGACTCGGTATATGTTCCATCGGAATAGTGATGAGGATGAACGACATGTTATTGAAACAAAACATTACTTTTGCTAACTACCGTCAATATTAACTTTTTTTTTGTACAAACTGTAAGTATGCTTGTGTATTTAATTTTAATAGTAGCATAAAAATATATCGAGAAGAAAAAAAATGTTACCTACAAAGCGGAAAAACAATCGGTTGTCAGAAACACAAGAAATACTTGCTATTCCGAATTTACCTTGTCATTCGATTTTTTTCCCTTCCAGTATTTTTTCAACAAAGAATAACTTGCTACGCCTGTTTGTAAAAATATTTTTGTTTAGTCTAATTTTAGTAAGTTGAGAAATTGTCATTTGAAAAAGTATCCCGAAGATATCTGCGAGTTGGATTGGATAGGACTAGGCTTCATTCGACAGACAGCAAAATTTACAGAACAAAAATGTAATTAAAACGTAGAATTAACTGAATCTCCGTACCGTGTATACAAATACTAAGAGCGTTGAAAAGGGTGTAGAATTAAAGATGCGGGGTGGGGTTTTGCAGGGGAGGATGCAGCGAGAGGCGACATAAAATTTTCAACGACCACGTTGAGTATCTGACGGCATTATCTAGCTGTTTGCGAGTGCTCCGACGCTTTTCATATCGTTTGAATAATTTTTAGTGCAATATTACTTTCGAATTTGTGAGTGTAATTTTAATAAAATTTTGGGACGTATGTTCAAGAGAAACTTAGTTCTGTAGTTACATATGGTTTCACTTACATTAAACATTAATCAATCGTTTAATTTTTATATTTGAAATTATCAGAAATTCCCGTTAATTAAACATAAAATAAACATGACTTTTTTAGAAAAAAATACGAAAAATTATGTAAACAAACGGCTTCGATAACCAAACTGAAGACTCCAGTTTTGTACTATCTATAAATGTCGTGATGAAAGCATGTCTATAATATAATGCTGCATTCACCAAAGTAGGTACAATGTTCAAGAGCGTCCTTATATCGAGTTTTCAGAAAATACCAACGTATGTAAATAATAAACTGTCTTTCCAACGTCGGAAAAATATATTATTTCAATAAAACCGTTCCGTATTCACGAGAAACATACTTACAATTCAAACGTTCTGTACTCGATCGTAATTTTTAATAAGAAAGAACTTGGAGAAAAATTGTAATAACTTTATAACTCGAGGGAAAAGAAAATTATTTAAGTATGAGTGAGAGTAAATAATACGGCAAAGACGAGTCTACAAGTAGAGATAAAATAAGCGGGGCAGCTGTAGAGAAGCGGGCGGGGACAGGGAGCACTGACAATCTCGTTATAGATGTGAATAAATAATGAGTAAGCATTAAGCTCGCATTTCCCGCGCAAGGGGCGGCTGCCGAGTTGCCTTTGTTGTCGGCGGTGTTTACTGCGCCGGGGATTGTGCCCGCCGCAAGCCCAATTTATTCCGCTAATCGAGCCTCACCTCGCTCGGCTTAAATTAATTAACAACGACTTAACCCTACCATATTAAATTTACATACGATTATGTTTTAATATTTTTACTTCTTTGAACATGAAATGTTACTTTAACTGGACACAAAAACGTATAGTTGAATTAAAATCTGTAATACCATACCGAGAAGCTGCGTTCCAGCTGTTTTAGTTTGCTGTTAATTAGTATAATATCTATTTTTATTAACTGCTACTACCAATAATAGGAGCCTGAGTGAAGACAAGCATGCCATGTATGTACGAGACAACAATTAGCGGTATTACTTGTTATGTAGGTTGATTGCATCGCATGGTATTTGTTTTGTTTATTTATCAGAAGTCTGACACGAAGCATGTGTGTGTTCTTTACTTCAAAGGGAGGCGGTGATATGCGCACGCCCACGGACCAGGTGGACACGTCCGACATTCCGCAGACATAGCACACTGCCAACAAAGTTTAGAGTAGCGCCTAAACTCTTCAATCTGAATTCTGACTTGCAACATTCACCGATTCAGATTATGTCACAATAACATTCAGAATCAAACTACAAATTGTTATAACAAATACAGCAGCACATGTTGCACAACCAGCACAACATGCACATATATTTTCAAATATCATCAAAACGTAGGCTGTTAACTTGAAACTACATATTTCGCCAACAAAGCGTTGTTGCATAAGAGGATTCGGTCAAAGAGAAAGAGAATTTCGACGCAGGCTTTGTGCGCCAAATTGAATTGAATGTCATACATAACGCATTCCGCAAGCTCAAAGGGAGTGTAATTGCGATCTGGCGGCTCCATTTAAAATGTATCCGTGCAAATCTGAGCTAAGCACGGCGTGCGAGGCATGAGGCGACATGGCTTCACGACGCTAGTAACCAGTGTTCGCGTTGCAAATCGCGAGCCCATCCACTCGTGTCGCTTTACGCGACTTGGTCGTTTGCCAGCCGCTTTGTTTTGTTTTATCGCTCTCGCGAACTATTTGGCATCTAAACAATGTTTCTATTTAATGATACAGAAAAATCGTATCAGATATTTCAATGTGTCATCACTGACAGTTTTAACAATGATTATTTAATTCCAGTCTGGTCATTTTACGACTCTGCACGTGATTATGTTCTCTATCTGTCAAGGGGTCAAGATACTTTAATTCACGTCATTTGACTGCATGTTTTTGTAATAATTTAAATAAAAAGATTTTGGTTTCTTTATTTTCATTGCTCAATAATTTAAAAGTTTTAAAACGGAACACATTTTTGTGATCGCGCTTTCATGACATAGGTATGTAATAGTAAATAAACTCTGTATCTTTGTTGTTAATAAAATATCGTGTTCAAACCTGTTTCGATATTGGCAGTAGTTAATCACGGTTGACTCTATTATTTGCTTTATTCCGTAATAAAATAATAACGTCGTAAAAAGGAGCAACAAACCAAAAGAGATAAAGAGAGAACATAATAAAAACAGTGCAATTTTAGGGGTATTTTGTCGAGGTTATATCCATAAAGCGAGTGGAGTGAGGGTGGGCGCCCCCACCGACGACCCGACGTGGGTTGTAATGAATAAACTCAACCGGGAGGTTCTATCATTTTATTTAATTCCGCAATGGGAGCGATCATACCTTAAACACTTAACAAACTGATTTGTCAATTGTTGTGCTTTTCTTTACTTTATCCAGTTTTGTTTGCATTTAACTAATCATGTGAAAAGTACTTTGTACTATATTGACAGTAATGCAGTTTGATGTGATGACACAATAAAAGGCGTGAAATACATAACATGGCACTAGGCTGAAAATCTGAAAACCATTCATTTGCACATAACTTTCAATAAATTACGAACGCAATGAAATGAAATGACCTCACCCAAAGCCTTCAAAATCGTTGCAACTCAAAAAAATAATGTTGAAACAAGAATATTTAAAAGGGGCGAAATGGAGTGCAGAATATTCACACATAGGTAAAGTAAACCTGCGCTCGGAAAATATTTCTGCGAAACATGAGAGCTGTAAAGCCCTGTAGAACAAAGGTATTAAAGCGAATTTTCAAGCTCGCTCGTTGGAAATACAGGGAAAAGCGACTCTACGGCACCACTAACTCATTTTGTTTGCTCTCCGTATAAAAATGTAGTTTGTTTCTGAGCGTTTGTAAACGGCGCGCGGCCGCGGAGTGCCGACAATTGTGGGTGGCTTCGGGCTTATGTTATCAGGTTTTTCGCAATCGTATTTTGTTATTGTGCAAATCATTAAACAGATTTTGTTTATGTTATTTCTGTTATGATTTTGTGGCATGCAATGCAATCGTTGGTTTGAAAGTTCTTCAAAACTAATGATTTACCATCGATTGTTAGTATAAGGACTGCAATGATTTATAACAATCGCATTTCATGCCGTGCTGCAATCAATGTGAACAAGCATAAATGTGCACAAAATAGATTAAAAAATTACCAGAATAATATAGAATCCTTATTAACAATACTGTTATTAATATAACAATATTGTTATTACTATCTTAGCAGATACTTTGATAGACATGACAATTTTGGAAAGTCAGGGAGTTTTTCAAGAAAACTCCAAAGCGCAAAGACCAATCTTTACAATAATGTCAATGATAATTCTGAATATCCTTCTTCGTTTCACGTTTGTTAATTTACAGACAATCGTCCATTAAAATAATACTTGTCCTAAACCCTTACTACTAATGATATTACCGTAAGATGCATTGCAATGCTTACTGAAAACATTTTTGTGAGAACAACAAACTTAAGTCACATAACGAAAACACTAATTTAGCTAAAACCAGCACAAAGAGAAAATAAACATAAATACAAGCAGCGACGTACATATAAGGACGTCGGCGGATCACTTGTTTCAAAATAAATTTACGTAGTAACGTGAGTTGAAAATAGAGAGGAGAAACTAAGCGAAACGGCGAAGAGCAATGAGGCGATGCATAAAGTCGCTTCGAAGTACAAAACGAAGTATAAAACAACAAAGTGGTCGACGCATCTCGCTCGCCGGGCATAAAGAGGGAAATAATCCGACGCGACGAACACTAAAACGTCGCAGAATGGTACTTTGGAGTTCATATACAATAATGATGTCTTACACAAGTATATTTTATGATATGTTGTAAAACAAAACTATGGCAATGTACATATATTAAGAAGCTATTAATATTAACTAACATTTATATTCTACAAAAACAGCACCAATAAAAAGAACCAAGTGTTGTATTAATGCTTTGATGACAAATTACTATAAACGGTGGTCGTGATCGTAGGCGTGGGAGTCGAGTAAAAGTAAGATGGGAACGATAACGGCGTGTCGGCATCGATAAGGAAAATAATTTATGATCCGACGTGGGGTAAAATACAATATAAACACTATTTGGCACTTTGTAACAAGATAATCACGCTGTTTAGCATTTTTATGGGTTTAGAAGAATGAAATATTTACTTTTAGTAGCAGTAAATTATGAGTACGACTTTTGCTTTTCTAAGAATTTCTCTTTTAAACTTTTCAAGCAGAAAATGATTGTATACATAAATATTTACATTTTATTTTTTTATTCAACCGTTATCAATGATTAGCACTGAATCATATCAACAAACTCAGACAAAATACATGCTTGGATTAAGTATGGATATCTGACGTCAAGTTCAAACAACATAAACACGTACACATGTTGTCATTGACAAGCTTTTACGGAGATTTTATTGAGCGATACGTTTACATGGATGCGTCTCGTGGAGAACTCAGTGTTTTAGATAGCGAAAGCAATGATGACAATGTAAAAAATATTATCTCGGAGTAATTGCTATTCTTCTTCATGATTTGAATTTAATAAAAAAAAAAAAATGTATATACCTGGTGAGGACCAGGTTGCATATTGTGTTAAAACTAGTCGTCCGCGTGAAAAGTAAAAATCTGTTATTTTGAAATTACAAACAGACACTTCAATTTATTTGTGTAGATAAATAGTTAAATACTGATTCTTCATACTGACACCGTTTATGTGTCGCATAAATAAACAGTTAATCAATCTAAATAAAATGAGCATACAGCTATAATGTTAAACATTAACAAAGCCCGCTTGAGTTGGCAAGTCCTCAAGGCAGACAATGCACCTAAACCACTGAGATATGAAATGCATTCAGTCATAACAAGTAATTAACGTGGCAAGTTCAGTAAGCTCGGGCGACAGCTCGCTTCAATGACTCTGTCTTGGACGTAATACAATCTGTAAAGTGGTGAGGGGAAGCGCTGCGGTATATTTAAACACCTGTCATCCTCCCTCGTCTCTCTATGAGTCGCCTAACTTAGATTACTTTATAATAATTCCTTGAAATCTCACTCCAGACGGAATAAATAAATTGGGTGTTGTCGCAAAGTTAGCGAATTATTAATGGACGTAGAACGGTTAAAGTCAGGCGGAGACTGTGTATTCTACTGGTTTATCACATTGTCGTCACGTTACATGTTTGTTTTCCCGTTTCCTCGGGCCACTAACGACCTGGAGCTATTTACGACGAAAATAACGACTGCTGAGGCTTGAACCGTTAAGTGTTATCTTTTAGAAAGCTTTGAACACTTGGTCTACTATTTATTATAATTAGGTTCTATAACTTATGGCGAATAAACTTAAGCTGTATTAAATAAAGTTTATGTAGTACATAGAAAATTGGTCTCTGGTTTACCTATATAAAGTGTGAAATTATACTTGTATAACTATTTTACTGTTTTTATCAAAATTAGCCCCCGGACTTTGAGCTTTTTCCGCCATTTCTTATAATTTCGAATTCGGCCACCTAATCATCTCTAGCGGGCCTTCTAGCGAAGCTTGGTAAACTTAAGATTGTTTTGTGTATAAGAGAAGCATGTAAAGTCGCATTTCCAAACACAAAGCAACATCACAAACAGGCAAAGCTCATCGGTTCCATGGGACTTGTATAATTTGCGTACGGCACGGCAGCTTGTGTTGTGTTTAGCCGTGGCTCGTGGGGTGTTCGTGTAACATTTCGGCGAACTTTGCGGCCGGCTAATTACGGCCGGACCGGGTCGCAGTGCCGCACACACGACTACGACGACGTGCAAATAGCCGAGCGGCTTATCTGCGTAACATGCCGTGCGCCGCGCCCGCCGTACCCTGCTCCGTTTGATATATTGCGGCTCGTGATACATTAAAATTAATTCAACAATTTACCGACAACTTTTTACACATAATTATTTATGTTTCGCGGACTTTGACATAAGTATGGGATTTACTGTTTGTTGATGTTATATGTAGACTAGAATAGGGTCGTGTTATATAATTCTGATGTACTTATTCTTCTTCTTTATCGTGTGGTTAGTGCCTAACCTGGTGTCAGAGTTTTAATGCCGCCCAAGGGCTTCTGACTTGGCTTTTACATACCTTCGAGAAATATCTCTCAGGCATGCTGGTTTCCTCACGATGTTTTCCTTCACCGAAACAAGTGATATTATACAATACGCACATAATTCCGAAAAATCTGAGCATGTACATACTTATTAATTACCTATGTGCTTGTTGCTGATTAAAAACAATTTGTAAGAAATATAACTCTACTAGGTTATTTTGTGATCTGTTCTTTAATAATTTCCGCTTCTGGTCTCTAAGATCAGTTTTAGTTTACTAGTTAGATCAGTGTCCTTTAATCATCTTAATTAGATCAGACATAAATATCTAATTACATATCTACATAGGAGACCAAGAACCTGTCTAGTCAATGCTAGGTATGGTACTCAGGGTAGTCAGCAAATCTATTATTAGCAGCTTTGAGTTTAATATTAAAAATCAAAGTACTTCTTATCATAACGATATTACTAATAGCGTTGAATTATACCGTACGCGGTAAGCTTCTATCCGGCTTCAGTGGTTAAATGCGCTCCGCATTCAAAGCACGTTGACATGCGTTTATCAGAGCGGGAGCTCAGACCGCAGTCGGGTGCAGTGACAAACGGAATCGCAGAGTGCATCCCGAGTGAGCTGCTGATCCGTCGAGAGATATCCCGACCTCGGCGTCGAGTGCTAACACTCGCCTGCCTACGGTTGATTACGGCCCTTTGACGACGCCTCTTTGTCCTACACGTTTCGAAAGTAGCAACAATGTGTTTCGTTTTCACTTTCAAGAATTATTTCTAAATATCTTACAGAGAACTGATATTTATTTTAAAATAGATTCTATTCCATTGGGTTCCAATAAATGGGAATGCGTTGGCTTTATAATATTACATGTTTACATGACCAACCGATAGGAATAAGTCTACGCATGGCATTTAACAAAGGCTTGAAATGTGAGTGATATAAGTACGAGGGTTTAAGGTTCAGTTTGCATCGTTGCAAGTTAGGCCTTATCTAAGTCAAGCCGGTTAGACTGGAGCACGGACGGAGTAATAGGCATCTCCGTAGAACTTTGCAAGCGGGTGAGCCTGCGGGCGACGGAAGGGTGGCGTGGCGGGGAACGGGCGACTCTTGTTATTACACCCTCTCACCTACGCAAGGGGTTTCTGTTCTGAGCCGTGCTGTAGCGCAAGATTAAGACGCTCCTCGCTTTGCTGTTAACACTCTGGCTTCCGTTCTGCTTGTTCTGAATAGCTTTAAGTGTGCCCTACAGTTTATTTTAGCCAACGTTCATATACTTTTTATCACATTAAGTAGGTAAGGGTATAAATGAACAACCTATTTAGTAACAGTCTACTAGATATACACTTTCAAATGTTTAACAGATTTATTGGCTTAACCGCTGGTTTCGGTACCAATCAAATACTTACTACGTGTTGATTTTTGCAAAACAATTGTTGGTAAGACATACAGAAACAATATGCCTAAATAAAAATAACAAAGCAACATAAATAAATCTTTAACAAAAAACAAGATGTCAAAAAGCAAGCTGAAACCAAAATCGTTTACTTCACGTTGTTACATTTCACCACTTCGGTTATAAATAAAAGTGCCGAAGAAAAGCCAGATAAGACGGCAGAGAAATAAGTTTAACCGAACGGGAGAAAGCATTATCATTGGCTGCGAGCGAGGAACAAAAGAAAATGGTGGAGAGCGAGCGTACGAGAGTACTTTATAGGCGCGTAAATATGTTTTATATCCCTCTACTGTCTGTTATACACTGGCGCGCCGCCGAACCCATCCCCCTGAGCCAGCCCACCCTCGCCCCGAGGGATGCCGCGCTCTCGGAAATGCCGAGCTTTAATAAAACATATATTTTTCCGAGCGAGGAAAATACTGGGGAAACTCGCAATTTGTTCTTTCACTTTATGCTCGTTTACAAGACAAAAGTAGAACATTCTAGGAACATTATGTTAATCACATAGTTATGTAGTTTATTATAATTACGGTTGTATTAAATTAAAATAACACCGGTATGTGCCGAGGCAAACGTTGGTGGCTCGTTGATGGATGAAATGTTAGTAGGTGCGAGTAAGTCATAAAGCGTGTAGTGGGCGGTGAGGGGTTTATGTAGTTGATCGGCGGAACTGTGACATTGTAGTACTTAATGGTGTTGCGGTGACCCTTATCTCGCGTGCCGCAGCGCCGTCGCCGTGGGTGCGGCCGATTTATTGCGGTACATGTGGGAATACCACACTCGGCCTACTACTGCACTAAACATTAATATCTTCATGTTTTACTTGTGAACCCACGATACACACAGGTTCGCAGGGTAATATAAAATATGTATATACAAAAGTTCACGAAAGTCAATATTCCCAGAATGAAATCCTAATCTACAGAAGCCCACACAATTTCTCCGCAATTCAAATCAAACTTTCACCGTAATTGCTGATTTGAAAAACTCTAAGGGCATTCTACGCAAAGGAAATGAAAGCAAAAAGAAGTTTAAGAAATAAGCCAACGCTGAAAGATGATAAAAGAGAAGTAGCGATTAAGATAATGTTGAAAACAAATTTATGTTTCGATTCCGTGGAGTAGATTAAATTATTTTCTTGTTGCTTCTAAAACGAGTACTAAAAGGAGTCGTAAGCGGCCGCCCAAGGAGAGAGCACTAGAGAAAACTGGTGTGTCGGAGCGAGACCGTTTTGCTGTTACCGCAACGAGGCACAGACTGTGCCGTAAAATATTACACCAAACGAAAGAAGCTCTTTCAATTAACCGAGGCAGCTTTGCGTAAGGTAAATTTTTCCAAGTGGCACCCAATGCAGCATAAAAGAAATGAACGTTTCTACCGAACACAAACGATAAAAGTTTTTGCTATTTTACGAGGGTTTTGAATCGTTTTGTTTTGAAATATAAACGAGATTAGTGGTTATAATAGCACTTAAGGCTGGTGGCACCCAATCAGTATTCATGAGCTTATTAATGTGACAGTTCTAGACAGCCTCCCCTTACGGCTGTTCGCACAGATTACCCACCACGCTAAGACTACCACCCGCTTAAATCGACCAGAAGTGATATGCCCATTTGATGAATGATGATGAGCTTAAGTATAGACTGCGACACAGATTTAACCTCCTATTTGTCAAAGTCTACGGCCAGCAATAGATAAAGGATGAAATATGATAATGTGAAAATTATTCTCTGTATTAAAATACCTGATCAAAATTATGACATTGTGCACTGAGGTATGTTGTTGCATTAGCTGTAAACGGCAAGTTACGAGTGCGCAACCCGACGGATTGTGGTTATGCAGGGGCGGGCCGGTACACCGCCTGCATCGCCCGGTGCCGGCTCCTGTTACTACTAAGCTAATAACAGTTTGCCGAGCTCGGAGAGTTTGTCCAGATTCATGCTCAAGTTATATTCATAACCTCTCCATTGTTTTCAGAAAACTTGAAGGAGGGAGTAACTTAACCATAACAGACACCGAAGAACTAGTTTTTTATGTAACCCACTGAGAAAGTCTAACATAAATTAACTAAAGCTTAAAAGAGGTTTAAAATTTAAACGAATATGACACTTCATTTCTAGCAGTACGCACACGTCTGCGTGACGTAGTAGATACAGTAAGTTGACATTAGAAATGATGTTACGGAAGCGTCTACGTAATTAGCCAAACGCGACAGGATTTGCATATCAAAGTGGAGGCATAATTGAACTCGGAGTGCAAATAGCCCAAGTGGAATCGGATCGAGTTAGTGGCGCTCTCTAGCTAAGTGTAGCGAGCAATGGCAGGCACGCGCTACCACGGCACCCGCTCTCACCGACACATCGCTCCCAGCTTGCGATGCTCCGAGCGACGTGCTCAGCGCTGTCAACTTCACGAGATAATTTAATTAATCGACTACGGCATAACACGGACTCAAGTCTGATTTCCTTCTCAGATATCCATTTACTGCCATTATTGTGCCGTTCAACTTCATAATTCGATTATGATTGACAACTACGGGATTATGTTCAAACTTTATTACACTTTATGGGTACTTCGGGATTTCTTCCTTGCAAAGCTTAACTTAGGTAACGAAGCACAGCTTTAAATCCATGCGGCTCAAGTTTCATAGAATATCTTTGGCTTGATAGGCTTGTATTAATTATTTTTATCTGGATCTGGAGTCGCGACCGCGTGAAGGTAAAGCGTCGACAGGCCACAATTGGTGAACCGATGACCTGGCGAGAAATGAGTTGTATGCGAAAGCACAGGACCGGACGTTGTGCCTTCGCTTTGGGAGACGTCTTTCAGCTGGATGATGATGGTCAGGTAATATCAGCATACTGAACTAATGTAATTGTAACGAGTTCACAAAAGTACTAATGCAAAACCGAGATTTCATTAAACATCAAGGGATAGATTGCCTAATAAAACACTTATACTTAGTTCTCCTGAGAAAATTGAGGGTGGGGTGTTTCGTCCGGAGCAGGCAGCGAAGCGGCCAGATAATTAGATTAAGGGGAACGGACGAGTCGGCCGTCGGGGTTGCGGCCGCTCGAACAATGGTATCAGTCTTTTAAAGCTTTCGGATTTGCACGAATGCTGTCACAGATTGTTCTACGAGGTTGTTTTATAGACTGGGCTGTATTTGAAGTGGACAAAGTTAGTGTTGAGACATTACCGGCTGTAAAAATCGGTTGCTTTGGCCGTATGTTTTGATTTTAATGAATTTGTCAAAATGGCATAACTATTATTCTAACACAAACGAGTTTACGACAAAATTGAATAAATACATAAATCAATTACAAATTCAGCAACACTCGGTCTATAAAACGTAATAGTTTGTCAACAAGTTTGGTATAAATAACATGACATGTTAAAGCGCAACTGCCAGTGGTTAGTACCGCTAAAGGCGGTGTAATGCATTTAATTACGGGCACTTCCAGACTGCGCCAATCTAGTAATTACGGAACAGGGCGACGGCGCGTAATCAGCGCCCTTTGCCACGTCGACACGCGTCGGAGAGCGCTCAACACTCAAACTCTGGCCGCTTTTGACTCGCATTTCACAACCTGTTGACGAGTTAGTTAAGTCCCTGGAACATGTACACTTCTAAAGTCCGACTACAAAGCGAACTTCTGGCACTACCTACCTATACCTACATTCGATGAGCTTGTTCTATAAATATAGTTAGTCAAGATAGTTCTAAGCAAAAAAGAAAAGAAATCAGAGTCAATTAATTAACCACAATCCAACGAAACAATTTTGTAAACAGGTGCTTAGAACGTGGCGTTCCGCCCCGCGAGATTAATCACTGTGTACTGGCAAGTCCGACCGAGTAATAAACCGGGAACGAGCAACTTCGCCACTTACATTACACGGACATTTATTTCCAACGCTCTGTTTCAACTTTTCCAACTCTCAAAGAGTCGAGGAGTTGAAGACTGGTTTAATTAATTTACGCGATTCGTAAATATCGTTTAGAAACATTAACTGCGAAGTTTTGAAAAGTGATATTAATATTAAAGTACTTGCCTTGTCATCGTCGCCTTCGCTATCACACTGCAAAAGGAGAAAAAAATATTTGAGTAAAATATGTGGCGTACAGAGGAAGTGGACTGACTTTGCTCAATTCATGCATGTTGACTTTTATTAAGATACATTTGTTACTATCCGCTAATCCGCAGCTGAAGATTAAAGCCGCAATTATCTGAAAGCTGCCAGCATAATTCTTACCACAAAATCGAAATCATTTATTTTCTAAGAATAAAACTCACACCTAACCCAAGCGTGCAATTTATTCTAAACAGTATGTTAAAACAAATTGCTTAGAATTTTAAGTATGCGAATAGTCTGCTTAAAATAATGAGGTGATTTTTTAATGTAGCTTGTTTATTGTTGTTTACAGAACATATGTACTGAAGTGTTTGGAAGTAGATGAACGTATTCTACACATTACCATCAAACAATCTCGGAAAAGTCCAATTCATACGGGAAAAGAAGACTATTATCGTAACATAAATCGACGAATACGTTACGCGTTATTTATGAGGTAAGTTCACGCCGGGGGAAACAACAAGGGATCAGGCTGAGATATTACAATTTCAAATAAATACAGAACATGAAGTATTCAGGACGGGCGCAGGTAATGTTATGTAGTACGGAACGGCACCGCCTCGACAAATCTCGTGATTTAGCTGCGATACGCGCCGAATATCGAACAGGGTCTATGTGTGTTGCGTGATCTGGGTAAATTTGCACACAGTAATGGAGAATTATAGCCATTACATGTCTTTTCCAACAGACAAGGGTTATTTTCCACTTTAGTTCATTCAATTTATTCATAGACCGTATTAATTTATGGGTTAGTGTCATATTAGATATTCATAATGACAATAATTATGATATCTATTTAGCATAATTTTCAAATTCTGAAGAAAATACATTTAATTTCTACCTCTTTCATGCAAGCAGCAAGGGTTCTACTGAGTCGTGCGTGGTTAAATAGAAGAAAAATAATAAAGAAAGGTCTACACAGCAAACGGACAACATTGATTATACTCACGATATAGCCTTTTCCGGAACTACAGCGGCTACTGGCCTGTAGGCAGGAAAGAGAAAGCGAACATATGAGTGGATTGGAGTGACTAGGGGTGGTGAAGTTTGTCCCGTCTCTCCTAACACTCGTCTTAGCCACAATGCTTTCAAAGTAACATAGCAAACAGAAAAAGCGTCCTTCTTTAGAAAGAATTGTATCTTCAATATTGCCAATTATAATAATAGGAGAGACGAGAAGATATGCAAAAAAAAATAGAAGACATTAATACTTTTTATTCACGATCTAACACGCATTACAATCACAACACTAAGTGAATTCGTACATGCACCTCATTTAAAGTCAACGTATTCGTATTATAAAGCACGACACAAATAGACGATATTTGTGGCAGAGTAAAGAACGAACAGGATGTAAATGATTTCGGTAAGAATTTTCATACGTGAATTTCTTGCATATAAAAATAATATGAAAGGGCTTTGCAGAGAGTTCATTGCTGAAGGTTCTATGCACTAAGACACGACTTGCTTTTGGTAATGGGCACTAGGGCGTAAAGTGATGTAAGATTAAAATACTTACGTCACTAAGACGATCACGGGAAGAATCGGGATCGCGAGGCGCCACAGAACTACCCGTTAGTCTTTCTGACGCCCGTCCGCTGTCATCCGACGTACCAGCGTCTTGAAGCAGCGTAATACCCTGAATAAAACAAATGCAGGGTCAATTTCAATATCAGGCCCGCACTCAACAGGGCAAGAAAATCATAAGCTTTCTCACACACTTAAGTGATAGAGACTCGTGTACAGACAGATACCTTAAGAGCAATTCTTTTGCAAAGAGGGGAGCAGAGGAAAAGCTTTTTATATAAGGCTCACAAAATTGAGCGGTAACTAGGATATAAGAAAACTTGATAAGACGGGCCGAGAAAGCGAGGGTGCGGGCGGGATGAGTGGAGCCGACCCATAACGTAACGTGCCCCGGGCTCCGACAATAAAAAGAGTTTTCCATTTATCACATTTCGCGTCTATTTTACGGTAGGGTTCGAAAGGCGCTCGTTCAAGCGGGGGAAGAGACTGTGATACTCAGCGACGAACGCTGTACAGGACTGCTAAAAGAAAATAAAACGAGTATAACTCTCCGTAAATGGATAACTTCAACGACCCTTTCGCAATGAACTTCCAAATCATTATATAACTTTACGGATTGTTAACTTTCAATTTGTTTTTTTTTTTCCATAAGATATGTATTCGTTTTGTTTCAGTTGTTAAGTGCTATTTCCGTTTTAAACTTTGAGATTGATTAATTACTCGCTGCTTCTTAAAAAAATAACCACCTGGTTTTAAACGTTGCTTAGAGTATACATTAACGCCAGTTTATCCACAAATGTTGAACATTATGACGTTTTTATTACAGCTTGTCTTAACTTTAAGTAATGTTTATAAGGGAGTAGGGAAATGTCTCACAGTTACCATTTCCACTAAACTTTGTACTCCTTGAACATCCTTATTTCCGCGGATAAGACCTAATACTAGACAGCTGATAATTATGTCGTGCTTTAATTTAGTATTATTTTAACTACGAGTGTTTAGAGTGACGTTAGTGAAAGTAGGTGTAAATTAAATAAAGGGGTTCGTGCGAATAACAGCTTTGTATGTATAATTTGGGTTTGAAACACAATATAATCATTCGTAAGCAAAAATCGAAATAAATTACAAAGTGCATTGCAATTCAAGTCGTATCTCTGAACCGTACAAGTGTAGAGGCCATTACTCGCGGCCGGTTTAAGTTTATGTAAACGACACCGTTTCCGGGAACGGTCGTCGACCGGAACGAAATCTTTATACGTATAAGTGGAATTCGCACACTCAGACCACTAAATACTAGGAACAAATAAATAGTTTTCATATCGAGCAATAAATTACTACATCACAAGATTAACAAAACACATAAAAAGCAGATTGTCAAAATACTAAGCAGATGCTATAAACAACCCTTCCTAAATAGCATCCCGAGTAGGTTATGAAATGGCAAAAACAATAAAAGTTGAGACGTTCAGCTCCCATAATAGACAACAAAAAGACATACGCGCAAGATTATGTCTCCACTTGTAATAAAAGGGATTGCTTTCCGACCCTTTACATAAAACGAGTTAAGCAGCGTCGCACATATCAATTTAATCCGTCGTAGGCGAGCGAGATCCCTCTAATCCCTGAATGGGTCGTGTCTTTCCGAGACGTAACGGGGGATGTTGCCACATAATTACTTTCGCTCATTATCGTACGCCCCGATTATAGGAATAACACGGGGCTTCCACTCTTATTCACGAGGTCTGTTCAAGTGCATGATGTTGGGTTTTGTTACTGTTTACTTAGTGGACCTTGATTTAATGCCAGTCATTTTAGTAAAAGCTTTTTGTTTATCTTAATTATGTCAATATGAAATTAAGATAAATCATAATATGGTAAGTTAAGTGATCGATAGATATGACAATGTATACATATTATGCGTACAATTATACATTTATTATTATATCCCTTTTCAAGGGTGTGATCGTGAAGCTAAATATGTGTGAACAAAGAATAGGTACCGATTCCAATTCCTGGACTGACTAAAGACAAGTGCGATGAAGGAAACGACATGTTTGCGTACTTATATCATAATTGAAAAAATATTTAAAATTAACTCCAAGGTAAGACAATAAGGCATTGATATGTATTTTTTGTTAAAATATGAAACATTGGAAATACTACTTTATAATATAAAGCAGCGTTAGCAGGTGCAGGTGGTAGCACTATATCGAATTTCTATTAACGCTACGGCAGTCATTCGACGAAACTGCATACCGCATCTTCATAACAACAGTTTTGATTTCTGTGTAAGCAGTCTGTGGCGGGTGGCTGGCGGGAAGCAGTCGTGCCCGACCGTCGACACAACCGCTAATTGAAACAACGACCGCAGCCGAACATTACTTATTCATGAGAAGTCCATATGGCGGCGAAACGTGACCAACGAGATAAATCATTCAATTACATTTTTCATGAACAGACACTCCAGTGGATATGCACTCTCGGGTTCAGCTTAATACGGGATGTCAGATGATAATTCATATGCAATGAAATACCTCCGGCTGGAAGTATTATATTACTACCGGTGCCGACCTATTTGTTTAATTTACGTTTGTAATTAATTTTATGACAGTAATTTTGTAGTAAACTGCTGTATTCATATCGTGTTGATATTGCTTGAAAAAAGTTGAAAGCAGCATAGGGCTTTATCTTCTAAGCGAGGTGTCTCACGGAGGTGCAAGGGTGCAGTGTCGTTAAGTGACGTATTGCATAATTTATTTATGTGGCAGCACGTTACTCCTCTTGTTTCGTTGACACAACACTAGTGCGGAGTACCGCGCTCTAATTATGCTGAGCCAAGTTGTGATTTTTAGTTGCGTTCTCACAAATCGTCTAAACGTGATTAGACGGTGCAGCTTTAGTAATGCTTCAACTATGGTATGCCATATAAAAAAATTTAGATACTGGGTTTTGAATTCATAAAGTTTTCAGTTTTAGCGATAGTTACAAGTCGTGAATATTCGCACACAAATAATATATCAAAACTGCCAACACATGACTGAAGTTTAAGCTTCATAATTCATATATATAGGGAGATTACAGCAAAAACACGTGGATTAGGCGTATCCTATCACAGCGAACCAATCAGATCTGACGCGGCGCGCGTTAGCCCGTGGTATTTCCAAATGGAATTTTGCGACAGACCGTGCTACAGTAGTGCGGCAGGCCTAGGCTGGACGAATGGATATGTGATTGAAGTGCCGTGGGCAAATTATCTCAGAATTTTAAATAGTTGTGTTTTGGTTGCATAGGAATATTGAATTGATGAATCATTCCCGCTAATTCGACTGTCGTTACGTCGACTCGCATTTTTTTGTGGTTTTGATGCAACGGCTTTTGTTTCACCACGACATGGCTGTCACAGGGTACAGTCACATTAAAAACGAAATACGGCTGTGCTTTTAATTTAATGAAGTAATTTCGTTCATAGTCATACGGTGATACCGTATTTTTAATTATTACATCGATAATTCGGAAATGTAAATACATAGTTTGAATAATTTCTGTGCTATCGATGGCCACATTACAGTTTAGAAACTATAAGTAACAGATAGTACCACTCAAGCGATATTTTTTAAAGTTATTGTGGCTGTATAATATTGATTCTTTTCTAGAACCGTATGTCGTGGTCAGTTGACCATTTCATGATATCTCTCATGTGTGATCAAGTCCAAGACCTAGGCACGCCTAATACACAAAGTTCAGGGCAGTAACAAAAAAAAAACTTTCTATGTATGGCAATACTCCAAAAACGTTTTTTAGCCATTGACGGTCATTTGATTCCAGATAATACTTTATACACAACAACTAGATAGTAAGTAAGTGTATTAAATACTTTAAACGTTATATGATTCAATTTTATCTAATTTGTGTTATAATTCATATATTTACAAGTATAAACCTTGAAATGGATGTAAATAACCAATACCTGAAATAAATTTGTTTACTATTTCTTATTATAATTAAAGAGGAGATCATTACTTATAGACTTATTCTTTTTCTTTATCTTTTCCGCGCACGTTTTGCACAAGATCTGTGCAGTAAACAGACTAGAATTACTAAGCTTGCATGAATTGAAGATGGTATTTTAATAATTAGTCAATATTTCAATTATGTAGTAGACCACCTTAATTTTATGCTAGCCTAGTACTTTTGGTCCCCAAAAAGACGATTTCAGTCAATATTTTGGAGTAACCTTCTTCTATTAATTAAATAACTTAAAATTTGTATAAAAAAATTATGAATTTGTTTGAAATTAAAAAACGTTTCACTTTTTGTTTTAAGTGTACTTGACCAGTCTCGAGGTCAAGCGTAAACTTTTTAAAACAGATGTCATTTGTTTCACGAATCGACATAGAGGGAACTGACGCAGAGGGAATGATCCGAATTGATATCTATTACAATTTAAGTAGGTGTCTAGTTTGTTTTCCCTCAAGCACTCCGCGTTTTCTACACTCGACAAGTGTTGGGTTAAAGATCATAAAGCCCTTTTTCCCCTGCACGGATAGAATAACAAAAAATAGCAGCATTAAACTACGTAATGACTCGTTAAACTGAACGAAACAAACTATTTAATTGCACATAAAATGAAATGGAGTGCAGAGAAGTACGTACTAATAAATTCAGCGTTTTACATTTAAATGAACAGCGAACATAATATAAGTGTATTAAATGTCAAAGACATTTTTGGTTTACGAAACATTTTCCGTGGTAACCGTGAAGCATTAATGCAATGCCAGGTAGGTAACATAATTTCCAGCTGTAGTCGTGTAGTTATGCATAAAATAAACTTGTTTGACATTTTATTTCGTCTGGGGCTCAAGTTCTCCGAACAAATCACACAGACTTCTCGGCAAACACAGTCAGAATACTTGTTTAATGGAATTTTATACAGAAGTAAAATCCATTCCAATTCCAACAAAAAACCTTCTAGAAATGGTTTTCGACGTTGTTGAGAAACAGTTTTATTATTAGACCATATAAACGTGCAATTGTACTCATTTGGGTAAATAATCCAATTACTCTCGGAAGCCTAATTTATCTCTCATAAACACGTAATTTATATAAAATAAACAGCAACGCAATGTTTGACTGCTGTGTTTTATAATTATTAAAATGAACGGGGTGGGCGAACAAATATTAACCTGACTTTTATTCATATGACATTATTATTAAATTCTCTACGGTTCACTGAATGTTACGAATTGTTAATTGCGAACCATTGTGCAATTTCAATTAAAGTTCAATGAAGACATCATTTACCAATAAATCCATTAAATTTGCAAAGCGCTTCGTAAATTAACGTATCAATTCCATAGCAGTGTTTAATGAATGTGAGTATAGCATTTATCATTTTATTTATTTACATTTACGTTATTATAGCCTTGTTCCATATTAAACACATTATATTTAAATAACTGTGAGGTTTACAATGTTGCTTCATGTGGTTTTTCTTAATTCATATTAGGTAACTATGAGAATTTCCCACCTCCAGTCCAATAACTTCTACCAACTTGGATGTAGTACGTGCCGGCAGCTACCGTGACACCGCTCGCTTCGCACGCTCGGCTCGCGAGTGGTTGGACACAGTACTAACCTAAGCCCTCTTAATCTTGGTGGTTGGTGTCTAATGTATCGTCTTTTTCTAATAAAAAAGACTCCAAAAGACATAATAGTAAAAGAGGATCGAGTAGATAAAAAGGCAATCCAAAAATCAAAAGGTAATCATTACAAGATTAGAAGGTTTAATATCAATTAAAGATTTCCCGTTATATTCCAACGGAAAGTGATTTTTCATTGATAATAAAATACGCGATGAAGTCAAGGTATGCAAAAATTAAGAAAAATTTAAACGTACCTCTATTGAACTATGAACGATGCGACCCGTTTGTCGTTTAAGATAAGGCAAGTGAGGGCTACGTAAGCAAACGGCAATATCGTCCAGAAAGGGGGAATAAAAAACATTTGGCATTGGCAGCGTGTCGCGTCCGTGGCGATACGCCAGCTTTCCCGGAGACAACACAATAAGGACGCTCTTCTGTCGAAAGCAATCCATGTCCGCCGCAACCAATTTCATGTTAACAAACACAGGTATATTGGTATTTTTGTAATGTGGGATTGTAGAAGGTAGTCAGCTTAAAAATAAACTCAAAGGGGTTGGAAGATTTTTGTATGAAGCGTGGCCTGCCTAACTTCCGCCATTTTTTTTTTGCCACGCATAAAACCTGTATTAACACGTTAACTGCCATGTCAGTCACCGGTGCCTGACAGACTCACTACCTGTTCAAGCCACGTCAGTCACGGGTGACTGACAATTATTATTTTTTTCTTTTTTTATTGATATAAAAAAAGGGGAACACTTTTTATACATAATTATTCAATTTAAACCATTTGGAATCAATTCGCAAAAAAAATAATTTGACGGATTTCAAAATATGGCTTGGCAGTTAACGTGTTAATAAATAGCTGTTATAAAAACCACCGTTTTGTATAAGACAAAATCTTCAAAAAGCGTCACGTTTCCAAGATATAAGTTTTCAAAGTTATAATCTATTCACTGATGGCACAATCAGTCCAAACTTTGATTTTGTTGGCCACGCATAAAATCTGTATCAATCGATAGCTGGTATCCATACAAAGAAGTATTGTGTGAAACAAAATCTTCTAAAGCGTCACATTTCCGAAATATAAGCTGTCAAAGTTGGGGAGATGGCGAAAGTGAACTTTGATGGCTTATATCTCGGAAACGTGAAGCTTAAGAAGATTTGCTCTCGTACAATACTTGTTTGTATTGATGCCAGCTGTTGATTAATCTGAAGCCGCTATTTTGAAAATAAAATAAAATGGCGGAAGTTAGGCAGGCCAAATCGTCCAAAGCATTTTGTGGTTGAGACTCGGAAAATATTTTTAAGTAGTATACGAGTATGGTATTAAGCAGCTAATGGATTTTGTGATTTGGAGACTATCCGGTAACCAAAATGCGCGATACTTTTTTTACTGCCTTAATTTCATCATAATGATAGTTCATTATAATCATTAGAAAAGTTCCACACGAAATAGCAAGCACTGAAATCCTAGAACTTAATTTAGTTTTTAACCCAAGCGATGTCACATTAAGTCAATTACTTGCTCAACTAATTAGGAAGCAAATTAAATTTAAGTTAGTTGGCTTGAGTGGTAGGTGTTTGAAGCAAATTTTACTGGCTCGTCGTCGGAGACGAGAGCGTAACTTAATGATCGCGTAGTGCGCACCGGGAGGCTATATTCTATTCGACAGCAAATTGAATCTGCGAAGAGCTATTAGCCGACACCGCAGCAGCGCGTTCCCAGCTCGTGCCAAAGATCGTGCTCATTCCCCGCTCAACTCTAGATATTGTTCAAACCGTGATATAGTCGGTAAACTGCAACCGAGTGGACTCTCTAATAAAACAACCACATTGCTGCACTGCACCATTCTGTATAGAGACGGGTGTTTGTAAATATTGGCCTGACTTTCTTTTTAATATCCATACGTTTTATAAATCTGCATTTAATTTCAGATAAGCATGTTTTATTAACGATTAGCTTTAAGCTTAACGTTTTATATGCGCCCTTCGCTTCCGACAGTTTCATATTGAAGCTGACATAATTTATTCCGTCGGCGGCGCGCTGCGGAGCAAGATTTTCCGCTTTATTCGAGCAACAGCACGAGCGACGGGAGGCAAATTGGATGGGATTGCGACATATCTTGGCTGTCGTCGGCGAACTGTCGAAATTCACGGGGGAGCACACAGGGTAAACTGCTCACATTCCGCTCAGAGTGCTCTTTTTGAATCAGAAATGTGAACCTATTTAGAACTCGAGCAAGCACACACGTCGTCGAGTGAAGAAATAAATATTCGATTCTCGCAAACCGGAAAGGATCCTGATGAACCCAAATATAAACACTAGTGTTAACCCCAACAGAAAATGTACTCAGTCAAATAAAGATTTCATGACAGCCAATTAAATAGTCGAGAGCCAGTGCCGTTGCTGGACAGCGCCTCCCATTGCCGACTGGCCCGATGAATAAACAATTTCACATTCGACATGGATTTCGTAATGAATTTTAGCATGTCTATTTTCGGTTTAAATTTAACTTTCCAAGGAATTTCCTTGATTTCTGTTGCCAACTTTAATTTTATATATTATATTTACCAGTTTATTAGATCAATAAGCGTTTTAATTTAAACACCGCCAATTTATATTAATTGGAAACACATCTCCAATCAGCATCAGAACCAAATTGGCTTTTGATGAGTTCTTTCTGATGTGATTCCGTATCCATTGACATGGCCGATATTGGAATGCAATAAATAATTGGGTATTAAAAACAGAAAATTGAAACTGGATCAACTTCTTAAATATCATAGTGGTGAATTAACTAACATAATAAACAAACATCACACCAAAAATAGTATGTGTTTGGAAAATCCACGTGCAGTAAAGTTGGAAATTAATTTTGTTATGTGGGTTCAATCACTACATAATGGACTCAGTTTACCCTTGCGGTAATTCAATGGTTTGGCTAACTAACTAAAACGAGTAAACAAAGTATGCATTTCGCAGATGTTGGTTGAAAAGCCAACTTGAAGACGAGTCGAGGCGCGTTGACAAGTCGATTGGCAGTTTGCATACGTTTTATGAGTTTGGCGAGAAAGCGGATCCCGGAAGAGGCACACTCGATGGCTTACAGATTTAGATTCGCTGCATTTAGACGTGTGAGATCACCGGCCACATTTAACTTAGGTGCGGATGTAAGAACATGGACGATCACTGTTAACAAAGCCCGACTTTGTTTTTGGAAACGAAACTATTGCTAAGAAACAATTTGCCGCTATTCGCACGAACCACACTAAAATTGGAAGTGATGTACTGTTGCACAAATAGAGTGTACTGTGTTATGTCTAGAAAACTATTGAAAACAAACACGAACAACACATGCATTAAATATTTCTACAATAGTTCTAAATCGCGTTTGCACACCATTAATTCGGTAGTAGGATGACAGCAATCGACCACATTTGTTTGACATACACATCAAGTCCAAGACAAGATAATGGGTGTTACTTACATGAGTGTTGACGTTGTTGGGCGGATGATTTCGCCCAGGGTCGGCCGCCAGCGCCGCCAAAGGCAAGCGAGGTTTGGTCGACAGGGCATTTGTGCGAGGAGAAGAAGCGCATTTTACAGCAGCCTGGTAACAAACAAAGGCATTATAATATTTATTAAACTAAACATCATACCTGTCATCCCTGGAGGGTTATGCAGGGGCGTACCTATTAGTACACCCACATTCCGCCAGTATATTAGGTAAAATGATGACCGTACGCAAAATACACGCTTTGGACGTGTAGTTGCGGACAATATTATTATTACAATATTACATTGCCCGTTATACAATACAAAAGGTACAAACTTGGCATGTGTCGTCTTATAATATTAATACGCGGACTTTATAATAATGTAATCAAATAGCTGAAACAAGTCAGGAGCTCGTTTGTGTTCACCGCGGAACTTTAAGTCACATTGTTAGGATGTGGAAGGCCGTACTTAGTAGAGTACGGATTTTCTCGTCCAAGTTATATGTTCCCACTTTATCATAGTCTCGTACGCCCGTTTAGCTGAATACGCCCGAGCTCAAGAATGTGCTGACTAAGTATTCCGCTTCTTAGTTACGACTTGAGAAAACTACAAGTTTCCTGGAGTTTACGAGTATGATAGCTTTTATTATGTCGTTTAAGTAACTGTATGTAACATTAGTGTTTTGTAGATATAATATAGTATACGATCATTGTAGATGTTTTGCCAGCACTTAATTATTTCTCTTTGGTGTTTAATTGACTATCTGGAATCGTAGTCTAGGTAAATTATTGTGAGGTTAACAGCTAACGAATAAACCTAACGATAGATTTCAGGGCATTTAGAGCCACTTTCAACAATAAATTAAGTTACTAGAATTTTCTGATTAATTACGAATATTACCGAACTGAAGTATCGTGAAATGTCTAGGGAAGCACGAAATTATGGACGTTATTCCAATCGATTACCTTTACACCCCGATATGGCTGGTTAAGGTTCGCGTTTGTTGCCTTTGATCTCAAATAACCGTCAAACGTGTCACACAACGAAAATTGAAAATTCTACATATTCCGTGATTTCTACGATCTTTCAAAGCACACTCAAAATCCTAATGATATTCATTTAATTTGACCATCTTTATTGCGTTATTTAAACGTCAGTGATGATTTTAAACAACGGTTTAAAATTTTCTTCAAAATGCCTCTGATTGTAATTGAAAGTGTGAAAGTAATTGCAAGTTTCAAGCAGCAATAAAACCTTGATTTTGATATATTATTACTTTTCAGCAAAAGTAATTATTGGTTAGATATGGGTTTATACATTAACAATTTAAGCAAATAGAATTATAGTATTGTTGAAACCTAATTTACACGGTATGTGGATTTTGTAATACTGCCAAACCTTATCGCAACACTCAAATTAGTTATCTATAAATGCAATGATAACAATAACATCATACCAACACCAAAGGAGATAAACGAAAATAAGTTCGTGAGGATAAAAAATGCAAGACTTATCGTAAACTCGGTGCAGATTTTTTATGTAAATACAGAACTGAAATCTTTTTTTTATTCATATCGAAATCACAAAGTGAAATGTGTTTGAGTAACACGTGCTACCGCGTTTAAACAATTTGTAGGGGAGATATGTTTGGCAGCGGTGACACAATAAGGGTCCCACTGACATATTTTTGAATGAACACGAAATATTCGATCGGCCGGTCAGACGAGCCGAGGGTGACTCGTATCGCGTTGGGGTGCTGATTTTATGAGAAAAAAATCAGAGGGATCATTCACAACACCGGTAACAGTTGTGTTCAGTTTTAATCCCTGTTTATTTAGTTTTGGCTGTCGGATATTAGTTTACTGATTTACAACCTGTACATTTTATTTACATTAAGGGCGAGAATTAGGAGATAGAGGAGGTTCTTATCCCTATTACATAATTTTAAATATTTCTAATTAAAGTACTTGTTACAAGAAACAAACGATTTTAAAGCACGTTGTCTCAAATCACTACAAGAAACCGACTAGTCCTAATAGTCTTAGTTTAGTTGTACGTTTGTGCCCAAACAACACAAAGGCAAAGCTCTAAAGAGCGAATTAACAATAGTACACGCGTAACCCCTTCACCCTCGATTAAATAGCTCGAGGGTGTGTGGTAAATTGGTGTGAGAGTGTTTAGTCAGCTTTCAGGACGGGAACAAGACGTGCGATACCGAGTACGAGTTGACTGTCTAGCTATGATTTACGATGTAAAGTGGCTCGTGCCGGAGAACGACACGTGTTACCGTGACCGCCCAACGTGAATAAATAATAACAATAAACTACACGCTCCACACCCACAGCTGATAGCTTACACCATTTGTATTAACGACGTATTTAACATAATAGTACGGTAGCAGTTGCTTCGTTAAAATACCAATAGAAACAAATAAAAAGGGTAACTTTGTTGCTTTCCGACAATACTACAAGCCATTATACATGAGCAATGTTCATAGAAATAACCTGTTCAATACTTGTATTAACGCGTGCATTAAATTGAGCATTGAATACGGATAACATCTAAGAAAAAGAATACACATAGAAAGTAAACTCAATTGCCCACACAAGATAATAAAAAAGGGAGAATAAACTTCATTTTACAAGGAATAAATCTCTTCAGAACTGCGACGAAAGCAAATTCTCTCGAGAACTTTGTGACTTCCACAAAAGATTTTATACAATTCATTTCAGCCTCATAAAAAAGTTATCACGAATTCACAGAAATCGGGCGTGCTATTTTTCCGCCGATGGCGCGGCGTTGCTCCCCGTGGGAAAAGCAGCTGAATTCTAGATGCCCGCAAGCATATCATTGTTTCAATTTACACTGTTATTCTGATCTGATAGCCAACAACTTGTTCATTTGCTATCAGTGTTACCTCTGAACGTTAAAATAACAAATTGGCTTCACTAGTCTCGTGATTTAGTAATTAACATGTTAACAGTGTGTAAACGTCACGTTCTGTGTTTGCAAGACGCTGTCAAATAATTAGCATCGGTCAATAACTCAGTAGGCCGCAAGGTAATCGCCTACCTACGCTGCTACGCGGTCACACCTCGGCGAGCGGCTCGCCGACAACGGTCATTTGCTGTAATTGCCTCACCAACAACATATTAATCACTAATGTGACAGTACTGATACCACCATTATAAAGAAATAATAACATCATAATGGGCAGCTACAGTAATTTGTTACGTTCAGCTCATGAATATATTATTGCATTAATTAAGCCACTCATATCGAATAATCAACAAAAACTAGTCGGTCGAATTTAATCAGTTATTTTCCAATAATTAATGAGACAGCGTCGAAGCGCAGGTCGTTGAATAACTGCAGATTTTATAATATGATTAAGCTTTTGATTTATTTTCAATAAAGACTTTCGTTTCAAATAACAAAAAATATTTCTAATCGTATTTACACCTGACTTCATGGTTGATTTTATCTATAAGATTGAAAGCAAATTGCCAGATGCGCTGTATTTTATTATGTAGTTTGTGTATGAATAATGTTATTAAATTACGCTTGTTTATGTTCACAAATAACCTGTCATCCGCATAGTAGAATTTACAGCTCAGAATTATTTTCCGTTGGATAAATTCGAAATAATATTCGGAGATGAGACTGGAAATGTTCACTACATGCTCAATTACCCCGCTAAACAGGCAGTGCGAGCGGTCGTCAATGCTGTTTGCTAGTTAATGGGCTTTACCGCTATGAGAGTGATTATTGGTTTGGTACAATTTATGCATTGTTTTATTTATTTATGTAATAGAACCAAGAACATTTAAGGCTTATTCTAGGTCACAATAATTCAGATACTCTGACTCCTAAACTAGGTGTAGGCCTGTGACTTAGGAGTTAGTGATTCTTCGTAAACAAACGAAGCCATAGTTAAAGTAAACAGGTACGTTTCAACAGTAAGAAATGGTGGCAAAGAAAACAGAATCTAAATGTAAATTAACAGCAAAACGAAAAAAGTTAAACTTTATAGTGAGTTGTAATTTATAGGGGGTGAGCGTGTGTAAAGTGAGCAAGTGTAGGGTGTGAGTGAGTATGTGTAGGGTGTGTGTGTGTGTAGTGAGAAAGTATAGGGTGAGATGTATAGGATTAAATCTAGATTTATAAATTATCATCACTATAGAAGATCCTCAGTGTTATCATCATTTAGTGATTGGAGATAATCTCTAAGTACTTATTGTTTTTGCATTTATATTTGGGGCACGAAAATATTAAAATTTTTGTTTAGGAAGTTGTACATTTTAGTGCTAATAACATAGAATTGGCGCTTGGCAAAGGAAGTTCTATGACGTTCGTGAGGGAAAACATTAGGTCTGTCAGTCGATTCCATGGGGGGACGTCCAGAGTGTTTGCGTAGGGTACACAGCAGCACGTAAAGTTGCCTAGTTGATTAACAAATTTGTGACAGCAATAAAGTGTAGTTTAATTCAATAAACCGTCAATATCATCAGTCATCATAATAACTGCTGTTCTAATAAATTATTTAAGTTTGTTTTACGTGACAGGTCACTCATTTATAATTAATTTATGTATGATTAAGTGTTACAGTTTCAATATTTGGGCATATTTTAACGTGTCATCGACATTCCGATTTGATAATGAAGTGAATAAATAGAAAGGACAATCTTATAACATTCGCTCCGTATGTACACGTTGTTAAGAACGTCCTTCTTTTACTCACACGATATTTGCGACCTTGTGCGTTAATCACACTTGGTCCGGGTCGCGTGGTGCGCACCAAATTGCATTTTGTTTTTAATCTGGTAGCAGCCGAGGGCAAAGGCATGAGCTTCAATTTGCCTGAGCTGTTTAATTAACAGCGACACGGCGGGTCATTAATTAAGTCATCAGACAAGCCGGCGGCGTGGTAGCACGGCGCGGATTAGATACTGAGCTGCGTGATAATGAACGATTATACCACTTTTCTAATAGGTTGAACAAGATGTAATTTTATGGATAACATAAACCCGGGTCTCGGTCTCGGCATAAGCTTTTTAAACTTTCACACTAAATACGCATAAGTACGAAATAAATTAATGTTGTTGAACATAATTTCCTGGGTTGGCGTTTATATTCAAGTTATTTGTAAGAATTCACGTAAGCTCGAATTAAACCAAGGTATTTATTAAGAGCTATAAAAATAGAGCCAGATAAACTACTGAAAGGTTTAAATGTCGTAAAAGGTCAGCGGGTGGCAGAAACGCCTCCACTGAGCCAACACGGTTATAGATAGTGAAATAATTAACTCGCCCCAGGTAACAGTATTTTCAGCAGCAAATTAATCTGTAGTAATAATTTAAATCATCCACAAGCAGCGCCGACCGCGCGTAATTAACTGCGAATAATCAGTTCAACATTAATTACTGGCATTCAATTTATAATTCTTCTTTTATTTTAAGGTATGTTGTGTCAATACTGTCAATGTGTAATATTGTTTTTGTTTCTAGAATGCGATGTTGTGACATTTATCGTATTGTAGAACATATACTAAGGCACTATTTCAAATATTTTTTTTAGTTCACATTATTTAGGGATTAGTAAAAAAAAGAGTAGTGCTATAATTGGAACGAGTGGAGTTTCAAAAGAAACCACACCGTGCGTACCGGATGATGTTTAGAAAACAATTATTGTTGTAAGAATTACGCCGAAGCCAAGAGGAAAAAAAATATTTTTTGTTTAACAGCGAGGAGCTTTACAAAAAATCTAGTAAAAACTTCCAACAAAAGAACTATTTCCACTGCAGTCTTCCATTGTGCAGGTAAACGAATCATGGGTAACTCCTAAAGATGACGGTTTCATAGTCATTTTATCAAGTAGCGGATATAATACTAAGTTTTATTAGAATGTAATTCAAACTATGAATCAGGTAAAGATAAGACTAAAATATACTCTATGTTTCAGTACATTTTAGTTTGATAAAAACAATACACGTAAAAATCTGTTAAAACAAAACTAAAAATAACGCTTGAGGGAATGTTATTGGTAGTAAATAACAAATAAATTTACGCATGAATATTTAATTCGAGCCGGGAGTGAAACAAAAAGCCACAATAAAGCTGTATAATTGAATGGAGCGAAATAGTAGAGCGTGAAAACAAATATGAAGGGATATAATAATCGAAATGTTTGTAAATGTATGTCGCGTGCCGCGAACCGATTACCTGGCTTGACAATTGCCACACGCTCAAATGTCTAGGGAATAAAGACTAGTTTTCATGTAAAGTAATATTGTATGGCATTCTATCTAATACGATCCGTAGTTTATGACTCGCTGCGGTATAATTAAAATATTTGCTTCCTGTTCTAAATAGGAATCCCACTGTGTTAATTTTTACTTTACTGGGTAGTAACAATAAATTCGCATAGGAATGCAAAAAAACACTGCATTAAAGCCTTTTATAAATATTGAATACGGATAGAATACAGTTGTTTATTACTGTGGCTTTGATTGTAACTTTTAATGATCAGGTGAGAAACGTACCAAAAAGAGAAAAGGTATGTTACAACGGTTATGCTCAGTTATTTACAATGTCGTGCAGTACCGTAATAGAAACAATATACTATCGACAATGTTCCATTATATCAAAAGCAATATCTCAGACTGTTTATCAGCCTGAATCAGACGGAGCGAGACACGTCCGCTCTCGACCGACACCGTCGCATAGCTAACAACTTCTCGGTAAACATTTGCTCTAGCTGACGTGTATTTAGCGATAATGGAGTAATATGTTACTAATGTTTATATTATGTCGCGCACTCGACGCTAATACACGGTTCACGGTAGATAATCATTAATCAATAAATAACAGAATGAATAATTGTATTCGACGAAGAGAAATTCATATTTCAGCTATAACTGTTTATATGAAACATACTCGTACATTTATAATTTAATTATTCGTTGTTATAATTAATTGATGTTGTGAGAAAGTGAACCCAGTGAACATATTATAATCGAGCTTTCAAAAGCCAAGCAAAGCTTTGAACACAAAGCAATTTAGTATTCTATTGTTGATGATATAGGAAAGTAGTAACGTAACCATGCAGAGTAGTATCGATCAAGTAAAATATGACATGGAGAAACTAGTTACACTATAAGTCATTGTTAATATTATTAAGATTATACTTGAATTCGAGTGGTTCTATCGGAGAGAAATGGCAAAAATTTTATAAATTTGAAATAGCACGAAAGTTACGCATACAAAGCGCTAAATCCGATAAGGAGCCCCTCGAGCGGTACTCGGCGTAGTCAAGTAGCATCACAAGTAGCGGCAGCCAGAGCGACATATTCACATTGGCTCTTGCGACTCTCTTCAGAGTATTAGATCGCGATGGCCGAGAGGCTGCTCGGTCGATCGCGGGCAGATCGCCGAGATACGTCGCGACCGCCCCGCAGCCGCCGAATATCCCCTGACGTCGGCGCCACTCTCCACCGACATCGCGATTCTTGCCACTTGGGGCACTTGGCACATCTTATAACGAGTCTCTCGAGTGGGTAATACATTTACCATTAAAATCTGGATTGAACGACATTTTATTTCCTTTGATCTGTTACACTTAGTACCTTCTTCGTTTTATTGCCTTCTGTGCCTCTTGGAAAATACCATCTGCCATTTAAATTAAATGTTAATTCGTTTGTAAGGTTTATGTATTTTATGTTTCATAAAGTGAAAACAATGAAACGACAGTTTTCACATTACATTTTCATGGCAAATAATACCGCGAATTGTGAATACCTTTTGGATTTCATTAGTTATTTTAGTTTGCGTTTATTGTTTTGTGTTGGAACGGTAAAAATAAATTTTATAGTCGGTTTCATGCTCGCAAATATATTTTACCTGCACTGGGAGAACAATGTTGCCAAATTACAGACCAAGGGGTCTAAAATGGCCACTTTAGCGGAACATAATATGAATTATGTTACAATTCGTAAAATGTTCACAAACTGATCATTCAACATAAAAAACAAATTATTAACTGTGTTGTGACCATTTTAAGAATTTTAATGTGATTCATATTATTTTCCTATTATGTTCTGCTAAAATGGCCATTTTAGGCCCCCAGATATAACATAGTTTCGTAAAATATAAAATTGTTTCCCTTGTTGTATGTCGTCTCTACGCTGAGTGCGGTAATGGGTAATTGAAATCGAATACAGTATTGTTTTAATTATGATTAGCATTGTGTTGCACTGCATATTACATTTTTTTTTGTAATTATACCCCACTAGCTGGCAAGGCGCATTTTCGATTACCTATCGTTTGTCTTTGAAGGTTTGACCTATTTTCTTTTGTGAATAGTTATTGATAATAGGATCAAAAATCAAATATTGATGGTCAATATCACAGTGATCCTTTAACGGTGGCTTTAGATGTCATTGAGAACATAGCCAATACTTTTATTCAACAATATCGAACAATATTCTACACAATCCAAGCAACTTATCGTAGCTATCAAAGGAACGTAGATTTGCTGAGGCAGCAAAGGTCTTCCGCAAGTAAATATTGCTGCCAGATGCACTGAAAGACTGAAACTACCCGCGGAGTGGGGAGGGAGCGAAGAGGGTAGAATATAAGATTCAAGACAATAAATATTATGAACGCCAATAAACTGTTAGTGGAACTTAATGCTAAGGTTCATGCATTGTATTGATTCACCTCTAGACGATCAAAGGACTTACCTACCTACCTACTTTGTTTATGAATTGAATTGTAAACGAGGCATGACATTTATTGTAGTGGTACATTGTTATTTCACGTAAATAATTAGTTAACATGTAATATTTACTTCATAATAGGGAATATTATTTTACAACATTACTTATTTAACGCAATGTTTTCCTGAAAATCAACATGCCAGTACGTCACTAAAGCACAGATTAATCTGTGACTAAAAAGTCTATTTCACCAGCGAATAACAAATGCCGCAATAGTTTCTCCGTATTTTTCGCCTGGGTCAAACATAATTTTGGTTACCATGTTATGGGAGCGTGATAGGGTATTCTGGTAGTCTGAGAAATGCTTCTCGATTTTCTTTACTACCTGTTAGTAATAAAAAACTTATTTAAAAACTTGTCTTATAGAACGAAAATCAGTTACCGACTTGAGTTGGCCTTTGAATCAACTTGTCATCTTTGACTTCATGATAAATAAATATCATAGCTGACATAATAATAAGGAATGATATTATTTGCCTTCTCAATTACGGGTCAAGTATCTGGTAACAATCAACACATTATCTGTTCAACTACGGTCAAGGTCGAGAATTCCCGCAACGTCGTCGGGTCATCGTCGGTTCCGTTCAATTTGTACAATTTACTACCCGCCCACTGTCGCGTTTAGTACCTGCCTACGATAAGATCAGAAGTCTTCTGACTAGTCACGAGGTCAATATGTTATCTTAGAAAAGAATGTGTAAATTACAGTGTATCAAACAAGCTTTCATTTATAACATGGTTCGTTATTTCGACAGATAGTTAGCATTGCGTGTTAGGTATACAGTATGAATGGGCAGCCCGTGTTTACGAAACTAAGCAGCTTATTCATTGCCTACACAACATAGTTATTTGGCTGGATTCAAAGTAGAAACATAACTAATAGTAATAATCTTACATCACCATACTGTGCAGTCGAATCAGAAATCAAATTGGCCTAAATTAAAGCTAAAACATGGTTTCATTGAGTAGCAATAAAAGCGAAACGATGTAGTTTAAAGTTTACTCAGGTAAGTATTTATGTCGAAACGTGCTAACATTGTGCTCAGGGGAATACTACGAGGGGATGGGTCAAAGGGGTGTCGGTGTTCCCGAGACATCGGTGCTCCCGGCCGTTGTGGCTTGTCTTCTAAGGAGAATGATATTGATTTTGTAGAAAAATATGTTGACTTATCAGAGTGCATTCGACGCGATTCATGCGTTTAACGTTTTATCCTTTTATCGCATTTTATTGTGTCGCCCACGTGGGGCTTAACGAATTCTTTGAAATACAATCTATAATCTGTAAACATTCAACAATATTTGCGACGTATTCGGTTATTCCCCTAATTTTTAAGTCCATGGTAGACAATGAATTCATTAAAAGTACGTACGACTCTATTTTGATTTGGCGTGCCTATTACTTTAGGAAAGCTTAAAAGATTACGATGAAGAAAACTAATTACTGTACAAATTACGTAGGTAGGTAAATCCCTTTGTCAGCTCTGTGGCAAATTCTCGCAGATTAGCAATATTAATGTTTATTACTCGGTGGATTACTAAGTAAGAGTTTGCAGTAGTACCGTCGTGATTGCCACGTAAAAGCATTTTGCCGAGTTTAAACGTGACTTGTTAATTTTGAAAACAATCTTTTGAATATTGAATGTGTGTAAAAATACTCATATAGACGCAACGCATGAATTTGAGTCATCAACATTTGTAATGAACGTGCAAAACTAACAGATTATAACGATAGAAATTGGATTTTCTAACAAATAATGTTTTCACAGAGATTAGAACATTTTTCAATATAAAACTGCGGAGAAAATTAATTTCAAGCAGGCTTCCCTCGGCAAATCCGATGTCTACGATATTTCACGCCCGCTAACTTCTTCATGCCCCATCCAATTTAATTCGATCGCTTATCAGGTAGATGGACCTTGTCAAACTTTTCAAATTAGCTTTTGAAGTTCGTTTGTTTAGAAATGCTTTCTGTCTTCGTGTCTTTGTCTTTTATACGGTTAAATATCAACACGATGTAGTTATATTTTACAGGTATTTCTTTGTTCTCGGTGTATTTCAATTAATTTTACTTGTGCTTTTCTTTGTAATCATGGACAATAAATTACAATTTTGTATTAAATTTCACATTTACAGGTTTAAGTCCATTAAAAGTTTTCGAAATGTTAGACAGAGGTTTTGTTTACAGCATTAATATTTTTAGTCTTAAATCCGCGGATTAACTTTGATTACTTTTATAAGAGTAGTCAAGAAACTTTCTCGTGTTTATTTGTCTTATTGAAATCTTATAAGAGGCCCTTGTCGAATAACAATAACGTAACGGGAATACGATACTTAAATCAATATTTTACTATAATCCGTAGCAACTTGACGTACCTATACCGTGGGAAAATCATAAATTAAAGCCAAGGTAATTGTTGATATGCAAGAGTCGACCGCCGCTCTACAGGCGACATCGTCACGCTCTACAGGCGACATCGTCACGCTCGACTGTGTTTTTATCCGTTAACTGTACTTCAATCCACCATAACTACGAAGGAAACCATAAATATATTAAGAGGTTACTCAATGTAATATTGAATTACGAGTAATTATTACTTAGTTAACTTAGTGGGTTTATTAAAAGGCATTTTAAACACATCGTATTTCATTTACAACATTGCAACAAACATTTCAAATTACGTACTATCAACAGATGATGTGTCGATAAGTTTTAATACGGCAAATTAATTATTTATTATCTTGCGATAGCGATTGAAAACAATTTCGTATGATAACTCGGGAATTTTATAAATTTCCTGATTTTTCTCCATTAAAGCCACAACAATACTTTTAATCGCGTAACGCACCTTAGATTGAAATGCTAAGCTACATCGTCTAAAATTAACAAAACATGTACAATAACCTTTGTTTTTTCGTCGAGTCGGCCGTTCGGTCATAATTAAGTTTAGTCCTGAGACATGGAATAACATGAATACCTATATTGTTATTACAATATTGGTATCGTGAATTTAAACCTGAAAACGAATTAAGTTTTACCTACTTTTTTTACTCTTCATTCGTTCGTTATCGTGACTGTTGTATGGATTAGTAAGTAAATGAATTAGATTTGCGATTATAATGTATAAACACGGTTTATAATCACAATTAAACATGCATATGTGAACCGCCGATACAATGCCTACTTTTTAAAGTGTCCCTACCTAGCAACGTTCTTAGTGTTCGTACCGTACTTCTTTCGACATAGGTACCTACTTGTTACATGTGTAGTTGTGTTACATAATTTGCTACATGAAATAAGTAAAATGTCATGGAAAACCACGTCTTAGCATAGCGTCGTAGGTATAATTCGTGAGTAATAAATTAATACCCGATTAAATTGTCAATTACTTGAATTACTTACGTATTATAGCTACCTGAACATTATTTAAGAAATAATATTTATAAGTAACAACAAAAATTTACTTTGTCGCCGTAAAAAAACTTACGGAAAGTCATATCAGTATCAATGAGTAGATGAGCTGTTTATTTGTTGTTCATAACATAATCGTATAAGTACCTATTGGTATTTAGAAAAATGTCATTGCTATAGATGTGTCTGTGTATACCTACTTTAGATTCTCTAGGTTCGTATCTAGATAGTCTATGGTAGGTGTATGTACCTAGTAGAAAATTAACTAACAGCCATTGTAAGTAGAAATTGCATAAGCATTGCACACCACATGTGGTGAATTAAATAGGAGCAAAGGAACCTGTTCGGGCCTATAATATACGCGCGCGCCGCTCCAACGAGCCACAAACGGCAAGCCTGTCGCCATAATTTAAAACGATAGCGGGGAATGTAGTTTTATTGTGCACATACGAGACTTCAACGTACACAACATATTGCCATTCGAGGACGGCGCGATAAATGAGCACAAACGAGCGAAAGCCACTTAGACCAAATTTACACTTTGTGGGAGACCGCGGCTGCACCTCGATAGCCGAGCTCGGCGCTCCGCGATCCGACAGGCGCGCCCGTCTACAGTCAGCTGCTCACTACATAATACATAACCGCTAAATACTTGTATAGATAATACATACAACACTCCATGAACACAGGTTTTATTTTTATCGTACTATAAAAAGACCTACTTTCATTTACGTAAATAACAACTAAATTTCACTATCTACTTTTTTTACACGCAGGGTTCATTCGTTGGGTCAATGCACTTCCGAGGCGACGTCCAAAGCGATTACAGAGCGCCGTTTTTTATAATGGGATACAAGAAGTAATTTAGTTCTATTTCGCTTACCATTTTGAGAAAATCTAACAATTTTGGTGGCAGCAATTGCATGACGACAATAGATGTCGTCATCACGTTACCAGATAATTATCCAATTTTTGACATAACATAGACGATAATTGCAAGGTTGTAGGTTTTATGCAAATGTAAACAACCTTTAGTGGCTCTTTTGCAGTATATGTATAATTGATATTTAAAGGCAAAACAAAAGGCAATATCTTTAAATATATACATATCTACTGCTTGCTATCACTTTGTTATCAAAGATATACTGTTTCCAAAACAGGGTACAAAGCTTTTGAGAGTATTATGTACTCACCTCGAGATCTTCGTATGTGCGAAATGCCATTATGGCGAAACCATCGATGATGTCCTCTTCTCCCAGCGGCTCCCGCGACTTCTTCCTCCTGGCAGGAGGACGAGGCGGCTTCTCTCTCGTAGGAGACTCGTCCTCGCCGCTGTCTCCATCCTTAACTTTGCTCTCTCGCTGTGCTTGCATGCGCTGTGCCCGCTCCCTTCGCCTGTTTCTCTGATTGCGCTGCTTCACTTCGTTTTCCATCGTTCACACATTATTCGAAACACCCGACCACCGTGCTTCACTACACTAAAGTCCGCACTACACTTTTATCACACATGGTTATCCGTTGTTTCTACGCCGCGTTATTCAACGAAATACAAATCTTGCACTCAGAAAAAGACACTGGCCGTTTCCAATGGCGGATCGTACACCGTTGCCGCATTGCAAGTAAAATGGCCGCGTAGCACTCCACGGGCTGCTTTCTTTCACATTCACGTAAACGGAGGCATTATTCCACTTAAACTAAAACATACTACTATATATTTTAACAAGAACTAAGACAATAATACGATAAATTAACTTTATACATTATTCTCTGTGTTCAGAATCAGTCAATAGTCAATACAATGAAAGGTGTTACACGACGCCAACGCTGCGTTGCGGTCGCGATGGTGAACTAAAAGCAGTGCTGCCAACCTAACGCACGGACATTCCGCGATACTGGGCGTCATTGGCAATGTGGCGCTTCGTCATACTCTTCTAGCTGGTAAGGTTGTCTCTTTTTTCAGCACAAATATAAATTTTTAATCTTTGATATTTTGCAAGTGTCCACATGAATTAATTCCTGTTCCAATAATATACGTATGAAATGATTAATATTTGATTCCTCTACACCACATTTTCTTTACTAGATACTGCAATCCATATTTCTGAGGATATGTCTAATTTTGATCCTTCATGTTGGCATTTTGTGAACGAATTTGTTTGGAGTAGAAGTTTTCCAACTATTATACTCTGTGGTACACAGTGTTTCAATTTCTCCTTTATTTTCCTACACTTCTAAAAACACTGTGTCAAAAAAGGTCTCACAAAAACTGGTGTTTGAGAAGAGATAATAAAATGAAGTTTGTGCATGTGTTGATTTTGACGTTTCGGTAATAGGTTGCGTTCACAATTAAAAAAAAAACTTTGTAACCTATGTTGAAGGCATAGAGTTTTTATTTGAAATAAACTCATAGTTCTAAAAGGGAAGATAAAAATTTTAATTTTGAATTACATTATTTTAGAATTTCGATATATTTAAATAACTAAGAGATTTAAATTTCATCGGCCCGTACAACAGTGGGAAAGTTCGTTTTTACAGAAATTATTAATATCTATGAATTTTATTTTATATGATTTTTTCTAAAATAGCATTTGGTAATTACAATTTTATATTTTTTGTTTCGTAAAGTGTTTGGCTATTGTGTATTTTAACAGAATATCTTCAAATATTTTTTATTAATTACCATGTACATTATTTAAAACTAAAAATAGATATAAAACAATATATTATATATATAAATATATATTTTAAATATGTTTTTGTTATAAGTACTGTATAATATATACTTTCAAAATTACAAACAGACACTTCCATTTTATTTATTTGTACATAGACAAAAATTAAAATAGCAGTACCTAATCAACTTAATATTAAACTAAAAAATTGCGTCAAAAACTCCTCAACGCTGTGGTAACGACCCCAAAACCTTAAGATTTTTTTATACTATGCTTAGATCCAGAGGTGGAATTATTTTTTTAACCATTTATTATTTTACTACAATATTGAACCGGCGCGCGGCGAGAGATGTTGTTTATGCTGCTCACTGAACTGAGTAATTTAAATGACATCGATAGATATCGGCTTGGCGTTTTGAATAGGTGGTAGGTAGGTACGATATTTTGGAAATAGATTTAGGTACCTACCTAGTGATTTTATGGTTAAGTTAAACTTCGAGAACAAATCCAAATGATACAAAATTAATCTATACTTACTAACAACCTTTGATTATATAATGTCTAGATAGAGCGTCGCCCTACAATCGTATCACAGAAAACGAGTCAACATTTTCAAGTATGTGTGCGTGCAGGCGTCGTTTTACACTATGCGTCTATGTCTTTGTGTGCGTAAATAATGATACCAGCTACTACAATTCTCTTATAAATCACATTAAAAAATAGACTTATTAAATAAGATAAGTTTTAGGTGTATGACACGATCTGCACTGATTGGCGGGCAAGTACTTGTGAACCAATAGTTGGTTGACACTTTTTGACACGTTTGCGCGCACTTGACGCTCCATCTAGACATTATATAATCAAAGCTAACAACATAATTATTTAATAAATAAAATACCTACACATGTAATACTTTTTAATTAAATATTTGATTTTATTTTATTATTGATTTCTTTTCTTTCACTAAATGCTATGTAATCCTAAAAGTTTATAAATTAAATTAAAATCAAATAATTATTTTACTACGCTTAGTTTTATTTAGAACCTAAATATTTTTTAAGATTAAATATGAATTAATAATTCCGTTTACTTTGGTTACTTATTAAAAATTAACCACCTTGCTCCTTAAAATGTAGGGCTACAGGTGACCAAAGGGCATAGACAAGTGGCAATCTTTTCCATAGCCCTTTTATTTAGTGTATTCACAACGAGTTTCAATAGATCGAAATATACGCTTTTAGGCAGCTTATGTCAATTCCTATTTCCATTTTTTACTTTTCCACCGCTGATGGAACTTCTAATAGATTTATTTTAAGGGCTTTCATAGATAAGCACACACGTTCCACTCATTGAAATGCCTACAGAGCTTCTTGCCTTTGAAAACCAAAATCTCCCTTGCGCAAACTCTCATCCAGCCCA